>OX243818.1:16130726-16258226 GCA_945859605.1 Lumbricus rubellus
ACAAGCACCAAGAGATACACACACATGCAGAAAGACGGACAGACACACACAGGCACAAAACCTATGCATACATGGCTACACACAGTCGTCGTTGGATTCATAATCCGGGAAATGCCTACAGTTCGACCTGCATGGGCGGCTTCATAAGCTTTCTGAACGGTTTCCTGCTCATAATATTTTGCTGAGTAGGCTAATATAAATTATCTAAAATCCGCCACAATCCGACCTTGGGGTCACCGGGTCACCCCAAAATGGGTTAAAAAAACTTTTGTGTGCTTTTTTACATTGAATATCGTATATAAAGGGTTGCTGACAAAAAAAATGTTGCTATTAGTTGCATTCACGGCTTTTCTTTCCATCGATACTTTCAGAATCGATCGGAGGCGGAGCCTTATCGCCAACTTCAAAGCCAGTGGGCGGAGCAACGAGACACAACCGAACGAGGCGTTCTCGACAAGGCCCCGCCTCTTCGACGTCAATCAACGCCCTCATCAACCCAAACCCCGCCCTACAGCCGTCCAAGGACCGTCACCCCTCAGGACCCGGGGGTCCGGCCCCCACCAACGGCGGCCTCCAACCCAATGGACCCTCGCGGATTCCCCTCGCCCCGCTCATGCGAGCTCGGACCGCCAAACTCAGTCTGACCCTTGACCTTTCGGTGACCAATCCGGGTGAAGGGTCACGAAGGTCACAGGTTGATAAGGAACAGCTTCTGGCTCGACGAAGACAGGCTGTGTCAGATTGTTCATACGGAATTGCGGCCAGCAGCGGTGTGGTAAGAACCGATCTAACCTAACTACCTAAACAATTCAATCATTCATACATGGTTTGTATGTGCACTTGTTATAGCGCCCCTTCAAGCTCTCGCTACTCAGAGGCGCTCCCGAGTGCAGAGCGGACACTGCATCGGAGTTTCACGCCGAAGCGCTGAGCAATTGTGAGTGAAGGACTTGCCCAAGGTCCTTGCGCGGCGAGGTGGATTCGAACCTCGAACCTTCCGGCTCCAAGGCAACGATGCCACCACTACACCACGGCGCCCCGCAACAAATACATGGAATGATTCATTCATTTGGCAGTACGGACGCATTCGGCAGGTCAATTAACCTTTTACACACCGAAATATAGTAAATGGAAAATTATGGTATGGGAAAATCCTACACCTTAGGCCACTAAAGGGTTTAATTATCCCTTCTTCATTTAATCCATGGCATCTGTATCCTCATTTAGGCCTATTTCTCCGTTCCTTTGTCCGTACGTATAAGTCGAGTGCATCCATTTCTTTCGTTGTTCGCAGCCTCCTCAGATGTCTCCCACCGGTCCGAAAGAGCCGGGTGCGACTTCCGGTTCCGTCAAAGGCAAATCCACTCCACAGAAGACGAAGGTACCGAGCACCCCTCGAAAGGCTCGGCGTCCATCCTCGCTCCAGTACTGCCTCAAGCTGAACCCTCCTAAACTAACGGCCCACCGGGAGGAGGCGGCGGCACGGGAGCCCTCCATCGTTCCAGAAGCCCCGTCCGGTCCAGGCAGTCCAAGGAGGACGCGCGTGGCCCCTAAGGCGACCCCAGAGGACAGTCTCATCGGCAGTTGTTGCAGCAGTACCTCCGAAGAACAGTCGATACATCGTGGATTTATGGAGGACCTGGATCGATCTCCCGGAATTCTCGGGGATAACTCGGACGCGTCACAACGGTGGGAACCGCGGCTTCGTCTCGGCGCAGCGGCGGCGCAGGACTCGGTTCTTCCGGGTGGCTGCTGGGCAACGACGACGCCAACGACGATGACGCGTGTCATGCTACACCCCGAGTGCCACCATTCGTTTCACGAAGAACCGGGTGACTACAGCGAGCCGCTATTCGAACGGAGGAGCTCAAATGAAGAATTATTCGCTGAGGCTGCAGGAGAGAAGCTGGAGGAGTACAAATCGGAGGAGCAACAACAACAACACAACTGTGGTGCTAATAATGATGAGTCGCTTCAGGGAGAGTTTGTTCTCCCGTTGGACAGTGACAACCTCACTGCGACCAATCTCTGCGCAGCAGACGACTCATCGCCACTGATCCGACAATTCCGACGGTTACATCTGTCCGAACATCTGACGAACACGGGGAAGGACTCGTGGGATCTGACGCTTCACCGGTGCCATGGTGGTGTCATCGGCGGCTCTGGCAACAGCCTGCCGCTGGCGTCAGGTGACGAGAGGGTGATGCCCCACAGACGACACGCGTCAACCGGTGATACGCGCGACCTGAAGAAGTCGAGCACGGCATCGTTGTGTCCGACGATGAGCCAACCTTCCGAAACGAACACACTCATCGCCGACTCCGGTTCTTCTGCAAAGCGATCGCCGACAACATCGATAAGCGATGGGGGGTCAAGCGACTGCCGGCTTCAGCTGTGTAGGGTCGCCGCTACGAGGACCCCGCTGCCCTACCACAGCCCCGTAGAGTCCCCGTCTTGTCAGTGGTCCCACTCGAGGTTCTCGCACATCGGGTCTCACGCTCTTGATGTCTTCTTCAGCCCCGAAGAAGCGACGAGTCCATCGGATGAGGAGCAGCTGTGGCGCCCCGTCCTGACGACGATGCGAGGGAGCCCCACGGAGAGGAACTCGTCATCGTCGTCCGACCCATTCGAGGGGAACTCTGTGGCGGGTTACGCCCGGGCGGCGGCGGGGGACGAGGGACATCTATCGGTCGTCGTTCTTGCACCCTTACTTACCTCGCTCGACGTGTTTGCGGACGATGACGATCTGGAGGACTGCGGTAGAGCGACGGTGTCACATTCACCGTTGCTTGACCCTCGCGTCGTCAGTGAGTCCCAGGATGTAACGCGGATTAAGACGAAATGTCATATGAAGACTTCTTCTTCCGAGAGGTGCGCATCTTCAGTTGTTTCTCTGCAGAGCAGTAGATCCCTGGGACATCAACAACCAGGAGGTTCCACCAACCTCTCATCGCGAGGGTCCGCCGACTACTTCGCACAAGGTTTAACCGACCAGGGTCCAAGAGGTTCCGTGGACCACGCAGATGGAGGTGGTGGTTCACCGGACCATCCAGCAGGAGGTACAGTCCATGACCCTCCTCCAGGATCGGGACCCTCTGATCGGTCTTGTATGGAAGAAGAACAACACGCGGACAGAAGGTGTCACTCGGGCAGTTCACTACAAGGTTCTGACCACCAAAGGAGTCATTCTGGAGACAACCCGGGCATCAATGCTGGAGGCTGCACAGTGACATCCCGGCCAACTGCAGATATTCCTGGTCACTCCGATAATGGTACATGTCTTGTATCATTATTATGGTAACGGAAGTGCATAAAGTAATTTCAGCCCAGTCATATAAATCAGTCAGCCAGCCAGCCAGTCAGCCACTCATTAGTTATTGAGCCTGTTAGTCAGGGCTGTTTAAAGGAATTTTTAGAACTGCACAAGCCTTTCTTTTCTTTTCCATCCTCCATGGTAAATTGCTCCCAATCGGAGGACAGTGCATGACCTGTTTTTAGTTTTTTTTAAACTGGTTTCGACTGCATGGGAGTGCTTCTACAACTGCACAAATCCAGTTATAACTTAGAACTGCACATTTTGTGTACAACTGCACGTTTAAAAAATCCCTGCTGTTACTGACTCGGTCCACGGATAATTTAAACTCCGGGTAACGACCTTGGGCAAGTTGTTCACGCACACGTGCCTCTGTCACCAAGCAGTAGGCCTATAATTTGGTACCGACGTAAGCTGGGAAGTAAACAGCAAGTCCTGCGATACACTGGCCCCGTGTCCATGACCTTGGGATTCGTCCATTGCTGGCTCGGGGCCATGGACAAGGAGATGAACGCCTCCCTGTGTTCCTCATGTAACGGGATGGGACTTTACTTTACTTTTTACTTTGTAGGAAATGGCAATCATGGTGGCAAAATGTCAACGGAACACACGGGAACAGTGCGATCATCGTTGCAGGAGAGTCGAACCGTTGGCATGGCAACGCGTCGTCGAATACCAGTGCTAAGCAACCTATTGAGAGAGAGGAGAGTGAAGCGAGATTCGCCGGATGTCGGACAGAAAAGGGCGGAGCCAACGACGGTGATGACGACGACGATGCCAGTGATGACGAAGACAATACCAGTGATGACGACGACGGTATACAAGCACTCACTTTTCATATATCCGTGTTGACGACAGTTGATAACATGCATCTTAGCACGCATGGGACGCGGTGGCGCAAGCTGCTGCGAGCGACCTTGGGCAAGTTGCTTACCCATCATTGCCTGTGGGGAAGGCAACGGGAAACCACCTCACTCATCTCATCCCCAGGGGCGTAAAGCCAATGAACCTACATGTCTTCGGGCAGAGAACCATCATCATCAAAATTATGCCTCCAATTTTCTAGGTGTTGTAATTGTATACATTACATAGTAAGGTAGGTTGAAGTAGCTGCAATTTCCTTAGGTCAAAGGAAGTTATGCTTTGGTCAGGGCAGGGCAGAGTATTGTTGGATATAATTTTTTAATCTTATCTACGTGGTTAGGTGTGGATTACGTGAGTGATTAAGGTTGGGAGGGGGTAATGATGTGGTTGAGTTGTATTTAGTCAGATTAGGATTTGGTTCGAGTTTGGTTGGGGGGGTTATAGTACAGTGTAGTGGTTACAGCAGGGTTAGATTCCCGTAATAGGCGAGGAGGGTACAGCATGGTAGGATTTGATAAGGACGTTAGTGTTGTTGGTATTATTTAGTACGGGTCGGGTATAGGCAGAATTGGATAAGGTAGAAGTTGGGCAGTGCAAGGAGTAAAGGATAGACTGTGGCTAAGACAGGGTAGAAATAGAATTTCCTCAGAATCTCTTAGGATTCGATTTAAGGATAGGTTCTGGAAGGATAGCGTACAGGCATTATAAGATAAGATTTGGCTGGGGTATGATACATACACTCTCAGAAGAGTTCAGGTAACACATCTGAAGTTTCAGGCAACCGGCCTGAACTGGTTCAGGTCCAGATAAGACGGTTGAACTTTCAGGTAACTTGCCTGAAGTTCAGGAATTTCCCTGAGCTAGTTCAGGTCCAATGAGACAATCGAATGTTCAGGCACATTGCCTGAAATTCAGCTGAGATTTCTGGTAAGAGTAGGATTCATCACTGAATTGTGTTACTTGCTTAGAGTAGTGTAAGATTTAGTTAGAGTAGGTCAGCTTACGAAGTATAGGCTATAAGATTTGATCAGGGTAAGCTGATGTGATTTCTTGTAGGGTTGGATCATGTGATAAGGAAACTTAGAGGAATGTTGCTTTAATGGCGTTACATTACAATAAGTTATGTGACAAATTACATAATATTATACTTTCTACAGAACGACTATCCTGTCGAAATCGGAACGCGTCACAGTTCCCTTCCGTCGCGAGTTCCAATGTGGCGTCAGGGTCTCTCCAGACTCTTCCAAATGTCAAGGACGACGCCGACAACGGCCGACAGAAACTCCAACAGCATTTGCCACTCCGGAGAGACCACGCCTTTCTCTAGAAACAGCTTTAAGTCGAAGGCGAGACTGGCAAATCAGTCAGATCCGCCGGAGACCAATTGCAATGAGACTGTACCGATGCTAGCCAATCACCGTCGACCGAACGACGTGGGCGGAGCTTCGGGTGACTACGTAGTGCCTCCCGCCGATAGTTTGAACTTTGGCGCCACGCCCCTCGCGTCAGTTCGAACCAATAACTGTCGTAGGAAAGAGGGAGGGGCTCTGCTCGAGAACGCCCCTGCGCGCACGACGGAGAATAGCGTTGAACGGGCGGAGTCAGATGCTATTCTGTCCAACTCGCTACGAACCAATCACTGTCGAACGATTATGGAGGGCGGAGACAATAATGGAAATACTTCAGTGCCTCATGTTGACTGGTCAGGGACGGACGCAACACAGGTCAATCAGCAAGAGAGTAAGAGTCATTGGATATCTTTTTAATATAGAGTAAACTTGTATTGTCTCCAGGTTCATTTTCAAACACCTCGTATAATTAATTTAAGTTCTTTCCATATTAGGCTACTTGTTTCACTTAGGCTAGGCCCTATACTTTCTTCCCTGCACCTGGACTTTTTCGTATTTTTGCGTTGGTTTCCGAAAACGCTCACCTATATCTCTTCCCAACTCCTTTACAGTTAGTCTTTCGTCATTCCATACCTGGCGCAGAGGAGGTCCAAAGGAAAGCAGCACGATCTTAGCTGGAAGTGGATTTTGTTTCAATTAAGTTTTCGCGTTGTTTGCTGTTGATTAATTATTCAGCGTCGTTGTCTTATTCTGGGTCGGTGAAGTTGAGTCGGTCTTCGTCGACGAAACGCAGGTCGTCATCGTCCTACTCCTCAAGACTTCAAGGACGACGACTGAACTGCGACCAATGCACAGAAGACGACGAATTCAATGGAACTGATAATGTAAACAATCATTAAATTAATTCTCATCATTCAATGTAATGTTATGATTGTGTTTTAATATAGGCACCTATCCATAGCTAATCTAATTTCATATCTGATAAATAATCTGGTCTGAAAATAATTATAATCTCTGCTTCAACTAATCTACTCTAATCCAATCCCATCCAATCCAAATGACACAACCCTATCTCAATGTCCCAGTCCAATCAAAATGACCCAATCCAATCTAAATGACCAATCCAATAAATGATCTGATTCAGATGACCTATCCAATCCATATGACCCAATCCAGTCCCATTCCAAATGACACAACCCTATCCAAATGGTCCAGTCCAATCCAAATGACCCAATCCAACTTAAATGAACAATCCAATAAAATGATCCGATTCAGATGACCTATCCATATCACCCAATCCAATCCCAATTTAAATGATCC
Organism: Lumbricus rubellus; assembly: GCA_945859605.1. Taxonomy (NCBI): domain Eukaryota; kingdom Metazoa; phylum Annelida; class Clitellata; order Crassiclitellata; family Lumbricidae; genus Lumbricus; species Lumbricus rubellus. The sequence goes on from OX243818.1 coordinate 16,137,573, forward strand.
AATCCAATCCAAATGACCCAATCGGATCTATGGACTATATTTACCAGTCAAATCGCAAGCCAAATGATTCAATCCAAGCCAAATAACAATTGAAATAACGATTTCAAATGACCCAATCCGATTTCAATCCCAATCCAATCTAGTGACCTTGTTTCCTTGCCAAATCTACATGTCTAGCCTAACACAATGCTCTGTGTGAGACTGTGAGTCTATGATATTATCGAATCAAACCCAGTTCAGTTGTACCGCGTCCTACCCAACCTGAGTTTCGATGCATTATGGTATCAATGTGTGTTTTCATTTACCACGCTGTAGATACATCTAAAGAAAGTTCTACCCGCTTCATTTCGCTCGGCTTCGACGTCCAATCGTGACTCATCAAAAACTTTGCCCAAATCTCGTAAAACGTGATAACAGACCAAGTTGACGAATCGAGAAATCAACGGCGCATGACGATCACTGGGATGGAACAGTGGCGCCACCGAACGATAGATACTCCACCGACGAAACTTGCACGCTCTATCTATTCTATTTAGGATCAAGTTGAATATCTTTGTTTATACAAGTAGTGCCACCGATTTATAAACGTGTATACACTGTTACTTATATAAGTTATATACCTTGTACATCTGCTTTGTTTTTGAAATTATTGCCGAAAGTTTGCATTAGACCTACCTTACGTAGGCTAGAGCTCGAGTCGCTGTGAGATATTAAATTATGACAAATCTTATAACAGACATCAGACCCAACTCGGCTTAGGCTATGTACATGTGCACTTGTTATAGCGCCCTTCCAGATTACTACTCAGAAGCGCTCCCGACTAACAGCGCTATGTGTGTAATATAGCGTGCAATATATCTACATGCAAAAGAAATGGACTATAGTAGGCTAGAGACTGAGATCAGTATTAGATCAGTTATTTAGTAGACCACAAATTTACCAATTGTTTCCACTGGTAGGCCTAATTGTCATTGTGGGACTTGTAGAAAACAATGGGAGTGGGTTGGAGAAAGATTATCTGATGTTGATTCAAGTGGAGTTGGAGTGTGCAATGAAGACATTACTATGGAGTTCTAAGAAAGACTAGAAGGTTGAACCCCTCAATCTTCTGGCAACTCTCACCCTGATAGGCCTAATTGTAACGACGACAATAGATTTGCATAGCGCCTTTATAAGATGCAGAAATAAGATATATGCTCTAGCTGAAGTCCAGTTAAACTAGGATTATTTAACTGTTTGTGATGCACTATATTTGGAAGCTAATCGCAGCAGGGAACCAGCTGCAGTTCGTTGGTTCAAACAAAGATTCGCTGAAGAGACGATGTGTAGGACTATAATTATTGTAGGCCTATTGCCAGAGGAATTCTTATAATCTGGCAGATAAGTCCAAAGGAAAGCAGCACAAACTTAGCTCAACTTCGATTTTGTTTCATATTTTGACAAATTGTAAAAAATTGTTTGGACATTATCCACATATTTCGAACATAGTTAACGACTCTTTTTCTGTTTACAACTTGAAACGACTTGACATTATAATTTTTTCATTATTTGATTTTTGTTGTTGCTGTTGTTGCCATTATAAATAATAATAATAGCAATAACAATAATATTAGGCCTATCTATCATAACAATGTGAACCTCTGAGTAGTTTCCATGAAGAGGCGCTATATAAATACTTGAATGAATGAATGGGCTACAGCATAGTTATGTCGATGAAAACCAAATGCGTTCCCACGTTGGACTGTTATCAATAATAATAATTATTATTATTATAAATCAGACTCTAATTTCAACTTTTGACACGACAGAATTCTGTTCTCTTCTCTCCTCCACATCTCTCCAGCACAATAGGCCTACCACAATATTTTATTATTACTGTATAGGCCCTACAACTAAAAATTATAATCTAGAGATGAAGAATAGTGAATTCTTACAATGTAGAATCGATTGCAAAGTCTAAAAAAGCGCGTCGCTATTATAAGCTTATACGAAGAATCCTCGGCCGTCCATTTTTCTCCCTGTTTGTTATTATACTGTGCTGTTACCATACAAATAATTCTCGGGGGGGTCGGATAACTTTATTTCCAATCGCGAGATGGCGCTGTAATGTAAGTCCTCCGCTCCTAGCGCACACATTTATTACCGATTAATATTATTTCTTTCGCTAGGCAACGCCCCACATTTTCAAATGTGCAGTAAAAGTAAAGTCCTATCCCGTTCCATATGAGGAACATAGAGAGGCGCTCATCTCCTTTTCCATGGCCCTGAGCCAGCAATTGACGAATCCCAAGGTCCTGGATACGAGGCCAGTGTATCGCAGGACTTGCTGTTTACTTCCCAGCTTACGCCGGTACCAAATTATACTGCTTGGTGACAGTAGTTCATATAATTCATGCAGCTATTCTAGAAATTGCTAATCACCGCTTGAGCGCTCTTATGCGTTGGTCTTGGGTAAATGTGGAGCAACAAAGCTCTCGCAAGTAGTGTGGGGCAATTCCAAGCTGGCATTGCCTAACTAGAGCAGCGATCCTAAATTCAACAGCTGCCTCCAACTACTCTACATAATTCGGGCTCTCTCCCTTAGGCCTACCCTGTAGCACTCACTTCATTATTCTGGAGTTGTCTCTCCTTTATTATGGAGTTGTCTTTACCATGTCTTTCTTTCCCTGCTTGAGATATATCCAGATTCCAGAGTTGGGTGGGTAATAGATTCTTATTGAACATAGTTTCTTATTGATTATAAATAAGAAAAGCCAATTCCAACTCTGATCCATTAGCTACAAGATTTTGCTAAATTGAATTGGTAAGCAACTTTTAACAAATTGATTAGCTATAATCGATTAGACAAACAGCCAATGCCAATCAATTTTCAACGAAGAAGAAACCGATCTATTTATTTAATTATTGCAAACATCACACACGAAATCCACAGTTTAACACATAATATGTTATTCACAGTTTAACACATAATATGTTATTCACAGTTTAACACATAATATGTTATTCACAGTTTAACATAATATGTTATTCACAGTTTAACATAATATGTTATTCACAGTTTAACATATACTATGTTATTCACAGTTTAACATATAAATATGTTATTCACAGTTTAACATATAATATGTTATTCACAGAGAACAAATTTTCAAATTGTGCTAGTCATACAAAACAGCGACAGATGTTATCACACAGGACAGTTTAACGCAGTGCTATTCACAGGACAGTCTAAGAGAACGCTATTCACAGGACAGCTTAACACAATGTTTAATATACACAGGACAGTTTAACATGTGCTATTCAGACAGGACAGTTTAACACAATGTTATTCATTCACAAAGGAAGTTAAACGTGTGCTATTCATGCATGACAATTTAAAATGTGTCTCTTCACACATTACAGCTTAGCACAGCGTTTTGCCAAAACATTTTTGGGCCACAGTACAACTCGCATCCAAATATTTTCTTACAGAGTCCCGATCTCAACTAAATGCATTGACCCATGCATAGCGCTTGAGAGGACTTTAATAACATATACTCTACATGCCTAACACACACCATTGTAGAAATCTCCTTTTTCTTACATGAAAAATGGAATTTAGTAGCCTACTGTTTTGAGAACCAGTCAGTCGTGGATAAAAATGACAGTTTCAAAGTTTCAGTTCACATTCAAAAGTTGTTAGATATGTTGTACTTCAATAAAAGTACTGTTTAAAATTTCTTTTATTAACAACTTTCGTGGAACCCTCCTGCAGAACCCACTTTGGGAAATGCTGGCTTAGCATGTGCCTTTTCATACATGACAGTTAACATGTGCCTTGTCACATATGACAGCAGAACATGTGCTTTTCACACATGACAGCTTAACATGCAGAGCTTTTTTGTAATGTTCTAAATGGATCAGTACAGTTGTAGAATCACTTCTGTGCAGCTGGAAAAAGGAAAAGAGGTTTGGAGCAATGTACAATGGAGGATCGGAAGGAAAAGAAGAGGTTGTGCAATTCTAAAAGTTCCTCTAAAGTTCTGTTAACACGTATTATTGACAAAAAACATCACAGCAATCACGAGTAGACAGGATCGGCCTTAACCTATCTGGCGACCCGGCAAAACATGCATTTTGGCGCCCCAGGCAAATTATAAGCTGACATTTGGTGCCCTCAGATTCCCACTCAATTGTTCAGCCCACGTCAGAATATAAAGATGAACTAGCCAGAGCCTTGTATACGCTAACTGAGCAATTTATTATAATTTTTTATTAGTACATTGAAGACTGGATAATATTCAATTTAGGTGAAAATGGCTACAAGTAAAAAACTTTAAAAATACACTTTTTCCAAATGGCACCACCCCCTTGTAGAAATGACCCCCCCATGAACTTGGCACCCCAGGCAACTGCCTGCTTTGCCTATGCCTAAGGCCGACCCTGCAAGTAGTCTTATAGTCTGACAGTGCATTGCTTAACGGTCAAGTCCTTGCAAAAGGAGAAGCTACACTTAGTCTTTAAAAACAAAATGAAAACAACAATAGTCTAACCTACAGACTTCTATAATAATCGCCCTTATCACAATGCACAAGACGTCGGTTTGATGGCCACGTCAAGTGTAACCGCCATCAAGAATCGTAACCCGTTCGAGAAACCCGGAAAAAATGAGAAACCTACGATCTGTATATAGTAACCAACGGCAACGTATCACATGACAGCCGCCATAGTATAAACCGTGTGCAAAGTGAAACTTAAATTATGCAGAAAATACAAACTGTACTTTAGCGTAATAAAACGTACTATAACATAAGTTCAGCATGGCAGTTTTTGTCAACCAGTAACGAACGTATAGAAATAATTACGGCGAGGTAAGTTCAATTGAACAAAGGTTTCACCACACCATCAACTGGCAAAGTCTTTAAAATGGATTTACAGCTTAAACTCTCGCCTGTGTTTTTTTTACGTATTCATCTGTGCATATATGAATGTATGTATGCATCTTTGTCATGACGGCTGAAACTGGTTTTGAAAAGTTGCTGGGTCTGACTTTGGCAGACGAGCATGCCTTTGACCCGTAAATTTTTACGACGACGTTTTTTCCCAGTCATTTGCCCTAAATTATCCAAAACCCTACTATTTTTACCTAGTTTCGGCACGTGGCAACCTTTCTGCCACCCTGTTGAGACCCGGCATCAGCAGGTCTCGAAAATCGATGCCGGGTTGCAGACCCAGACCACTTTCAACCCTGATCTTTGTATGTAGGGGAGACCGGGGCTGGTTGCAACATTTTTCACATTTTTGTGTGTAACATTTTTATCTTTAGAGCTATCTTCAAACTGTTTAGCCCATATGATTCCTTTATATCTCAGCATCAAAACAAGATATAGTAATGATCTCAGTGACCAAGCATGTACCCACAATAACTAACGGAACAGAGGGCTCCAAAATGTTGCAACCAGCCCCGGGCCGGTGTTGGTTGCAACAACCCTCGGGGATGGTTGCAACAGTATTGAAAGTAGCATAAAAATTCAAATAAGGCTGCATATAGCCCAGGGGCCAACTAAGGCCTGCCTGTGCATCTATTTTATAAGAATGTAATAATTAAACAAATTCAAAAATTCAGAGTATCGAGAGCATCAAAAAAGATAGAAAAACTCTTTTGCCCTAGTAATCGTCATGCGAAAAGTCTGATAAATATTCACCAGTGGCCTATAACCGATAGAGTTGGACTGGCTACTTCTATTTAATTGGTCTAATGATATTCAATATTTATTTTAAAATGTAGGCCCTAAGATTATTTCAAGTCTTCAGATTTTTCAGGGATCTCTGTAGAATCGATTCCAGTGTGAGGGTTATGGTTGTCCATCCACCAAAATATTGTAAACTTGATTTATTATAAATGCCCAAGAAATCGTCTCATAGCCTACAGTTGAAGAAGCTTGTGTTTGTCATCCATCCTCAAGATTGGTACCGATATGGCCAATCAGAACATATCTTATAGAAATAATGTGTACCGGTAATGACGTTAACTCGCTTAAAAAACAATGGGGGCACATAATCCCTACAAATGTCCAGTGCAAGCAACCTCAAAGTCTCTAACTTTCTTTTACCGGATGTCAACACACCAATATGCCTTATTCTTCTGTTTGTCAGAACTTTTAAAATCCGTTGAACAGTGGATAGGTTCTATAATACCAACCATCTGCAAATATATAGTCAGCAATAGATTTTGGTTACCTCCGGGATAAGTCGGTGTCATAATTTCTCCATAATTATAATATACGCAGATTTACTATATCAATTTATCGCCACAATGTTGATCAATTAAATTTATGACTTTGACAGTCCAAGACTAGCACCGCTCTCAGTAACTTCTTTTTCTGCACCCATCTTTGTTTCTTTGCTAGCAGAACCGCAATCAGTTTTCGCTAGAAATTTCTCATCGTCACGGATAATTTAGTGGTCAAAAATAGACCAACAAAGGTCAAGTGATTAGAGCATGTAACATGGCTTAATATAATTATTTAAATCAGTGTATCAATTTATAGAATGCATATAGACTGTAATATTTTAATACAATGTGCTCTGCGTAGGGCAGGCCAACAATGAAAACGGCTTATTGAAATAAACGTATGGGGTTGGTTTCAACATGTTGCAACCAGCCCCGAAAAAAATGTTGCAACCAGCCCCGAAGCAGCCTAGACAGTTTTATGGAATAAAATTTCGACTTCGCTAATTATAAATAAAATGGCTAAATGCATTTTCAAGCTTAACTACTTGTTCAACTTATAGAACCAAACCAAAAAATATTTCTTCAAAACATTCGGCTATATAACGAAAAAACTAAAAACCGAAAAATTTACTTTCGATTGCCAAAAACGAATTTTTAATTTTTCGGTTGACATTATCAATTGATTGCTAAGAAATTAGGACACATTGGCCTAAAATGTATTCTTTACAAAGTGGTTTGCTTAATTTTGAGTTGCTATTATGTAGCGCCGAAATATCAATGGTGTTGCAACCAACACCTGTTGCAACCTGCCCCGGTCTCCCCTATGTAGCAAAGTATGTGTGCACATCTGATCATTGATATAGCTCCCGTAGACACTCATCAAGGCTGCAACGCAATTATGAGCATGAGAACAAGGAAGCTATTGCTAAACCAGAAAATCCATTGAAAGTGCTTTCGCTTCTGACCAAAGAAATCAAATTTTGGCGTTACGATCTTCAGATTTGACCAAAAAGAGTTCCAAGGTGTGCCAGAAAGTTAATGTGGATTGTGCTGCGAGCATGACTAGGGTCAATGCTGGAAAGTCTTAATATAAAAGAGGCAGAGTAAAATCGGACAATGAAAATGTGGACAGGTATTATCACGGTCGCAAGTATTATGAGTAAAACAAACGATGACCATGTTCATTAGTGTGTGCTTTCAAAATCTGGATCCCGAAATCACCCATAACTTTGAAACTACACTAACGACCTCAAAAGTAAAGTAAAACAACTGGTGCGAAACAAGACTTTCTGTAGGAACTATTTGGCTCTACAGCAAACTTCACCGTTAGATCGAAAACTTGACACAGCAGTAAAAATCCGTGAAACAACTTCTACACAACTATCACGTCTTTAAATGAAGTCTACTGTAAATGCCAAATTAGACATAGAAGGGCAGTTCCTTAAGCCTGCATCACTGGGTGAATATAGTATTAGTGAATTCAGCTGTCCAGGTCTGTGCATAAAACAGCAGGTGACAATACAAAAGCGGGCGCCAAGTCTTCTCTCTCGCCGCCTTATCTTCACACTGACAGTCTACTTACCAGTAACCCTTCAATGCCGAGATGGTAGTAAATGGTATGGAAAATCCTATACTCTCCGGCATTAAAGGGTTAATATAGCAGAGTTTGCTAGGCGGTGCTAGTGGAGTCAAAATCTCTAAACGAATTTCTGTCCCGACCGGTGGGGATTTAAACCCCAACCTCTCTGCCGACAGTCTCTCATGTTAACCACTAGACCAGCGTGCAACCAATATGATTCAGTGAGCTACAGTTTGTGCGTTCTGTCTCAACGAGCATAGCAGCCAATGACCGTTAACCCTTTAACGATGTGGTTATATGCAGTACACACGTGCATTTGAAGTAAATAATGGTACGCTTACAATTTAAGGAGAGCCATGCATAAAGCACAGGTGGCTGTGGCAATTTGTACAATGTACAATACCTCAAAAGACAACACCCCATAAGACCGTGGCAAAGAGAATTTCTTAATATCTGCAGCTCTGTAAATAGATATGTATATGCCAGCACATTACAAAAATGCATCTGAGAGGTGCTAAAAAGGTGCATCATAAATGATCAGAGACATACATATTTTCAAACTACCATCTATCTAGGCAAATAACTGAGCTATAGATAAAAATCACAGGCAGTAACAATTACGCACAGGTAAGTCGAATATTGTAAATCCTTACAATCAACGAGAGTTCATAATTAATCAGAGTCACAATCAACATCGCTGTGCGATTCCTTTAACACCGGGCCAGAGGAATTTGGGTCAGGTCAACCAATCAATCTTCTGACATCCAGGTCAAGGCAAGATCTCCGGCTATACAGGTCAGAACCGGTTGCGTCATATCCCAACAAATAACTTCCAGGTACCATGGTGTCCAGATTGCACCACGATTCAGTTATTTCCAGAAATTTGGGTCACGTCGTGTAGTATCACGGCTCACAATTTCCTGGCTTACAGTTCAGTCCAAGAGCTGCCAAATGATTCCAGATTGCCAAGATGCTTCACGACATACCTCAATGAATTTCAGTAAATCAGTCCAGTAGCAAATCTCTGTTTAATTGTGTAAATACGAACCTCAAACTTATTTAATTTTCCTCAGTGTAAAATGCTTCAGTGGACAATTCACCACCACTTCCCTGGTTATTGCAGTGGCATCAGAGCATGGTGCCAAGCTAACACCAAGCCAATATGGGGGTAGCGCAATGACGACTCACAGGGCAACAACGTCCAACCCATTGGTCGGCGCACCCAACGAATTCCTACTTACTAACGACGCCACAAGTAAGTCGAGTTGCACCCTATTGGTATAAAGGTCGTTATACGTTTCTATGGCAACTAATATATCACACAAGAACTATATACACCACTCGGCAGTTCAACTACGCCTAAGGTGCAGCACTATATGACGAAGAACCCAAGCCACCGCCGCCACGCTCCACCGAATACGACGCCAGTAGTCCCGTGCTGGAGGAGAGACACGTATGGCGCCAATCCACAGTTCGACGAACGAGACAAATACTGCCTCACAGACAATGCCAGCCGATCTCAGGAAGAAGGTGCCATGAAAGTGCCATGTATTATTATACAGTGCCATTGTCGGCGTAGTAGGTACACTAGCTGTATGTAGCCATAAGAGAAGACGCTAGATGGCAGCAGCGCCCCAATTGAGGGGGACGATGAGGTTGAGAGGTGGCAGCAGCGGTGGCAGAGGAGAGGGGGGGGGGTGGAGGACGTGGTGCCATCATCAGAGACAGTTGATGTAATGTCGCAGCCAGAGGTCGTCCTGACGCGTCTGCTCGCGAAGGATCTCGTCCAGCTCGCTCGACAACGACTAGAAACAACAACACAACAACAATATACAATCAAATAATCAATCAATCAATCATAATTTATATAGCGCCCCATCAAGGTACCTACTCAGAGGCGCTCCCGGCCGAGATCAAGCAAAAAAACAGTCTTTAACAGTTTGTGAAGTCGAGAACAGCTTGGAAGGTGTCGCATAATCAAGGAAAGTCCATTCCAGGTTGCTGGACCAACCACAGAGAACGAATAATAATAATGATACAATATAATGTAATGTAATTCTACATCATTGGCTGCAACAGCTCATCATCATAATCATCATCATAAACAGTTTCACATTCATCATCATCGTCGGCGTCGTCATTGTCACCATCATCTCAGTTTCATCAGAGATATTATCAGCAATATCAAATTTGTCGTCTAATCATCAACATTGTCAATGACATCTGCAACATCATTTGTCTTGTCGTCATGACTACCATCAATACCAGCAATATGATATTTTACCACGACCACCACTGCCACTGCCACCATCAACACCACCACCTTTGCCACCACCACCTTCGCCACCACCAACTTTGCCACCACCACCTTTGCTACCACTAACTTTGCCACCATCACCTTCACCACCACCACCTTCGCTACCATCACCTTCGCCAACACCACCACCACCACACCTTTGCCGCAGCCACCACCACCATCACTACCAAAGCACAAAAAAGTTAGAATATGTATTTCTGCTATCCTGACCTCATCCTCATTTTCCGCGTTCATCCATAATCCTCCTCCCGCTCCAATGTCCTCGCATAGCAACGCAGTCGTGTCGGCATCCTCCAACAGCAGCTCCACCGACAGCGCAAACCCATCCCCATCCCCCATCGTCTGCTGCCCCCCAATCGCCCCCGTCGATGTCGTTGAACTGCTGCTCGTTCGCTCCTGGATCACCCGCTCCTCGCAGCGGTGCACCTCGCTCTGGTCGATCTCCCCCGTCAACAGCTTCTTGAGGATCGTACCCGACCTGCGATCATCATCATCCCCATCCGCCTCGATCCGCAGATGAGCAAGGCCCTCCGCAGCGAGCGCCGCGTTGCTGCCCTTGTTCGGATCGAGCGGGCGAGTCGAGCGAAGAAACGCCTCAAGGATGCTCATCTTCCCCGAGTAAGGAACCGCTGAACTCGACGATGCGCTCGGAGCATTCTGAGCGTTGCCCTTGCGACCCCGACCAGATTTCGACTGCGCCGGAGGGTTCGGGATCGACTTAAGAGTGTAGCGATGGTCGTCCAGCGCAAGCAAAGATGCATTCGACGCCCGTCCACCTCTCATATCACCGCGAGACACACCACTGGTGTGCGAACGCGACCCGCCAGCCCTTACCGACGCCGTGCTGTCCCTATTTACTGCGGCTGCCGACCTGACGTTGGTTGGTATGGATACGGAGTGGCGCAGCAATGTTCCGCAAGATGTCGCCACCGCGCCGCTGCGTATGCGAGTCAGCGCCTTCGCCTCGCAGTTCTTGAGCGACGATGGGACGCCGAAAACGCCGCCAAGAAGCGCGGAGCCCGAAGTCTGCGGCGGCGGCACACCGGAATTTGGCGCTTGGGATGGCCGTGACGTGCTGACAGCGGCGGCGGGTGTGCTGCTGACACGGTGCATGACGCCGTTGTTGTGCTTTGGTGTCGTGACGAATTGTAGAACGTATTCTTCCTCGTCGCCGACGACCATGTCTGTTAGACCGGCCACCTGCGCCTGGAAGTCGAACACCTTCTTCAGTCGATTCCTCGACTCGGCCGACACCGACGTCGCGCTGGAAGCCAGCGTAGGGTTCGACGGCTTCTTCGCCAGACCGGGGGCTTCGTCGACGGGGCTCGCGGCGCGCTTCTGCCAGCCCTTTGTTGGGACCGGGTTTCCCTTGGTCGCCGCGGCAACTCTGGGGTTGTTGACCTGCGGTGGCATGGAGAGCAGCGCGGACGACTGGTTGACGTCGATCATGTCGAAGTCCGCGAGGAGGTCGCCGTAGTCGGACATCATCGGAGTCTCGCCGAGAGGGTTCCACGTGTCCATCAGGTAGTCGAAGTTGAGCGACGACGACGATCGGAGGTCGTTGGCCGCACTCTCTTCGATCGACCCCAGTGCACCCCCAACCTCGCCCAGGTACGGGTCAAGGGCGTGCGCTCCGTAGAAGGCATCGGAGCTGCGCCACGTGGACTCCGACGCCGCACGGGATACAGCGGGGGCTTTTGGCTCAACGGTCCCTATAACCTTGACCTGGCCATGACCTTGAACGCTGTACGACGCTTGTCCTTCCTCGGAGGAGCAGTAGCCACTCGATGGACCGGGTGATGTGAAACCAGCGGAAGAAGAGGACGTCGGTGTCAGCGCTTTGTAGTCAAATTCGGTGATCCAACAGTCGGTGTTATCCATTACACGATCGATCCAAAGAGCATGGTTTCTGCAAGACAACAAGAAACAACGCTATGTAAATGATGCAACCAAATACATTAGAACAAACAACAAAACATGATTGAACAGAAGAATACAGATGAAGAGGAGAGTTTGAAGGGGCGCTATAATATCAATTATGCGAGGAATAAAATCTTTATGCACTCATCCTCTTCCTCTTCTGTTGTCACTTCCTAATTGACAACAGAAGAGGAAGAGGATGAGTGCATAAAGATTTTATTCCTCACACAATTGCCATAGCGCCCCTTCAAGCTCACTACTCAGAGGTGCTCCCGACTGCAATGTGGACACTGCATCGGAGTTTCACGCCAAAGGGCATGAGCAATTGCATATGAAGAACTTGCTCAAGGTTCCTATATGGTGGCGTGAGGTGGATTCGAACCTGGAACCATCCGGCTCCATGGCACCAAACATATCCCTTCACCACCATGCCCCACAATATAAGGAAAGATAAAGAAAAGCAAGAGAAAGAAGAAGAGAAGAAAAGTGAGAAAAAGGAGAAGATGTAGAACCTTGAGAGGCAACAATGGGTTTGAAGAGCTAAGCGATTTAGTCCTCTCAGCCAAGGTAGGTCTAACGTTGAGAGAGAACAAATTTGAAAACCACTTGGTTCCTTCCCTCCCTCCTCCTCTTCTTTCTACCTCTTTCTATAACCAGAACACTGGCCAGAAGGCTTCGCAATAGAGCACTACACTAAACACTATATACGTACACTAAGCACTACAATGCGCACTACTCTAAACACTCGACCACACTCGGTCGCATTCAGTGGCGTTAAATTCTCATTATCATTGACAAAACCAGAAATAGATACAATCAATAGCCTTGCTGTCTGATAAAGACAAGAAATATATCGGTCATTCCTCCCTCCCTCCCCTCCTCTCTATCCGAAGAACACAGTTAAAAAAGAACACAGTTCAAGGATAAAGACCGATAAAACAAGGTCAGTGACACGAGATCAAATCCCACAACTGTTGCAAGCAGTTGAATTAACCAAAATATTCATTTAATTCTAGCACATTTGAGGGCTACCTACAAAGGTACTCTTTATCTGTCAATCAATCAATCAACTAATCAATCAATCAATCAGACAATCAATCAATGTCCTCAATCATCAAACTGGTCATTCAAACATCTTTCTGTATCTATATCCATTCATCGTACATGATTGTATATACATGTTAGATGAACAAACATTTATAATATCATGGACAAATAAATCGCCTCACGGAGCTGCGCCAGAGTACCTGTGCGTTTACTGCACTGCGACTCATTCCTCCTCAGTGGCTGGGATTCAACTCCAATCTGCATGTGCGAATGAAGAGAACACGCTTTGACGATCATGCTTTCTCGGTTGCTGATCCTCAATGCTGGAACAGACTTCTCCCACTATTTGATCGATCAGTCAAGAGGATTCATTTAAAATAGTTATGCTTAAAAACAGACTTGTTCTCAACGGCTCATTCCGAATGTTAGCTGCTTTGTAAGGCACCTGTGTAACGGCATGGATGTGTTCCGGCCTGGAATTATTACTATTAATAATTTAATATTATTATTATTAAACAGACAACTAGAGAATGGGTAGATGGATAGATAGATATTATTATTAAATAAATTTGTAACGCGCGCAAGGTCACACCGAAATGTGAATCTGAGGCGCGGATAGTCAGCCGCCAGAGGAAGATGATCATAATAGATAGATAGATAGATAGATAGATCGGCTAGCTGGACAGACAGAAGATACCCATAGACAAGCAGACACCCAATGCAGGGCACCACCAGATCAACAAATCTAATAATTCTCTGAAACCCACCACCAAGTTTTCCAAAGCACCCAAGTGGTAATTACAGTAAATGGGGACAAAGTACTCTGAACTCGACAACCATGGGTTCCATCCCTACAACGGCCACCACCACGCACAAAACTAATCCCTTGTAGCCATGCACAATGCACATCCAGGGCGAATGGGACGACACGAGCAACAAACCGAGGCCCAGTTCTAAGACGGCAGTATGTCAAACGTCCTGGTAAAAGTTGAACTATGCTGTCTCGTGGCATTTACATAATTTGTGTTAACTTGCTGCAGATGACACAAAAGACAGATTTACTGCTCGTACGCAAACACAATCGTAGACATACTAACAAATATACAGACTGAAACAATATATGCAAGCATAGAAACGAACACATAATTCAATTACACACTGCAACATATGCACATATACAAACATGCATATATACATACATACATACAATGGCAGGCACAAACACACACAACCCCCCAAACACACACACAAACACCATACATAAATAAATAGACACATAAGTATATATAGTTTAAAGTGTGTAATAAAATATATGCCCAGATATACACATAAAAAGCGGATGATGAGAGAAATGACATCCTGTTATTGCATTGATCGCTAATATTATTGCTGTGCATGCACTTCAACCGGAGATAACGTGGAACCAAATGTAACAATCCTCAAAAGTTGAATACTACTAATATTTTCTTAGAGGCATGCTAACTTGTGTGCCATCTTTACAAACAAGTGTGTTAGAGCACACCTTTCCAGAGGGATATTTGTAAACAAGCGACCTACCAGGGCACTTCCACCTCCAGCATAGTGTAGCTTGACACATGGGTTGCTCACCCATTGAATTATAATGGGTCCTTTTTAACCAACAACATTTTCTCCAAATTTTGTAGCTTTGTTCGATGTGAATATATTATACAGGGTGGGTCAGCATAAATTAACCAACTTTGAATGCATATAACTCCGCCAAATTTAGGAATTTTCAGCGCATATACTTGAGTGAAATAGCTTTAATTTGACGCCTAAAGTATAAATAAATTCCAAAAATTGGCGGAGTTATAAGCATGCAAAGTTGGTTCATTTATGCTGGCCCACCCTGTGTATGTTGAAATCGTTCACTTTGTATAATAAACACCAAGGGACACATTATTAGATCCATACACAAAAATTAGACAGCAACAAATTAGTTTTGATCATATTAGAAAAAAACTACAATAGAATACTTTGTCAGATCTATTAGAAGTTCAGATTTATCACTATACAGTACAAATTGACATTTACAATTTCAGTTCAGATGAGATACCCTTAAAAGCACCACACGATGAATCAAGTACCTTGAATCCCTTCACCGAAGACCAGTTTCAATGACGTCAGAGGATGAACCTATGATGCAAGAGCAAATTTATGGGTCTTCTTAAAGGCTCAAACACCACAAATAATTTCGAATTATTTAAACTAATTCTGTGTACTTTGCGACCATGTCCACTTTTAATTGCTGAAACCGCATTAATATGGACACCCAATTGATATTCCTCTGACTAATCCTCTGCTGCAACGTACACATTAGAGTATTAAACCTATCAAAGAAACCTCTCCACCCTAAGGCCACCCAGCTGTACTGTACAGCTCCCTCCACCCTATTCTCCAACTCATCCACGCAGTCAGCATATAATTAACGCAAGATAATTAACTGAAATTAATCAGCCAGTCAGGCGAAAAAAGCAGACCAGAGAAACCGGCGCCACCTGCTTAGACCGGCGGTGGCAGTGGCGGACCAGCGTGATCGGGTGTCCAAAGAAACAGAGGGGGGCGGGTATTAGGAGTATTCAATCACCAGCCCCACCGCAGAGACACACCGCCGACAGCAAGTTCACTTTAGGTCTTAAAAATTATTTGCTATGATTTAAAACTTTCATAATGTACAATGGAACACTGTATTTCCCCTTCATATGTGTATATATATAATTATATGTATAATTGAATATACATAATTATATATGTGTATATATAGTTATATATATATATATATATATGTATGTGTGTGTGTGTGTGTGTGTGTGTGCGTGCGTGTACCATTGTACGTGTACACAGTGCATAAAGTGTAAAAAATTATAGCCTCGACGCTCCTCATCTTTCCAGGATGTTCTGTCTAATAATAAGACTGGCAAGACGGCTTTCTATTTTGGAAGTTAATTGTGAGAGAACGTCCTACATGACCGTCCAGGCACACCTTCAAATCCTGGGTATATCTATATATGTATGCACTATGCATATTTCTGCATATAGTTTACATCACACGTGTGCACACATGCTTGCCTGTAGACTTATTTCGGGATGTAGGCTACGTGAATGAATGCACTCATGTAGCGCGATAAAAAAACATGCATAAATGCAAGCGTAAATCTCCACCTCTAAATCAATGGCACGAGAGCGCTGCTAGATGTTTCTGGTCCATATACTTCTTTCAGAAGTCTGTATTAAACGTCAAAACTGCGGTTCGTTCAAACCGGTTTAGTCCGGCGGCAGAACGTCAAAGCATTCAAATGAGGGCGACATCATTAAAAATTCTCTAACAATTTTTCAAAGCGATCGTCGTTAAGGGCCGGACCCCTCCGCCCCCCCCCCCGTTCTAGCGGCGGAGAGGACCATCCGACCGACTGTCTGTCATCCTCTTCAATCTCTCCCAACCCCACCCCACCCCACCCAATTCACCCTCTCCCACAAGTCACGAAGGTTAATGAAAGTCCTTTAAATCTCATTCAGTAGGTCGGCCAATAACTTTTAAATTAATTAGTCGCCTGGTCCGTCCACTGTTTTTACTAATTAATTAAGAGCAGCCAGAGTTAATCGCGTTGTATTACGTGCCATAAATAACGAGTGCCCGAGACTTCAACATTTTTTCTTCGTCTACACATTTGAAGGCAGGTAGCCAATACTCAACCTGTGCTATCTTGTCTTCCAGACAGAGTGTAAGGTCAACTGCAACTGGTGCAAAGGAATAACACGAGACTTGTTTCCACTTAATACTCAAATGAAGGGGTGCTATATAAATTACATAGATAGATAGATAGATAGATAGATAGATAGATAGATAGATAGATAGATAGATAGATAGATAGAAATGCAGTATTAGCACAAGGAGAAAAACAATAAGTAGGCCATAGTTGGGAAGGACTACCTGAATGTAAAAAGACTTTTCAATGGTAAGACAGACTTTCGAAAGACTGTATAGCATAGATTGAGTATTCGAATATTATGAATATTAAGATTTTCAAATATTCACGAATATTAACACTGCCAACTTAATATTCATAATATTCAAAAAATTATTTATTCTTGTTCTTTCAAGAAATTCTTAATTCTTAATTCTTATTTTGTTATTTATGAAAATGTTTAACTTTTACTTAATGAAATGTACAAAATTGAGTTAGTCTACGCATAGACCTATACCAGTAGCCTAAATGACAATAACTTTAATAGATTTGATTGTAAAAAACCTTCAAGGTCTCTGCTGAGTCTGGTCAATGTGGCCATGCGGCATTCATATCACATTCAATACTTAATGTAAGTCACTTTGTTTGACTTCTGCCCCCCCCCGAACTGCCTCACCGATGGCAGTTGGAAAGACTAGTAGCAGCAATAGTAGGCTAAATTATAAATAAACTTTAACTGCCTATTATGCCTATGAGCTTAATAGTAACTGTATATTGATAAAGTAGTCTTATATCAGTGTAGCAGGATGAGTACATATAAATGCCAACGCAGAAAATAATAGTGCCAGATTACAAGCAAAATGTATCCTGATCTCAGCATATTAAGCGCAATGCATATTTTAATTCAACCGTGCCCTGGATGCGAGTGAATGTCATAGAGACATACAGAAGCTTAAAATGCTTAATACCGAGTAGGTCTAACACATTTGATCGTTCACCTTAATTCGTTAACGAATATTTACAAATATTTACGAATATTAAAAAATCTTAATATTCACGAATATTTACGAATATTAAAACCTAAAGTCACGAATATTCAATCTATGCTGTATAGCATATGCTGTGCACAACGGGATAGTGCATAGGTTGTAAGGCAAAAGCATCCATGGTAGAGTCTTCAACGTCCTTATCCAGTGCTTAAATGTACTCTGAATTGCCCATTGCATACACAAATGCTAATTATGCCAATATAGAGTAAACAGGCAGTGAACTGAGTGGAGTTGTAGCATACAGTGTCAACAGGAGCAGGTCCACTGGTTCAGCACAGAAAATTGTGCCATACCAAAGTTCAGCAGAGTGAGTTTATAGGATACAAACTATTTTCGTTGTACGAGCAGGTAAGAAGCTAACCAACTGTTTGCAGGACAGTAAAGAAAAACTAAAGACCCAAACGGAGCTCCTCAAAGCAGTGAAGAAGTCATAATGTCGCGCTCAATTGCAGAAACTTGCATTGCAAAGGTCAATGAGATTTCGAGAGCTGTTAGCCTACATTTGCTTTGTCCATGGAAATGATTGTGTCATGTCATTGTGAATGGTAAATAGCTGGACGCAGTTCACATGACACATCTGATAAACGTGAACTGTTCGATGATATTTCGATGATATTTCAACGTTGATCTCACACATCATTTGATAACGTGACACTTTATCACAAGACACGTATCACGCGCCATTTGCTAAGGAATGCCAATGTCAACGAATTTATCTGCAAATGCCTGGATTTTCCACAGGAAAGAGAGCATGTTTCCAAGTCTACCTTTACCACACAACACACGTGTTGTTCATACAAGTGTTATCTGTTTATCTGTTGGCCCATGTCCAGCAAAACAGTGACACGATTGACAAATTTGATTTATTTCTCACTGCACTGAAACACGAAATTACGTGAATTAAGATAATACACATTGTGTGATTAAATGGTTTAATACAAAATTATGGGATCAGATGGCATGTGAAAAAACATTTTGTAATTAACTGTCCAGGGGAATCAATTGTTCATTCACTGGTTTAATCATAAACAAATATATAGCTGTTGTGCTGTAATTAGAGGCCTGGAAAGTTTGGTAAAACTGGCCGAGATACAGTCTGTATCTCGGAGTCCATTTTGAGCCCAGAGCAGGAGCCAGTTACCTGTTACTCACTAGTTTGGTCAAAGCACAATAAGGTTCTTAAACTTCAAAGTATCCCATTATGATAGGGTCAGCCAGTATACACAGTCATTTAGGTATAAATCAAAGTTGTTTAAAGCAATCACCTACCATGTAATCACTATACCAGATGTCTATTTCAGTCCATGCACCAATACAACAACTTACACAGATGAATTTGTTATCATATGCTGGTCAGTACTATGCCAATCCCTTGCTTTACAGGTATAAACAGCTCACTGTGATCCTGTGACCAACACATCAGCAGGTCTGTTCAAAATCATCAAGCTACTTTGGCCCTGTTTCAGACAGCTGATTCACAGCAGGATCCCGGATGCAACCCTACAAGATAATGATAGACTAAAACCCGGTCGGCCTTTTAATGCCCACTTACATGCCTAATCATAAACGTGTATGAGTTAAGAAATTAGGATGCAATTGCAGTGTCTATTGTTCATATGAATGTGACTACTAATTGGCTAAGACAATGTACATGTAACACAAAAACATATATCTTCCTCACCTTATCTTTCAGATGGAAAACAAATATCTAGTTTGTATCTAGATTACTGTTCTGACTAAAACTTAAGTTAAAGCAAAGCAATACAATCCGGTATAATATTGTAAGGATAGGCTTACAAGACAATAAGATAATTATACAGAGTAAATGAATCTCTTAGAGACTCAATACCCTACGTTGTTCAAAGTACAATAATAGTTTTAAAGATTACAGTGCACTACAGAAAACAAAGGTGGGTTAGTAAACTCGATATGTACAGCACGATAGCTAAGAATAGTTCACAGGTCAAGGTACCAAACCTGTTTGTGAACCTCCTTAAAAGCTCAGGATCACAAGCAAGGGTCTTAGGTCATAGGATGAACAATCGAAGGCTTAAATGCAGACAATCCAACAACAAAGCACCACCTGCGCAGTAAACCCTAATTAAAAATCAGATGGGGGGTGGGGGTAAGTTGGGAGATGTGGTGGGGAAAGTTGGGACAATATCAACTACCAAACAACTTCAACCCGTTCAAAACTTCCGATAAACATAAAACTCGTCCAGTTTCTGCCCGTTTCTTCAAACCGATGATTGTTGAGGAGCAATGAAACACCGGAACTTCCATCAAAAACACCCCAATCAAAAATAATGGGTCGCCGGCCTGAGGAGGAAGCAACAGTAATAACGATTATGAGCTCCGTTCACCCACTTCAAATGCTTTCAACATCAAGCATCGGTTTTTACAAGTTCTTAAGAGGATATCTAGCACCTACACCAGTTATCTATCAAATTAATTAATTAATTAATAATATACATGATGACGCAGATAGCGTTAAAACATTGCTAGTGAGAATGTAAAAATGTTCTACGTAAGAATGAAAGAAGTGGACAAGTTAAAAAATTGATACTAGATGTCACCAACATAAAGTAGTTCGAACCACACGATTACTATAAAACCAAAATGTTGTAGCGTGCAAAGCAAATATCAAACGGCTGTTTCGTCGAAGTCACGGTAGACAGTAATCGCCAGGTTAAGATCTTACTCGCAAGAAAGTCCGAAGGTAACCGTGGGTGATCAGACAGAAACACCAAGTCTCAAGTGTATGCCATACTTTACTTTTCTGTGTAATAATTATATACCATATATATATATATATATATAATATATATATATAAATATATATATCTGGTGCATGTGTGCATGCGTGTGTGTGTTATATATTAAAGACGTTGCTATTTTGCATACTTCTTGGCTCAGTAAATTGATTGATTGATTGATACAATAAACATGAATTTATTGCAGGTGTATATATATATATATTCATTCATTCTATGGACTTATTCCAATCCAGCCATGGCAAAAGAAAAAAGACGTGAGAGATTCTAGAAATTTATAGAAATTTACGCACACACACATATATATATATATACTAGCTGTACCCGGCCACGCGTTGCTGTGGCAGAAAATACTGTCATCTGCCTCCTTCCCTCCCTCGTCTCCCTCCCCTCCCCGTCCCCCTCCCCTCTCCCGTCTCCCTCCCCCATCCCCTTCCCTCCGCCGCCCCTTCCCCTCCCCCTCCCTCCTCCCCTCCCCGTCCCCTCCCCGTCCCCCTCCCTTTCCCCTCCCCCTCCAACGTCCCCTCCCTCCCCTTCCCCTCCCCTCTCCTTCCACTCCCCTCCCCTCCCCTCCTCTCTCTCCTTCTACCCCTCCCCTCCCATCCTTCTCCATCCCTCGCCTCCGGTCCCTTCACTCCTTCTTTGTCCCGCTCCCTCTTCCTTCTTTCCTCCCTCACACGTTCCTTCCCGACAGCGACATATGCCCTATCGCGACTTTTGGGCGACTTTTGGGCAACCCAGATCGAAGTTGGTCATCTCGCGACTTTTGGGCGACTTTTGAACGTGATGTCGCGACAAAAACGTTTCCGAAATCTGGCAACCCTCATGGACGTTGGGACATGTATAATTTGCAAATGGCGGTCGAACGGATTTCAAAGTTCTCTTTTTGTGGAAAAGATTGGGTTTTTTCGGAAAAAAGCATAATACAACACGGTTCTATTGGAATGGAAGGTTTTGTAAAAATTTCAACACATTCGGTTCGTCAGTTTTCGAAAACACTCATAACGCACGGTTGGAAAGTTTCATTTTTATATATATAGATATAATAATATATATATATCTGTATGTATGTGTGTGTGTGCGCGCGCGTGCATGTGTGCGTGTGTGTGTAACGCAACCTACTAAATTTAACAGCTCGATCAGACAAAAGCGGGTGTCAGAATAAACCAGCTCACTTACCGAGAAAACAGGTAAGAAACAAGTCGTGTCTAAACAATCCGCAGAAACTGGGTAAAACCTACTGAACTTGTTTTTTGTCCTTCGAAGCACGGTGGCACAAGCTACATCGAATCATAAATCACAAGTTCGTGATAAAGAGAAATTCTGAAAAGTTCCTATAAAACAATATTACCGTTGCGAAATAATATTAACGTCTTGCCGACCGCAAGCATCTTAAGAGCGCCGTTAGAATCGTTGTTAAAAACCGGTTTCATTTGGCCAAATCGTGTCCATACAATAGTCTTCGCCGAGGTTCTTAGCTGCAGGCCAAGGTTCTTTGAATACAGGCTGTTAGCATTACCGTAGTACGCCAGTAGCCATAGGTTCATTAGCATATAGGCCGCGCCTCATTATCATACCAGGCCACACGCCAAAGCAACGTTTTGCCAAGTAGCCCAAACGTCAGAGAGATAATTAGCATATATTATGCAAAATTCATTATGATGCAAGGCGCTAATGCATAAACATCAAGGCTTTTGAGTGCATACGCTTGTCGGCACTAGCGGTGGCCGAAAAAGCTCGTAGTTATTTGCATATAGGCCACATATAGCCGCGTGGATAAAAGGTCATTGAACACGAGTGGCACACGCGTGAAGGCGGCAGACCAATGGGAAGCCTAGTTGCGGGACACACCCACGTTGTGAGGTGCATAGACAGACGGAGAGACACGCACAAGCAGACGCACGCAGACAGACACAGACAACAACGTGAAGGTCGAAAAGACGATAGAGACTTCATTGTGAGATTGCAATACATTTGAAAACGTTTCGTCATCCAAAAGAGACGGTTGCGATGGAAATTTTCTGATTACTCATTTCTTGAAACTTGTGAGATTCTTTATTAGAATCTTACGATGTCCCTCATAAAAACTTGGTCAATCAAACAATTAAACCAATCCCTCAGACAATAATACAAAATTTTTATAAGGAAATAAATCCAAATCAACAATTACAAATTAATATACCAAAATCAACAATTATAAATTAATATACCAAAATCAAGAATTATAAATAAATATACCGAAATCAAGAATTGCAAATAAATATATCCAAGCAACAACTCTAAATCAATAATTTATAACCCCAAATCACATAAAAATCAATCAGTCTATAAATATAACTGACCATTTAACCAACGAACTGAGCAAGTTAGTGCATCCGCTATCCCTCCACCTTATCACCCATAGTCGTCTCCCTACGCGGCCCGACAATCCCGAAATCTAACTGGACACCGAAAGCAAGCCTAACAGCTTGGTCTTGTGGCCTAATTTTGACATTGCTCCAGCACAGGATCATTGGTGCCAGCATGTACACTCTACCCCCCCCCCCCCCCCCCTACGCTCTACACCACCACGCCAAGTGTATTCAAAGAACCTTGCCACCATGCAGCTTTAGTGCGTCAATGAGACTTTCTGACATCTACAAAGGCATTCAATAAAGTAATAATAACTAACCATTAACATTAACAAGTCAATCAAAACAGACCTACGACTGCTAGTCATCATCGTACAACAGGTACATGACCTAGATAGGCAAACAAACTTCGCTAGCACAAACATCCCATCCCTCCCTCCTTACCCCCCCCCCCCCTTGGCCTCCACTCTTTTCAAACTCATTGGAGCAAACGTTCCCGACTAACATCGTCCTATTATTCGTCTATCATGGCTTTCACTAGGACCATCGAAGTAACGCAAATTGATGGGTAAGTTCGGTAAACAAGTCTCCAAGCTACAACTAAATCACAAAAATATGTGCATAATATATACATACGAGAATGTATATACGTGAGCAATATCATACATACTTAACGCTATATGTACATTATATATATATATATATATATATATATATATATATTCACATATTCGGTAACAACATAAGTCCTGAGTGTATCTACCTGTAAGTACATTTTTAAGTACTTATTAAGTATAATGCATTTAAGTTCATAAATAAGTATATAGCCCATGCGTACACGGATATATACAATTATACATACCACAAACGCTTACACACACATATTTTCATTCACACATACAATATATATATATATATACATAATGTTATGTACATACATAAATACATACAAAAGTGCATTTTAAGGACACTACCTGAGATCAACGACCCTCCTCCTTTATCCAGTCAAGGGACTGACACTGCCAAAGTACAAGCAGCAGAATTGAATAAGAATACGAATTTTTATGACTTGAATAAGAATTTAACAATTCCAAGTCTGCTCATTCTTCTAGATTTGAACAATGAAACTCTAAAAATTATTTCTCTGTATATCTTCCCTGGATGTTTTGCGTATTTTACTACCACTGCCAGGGAATAGAATAAACAACTTTCTCATCCTTTTTGTATGCAAAAGTGCCACTTTAGCCACCACAGTAAACAAGAGTGCAACCTTAACTTTGTAAAGCATGCAACCATGATTGTGAACAGGTGTGTTCACGCATTACATCCCAACTAGTGTAGGTAATCATTTTCTGACTCCGATAGGACGGAAAGACAAATTGGCTTCATTAAACCAGGCAAACCCAATAACAACCTCAAAAATAAACAAATAACATGTATTTCTGTGCTCAAGATTTGAAACCGGTTATCGAATTTCTTACTTAGCCTTGTAAAAAAATTATTTAATTTTCAGCTGGCAGTAAAAACAAAGATGGCGGCAACTGGGATTCGAAAACGTTTTCCACATAAAAAGTGTTTACAAGTTTCTGTAATTAACTCGTTTCATTCGCTGGCAGTGAATTCTATATTGGTTCTCATTTTCAAAGTCAATTTTTTAAGTTTTTAAAACTAAATTCATGATGATATTGCACTCGAAGTGCCGTGTATCGATATCTATCATACTGTGTATCGATATATCTATCATACCGTGTATCGATATCTATCTTACTGTGTATCAAGATCTATCATACCGTGGGTCAACAACCTCATAATTACATTATGATCTGCGGGTAAGGCAAAATCACAGATACCCAAATTTATTTCTCGCAATTGTTTGTTCTGACGCAATCTCTAAGCTTATAGTCAGTACAAATGCCTGTATCATCCCGTATAATTTTCTAAAATGATATTTTTAATTGAATTCGATTATCAGTTTGTAAACAGCAAAAACCGATTATATAACATTCACAACCGATAAACCGGATTTTAGGTTATCGTTTAACATCCCTACAAAGAAGATACTTGTGTTCTGCCACAATAGTATGTATGTATGTATATGATCATTTATGTAGCGCCTTAACAAGAATCTCACGAAGGCGCTTATCGCAGCTCTTGTGTAGCTGCCATGTACCGGACCAAGATTTGTCCTATACCCTGACCTTTCACCAGAGGTCACAGAATAGGCTTCAACCCATTTAATTCAATGGCAGTGACAGTACTTACAGGATCTGGCAATGTCTACTTCAATATAAAAGCGTCTGATATCCTTCTAGGTCGACCACCGAGAAAGCTTAGTGATTGACAGTACCCAACGGCTGTAGAGTGTAGACCATGCTGGAGCCCTAACATACTCAAATCCATACTGTTTGCCAAGAGAAGACAATACTGAGGCTAGAATGCTGTCTGATAATTATATACTGTTCGGTGACAGACAAATAGCCGCCAATTCACTGTCGCCTGTAAATGTCAGAATGCTAATCACTTCATCAGGCAACAATAGTGTCTGCTTACAGGCAACTACTACTGTGTTTTCTCCTAGAAACCTTATGCCCTAAGTGTTCTGGCTATTATTGGTGTTTGATGCTCCTGAATCTACTTACTCATTTGCACCAGAGGGCTGCTGTCTCAGTCACTGTCACCTAACAGAGCCATGACAGGTAGAATGACCACAAATTATCTCACATTCTGCTGTTTTTCTCAAGGTTTACACTTTTAAAGAAATTATCTTCTCAGTATAAGCAACATGCGATCATACAAGTCCAAGGTAGCACGCTTGCTTTAGTATCTTAATAAGATTCCAGTAACACATTTGTTTACAATGGCTAAATGACACGCTTGCGTACAAAGGTTAAGAGCTCTAATAAACCTGATTACACAGTGGTCATTGGTCAAAGCAACATGTTTGTTTACAAAGCCACAGGAAGGAAACTTGTTTACAAAGTTTCAATTAGAAAACTTGTTTACAATGATTAGGGCAAAACATCTGCTTACAAAGCAAAGGCAACACACTTTTTCACAAACAATATGATAACATGGAAAAAATAGTTTTACAAAGGTTTAATAAGGAAACACACTTATGCAGAGGTGTCCCCTCTTTCCAGACATTAGTAACAGTCCACATGAAGGAATTTTTCTCCGATAAGGTGGACAGCTTATCGCAGCGCTAATCGTAACGTTTAATGCGGTCATAACAGTTTGCGTTTTTGGTTACTTAATGAAATCTGTTTAGAAAAAGTGCTTCGGGCGATTTAGAAACCAGTTCTGCCTTTGTTATTGGTTTTTTTTAAAATTAAAACTTAGAATTTTTACTAAACGTGTGAACCACCCATCACCCACCATGAAGCACTTCCGTAAGGTTTAATATCAAAGTTTGGTCTTTAAACAAGAACAGGGTTACATTTGGTAATGCAAACCTTAGTTTGTTTAAAACCAGAGAACTTTATAAAATGTGAGCCTCATTTTCTCAAAGCAGGGCTTTGCTTATATAAATTGGATATTGGTTTGCTTAAATCTCAGTTATTTAAATATGTGGACATTAGTTTTTCATCAGCAAGCTTCATTTCATTTATAGGTTTGTCTACAACCAAGGCTTTGTTTAAAAACCAGGGGTTTATTTACAACTAGGTTCAGATAAAAAAAATTGTGAACATCACTTGTTCAGAATATACTGAGGTCAATAAAATGAAGTTGTCAATGCTTTATAACCAATCGAGGATTGCTTCTGGGTACGAGCATCCCAAATCTAGTTCACCAGGCACAACCTGCAGTTTTCATTGGAAGAGAAGAGAGAAAGGGTGGAAGGCAGGGAATGAGGGAGGCAGAG
The DNA here is from genome assembly GCA_945859605.1 of Lumbricus rubellus. Taxonomy (NCBI): domain Eukaryota; kingdom Metazoa; phylum Annelida; class Clitellata; order Crassiclitellata; family Lumbricidae; genus Lumbricus; species Lumbricus rubellus. Next base: position 16,164,390 of record OX243818.1, read on the forward strand.
AATGAGAGGAGGCAGGGAATGAGGGAGGCAGGGAATGAGAGGAGGCAGAGAATGAGAGGAGGCAGGGAATGAGAGGAGGCAGGCATACAGAATTAACTAAAAAATAAGTCCAGAGGCCGAAGGGAAAACATCAAGCTCAGATTAACTTTATTAGGTGACAGAAGCCGAAGGAATTTCCAACAAAACCTAATGCACTCACTAATAACGCACGCCCCAGAAGGGCATTAAATGTCTATGAGCAGCAGACACTGATATTGCCAGAACACTCACAGACATCATTTGTTAAGCAGTAAAGCACAGCCACTGAGACCTACAGTCATACGTTAAAGAACCAGCAGATCACACAAACATATGCACACAATACATATATAGTTATATACTATTTGGGCAATATTATATATATATATATATCATTATATAATTATATATATATGCGTGCATGTATGTATATACTATATATGTAATATAAATTATATATGCACACCATATCTAATCACAGACCATGCCGAACGAACGAAGGAAATGAACAATTGGACTGTTTAGAGCAACATCAATTTTCCAGCCCACAATAAATACCGCAAGGTCTTAATGATACACCAAAGTTTTTCTTCCACACAGGCAAAAACCTTTTATGCCGAGTCGTGCGCGCACGTCCGCACTAGTCTAGACCAAATGGAATTACCCTCGCAATGTAATTTCTAAGGCAAAGACAGTCTTTGCCTTAGAGCAGCGGTTCTCAACCGGGGGTTCGCGGACCCCTGGGGGTCCGTGGCGATGTGCCTGGGGGTCCGCGAGCAAGTCCTGAAAATTATATATTTCTTAGCTAAAAGCGTAGAAACAGATAAATTTTTGTTCAATTTTTCAATATTTCCCCTAATATGTATACGTGCCTAAAGTTTACATTAAAACAAAATACAGAGTTTTTATAATAAATTTCATATAATCTTATTAGTTATATAAATTTGTACTACTATAACAGGAGTGCAGAAGTATATAGGCCATATCACAGCACACATGAAGGCCTACTATTATATAGGATAATAGAGTCGCACAGCCGCGATAATGCGCCAAAGGCGCAAAATTTTATTGGGGGTCCGTGACTGTGACCCAAAATTAAAAAGGGGTCCGTGAGTCTGAAAAGGTTGAGAACCGCTGCCTTAGAGTACTATTAGTTACTATATTACTAATAGTACTCTAACAGTACAAAGACAGTCTTTGCCTCAGAGTACTATTTACATTACAAGGGTAGTTCCATTTGGTCTAGACTAGTCTTTGCCTTAGAGTACTATTTACATTACGAGGGTAATTCCATTTGGTCTAGACTAGTCTTTGCCTTACAGTACTATTTACATTACGAGGGTAATTCCATTTGGTCTAGACTAGTCTTTGCCTTACAGTACTATTTACATTACGAGGGTAATTCCATTTGGTCTAGACTAGTCTTTGCCTTACAGTACTATTTACATTACGAGGGTAATTCCATTTGGTCTAGACTAGTCTTTGCCTTACAGTACTATTAGTTACTATTACTAATAGTAGGTACTCTAATAGTACAAAGATAGTCTTTGCCTTACAGCACTATTTACATTACGAGGGTAATTCCATTTGGTCTAGACTAGTCTTTGCCTTACAGTACTATTTACATTACGAGGGTAATTCCATTTGGTCTAGACTAGTCTTTGCCTTACAGTACTATTAGTTACTATTACTAATAGTAGGTACTCTAATAGTACAAAGATAGTCTTTGCCTTACAGCACTATTTACATTACGAGGGTAATTCCATTTGGTCTAGACTAGTGCGGACGTGCGCGCACGACTCGTCATAAAAAGGTTTTTCTACGAATCACTTCACTAACCAACAGTTGATTTCACGAAACACATTTAACGGATCCTAGACAATGAATGATCTGAGTAAAGAGAGAGCGAGAAATATGAAACTAATGGAAAGTTACTATCTACCAATCAGCTTTGATGTGGGCGTCTTTTACTATATATATATATATATATATATATATATATATATATGTGTGTGTGTGTGTGTGTGCCGTATATACATATGCTGAGAAGTGTGTGGTCATGTTTGGCTTTTGGGGGGAAGAGGGGTGGGGTGGAGGGTTGGCGAAAACCCTAAATTTAGGGGTCAATGCTGGATACCCCGAGGAGTAGTGCCGAAAACCTAAATTTCCCCGCACAATGCAGGGTCCCACATCTAGAATATATATATATATATATATATATATATATATATGTGTGTTGAGAAGTGTGCACTTGTCTGTATGCCTTCTGTAAGTCTATGTATGTGTTGTCCATAGATCTGTCTGATTGTCACAGGTTCAATAACCACAAGGCCTTACCTACTTACTTACTTAGAACTGCCCTGCAAAAGCAAAACCAAAAATCGCAAAGTAATTAGCAAGACTTGTACTATAATTACATTAATAAACTTTAATCATCGATACTATCACTTTAATCATCTACTAACGGCAACCAAAAACATCTTACTTCTTTTTCGTACACCATTGGTTGACACTACGTGCATCAATTTTCACAATGTTATGGCTGGAGCAGTGGAGCTACATATTACTAGCAGCCCTGGTTGTTAAACAATAACCAGAAATCCGGTTTTCAGTTCTGAAAACGAAAATAAGTTTTTATTGTTTAGAGACCGATATTCGAATTCATTTTTAAAAATCATTTTGAAAATTATAGGATATGATTTATGCATCTGACTGACTAATATTAGCTCAAATATTGCCATGGGAACAAACTAATTGCAAAAAATAAATGGTATTTTCAACGCTGCGTTACCCATGGCCCATTATATAAACCGGATAAGAAGTCCATGTCCCACGATACGATAGATATGGATGTACGGCACTTCGAATGCAATATCATCACGCATTTCATCAAATTTTAACATTTGTGATGGCGAAAAAGAAAACCAGCGAACGAGATGAGTGAATTGCGGAACCTGTTAGACACTTTTTATTTGAAAATATCTATGAATCCAAGTGGCCGCCATCTTTCTTTATACTGCCAGTAATCGGCTGGAAATTATCAAGATTTTCTATAGGGCCAATTCAGAAAGATGAAAACTGGTTCAAAATCGAATTTCTACAACCGAAAACCGGTTTGCCAAAAAATGTGATATCAACAACCCTAGTTAAGTAACAAATAGCAATTATATCAAACCAGCAGTAACAATATTTTCAGTGACTTTACCAGATTAAATTGCATAACTACATAAAAACTATATAACTATAATAGTAATATTGAGAATCATGGTTATTATCATCGTAATAAACTTTATGCATTCCGAATTCATTTTACATTGCCCGTGAGTACCTATCTGAATGCTATTTACAAGACAGTAAAATAAATAACAAGAAATACCAGAAGTTACATTAATAGAAACTTGGAATTTTGTACCTACACCACAGGCCAGCACAATTCTGTGACTTTTAAGACTTGTACGACATGACCCGAGAACGTTTGCAACAGTTTAGCTCACTTGAAAATATGAACAAACAGTTCCAAAGTTCCTTTGATAGCGACGAGGGTCTTGTTCATCACCTCTACATATAGCATGTTGCAATTCATTACAATGACTTGTAAACCCTTTCATCAGCTCAGACTGAATATCTGGACTATCTCGAAAAAATCAACGGCACAGATGTTTCAACAATTTCTCAGCCTAAAAATAGCTGACGCAAGGCCAAATCGCACATTAAGGCAATTTTTGGAGTTTCTCAGACAACTCAAAATTATCGCGCTTTCTCAGTGTCAAATGCATGCAAAAAGTAACCATATCCACTTGTGTATGAATATCTACAACTACCATAATCATTCCGCCATTAAAATCATGTGTATTTTGTCTAAATCTAAAACTGATATTTGGAAGCGTCAGCTCTCCGTTTTTTTATATACATGAACTGATTTTTTAAAGGCCATCACAACAAAACAAGCCGTAAACATGTGGACAGATAGCGAAGAAATACGCGAAAACAATGACAAAATCAGACTTCCGAGAAAAGGGCCTTCTACAATGGGCTACTTTCTACTAATTATATGGGCTACTTTCAATGGACCCTTAAGGGAGGTACTCATTTCCTCACTTTAGCCCTTGACCCAGCAATGGATGAATAACATCACTGTGGTCACGGTGGTGTAGTAGTGGTGTCGGTGCCTTGGAGTTGTATGGTTCCAGGTTCGAATCCACTTCAAACCGCCACGTAGGGACCTTGAGCAAGTCCTTCACTCGCAATTGCTCGGACGATTCGGAATGAAACTTCGATGCAGAGTTCACACTGTAGTAAGGAGCGCCTCTGAGTAGTGATCTTGAAAAGGTACTATAGAAATGCAGAAATAAATAAATCACTGAAATTTTTAAACTATATTTCTTCTGACCCCGCATAATATTTCCATGCAATTGTTCTAGCCCACACTAATATTTGCTATTATCACGCAGATATTACTTCAGAGACTACAAAAGACAGTAGAAAGCATTCACGCACAAACAGACTGAACAATGCACAGTACCGAGAAGCACAACGAAACCTACAAAGTTCTACAAGGCCACAAAAAACACTTAAAAATGCAACCACCCAAGTAAATGTCTATAGATCCCAAACGTTAATACACACGCGCATGAAATGCCATTCGAATCAAAAGAGGAGAGAAGAAGCTTCAGGCCAACAGAAGTGCAGACAGTGGTTCCATTCTGCGCACGCAAGAACTGCAACAGGAACCTGCCGCCAAAGCTTCAATGCCAAGCGACTGGTAGACGTGGTTCAGCATCATCTGGTTCAGTTGCGGCAGCAGGAAAGGGAGAATGAATGCACATCATAAAGCATCCTTGAACAGCAGATGCAGCGGATGCTATGTGCAATGGAGGCCGGAACATGGAACAATGCTTTATGATGGAGATCTAAAGGCGGAGATCAGAGTCGGTATGCAAGCATGTAAACAAGGCACGATCAGCTAAGCAAGGAACAGAGTGGTTATCAGCTAAACTAAAGGTACCATACACATGTCCAGATACATTTCAGTATGTTCTGTACAAGAGAATTATGTATACATGCTTGTATCTATATGTGAGGATTAATATTGTATATCTAATGGCATCTTAAATGCATGTAAGCAACTACGCATGCATACATGAATCTATGTACAGGTTTATTTATGTATGCTAGGGCTGCAGATGTTAATCAATGAACTGCTAACAGTTGTAATCTGTCAAATTTTTTCTTTTCGATTAATAATTATAGTTGTTACATTTTTCTTATTTCATGATGCCAGGCGATGTTTCCGAAGTAAACAACAGGGAAACAATGATGATATGAAACCTTTGAGTAGGAAAAAAATTAAAAATTAATTTTGCATTTCAATTTAATTCTAGATGGAAAATCCAATTTGGTGATAAAATTAATTGTTTTGATTCCCTGGAGATAAACACTAAACAGTTCAACTTTTTGTAGTGTAAAGAAAGTAGAAACAATTCAGTGACTACATTTTGGACAGCTTTTCATGCTTTACATATTAAACGTAGACCAAATTAATCACATTTTATTTATCAACCACAATTCAATTTAGAAGATTAGTCATTTAAAATGATTTTATTCAGTACCAGCCTTAATACAAAAATTTATATAAATCTGCATGCACATTTGTGAACATTCACATATTGTGTGTAAAATAAAAAATAATGTCAAGTATTAATAGTAACATAATCTACAGAATAGCTATTGCGGAATAATGGAAACATGAATCAGTAGTTAGAGTACAAATCATTTTTAGTCCGAGTGTATATTCAGCACATACCTACCCAGTAGGCAACCACATTTATAAATCATTTTTATGGAGGCTGCATAGCAAGATTGTCTTAATGGTTATGCATTGTCGGTCTGTTATTTTTCTTCCGTAGTAAATAAAACTCATACGTTTATGTTAATATTCTGGAGAGATAAGATTTCCCGACGATGTTGAAGCACCGTCAAACTCTGGAAAGTAACTCAGGGTCGGGTCCATATAACATGTACGCATTGTATGCAAGAAATTGTATTTTCATACCCCTCCTCCTACTGCACCCTGTGCATTTTGTGGACCCCCTCATGTATACATACAAATGAGATTCTCTACTCCCACCCTTACAATTTTAAGCTAATTAAAGTCATCCACAAGATAATATTTATTTGACCATAGCGGCTAATATTTAGGCCTAAACAAAAATGTTGTGTTTCCGGTAACAGAGCTGAAAAAATTGGGTAGGTAGGTCGGAAAATATTTTTATTTTGGTAAAATATTTTTATGCAGTGACTATCCAAAAAAGTATACCCCACTAGTCTTTTTTTGCACGCTGAAACAAAGTACGTGTTCTAAGCAAGTATAAACGGCCTATTTCCCCGACTGTCTGCACCTAAAACTGCTCTAGAAACAGTCCTATTAATTTCATTTTGTTGACGTCTTTTATGTTATGTCAATACAAATGTTTAAAAAAATGTAAATTTAAAAAAAAAATTAAATTAAAAAAAATAATAAATTTTTTCCCCAAAAATATTTGAGTCGCGGCCGTAAAAATGGGTCGGTCGGGTTACCGGAAACACAACAAATTTTTTTACGCCTTATCTTTGTTAAACATCAAAAATTTGCTAGCTAAAATTTGTTTACTGTTATGGTTTACTGTTTAGCAATGAACAGAGTTTAATTATATATACAATGCAATAAATGCCATATGATGACTCTACAATAATACAGTTATATATAGGCTAAAATTTTGGATGTCACAAAATTCCAGACATTAATTTTGCATACACACACATTTCGTCTAGACCCCTCCCTGCCATACGCACCCGTATGAAAATTGACTAAATCGAAACACCCTCCCCTCACTGCATACGCGATATATGGACAGATCCTGAGCTGAAACACCAAAAAGCACCAATTTCTTGAGGTTAAATAAGAAATAATTTTAGCATTGCTGTCACAAAATCCATAGCAGACATTTTTGGTGGGGGGGAGAGTGAGTACCAAACCCACTTATTCAACCGGAAGTACCGCAGCCACTTTTCATACTCAAAATAAACAAAATGTCATATGAAACATTGATGGCGATAATAGTGATGATGACCAGTACTATGTATTGTTATGAGTCAAACTAATTTCATTCTCTGAGAACATCTTCATTGTTACTATTATTTCGATCTGATTATCATTGTTATTTTTAAGTATGGTGCATAAATGGCACCAGATAAAATTACTTTAAACAGTCATTAAAGACAATCAATGTGAAATTTGGATAAATTATTTTTAAAAGGCTAGTGTTGACGTACAGAACAATTTGGGAATATGATGCAATCATTAAACTAAAATTTCTCATTAACTTCAACCTACATATTTTAAACAATTTCCTGTATTAAATGCCAATATATACGTTTATGCATATGTTACATTAATTATAATGCTTGGCTTACCTACGGAATTTATAATAACAATAACTGTGAATATGCATTACATTTGATTACAACATGGTTCACAATAACTGTGAATATGCATTACATTTGATTACAACATGGTTCACAATAACTGTGAATATGCGGCACATTTGATTACAACATGGTTCACAATACAAGGCAACACGTGTTGTGTAATGCTGGTGTTATATAATAATTGCAAATACAAGGCAACACGTGTTGTGTAACGCTGGTGTTATATAATTGCAAATACAAGGCAACACGTGTTATGTAACGCTGGTGTTATATAATTGCAAATACAAGGCAACACGTGTTATGTAATACTGGTGTTATATAATTGCAAATACAAGGCAACACGTGTTATGTAATGCTGGTGTTATATAATTGCAAATACAAGGCAACACGTGTTGTGTAATGCTGGTGTTATATAATTGCAAATACAAGGCAACACGTGTTGTGTAATGCTGGTGTTATATAATTGCAAATACAAGGCAACACGTGTTGTGTAATGCTGGTGTTATATAATTGCAAATACAAGGCAACACGTGTTATGTAATGCTGGTGTTATATAATAATTGCAAATACAAGGCAACACGTGTTGTGTAATGCTGGTGTTATATAATAATTGCAAATACAAGGCAACACGTGTTATGTAATGCTGGTGTTATATAATTGCAAATACAAGGCAACACGTGTTATGTAATGCTGGTGTTATATAATAATTGCAAATACAAGGCAACACGTGTTGTGTAATGCTGGTGTTATATAATTGCAAATACAAGGCAACACGTGTTATGTAATGCTGGTGTTATATAATTGCAAATACAAGGCAACACGTGTTATGTAATACTGGTGTTATATAATTGCAAATACAAGGCAACACGTGTTATGTAATACTGGTGTTATATAATTGCAAATACAAGGCAACACGTGTTATGTAATACTGGTGTTATATAATTGCAAATACAAGGCAACACGTGTTATGTAATGCTGGTGTTATATAATTGCAAATACAAGGCAACACGTGTTATGTAATACTGGTGTTATATAATTGCAAATACAAGGCAACACGTGTTATGTAATGCTGGTGTTATATAATTGCAAATACAAGGCAACACGTGTTATGTAATGCTGGTGTTATATAATAATTGCAAATACAAGGCAACACGTGTTATGTAATGCTGGTGTTATATAATTGCAAATACAAGGCAACACGTGTTATGTAATACTGGTGTTATATAATTGCAAATACAAGGCAACACGTGTTATGTAATACTGGTGTTATATAATTGCAAATACAAGGCAACACGTGTTATGTAATACTGGTGTTATATAATTGCAAATACAAGGCAACACGTGTTATGTAATGCTGGTGTTATATAATAATTGCAAATACAAGGCAACACGTGTTATGTAATGCTGGTGTTATATAATTGCAAATACAAGGCAACACGTGTTGTGTAATGCTGGTGTTATATAATTGCAAATACAAGGCAACACGTGTTATGTAATGCTGGTGTTATATAATTGCAAATACAAGGCAACACGTGTTGTGTAATGCTGGTGTTATATAATAATTGCAAATACAAGGCAACACGTGTTATGTAACGCTGGTGTTATATAATTGCAAATACAAGGCAACACGTGTTATGTAATGCTGGTGTTATATAATTGCAAATACAAGGCAACACGTGTTATGTAATGCTGGTGTTATATAATAATTGCAAATACAAGGCAACACGTGTTGTGTAATGCTGGTGTTATATAATTGCAAATACAAGGCAACACGTGTTATGTAATGCTGGTGTTATATAATTGCAAATACAAGGCAACACGTGTTGTGTAATGCTGGTGTTATATAATAATTGCAAATACAAGGCAACACGTGTTATGTAATGCTGGTGTTATATAATTGCAAATACAAGGCAACACGTGTTATGTAATGCTGGTGTTATATAATTGCAAATACAAGGCAACACGTGTTGTGTAATGCTGGTGTTATATAATAATTGCAAATACAAGGCAACACGTGTTATGTAATGCTGGTGTTATATAATAATTGCAAATACAAGGCAACACGTGTTATGTAATGCTGGTGTTATATAATTGCAAATACAAGGCAACACGTGTTATGTAATGCTGGTGTTATATAATTGCAAATACAAGGCAACACGTGTTATGTAATGCTGGTGTTATATAATTGCAAATACAAGGCAACACGTGTTATGTAATGCTGGTGTTATATAATAATTGCAAATACAAGGCAACACGTGTTATGTAATGCTGGTGTTATATAATTGCAAATACAAGGCAACACGTGTTGTGTAATGCTGGTGTTATATAATAATTGCAAATACAAGGCAACACGTGTTGTGTAATGCTGGTGTTATATAATTGCAAATACAAGGCAACACGTGTTATGTAACGCTGGTGTTATATAATAATTGCAAATACAAGGCAACACGTGTTATGTAATGCTGGTGTTATATAATTGCAAACATCAAGCTCATTTCCACGCAATCTTACACGAAAAATACTTAACCAAGTCGACGAAATCAATTTCTCTCGCATGAAAAACTTAGGATAAAGCTGCAAAATTGCTTCCAGAAAACTGCATTTATAAGATAATAATGTACCGACCACAAACCCTACCCCACCCACCAGAACCCGCAAGAAAAGGTTTTTCTTGAGGTAAGCGTGATTTCATTTTTTTAAACCTACAACACGGAAGGTTAACATCTCCAAAACTTCTACAGTTCATCATCGACGCCTATTTTAATTGTAAATATAAAAATTATTTACTTATCGTCAAAAAAACTCGGGATAAGTGCTCACCTCAAATGGCCGCCTCCACACACGTGACGTGGAAGTCTTAGCGAATAATATAAATTATTATTCTCAAAATTCGGATTGCCCAGCAACTTTCGATCGGTTTGAGGAAATCGCGACTCCTTCGATCTGGGCCGACGGTGTAGTGGGTGCACGAAGGTCCAGACGATCGAAAACCAATAATCTCGATCGATCCGTATCGGTCCAATTCGATCTGAAGCCTACTCCCACTGATCGCGAGCTTCCTAATCTTAATCTTAAGAGGGCGTCGTGCAAAACTGGGTTTCGTCTGAGAATTAAGTGACTTTCTGAAGCAACTTGCGCGTAGAAGATTATTAACCAGTGCGTTAAACGAATCAATAAACTAACAAACCCGTAAACCGGATAAACACCGTAAAAAAGATTCCCGGCTGAACAGGAATGCTTCGGATCCTCGATGAGGTGTAGCAAAACAGAGATACCCGGCAAAATTCGCACCCCTTGCCAGCTGCGTGCTAACTGGACCGGGTTAGATAAGCTATAGCTACAAACTTTCCTTTTGTCTTAAAAATGTATTTCACAAGAAATTAATAAATAAAGCTAAACTAAATAGACACCGTTGGCAGTCAGAACTCTGTCAAATTAATTAAATGAACTGTGAAATGCAAACTTATAAGCTCGGTACCGATTGCTATAATGTGACAAAATCAAATGCAAACTGATGTAGGCTAAATGCAAATATGAACAATATTAAAATTATATTTATAAGTAAGCATGCACTGTTTATGCTTTAGTATAACTTTAAAACTAGTTCCGTACCTAGTGTAGCTACAATGGTACTCCGTCGAGCACGAGCAGAGAGTATTATTTTACTGAGTACATATTGAATGCACACCACATTCGGTCGCTCGCTGCATTTTACCGCATCCTCCTTCTTTGGCGTGTGTGACGGAACTCTTAAACCGCATTTGGTGGCATAAGGTGTAGATTTCTTGGTGAAGTAACCATTCAATCCCGTTCCCTCGGTTTCTTATAAAAACAATCAGCAGCAGCATTTTCTTATTTAATAAAACTAAGCAAACATAACTAAGTTTAATTAACTGTTTGCTTTCAGCAAATAGGACATAAACCGTCACTGAGGCCTGTAGTTTCAGTTTAACACTGTGCAATAACAAAGATGATTAGCATTGGCATCCTCCTTCATCTAGGCTTAAGGATTGGCACTGTCGGTGCCGGAGTGCGAGCAGTGACGGGGTTTACCAAGGCTGGTGGTCCTTGGCTTGAGCTATCATCAGTCTTCTAACTTCCTGTCCGAAGTGTAAGAAGAGAGGATGTGTACTAATATATCACAACTGAAGACTCTAGTATCTTTCAATTAGCTCTTAAACAAAATTAATTTAAGTGACTCGATGTTGAATCGGTGCCGGGTGCATAAGTTTCACTGCGGATAAGATATTTCATGTCCCTGTAAGAAAGGAAGCGATGTCACATCTGTAAGCAAAGCATTCAGTCATTTTCATGAGCAGCCTTTTTTATACATTGGCCTAGATACTTCATTATAGTCTAAAAGGCTCTAATCTTACCACACCCATTGCGTTTAGACTATCACTTGCACTGACGTATGCGCAGGCAGCATACGTCACGGCCGCTCCTCCATCGCTTCATCCTATCAGCTGCTGAGGTTGCGGCTCTGCCCAAAACGCCTTCTGACGCATTAATGCCGAGCGCGCAATCGGTACACCTGTTCCAACCGGAGGAAACGACCCAAAATACCAACCGATCGATAAACTAATGCGCCCGATAGCGACGGGTACCAATTCAGTTCTAGTACACGTGTCTGCCAATGGCATTGGGCGCAATAATATAAACATTGACAAAATAATAATTCGACAAAATAATAATCATAATCTATAATAGAGCACAGTCAGGCAAATATCTTTGAGTCAGTATGACTCTTGAGGTCTAGTTATAGCAGTAACCTATGTAACGTAATCCAAGTTTATCATAACGAAGCTTGGAACGGTGCTAATCCGATGCGAATGTCCAAATTCAGGAAATTTGGCTACGCGCCAATCGTAGATGCTGGGAGGCTTACTACAAGCACATGTGCACGATGTGCTACAAGTATTTTTAAATTTTATTTTTTCCGATTTAATTTGTTATAGTGTCTTTCTTGTTGCATGGTTGGAACGCGTTTTATACTTTCACATTGAATCATTTAAATAATGCTTGGAAATAAATATAAAAAAACAGAACATCGATCTAGTCTATGAAAGTTAGCCTACAACCTTGTTTCTACCACGAATTAGGCCTACCACTTGACCTAGGCTACTTTTAAATTTTCTTGGTAGGGCCTACCCGGCCTAGTCAGTTGAATCAGTTGAACGCCGAAGAAGTAAATTGGCAATTAGTAGCTTGATGGTGATTTTTTTTCTGTAGATGTCGCCAATAATAGAGCACCCACGAGTTGGTCAATTAAATAAACGGCGTCGAGCAGTTTGAAATAATCGTGATCATCAATTGTTATTGACCTCGTATTAATTTATTAGACCTATAGGCCTACTATATAGGAGTAGGCGGAGAGCCAGCTTATTCACAGGTGCTTGGTAGCCTATACACCAGAGGTGTCAAAGAGCTGGCCCGCGGGCCATTTCTGGCCCGACGACGATTTTTTTCTGGCCCACGGAGCCTTCCCTAAAGATTACAAAATAATTAAAAAGTTTGTAAAAATTTAATAACAAGCGAAACGTGGACATTGAATCAAGATCCTTTCGCAATATTTTGACTTTTCTGGGAATTGGCTGACCAAATCCGGAGCTCCCTCTCAGATCACTAACAAATTTTGCTCAGGAACTTCGACACAGTGGCCCGCCACTTGCTAGAAAACGTTCACACTGGCCCGCCACTTGTTAGAAGATGTTCAAACTGGCCCGCCACTAAAAAAGGTTTGACACCCCTGCTATACACAGTGCAGTATTTTTATTATTATTATTATTTATGGTAGACCTTTTTCTGTTTAAAGCTGATAAAGCCATGTCGTAAACTATGAAGATAGTTATAATTACATAGGCCTGTAGGCCCTAGGCCTATGTGTGCAATTATATATATATATATAGGCATATATATATATATATCAAATTTCAAATATATATATATATATATATATACTATTAAATATCAGTTAATAAATTTAGCTTATAGGCCTATAGCCGCCTAGATCCTCTGGACAATTATTGCATCGTTAGATAATTGTTAAGAATGCAGTGTACGTGATAGTTCTATAAATAGATTTTTAAAAATCAAGGGCAATTACAACTGCAATGGGAGATGAACTGGCTGACTCTAAGATCAGCACCAAAATCATGCCATGGGAGTGATTTCTCCACATTAGAAAATGCTGCCTTGACTTCAGTGTGAGAATTGTGGAAAAATGACTGGGGGTCGGCCTATGATAAACTTGGAATTGGGGTATGAAAAACAGACGTTAGTATGGCGCTCTAAGAAAGACTGGGGGGTTGAAAGCCCCCCAGCAATTCTTACCCTGCTTGACTTGTTTCTGTAGTAACCTTACCTATCAACCGGTAGGCCTACATAAAATTCTCCCTCGGCATCTTCAGCGGCGTAGGCCTAACAGTGAAGTAGCAAAGTTAGGAGCAGATCAAGTTAAGGTAGCGTAGTTGCTAGTTTCAGCTTCAAGTGCAGCTTTGTTTTTGAGATATAGGCAGCATATGCTGCAGTTTTTTTAGATATACGCAGCATATAGGCCTACTGGAGTTTTTTAAAAAGATATATGCAGCATAATTATGCTGGAGTCGACGTGACCCGTGAGCCTATCGCTGTAGGCCTTCAGGCATAGGCTAACCCACCACTGGGCTGCGGCTGTTATAAGCCTATGGGCCTCTTAATACCACCGCGGTGCACAAAGGTCTCAACCTGACCCTGGATAACAGTGGATATAGGTCTACAACGTGCTGATATAATGCATGGTCTTGCATACGTTGAACTTGAATGAATCAGAAGGTTGTGTGTGTGTATAATAAGTATGTGCAGTATTTATTTACCACGATACAACATCTAAACGCTGTTGTTAATACGCCTCTCCCCAGTCTCACTCTCCCACAACTGTTGGATCATTTTACAACCACTAATAAACAATCATCGAGGTTTCACACCACACCGCCCACCCTCACCCCCTATTTCTACGCGTACGTAAAATATATATCAGTAGAACCCGGCACTGCATCACTTTACACAATAGGAAATGAACAGGAACACATTTTGTCTCGGACGTCTGGTAACCAAACGAAGACAATTCTTGTGCATTTCTACACACCAAATGGCCTCACTGCAGTTACTGGTATTGCCCTTCAAGCAGGGGCGCAACCAGAAAATTTTCCTGGGGGGTGCTCAGATGGTGCGAAGTAGCGAGTGCCAAAGGAACTTGCTTGATTGTGTAATCTTAAAGACCGAATGACCCCTACCCCCCCCCCCCCCCCACGCACCAAAAAACTCATCGGATTTGGAAAAATTGCGTGGGTCACCTTTTTAGCCTGGGGGGTGCTCAAGCACCCCCAGCACCCCCCTAGTTGCGCCACTGCCTTCAAGGCACACTAAGAGTCGAATGGATTATGGATTATTTCGAATAATGATTGATTAGACATTCCAGAACACCATTTTTCCTTCCTTTATTTCTCTTCCTTTATTTTCCCTAGTCAAATAGTAGTAGCTGTAGCAGCAGCGGGAGTAGCAGCAGTAGCAATTGTTGATCACACTGGGAGCACTTCTGAGAGAAGCGCTTTACAAATGGTCATAAACAATACAATTTCAGCAAATATGACTATTTCAATTTAATGACTATCTCAATTTAAGATCATCTGGGTTTAAAATGAATAATTGGCAATACAGTGCGAGAAAATTCAAACCCACGTAATATTTCTTCGGTTTAAACATCGGAAGACTTGTTTATCCAGACAGAATTAAACCGTCAAAAACCAGAGACTGAAATCACAACACACAGATCTATCTAGATAATTACATTATAATTATATAACTTACGGACACAATTAAAACCTGAATAATCAAAGAGTTGACAGAACGAAAACGACTAAGAAAAGGAAAGCAATGAAATGACTATGACTTCAATCACGAAGGTCGTTACTACGTCAACAAAGGTCGTTACTATGCCAACAAACACCGTTGCTATGCCAACAAAGGTCGTTACTATGCCAACAAACACCGTTGCTATGCCACACAATACATTTACCCATTCCACCAACATAAAAACTGGTTCGCGGACGTTTCGTCTACGGACGATTCGTCCACGGACGATTCGTCCAGCGGTGGCTGAGTAAAAACAGATTGATGAAAAGAATTCTTGTAACGTGAAAGCGCGATTAATGAAAATATGTTTTCCTGAAATGGAAGTGGGATTGATGGAAAAATTTCATAGCTTAAATATAATTTTTTAGTGAAAAAGTATAGTTTTTAGCGAAAAATTGATGAAAAAACGTAGTTTTTCCTTAAATAGAAGCTGGAATGGTGAAACAAATTCTTTCCAAAATGGAAGTTGGATCTGCGAAGCATAGTTCTTGCCCAAATAGATGTTGGAACCATGAATTGAACGCGTGTCTAAACGGAAGCTGGATTTATTCAATTTATTTCTTGTGACGAATCGTCCGTGGACGAATCGTCCGTTGACGAAACGTCCGCATACGATAAAAACTATCCTCACTTGCTGCGTGAGTTGAGTAAGCAGTGTAAGTCTTCTGTATAAAAGTCTGTGATGTCAAGCAATGTCTCTAACAAACTGTAGTTAACTTGCAAACTGAAAAAATGCAGCTGACACACTCGGTCTTCATGCTTTCAAGTGAAGAAAGGTACAAACAAGTGATCACCTGGATTCAAAGCCCAGCTGCGGACGTTCAAGGCAAGCACTTTAGCACTCTACAATGTCTACATGCCATTAGCACAACAAAACAATTGAATGGGGGATGGGTAGGTTGGATGCAAGCAAAGCCAAAATTAACTTTACCCATTCCATCTTGCGGACATTCAGCTACAATATTCCCACTGTAAGTGCTTCCAGTAAAAGCATGTTTGCAAATTAGTTTGGCAAATTTCTTACGACTATACTAGGCATCCCAGTAATTTCCAAAAGCATATTTTTAGATTCCTAGAAATTGACGATGACCTAATGACTAATTTTATTTATTTCAGTTCCCACTTAAATTGTAATCTTACTAATCACATTTCTTACTCTACAAATTATACAAGATGTGTCTGCATTCCTACCCTCCCCTGATTGCCCCAATCTACGGAACATTTAAAAGCGAGAAATTGTACCCAGCATGGTCTGCTATTTATAAGCAATCTCCACCAATTTTATATTTGCACCCAGGATTTGAATCCAAGTCGTAAAAGGCTGACTGTCAAAATAAACTTCTAAAGCCAAAAATCCATGCCAAACAAAATGGTAAGTCAATAAAAAAATATTCAAAGCCTTAAATATAGTCTGTCGATTAATTCGTCGCCATGGCAACTCACCATCTCCCTCTTACTGTCTCTCCCTCTCACCACCTCCCTCTCACCACCTCCCTCTCACCATATCTCCCTCTCACCATATCTCCCTCTCACCATATCTCCCTCTCACCATATCTCCCTCTCACCATATCTCCCTCTCACCATATCTCCCTCTCACCATATCTTCCTCTCACCATATCTCACTCTCACCATATCTCCCTATCACCATATCTCCCTATCACCATATCTCACTCTCACCAAATCTCACTCTCACCATCTCCCTCTCCCTCTCACCGTCTCTCACTCTCCAGTCTCTAACTTTCCACATCACGTCAAATAACTCCGTCTCTTTTATTCCTTGCTTTCTTTTACTCTCATTATTTTGATCCTAAATTTCCAGGAGCTTTTTTTCACATTTCTCATCTTCTTCCATTTAATTTTATGCCAATTCATATTTCTCCATTTGTCTTTCATTTGACCATTCAAACTATCTTCCTTACTACTTCCTTACCACTTCCTACAATCACTCATTCACTTCTTCTCACCAACATTAATTCCTTTTTCTCCATGCTTGTCATACTTCCATTTAAGCTCGCTACATGAAGATAGTGACAGCGTATAGAACTAAAGACTACGACTTACCTAAAGACGAAAAACTAAGTCTTATCTAATGGCATCCACTTAACAGTTCTACAGCAGCGCAACAACTATACGAAAGCAAAATGGAGTAACACAACAGTCAAATGTAATCATGTAATACCGTAATCACAAGAACATGATAATAAAATGACGTTCTGTGGTGCAACCAAGTACCTCGCTCGATTATAACAGAGTAACAGATACTTTGCTTAGGGACACAGAATGTTGGAAAGTAATTGCAGAATTGCAACTATGGTATGTAACAATTTACAGTGTAACTGAATTGCAACTGTAGATTGCAAACTAATTGCACAACGTAAAAATAATTTTGCAATAAAATTCTGGACATCGTAGAAAATGCAATGCAATTCTGCAATGGCGCAACACAGTATAACTTAACAGTTAAACGCAATTCCCTGGCATCAGTTTAATATGCATTAAATGATTAAAATGTAGCATGTTCATGCTGTTTAACCCTTTAATGCCAGATGGTATAGGATTTCCCATACCATTTACTACCATCTCGGCATTAAAGGGTTAATAGCTCAAGTTCTATGGCGTAACTCATGACACAGCAACAGAGTAAAACACGATCCCATCTTATAACTACAGAACACAGTTAAATATGCAAACAGCGTAACAACGACATTGCAACTTGTGTAACAGACAACCAAGCAGCGCAATGGTGAACACACAGAACACCACATCGAACACTGTAACGCAATCCCTTCCTGCAACAGTGTAACGCAAGTACGTAAGCGTAATGCATTTTCATCATCATCATCATCATAAATCCGCGTAACACAGTTACGACAGCGCATGAAAAAGAAATCAAACTGGCTGAGAGTCAAACCGGTCTCAAACGCCTCAGGTAGCGGCGGCGCACGGGTGGGTGTGATCCAGCCTAGTAGGCCGCAGAATCGAGGACCTGCCATTGGAGAACGGCCGTGTCCTTTCCACCGGTGGACAGCAGACGACTGTCGTTGTAGATGAAGCGCACGTTCGTCACGTGACTACTGTGACCGAGATACGAGTGACCCACGCTCTGGAAAGAACGTCAAGAAAAGCTGTACAAGTTTATGCACCTCTCTCGCTGTCTCTCTCTGTGTCTGTCTCTGTGTCTGCCTCTCTCTCTGTGTCTCTCTGTCTGTCTGTCTGTCTCTGTCTCTCTCTCTCCATACCTCTGCCTCATTAGAATCTTACTCAAAGCTCATGGAATCAGTAAAGTACAAATGTACGCCTTTATGAATATGCATGAATCTGAGTTTCCTATAACACCCTTTAAAAGCAAAATTATGATAACAACTACTTGCTCCTCCTCCTCCTCCTCTTTCTTCTCCTCCTCATAATGAATCATCTAACATAAAGTGGTTACACAAAATGCTACCATCCTAATCATCAGAAAATATTAGATGTACTTAGATATTTTTCAGCAGTTTGGAATGGACTGCCCTTAGAATTGTACCTGCCTGCCAGAACCTTCTCTGACCTGTTCAATACTATGGTAACCTAACACTTGTTCTGTCTGGGAATACCACTGAGTATTCACCTCAAAGAAGTGCTATATAAATTGCATGATGAATGAAGGAATGAATTTTCATAACCTCCATCATCCACGGTACCTGATATACATGGACCTGGGAAAAGCTACATTGTCTCTTAGAGATCACTCACTCAGAATATCTGGAACACGTACCTTTGGTTTGCTGCAGGGATAGGTGAACAGGTTGACCTTCCCGAAATCATCACCGCTGGCAACGAGATGCTGGTGGTTGGAGCGGGTGCACGCGTTGACGTCGGTGCCATCAGCGCCCTCTGGCCAAATGCCTGTGATGGAAAAGACAACTTAGATGACATGCGTCAAAACAGGCAACAAGAGCAGAAGGAACGTTTAACCCTTTACCCGTTTGTCCCGAGAATATCCGGTGAAAACACAGGCTCAACGGGAAAATGAAAGCGTAAAGGGTTAAAGCATTCATTGACTGCATGTTAGATGTAGACAAAAAGAGATTTACATAGGGGCAAAGAAACCAATGGATAAACTTTAAATATAAATGAAGGGAGATATAAACCAAGCAGCAGAATTGGCTACCATTAGAATATGCACCGGTTAAGCTCAAAGGTGAACTTCAAAAGCCAAACGTAAAGAACGATGTAGAGGAAATTCTCAAGGTTAAATGTGAACGTAATTCTGAATGCAAACTGATTTCAAGTGTGCAGATAACTTCAAAGACAAAATATGACAAAGGTAAATGCGAAGACAAGTGTTCAGTCAGAAAGGTTTAAATGTAAGTGTGAAAGTTCACACGAAGGTAACTTTAACCCTCTAATGCCAGAGGGTATAGGATTTCCCATGTATACCATTTACTACCATCTCGGCATTAAAGGGTTAAAGATGAGTATGCAGAATGGTGCATGAAGATAATTTTGAAGATGAGTATGAAAGTGGACGTAATGGCTAGGTGTCAACGCTGGAAACTACTGACCGCAGACAGTGAAGCCGAGGGTACAGTTCTGGGTTGCCCAGTCAACATCCTTCATTCCTGAAGCCGTTGTCACCTGACGACATGATGACACCGTCCCTACAACAACACATCATAATACAACAACACATCATAATACAACAACATCTATAATACAACAACACAGAACTTAAGAATGATAACATCATATAAACTAATAGCAATACAAACCACACCATACGTAAATAAAAAAATAAACACAAAAAATCCAAACGTGTTCATACAGCTCGCCTCACTTAACCCTTTCCCGCCGGACCGGGTCACCCGTGACCCGATTAACAGGATAGGTATCAAACAATTCCGGCTGGAAAGGGTTAAGGGTAACTGAGGTGAAACTGAGTTGGAACTGGTTTTGATGCGAGAATATGACAGCACATGACACGTGGCATATCATGATATCAGAGCACCATGCATGCCTCAGAGTTCTTGATAAATCAGAGCTTTAAGAAGAATTGACCATTCGATTTGATTCGTTTATATTGCACAAACACAAGTCAAACAGTATAAACGTGACTCAATAAACAATTCGAAAAGTCTTGTGTGAAATCATGTTTTCAGCAATTCTCTGAATTTGAAAGCTATCTAGCTACCAGGATAACAAAACGTTCGATACAGTAAAATAGTGGTGAACAAACAGAACTTTGTAGGATCGCTACGTTGGTCATTTCTACACAAGTGAACAAGAATGAAATCCAAAACACACGACTTTCTACAATACACACATATTACACATGAATATGTGGGGCACGGTGGTGTAGTGGTGGCGTCGTTGCCTTGTAGCCAGAAGGTTCGAGTTTCGAATCTACCTCGCCGCGTAAGGACCTTGGGCAAGTCCTTCACTCACAATTGCTCAGCGCTTCGGCATGAAACTCCAATGCAGTGTCCGCTCTGTAGTCAGGAGCGCCTCTGAGTACAGAGAGAGCATTAAGGGGCACTATAAAAAGAGCTCATACAAACAAAGAATGCAACCCAAAACAAGACGACTTTCTACAACACACACATACACGTGAATATGTGACCACTTACAATTCAAATGCACACGACATGGTCAAGCTGTCGCAACAGAAATAAATTACATGGGTGGCGAAATGAATGGAAAAAAATGGTCAAGATGTCTCACAGTAGAGAAGTTCGTAGTCTCCGGAGTTGGACTGGACAAACTGACCGTCTGTTGACCAATCGATGTGCGTCAAAAAACTTGAATGACCCTGAGCATCAGACAACACACAAATTTGAAGTTTCATTGGTCACCATTGCAGACCTGGAACATGCTCTAAACCTGCTCATCCATCCTATAAGGACTCTCTCCTACCCCAGGCATTCCAAACTACATGACCGAATTGTCCCACAGGCAGATAACTTAAACAACAACAAAAAATTAACAAGAATGCCTTACAATGCCTTAAAATGATTAATTTAATGTAAATCACAGTCTTCTTCTTTAGGTTAGCTGCCTCTCGGCAGGTCCAGATGCCCAACGACGCCACTCTTCTCGATGTTGTGCTTTTTCTTTGAGTTTTCCATATCCATCCTCCATCATCCAGTCCAAGAACTTTATCTTTATTTAATCACAGTACAGTTACACAATTGTATAAATAAAGAATTATACTTACTTACCTACCTTTTGTATTTCTTCCTTGCGATTGCTGGCAAGAAAAGCGTCCTAAGTAACCCAATTTAAATATTTAACCGATTGTACAACATGAGAAGGGAGCCCAGCGATGCCCAGAATCATTTTAGAACTGTTGCTAGGCAGCTGTTGCTAGGCAGCTGTTGCTAGGCAGCTGTTGCTATGCAGCTAAGAATGCAGCACCAGTTTTGTACTTAGTGAACTCACCACGCATTTGCCGATCTTGCTGAACTTTCCGCCGTCTGACATCGAATAAATGTAGATGTTGCTGTCACGAGAGCCACACGCCAGCATCTTACCATCTGAAAGTTACGCAATTATTCTGATAAATTCAAATTTAATTTTGTAAATGTGATCACTCAAAAACGAAACTTTAAAAAAGTCAAGTCTTCCTGTCGTTTGGTCATCAGGTCAGACTGAGTTTCTTTTTGTAGCTAAATGACTAGTGGTTCGGTGGGGTAACTGCCCCCATGTGCACAAGCGGTGACAACTTATTCCCTCCTCCTCCATCACATGCCCTTGCAGTTCGTTTTTATATCCTAACAGTACCCGTATTTACTGTATTAGATCAGATTTCCATGTTTAAATTTAACTTCAACTTTTATTTTAATTTAAATTTATTTCATGTTAAATTTACTGTTTCTTTTAAAAGTTTTGATAAATAAAAACGTGATTGTAAAGACTATTATCTTCTGCTCATGTTAATTCTCTCATTTCAATCTGAATTAATTCAAAAACCAGGAATGAACAAAAGTCTCTCTGGAAAGATTATTACTTCATCGCGTCTCCAATTTTACTTACTGCAATTTCAATTAATTATTACAAAATACTTTCTTCAATTCTCTTACTGCAATTTCAATTAAATATTTTTAAAAAATTTAATAAACAAATGTCACCAGCATGAGATGACCAACTAACTAAATCACCAACTGACTATGTTAATAATGCTAATATTAACCTTACAAAACCGACGCAGAAAGCAGTTTCGTGAACCGACCCAATTGACAGCAGTTCCTACCGGGTGAGAATTCAGCGCATTCAATTCTTTCGCTGGCGTCGGCGTTGGTGAAGAGGACGTCACGAGATGAGAGTTCGATGACGTACCACCTGGAAGAACAGCCGGTGACGACAGCTATCTCACCGTCCGGATGAACACAGACGCAGTGACAACTCTCCTGAAACAGAATGCAACAGAACATACTTCAGGTAAAATAGGAATTTATACGAGAACGTAAGGTATGACAACATACAGCGTAGGTGGCTAAGAAGAATCTTGCCTGTGTCCCATGGAGTGACAAGATATCAAATAATAACATCAAGGAAAGAACGGGGCAAGAAAAACTGGAGAATATCATCATGAAAAGCGACTGAATTGGATCGGACGCGTGTTACGGGTGGGAGAGGATAGGAGAAAACCAGGCACTGAAGTGGATTCCCGGAGGGAAGCATGGGAGAGGAAGACCAAGAAAGAAGGAGACTGTATGAGTAGATCAACAGTGTCTGGAGATGACGTGGGAGGACGCTGTCGAGGTGACGATGGACAGAGGAGAATGGAGATGCCGTGTTGCCCGATGTGCAGTCCTGCACGGGAGAACTAAGGTATGGTTTAACACATTCACCGCCTACACGCCATGTTAAATGACTGGATTCAGTACGAGTTAACTCATACTGGGCAGTGAACGTGTTAAGTCTTAGATATGGTATGGCATAAAAGAGTAGGAACAGGAAAGTGAGGTGAACGAAGAGGAAGACGAATAGTCCATATATCTAATGCTAGCGACTTAATTTCCTTAGGATGGGCAGTTAGTTTTCTCCCGTGCCATCTCCAAAGATAAACAATGCTGGGTAGGATTCTTACCGGCATCTCCTTGTACCAGATGATTCCATGCGTCAGAGTGTCCCACAGGTAGAGCATCTTGTCATAGCCACAGGTGAGGAACTGGTTCTGCTGAGGATGAGTCGCCAGTCCCCACAGCTCATCCATGTGACCCTGTCTCACACAGAAACCAGACAATCGAAAATCATCAGCCGCACTTCAAAAGCTAATCAGAAACTGGTTGTTCTATACTAGTCAGTAAAAAATCAAGACATTGAACAATCCAAAAAACTAAAACTCCAAAAATAAAGACAATAAGTAAAAAAGTTAAAAAAACCAGCCAGTAAGGAATTTTGCCAATCAAAAGCAGAGAACTTTAAAAACTGCTTAACCCTTTCGCCCCTGCTGCCCTGGTTAGATTTTCCTTATTCCCTGGGCTCCCTAGAAGAAACCCTAAACCCTAATGTTGACATATGCGATACTAAAACTCCCATACATACATACATACATACATACATACATACATACATACATACATACTAACATTCATACATACATATATATATATATACTCATACATACATACATACATACATACATACATATATACATACATACATACATACATACATACATAGGCCTACATCCATACATACATACATACATACATAGGCCTACATACATACATACATAGGCCTACATACATACATATATATACATATATACATACATACATAGGCCTACATACATACATACATAGGCCTACATACATACGTACGTACGTACATACATATATATATACATACATATAATATATATATATATAAATATATATATATACATACATAGGCCTACATACATACATACATAGGCCTACATACATACATACATATATACATATATATATATATATATATACTAACATACATACATACATATAATTATATAATATATATATGTATGTATGTATGTACAGGGTGAGCCAAAAAAAAGTAATCCCCTACCGTTTTCAGCCCATATCCTGGCCAAACATACGAATTTTTAAATGAAACTTTACAGTCTTAAAGGCAATTCATATTTACGTACAATGGTTCAAATTTCAACAAAATATTCCAAACAGAACAAAAGTTACATCACTTTAAGTGAGGCCACCCACCGTTTTTTGACGCTTCAAAAACGCGACGCAACAAAAATGAACAAAAAAACAATTCAATTATTCTGGCCAATATCTTGGTCAAAAGTAAGAATATTGAAATGAAATTTTACAGGCTTAAAGACAATTCATATCTACACATAATGACCAGATTTCAGCAAAATATTTCGAGCACAACAAACGTTATACCACTTTTAGTGAGGCCACCCACCATTTTTTGACGTTTCAAAGACGGAACGCAGCAAAAAGTAGCAAAAACACGAAATTATTAAGTCTCATCTCAAACAATTTTTATCAGATAGCCTCGATATTGCCAGATAATCATTAATATCACTATTTAAAAAAGAAACAGGGTACCAGCATAGCTGCCCGTCACTGAGAAGTCACTTAGAAAGATGACAATAAAATTGGTAAATAAGGAATCTGTCAGAATAATCAACAGGCCCATCAA
Source organism: Lumbricus rubellus (assembly GCA_945859605.1). Classification (NCBI taxonomy): domain Eukaryota; kingdom Metazoa; phylum Annelida; class Clitellata; order Crassiclitellata; family Lumbricidae; genus Lumbricus; species Lumbricus rubellus. The sequence continues at coordinate 16,189,398 of OX243818.1, forward strand.
GAACTTTGCAAAGAGACTCGAAAGAAGTTTTGTCACTGGTGGTGGGCACATTGAACACAAGTTGTGAAGCACTACCAAGTTCATTTGACAACAGTTATTTGAGATGAGACTTAATAAAATCGTGTTTTGGTACTTTTTGTTGCGTTTCGTTTTTGCGTCGTCAAAAACGGTGGGTGGCCTCACTAAAAGTGGCTAAACTTTTGTTGGGTTTGAAATATTTTGATGAAATTTGGCCATCATGTGTACATATGAATTGTCTAGAAACCTGTAAAGATTCATTTTGAAATTCTTACTTCTGGCCATGATATTAGCAAAAAACCTTTAAAAAATTGCGTTTCGTTTTTGAACCGTCAAAAAACGGTGGGTGGCCTCACTAAAAGTGATATAACTTTTGTTCTGTTTGAAATATCTTGTTGAAATTTGAACTATTGTACGTAAATATGAATTGCCTTTAATACTGTAAAGTTTCATTTAAAAATTAGTATGTTTGGTCAAGATATGGGCTAAAGACCGTAGGGGATTACTTTTTTTTGGCTCACCCTGTATGTATATATATATATATATTATATATAGACATACATACATACATAGGCCTACATACATACATACATACATAGGCCTACATACATACATACTTACATACACATACATACATATATATATACATACATATATATACATATATATGCATATATATATATACATACATACATACATACATACATACATACATACATACATACATAGGCCTACATACATACATAGGCTCTCGGGGATATAACGTAGAAAGACGAAAAGCCGCAAAAGCGGCTTCTCGGGGATACGTAAATGAAGGAAATGCCGCTTTTGCGGCTTCTCGGGTCGACAGGGTTAAAAACAAGCTTTCTATGAAAACCCAATCAATTAACCCTGGTCAGCTCAAGCACCAGCTAAATGAGCAGTTGGCCAGTTAAATCCAGTCAAACCTAAATCAACCATTTACATTGAGCCAATTTCATTTAAATTGAGCCAATTTAAAGTTGTCCAGTCCAGTCACAAACTGACTGATTGGAACAAATTCTATAAAAAAAATCAATCCAACAAACTAACCAAACACCAAAAGCACTTGAAACCAGTAAAAACCAGACACAGCCAATCTCCAGAAAACTGCAAAACAACTAATCAAAGAGAAAGTTTTAGTAAGTAAGACGAACCTGAACAATTGGATTGAATCCGAGATCGAACGACCCGTGAAGGATCGCATTCTTCGTCGTTCCCACCAGGATCATGTTCCCCTTTCCCTGACTCAGCATTCGGACGGGACCAAATACTTCCGGAATCTGGAAGACCAATAAAAAGGACAGTTAACCAATTAATATTACTGTCATTAATTTTCTTTCTGGTAAAAAGGTAACAGGTAAAGCTTCTACCATCTGGAACAACAAACAAATAAACATACAGCGAAGTTAACCAATTACTATTATTTTTCGATACTGGGTTCGATTAATTCATATTATGTAATTAGATTAGATCATATGAAACTGGATAAGATTAAATCAGATCAGATAGAACAGATTTGATTAGCAATACGCCTTGCCTCAAATTCCTGTCCAGCCTTCTTGTAGGTGCTGTCCCATCGTATGATCTTCCGGTCTTTACCACCCGTCACTACATTTCCATCCTTCAGGGTGCAGATGGAAAAGACGCCACCCTCGTGTGCCCCGGTCACCGCCTGCGTCACCTTGTTTGTACCTGCCGGGTATATCATTATCATTATCAGTGTAGATATCGGTATATCATTATCACTATCAGTGTATCATTATATCATTATCAGTGTAGGTATCACTATCATTATAATTATTAGTTTAAGTATCAGTATGTCGTTATCATTCCTGGCATTCTATAATCATTATTATTTAACTGAGCTATAACACAAACTTTTAAAGCATGCAAACTTGAGCGGAATTGTGATTCTGAACCAGAAGTAGTCAACTAGTCATCACAATACATTCTGATAAGAATTAACTAGATAACAAACAATCAGGTAATTAACTAGATAACATACAATCAGGTAATTAACTAGATAACATACAATCAGGCAATCAACTAGATAACATATAATCAGGTAATTAACTAGATAACATACAATCAGGAAATTAACTAGATAACATACAATCAGGTAATTAACTAGATAACAATACAATCTGATAAGAATCAACTAGATAACATACAATCTGATAAGAATCAACTAGATAACATACAATCTGATAAGAATCAACTAGATAACATACAATCTGATAAGAATCAACTAGATAACATACAATCTGATAAGAATCAACTAGATAACATACAATTAGGTAATCAATCTTCAATTAGATTCATGAAACAACAGACAAAATAGCATTTATAAGATGATGGTTAATGAGATCCGATGTTTAGATAAAAAAGATGATGAAACGACATTAAAAATAAGATGATTGGTGCAAAAGAGTGAACAAAAAAGTGAAACATTGAATGATTTGATTAAATTTGCAACATATCAATATCAGTCCATTGAATGTGTGCATCCAAATGATTGCTTTAAATAAAATGATTGACCAAAAACTTATCAATTCCAAAATAGCCACAATATGTCACAAAAGAAATTGTTGGCCACTAATTGACAGTGAAAACAATCGGAAATCACAGATGAATTGAATTGAGTATATATATAGTCTCCTACCACGACCCCAGATGAAGAAATTCCCGGAGGAGTCACCCGAGATGACATCACCGTTTTCTGCGAATGCTATGCACGTCACATACTTCGGCTTCTCGTATTTCTACAACATCACCACCACACTCGGGCAATTCAAATCACAGTAAGACATAGTACAGAAAGCTAAATGGACGTGTGTGGTGAACTAACAAGGGGTAAAGCTTAGTAAATAAGGTTAAGCGACTTAATATACAGTAATATTAAGTTATTGTAAAAGTAGGTGAAATAAGGCAATGTAATTAATGAAAGCCAAGGAACAGAAAAACATAGCAAGGCAATGTAAGGTATGGCTGCTGGCAAGTAACAAAATGTCTGGTAACGAAAGGTTAGGTAAAGCAAAGTCAAGGTCAAGGTCAAGTCAAGACCCTGAAAGCTTGAACCAGCTATGGAAAGGTTCATCGACTGAGGTCAGCTTGAACACCAAATACAAGCAGAGTATTTTGATCCGACAAATCTGGGATGAACTTCTGTTCTGAATGATACCAGAGATCAATTTTAAAGGATGGTCCAAGCAAATATAAACTAAATTCATGAGATATAATAGTTTAACCCTTTACAGACCAAAGCGTAGTAAATGTCATGGGAAATCCGACACCCCGGTCGGTAAAGGGTTACTGCAATTGCCAAGTCTAGCAAACAATAACCAATTGGTTTTAATCTAAGACTTGTCCACGTATGAAACTGATCTGAGGACATGGTTGAATGCTCTCATTGTAAGAACCATAATATCAATTAATTACAACTTGCCTCGTAGACTCCAAACTTGCGTGACAGTGATCCGTCTTCCAGTTTCCAGAAGCAGATCTGACCTTTTCCGCACGACACGATCGTATTTGGTTCACACGGATGGTACTCAACCGCTAGCACCGGTTCTGTTGAACTCTGCAAAAAAACAATGTCTTCAATACAATTCAATTTTGTTTTATATGGAACCCGTAAAAAAATAGACAGACAATCAGCGCTAAAAGTGCAAAAAAAGAAGTGCCAGGATGCCTATTACCTTTCCAAAAGAAGTGCCCCTTGCATTTTCAGGTGTGCTGGCTAAGTAAGTGCCAGTACGCCGTCCATGACCGTCCTGCCACACTTTAAGCCCTGCAGACAATGGTTATATTCGCAATAAGTACACGCAGTGGTTAATTGTAGCTGGCAATTACCGGTATGATGGTATATAATCATTACTGCGTATGTTAGGGAGCAATATAGCCACCCAAAGGGAGTGATAACGTTAGATGGGGCCTATCACAATATATGTGAGAAATGTCACACTGGCTTCCCATTACCAATTTTCTTCAAGATCATCTTGGTGGTATATGCTTTGACTGCCAGCAATATCCCAACATACACCAGGGTATGTTCCAGTCTCAGGTCAACTGGGTCGGCAACAGTTGAAGCCATGGTGTGCATGATGCACTGCACCTCAAGCTCGTCACAGTACCTCCAGATGTATTTGACCAGCTTCCTAGAACAGCACTATGCTGCATGTACATATTGTTGCATTGCTCTCTGCAGCAAACAATTTCAAACTGTCCTCAAATGCATTTGATTAGATCAGTCAGATAGCTATGCATCAAGCACTCTTGCAAGATACGGTAGTACTTAAAATGCAATCTGTAACACGTCTTAGTGCATACAATGTGCTTTCATGGCATGTTACACAAGCTTCCCGTGGCGATACCAGATGGCAATACCTTAGTTTCGGCTATCCTCTGTCCCTTCTCTCCCTTTTGCCAGTCCCAAATGGAAATGACATGTTCGTTTGCCTCATCCACAGCAGCCAGGTGCAATCCTCCATCCTAAAAACACAACCATAGAAAACTCAAGGTAAGGCAAATCGAGTGGCAGGCAGGTCTGCAACAGTTCCAAGGCATAGGTACTGAGCATGAATTTAATACAAACTGTTGTCCTTACTAAAAAAAAACTGAAAGTTTTTAACAAAAAAGACATTACCGTAAAAAGTCGTTTCTGCTGACTTGCCTACAGAACCAAATTAAAACTGAAAAGTTCTGAGAACCATAAGAAAAACTAAACCTTGAAACATTTGAAAAACTATAGCTAGAACTAAATGGGAATGTTGCAAAAAACCTGAAACTAAAAACTGAAACTTAAATAACACCGCATTCAGAATACAAAAACAATCTGACTAGAATATGGCCACACAGATGACAAAGGATCAGTGATCAATCAATTAATCAATCAATCAATCAATCAACCAATCAATCATTCAATCAATTACCATTTTTGAGAAGGCAAGGCATGAGACGGCACGATCGAAGAAATCACCGATACCGATAACCCTCAGTGTCACCAGGCTAATGGAATTCCAGATACGAATGTGCGGCTGAAATCACAAATAATAATCAATCATAATCATAATATTACAGTAACAGCAACAATAGGAATAGTAGCAGTAGCTATCACATATATTATATACAGTTTATACACATATACATAGTACACACTGATATGATAATATAATTTTCATTAAAATAAATAAGAAGAATAATAGGGGTACTTACTACTTAGCATGATAGCAGTAGCAATACTGAAACAACTACTGCTCCCACTGCTACTATCACTACTACTACTAATAATAATAAAAACAAAATAATAATTTGAGTATGTACAGTGATTATTTGAACTAAGGAACTCAGCAATTATCGTTTAACTGATTTATAAGACTAGTCATTGCAGAAAACAGTTTCTAATTTAAAATTCTCTGGCTACACGTCAATGATAGTTACAACGACAGAGAGCAAATAATCACAATAAAAAATGATTTCAATTGCATGTGGCAATCCTTAAACGATTGATAAACCAGGCCATGTAATTACAACACCAAAAACTAGCACTAGGTCTCACGCCAACACCCTAATACTTAGAGTGACCAACGAATCCAACTGCTTGCTGCCATCCACCCATGCTTTGCAAAAATACAATGTGCTTAATAACTGTAGACATCATAATAAAAAAATTAATAATTGCATTAAAGCAACACAAATTTATAAAGGACCAATACCATCACATGTGAAACGCACATGTGACAAACAGTGAACATAAATTAATTATTTAAGACATGATAATCAAGCAATAACATTAACCAAAAACAAATAATACACCAACAAAACATAGTAGTAACATACATGCTAATTTGCTAAACCATTAACATATGAGAATCCAGTACAACATTTACAAGTGAAATCATTAGCACACAATTTAAACTTATAACGCATGCTGCACGCAACACAAAAATCCAACAACACATCACACATTAGATGAACAATAGCAACGCTAAAAACCACTTTAAAAACCTGTAACACTTAGTAGTTTAATTGTAATTAGTAACTCCTGTAATGATGCCTGTAATGATGACATCTAAAGTGCAATGCATCAACCAACCAATGAATGATAATTACCCACCCAAATCAAGTCATTATCAGAAAAGCAGCTCGCCAAAAGAGAAGGGCAGTCCACAGTCAATATAAGCTGTTTGAAAAGATATTGAGCACTTTGAGCTACACACGGACGTGCACAAACACACACACACACACACACACTGTCACACACACACACACACACTGTCACACACACACACACACACACACACAGGGAAAGCATCCAAAGTACAGATTCTGCCATCAAAAGTACATTAAGACAAGAACAGTTCTAGTGTAAGGTACGATCAAAAACAAGCGATTACCAGATGATCCTGTTAATTGCTGAAAAGATTGTGAACAAAAGATTGATTTATAAGCATCATGGTCAGTCAGCGTTTTGATGCTTTCTAAACGCACAACAGAACACACACATGCAATCCAGCAAAACATGCCAGCATGCTAACACTACAAACAGCATAACACATAATAAATAATGTATCACACACCATCGTAACCCACGCAAGGTTAGTATAACATGATAAACGCATACAACATGTACATGATAAAATAAATATGTCACAAACCATTATAACATATGATAAACAGGTACTACATGTATGATAAAAAAAATAACGTAACAGTGGCAATCCAAAATTCATGCCAAACAAGGCAGAACACCAAATCTCGTGCAGGTCGTTGTCACCTGACCTGGTACTTTTTCTCCTTCTTGCGTGTCTACATACAACATCACGACAAAAAAAAGAATAATGCACTGCAATGTCTAAAGACTCCTTACAATAAACATCATCATTATCATCAAGTCACTTAACATGCATCCACCTAGTGGCATAGTAGCAAGCATCCTTACAAACTGTGTCCATGCTAAAAGTTTTGTAAAATTTACTTCAGTGAACTTGAGTCATAGTGAAATTGAGTAGCATGCACATTAAAACAAGCATATCAGATGTCCACACTAAACAATAAACAATACTAAACATGCCATATTGTCAACTGAATCCTGACAACACCCAAAGCCATGCAAGATAGATGTTAACATATAAGCTGAACAAGTGAACAAAAACATGAAAATGCAATCAGCATATTAACTTTGCCACCAGAGAACAGCTCCTGGAAGTCAATCCCATTTTGTGTCCAGCTTCCAACTCCGGAATGATCCTCAGCAAACCTCAGCAAACCCCAAGGTCTCTAGATCAGGGCCGGATTAAGGCATGCTCAACATGTTCGGCCGAACATGGGCCCCACACTTTAGGGGCCCCACACATGAGGAAACTAATTTTTTTGAGAAAAAAATGGTATATTCTGAGCAAATTTCGGCCAAACGACTTTTAAAAGGTCGTCAGCTATTTTGGCAGGGAAAAATCTGTACCTAAAGAAAGTTTGACCAAACGACTAAAAAAAGGTCATCAGATTTTTCAGCCGAAGAGCCCCAGAAAATTTTCCGAACAGAGCCCCCACATTTCTTAATCCGGCCTTGCTCTAGATGACCACTAACAGTCATCCCTTCCAGAAATCATTTACTCTGTACTGTAGGCTGGTTTGTTTTGTCCAATTTTGCTCTTGATTTAGACCATACCAACCCTGGAATCTGGATGCGCACCAGCTTACCCAATACCAGCCATCAACCATTTTATTACAGTGGCACTACAAAGGTTGGCAGATCAGATTGGATATTGAAACATACGCACAACCATACATAATATACAATACAATTGAGATTTGATAGAAACCCTACAAAGCCTTTACAAACACAAATACATAATAATACATATACAAATATGTTGCAGCAACGCTCAATCGCAACACTTTATCACAATATACCAACGGTTATCAATTATAATTATTATATAAAACCGACGGCATGACAGTTAATCAAGTGACGCTTCAACAAGTGACATAATTTATTCACCCGACATTCATCACCCAACAAACTTAATAACATCGCAAAATCATAGAAGGAAAAAAAACATTTCATGTTTGTTCAATATCGAAACTAGAATGTCACTTAGTGTGATGAATATTCACGGATATATCCCCATGATTCCCGGTTTCAATATGATGTACTAGTACTTGACAAAGATCATTCAATGTTGTGTTGCAACAAATTACTGTATGGAATGGTAGCAACGATGGAATATTTATACTGGCTCCATCCATATGTTTCCATTTATACAAAATCAATTGTGAACTAATCTGAGATGAGCTTCCGCTTGGAATATTTATATTGGCTCCATTTACATAAAATCAATCGTGAACTAGTCCAAGCCGAGCTTCCGCTTGGTAGAAAACAGACAAGCAATCTATTACACAGGCAAAGCAGAGGAACCAGGGGAAAAAACAATTTCCCATGTCACTAATGAAAGCAATTCTCCCAGGAAAATATTAGTCTACAAGCGTTATATTGCTCATATTTCATATGCTTGACATGATAAGGAGAATGTGTAAATTGCCAATTTGCTTCTGTTAATTTGCTTTAATGTTTTATAGATTTGCGATCAAAAAGTCTCACATGAATCAACAACGTCAGAGTTATAATGTCGTATAATCATATGTCATGAGATTAACGGTCTGCATGCAATTGTTGGTGCCAAAGCATTGTGATAAATTGCCATGTGATTAAACCAAACCCACACACACTCACATACACACATGCAGAAACACAGAAATACACATATACATGTATATATCTGGATATTTGTAAAGTGCCTTTAAAGAATATCACAAGGGTGCTTAACATAATCAAGCAACCATAAATAGATATATATATACATTTATGCACACATACATAATTACATACATACATGCATGCAAGTCATGAGATTATGCATACATACATACATACATACATACATACAAACAAACATACATAAATACATACATACAGACATACATACATACATACAAACATACATACACACACACGTACATACAGTCATACATACATACAGACACAATATACATACATACATACATACAAACATACATGCATACATGCATACATACATACATACATACATACATACATACATACATACATACATACATACATACATACATACATACATACATGTAAACATACATACATACATAAAAGTGCTATACTGTGCAACGGTGCTTATACATGCAGAAGGGCTAAAAAAATTGGGGAAAAGTTGAAAAAAAATTGATTTGAAAAAATTGATTGATTGAATTGATTGATTGAATTGATTGATTGATTGAGGGGTCAAAGGTTAGCTGGAGGACTCACGTAGATCTGTTCCGCCTGTGCATTCGTCAGAGACTCGTCGGCCGATTTCCTCAGTGGCTGTCACCAGATGGCGTTACAGGTAGAAGAAAGATTCAGGCAAAAGATAAAACCATGCAGCCAAATAAAAGACAGTAAATACCCGAGCACTTAACATCGGCGCATGTATGGAAGAAAAAAAACTCTTTTGCTTCTCACAGGTCTAGGGTTCAAATCACAATGCTACAAAAATATGATATAAAAAAATATGAAATAAGCAAGCGGAACAAGTCAAGCATGCATGCTGTATTTTTTTTATTAGAGTAACACTCAAAAATGTTGCATAAATTTAGTAATTTCAAATAAAAACAACAAACTAAGAAACAATCAGCACTCCCATCAAGCATGCTGTATTTAAACTAGTAATAAATAAATAAATAAAATGACACAATTAACGCAAGCTGCATCTAAACAAATAAAATACATAGATGAGAAAATTTTCAGTCAAACATGCTGTATCCAATGATAAATAGGCCTTTAGTAGCATATGTTGCATTTAACTAGAAGAAGTAAAGTTCCAGCCCAAAAATTTTGCATTTAATATACATAGATAAATAAGCAAGTTATATATAGTTACTCTAATGAAACATAGTCAAATGCCATCCCTGTTAGAGCCACTGTCTAGCACAGAAGAAGCAAGCATATAAGCAAAAACGGACCCTCAACTATACAATGTTAATCAGCCTATAGATAGCTCTGCAATGCCACGCTCTAAATACCAGACAGCAAATTACCTAACCTGAGTATTCTGAACATGCTGCATAGTCTCGTGCTAGCCAACTTAACTTTATTCTGATGCACAATACTGCTCTGTATTACCTGGTATATTATACGTTTTGTAAGACCATTGTTAAGTAGCTTATGGTTAAAATCATACCTATTGAACTGGTTTGTATTGTTTAATGTTGTATTGTGTTGATCTGGATTTATTGTATTGTACAGTTCGTAATTGCATTGCCACGTAGCTTCATATAATTCTATTGCTTTGGATTCATTGATTGGCACAGTGCTGCATTGCACTGTTTAGCTTTTTCATTGTTTATCACATTATATAACACACAGCAAATCATTGTTTTGATCTGTTTTATTCTATTGCATCTCACTATTTTGTTCCATTGTGTTATCCTGTATTGCATATTTCTAAAACTTATAACAACATCTCTCTAGTGTCCAAAACAGCGACTTATTCGTAACTGGTTTAGTCGAAGATCATGTGCTTTCAGATTGGACTTGGCGCAAGGACACTAGGTGAAGTTGCTTATGCACCTCCAGATTCATCAATTGCCAGCTCAAAAAAGAGGACTCTTGCAAGCTCCAGCACAGGACATGGAGCTTTTACTTGATCTCTCAACTTTGGCTTACACTGGTGGTAACAACTTCAAAGAAGCAGACAAAAGGTGCTATATAAATGCCCAGGCCTAACAGGCACTAAACAAATGTCTGCATGTGCTGCAAGCATACCTTTCCCTCCAACTTGTCGTGACCAGCCACCTGTCCCGTTGCCACGGTAACCTTGTCTGGATGCACCGCCATACTAGATACCAAAAACAAACGTCGAACATTAGCCACACTGGTATGGTCAAGTACATGTACCAGTTTTCCATTGATACTGCCAAGCAATGTACAGTAACAATTGAAAAGTGGTCCTCAAATATACACATTAATTTCATTAGATGGCTATGATTACAGCACGCAACTCTGTGCATTTTGAAAACAGCATTCTATAGAAGTTTCGATTTAATGAGATTAGAATAGGTAAATCTATTTAGATTTGATCGGCTTACGATTCAGTTCAGACTACAGTGATCGGGACTTTTAAGCAGTTAAGTTTGCACTCAATTAAAACCAATTCAATAGTTATTTTCAAATGAATTTGAACAGGCAGATATACTCAGACTGGAAAACTGAATTAGAGATTAATTGGTAAACTGGATTAAACTATAGATCAGATTAGAGCTAGATTAAAATACCATAGATTAAATTATGCCGGATCAGGTATGTATTAGACTGTAGAGTATTAAACTGGATTAGATTAAGGATCAAATATGGATAGATCAGATCAGCATTAGATTAGGGGCCTAACATTTCAGATTAAGATCAAGCAAAAATAACAGATCAGATAATGTTTCGACCACAATGCTTCGATTAGATTAGATTGAACAACAGATCAGATCAGGATAAGATTGGAAGTGATTAGATTAGCATACGATTTGACGTCGTCCGTGTGTCCAACGTAATGTCGTTGCATCTGCTCTTCAACGTTATAGAGAACGACAACAGCGGCAACAAAGTAGACAACCTCTCCGGTCGGAAGAAGGTATATGTTAGACCGCGCATCGCGACCGCGGTAACCGTAACTATGACGACAGTCAAGGACTCAAACCTATGGCAACATGATCATTCGAAATGTGTTTTGACTAAAAGAGACACAAGTTTGTATCAAGGGGTGATTGACATTTGAGTGGTTAGAGGGCGGGGCTGTAAACCAAAAGAATGGGGGGGGGGGACTTAAATTGCGCTAAAGCATGATTTTTTTACAAAATTTGTGTGCCACTATGCCCTTAGCCAACTCAGCGGCAATGAGTACATTGACCGTACACTATTGGTGAAAAGATGAGACAGCAAGCCACAAACACTAGCAACTTGCCCTCGTATGCCAAGGCTAAGAAAATGAAGTCGCTAACATTCCATAGTCATGACCATCTCCCAGGACAGTTTAACCCTTTAATGCCGAGATGGTAGTAAATGGTATGGAAAATCCTATACCCTCCGGCATTAAAGGGTTAAGAAACAGCTTTCCTTTTCGTGTTCTTAAACAAGGGTAACAGCCTCCAAGGTCACACAAACTTCACAATGTGAAAGAAAACAATACAGAAAATGATAAAGATAATAATATTTTAGAAGGAAAAGGATACACCCAGTCGAGTGCCAGCTTCTCCTTCGGTGCCGGAACCGGTTGATTGATCTGGAAATCGGATCCACCGAGATTCGACGGAGCGTACAGGTTGAGTGGTCGACCGCGAAGGTAGAACTTGAGACAGCTGTCCGCTGGAAAATAATTCAATGCATCATTTACAATGGATGAATGGATGAATGGATGGATGGATCCATGGGCTGCTAAATGGGTTGGTGGATGATTTGGGTGACTTATGGCTTTGACGATTTGGGTAGATGGATGAATTGATTGATTGGTGAGTGGATGGAAGATTCTGAGTGGATGGGTGGGTAGATGGCTGAATGAATGAATGGATGGATGAATGGATGGATGGAATGAGGGACAGAGGGTGAAAGTGGTAACAAAGGTAGGATGGAATAGAGTGGCTAGGAACTGGTGAGTCAGAAGACATAGCTGTACAGGAGGATGAATGAATGGATGAATGCAGACTAGATGGAAGTAATGAGAAAGGAATGAAAAGGTCAGAAGGATGGAGGACAAACGATTATTTTTAATATATTTTATATTATTAATTAAATGCAGAAAGGAGAAAAACAAACATAAACTGAAATCTCCTCACACCAAAAAAGAAATTCTCTCAAAATATAAAGAGAAATACCGTATATCTCTCAGATATGTTTTCAAACAGCAAACAAAACATTTGAGAAGCTAAACGAAAAGTCACTATCTGAAATCCTACTTACATCTTGAAGCTTCAAAACAAACCATTCAAATGTTACATGCCTTGTACCAACTAACGCTAAGAACAATGTGTCCGCCTACCCATCCAACACAAACAACATCCATCCCACGATTCATACTTTCACACACCCAGTTTCCCATCAGTCATCCACTTACCCACATATTCATTCACCTATCAATTCATCCATTCATCCTGCCACCTAAGCAAATTAATTATCGAAAGAATAAATTAATTGGGCAATTAAAACAACTGTTGATCTAGCAATTTGTTTGCTACTAATAAAGATCATATGTCAACAAATCAAAAAATACAGCATGTCAAACCGAACCTGGTAATAATAACAAATATGACAAACAAATGAAAATTAAATATATTTAATTCCTAATTCAACTACAAAGCAAATGATTCCTCGAACTCCTCAAAAGGATCATGTCTACATGGGGTTGAAATAATGTAAACACAACAAGAACATTAAGCAAAAACATCAAAAAGTTGCTTCACTACGGTTAAGACAACACAAATTAAGTCGCGCATGCGTGATAGGTCAGTGTGAGTTGAAATGACTCGCGTGCAGCGAAGGGTATTACATGCAGGACACCAATCCCCATGCAACAACACCGACTGGCAGACTACAGGTAAATGCAATCTATGATCTCACCTGGATTGTAGGTTGGCTCTTTCGGGCTGTAAAATAAGACAATAGAATTAGAATCATGGGATCAGAAGAAATTAGACAACAAAAATTAGAATTGTGACATTAGAATCATAAAGCGAGAATTGCGAACATAAAACTGCAACAATAAAATCACAGAATAACAGAACAATGGAATTAGAAACAAAAAAATAAAATCGTGAGAACAGAATTGCAAAAAATTGTTAACACAGATTGCGATGTTATAAGAGAAATCCACAATCAGAACCCGAGCAAAGAATCACACAATAACTAAGAAAACTGTAAATTTGAAATCAGGAGAAAAAAACAGATCACAGATTAGAATCAAGAGTCACAATCATGCATAACACAATCTGAATTGCAGAATCATATGCTGAACACAGGCCTACAATACAGTTGCACTCAGTATATTCACTAAGAGATAAATGAATTAGAATCGCAACATGGCAGAACCGCAGAACAGTAGCTGATAAATCAGCAGCTGTTTAACAGCCATTGTTAAATAAGAACGCTGAACCAGAACAACATTCAGAAATCTTACCAAAATAACATTGCCACTTTACTCCATGAACAATTGAACATCGTTAGTCTACCCCACAAACACTGACATTTAAACCTACAAAGACATTACCAGTTAACCCCATGAACACTGCCATTTATTTCACTACCCATTAAAAAAGATCCCCCACTTCACCATCCAGACATTGCCTCTTGTAACATGGGCAATAAATATTATTAAATACACTGGGTCAATACCCCTGTACCACACAGATATTCCTTTAAAACCAAACTCACATAATTACTCAACCAATTAACCACATCGGAAATTTTACCACTTTACCACATCTGAATTACCACTTTACCACTTTATCATTCAGTGGTAAATGGAGATGAAAACCTTTACCGTGCATTGGATGAGTTAGATCGGACGAGTCCACCGCGAGCAAGACTATTGGATGAACTGCTACGTCTACGGACAGACAGACAGATGGACAAGCAGCATGCAACAACATTCATCTAATCTCATCTCATCTAATCAGAGACACAGTAAGATTGGTGATCATTCACCAAATCAACTGATCAAGACTTGGCATTGATCAGATAAAGTAAGGTAAAGAAAACTAGTAAAATTCAGGCAAGTTAAAATTCAGGTAAGAAAATGGTAAGGAAATGGCTCGTTGACTTCATGCATATATCAAAAATGGTCGTCATACAGTGCTTTGGAACTTCAGTAATGTAAGTTAGGGTAATGTATCGTATGGTATGGTAGAAAAAGCTACTAAGTATGATCATATAAAGCAAGATAATGCGCAACGGTAGGGTAAATAAAGGCTAAATTCTAACATCTTTATTCTAAGCTTCAACAAAAAACTTGGCATCAAACATAGGTCATTCAGGAGTCATAACGTAAAGGCAAAGCAAAGTATGGTAAGAGTATAGGATAACGTACCTTAGGTAACGTAAGATTATTGAGGAATATATGGTAATTAAGTGCATGTATAGATCTATCAAATATGTACTGTAATATAGTTATTAAGAAATGATGATAGAAAGGTAAGTGCACATCAATGGATTGGATGACCTCAATTCTCAATCAAAACTGTTAATCACACGCAGGTCTTGAGTCAGCATAGGTCTACCAGTACACAAAATGAAATGTGGCTATGAAAGTTAGGTCAAGCATGGAAAACTCAATATTTATGTTCCAAATGCCAGATCAATATCAGCATAGAATCATGCAGAAAAGTATAATTTTGCCATTCAGAATTGCAAATGATACACCACAGTATTACTAGCTGAGCAGCTCAAGCACATAGGTAACACTGGTCACTTAGAAATGATTAATAAATTAAAATACGAGTCTAAATCAGTCAACCAATTAACCAAAAAACAATTGGAAACCTAACCCAAACTAAAATGCTTATATATATTATTTATATTATAAGACATAATAAATAAAAACAGAAAATATTAAAGTACAAAGCATGAAAGTATAGCTGAAGTATAGCATTGCAGACAAATCAAGCAACAGCAAATGAACGCATTGCAATTGCATGTAAAGAAATCGAATTCACAACGTATGCAATCGACTGTCATGCAAAGTGAATGTTAATATTAAACGGCAGAAACGGAAAAACAGTCAGTTAAAGAGAAAGCAAGCACTCCATAAACAGCGTTGCCACTCTGAAAAAAAAACCAAGTTGGTCGGTCTAAAAAACACAAGAAAACCCAAGTTGCCCAAATCTTCCGAATTTTCATTTTGCCGTCAAAAAAATCTGATGACCTTTTTTTTAGTCGTTTGGCCCAAATCTTCAGAAAATGTCAAAATATTTCCGATTCACAAGCAAAAAAAACCCCAAGTTTTCCCTGAAAAACCCAAGTTTTCCCCCAAAAAACCCATTTTCCCAAGTTTGGAGAAAAAACCCAAGATTTTTTGGGGCCGAATAAAACCCAAGAAAAAACCCAAGTTCTTCGCAAAAAACCCCATTTCCCAAGTTCGGATTAAAAAAACCAAGATCTTGTGAAAAAAAACAAGGAGTGGCAACGCTGTCCATAAAGCACATGAAAGCAATATAAAGATTTGCAGTACTAAGGTTATGGGAAGACAGAAACTGCTCGTTTGTTACGCTGTAGAAAAAAGTTGAATGTGAACCAGTGATTGTCTGAACCAGCAATATTAGTACAAAGTTTACACCAATGGAAGTCTGACCCACTAAAGGCAGTCACCCACAATACCCAGTATATTCCTTTTATGTGTTTACACAGCTTCTGCTGGACATCCACTTATACACATGCATACAGACATACATACATACATACACACATACACACACAAACACACACACATACATACATAGTACAAACATACATGCATGCATACATACATACATACATACATACATACATACATACATACATACATACAATCATACATACATACATGCATGCATACATGCATACATACATACAATCATACATACATACATACATACATACATACATACATACACACACACACACACATACATACATACATACATACATACATACATACATACATACATACATACATACATACATACATACACACATACATACATACAATCATACATTCTTTCACACAAAAACCTGCACCATGCATATAAAACAAAAAAAATCAACATGATTCAATGAATTGGTGAGAAACATTCTAAATTTATCACCATGATTGAATACAGGCGAGCCAATGATTAAAATCTCACTTGAATCAAAATACAGCGAATCTCTGGCTAAGCCCAATCATCTGAATCAAGTCCATACAAGCTACATGGCTAATAAATACGGCTAATAAATATGCCTAATAAATATGGCTAATAAATATGGCTAATAAATACCACCAGATTCAACACTGGCAGTAAATCTCCACTTGATAAATTCCAGCCAGAATCGCAACGACAGTGCCCATGATTAATCACCATTCACAGAATATATCAACCGATTGGATTGAAATGAAAGCGAATCAACGATTAACCCTTTAATGCTGCAGGGCATCGGATTTCCCATACCATTTACTACCATCTTGGCATTAAAGGGTTAACCTACTCGTGGCAAACCACTGATCTAAAAATATCGCATCATTTAAAATCAAATGATGAATCGTTGGTTTGTGATCTCATCAAATCAATTTAGCAAGCCAATTAAGGACTCTGATATAATGCCAAAGGTCTCCATGGCAACCAGGCTAACATGGCAATGCTGGTTACCCAGACAACGAAGGCCCAGGATTCTCATCTGTGGTAACTTTGCGTGACGTGTTGGAGGCGTGGGGACTACCCGACAGAAGCGAGGTCAATAATGCTTCATTTGACGTCGCCCTGATGGGAGTTGATCTTGAGGCAACTCTTGGAACCTCCGGCTTCGGGGTCTCTGCCTTTCTTCGAGTTGGTCTTGTGCGATTTGAACTTAAGAGAAAAATTCATCAGAGAATTATTAATCACACCTAATGACTTTTAGAGGAGAATTATTAATCACACCTAATGACTTTTAGAGGAGAATTATTAATCACACCTAATGACTTTTAGAGGAGAATTATTAATCACACCTAATGACTTTTAGAGGAGAATTAATTATTAATCACACCTAATGACTTTTAGAGGAGAATTATTAATCACACCTAATGACTTTTAGAGGAGAATTATTAATCACACCTAATGACTTTTAGAGGAGAATTAATTATTAATCACACCTAATGACTTTTAGAGGAGAATTATTAATCACACCTAATGACTTTTAGAGGAGAATTAATTATTAATCACACCTAATGACTTTTAGAGGAGAATTATTAATCACACCTAATGACTTTTAGAGGAGAATTATTAATCACACCTAATGACTTTTAGAGGAGAATTAATTATTAATCACACCTAATGACTTTTAGAGGAGAATTATTAATCACACCTAATGACTTTTAGAGGAGAATTATTAATCACACCTAATGACTTTTAGAGGAGAATTATTAATCACACCTAATGACTTTTAGAGGAGAATTATTAATCACACCTAATGACTTTTAGAGGAGAATTAATTATTAATCACACCTAATGACTTTTAAAAGAGAATTAATAATCACACCTAATGACTTTTAAATGAGAAAGTTCAAATATGGCTTAGAGAGACATCATGAAGGTTAAGTTAATAATCTTCCTAAACAACCAAACCTTATTATTGACCTCCATAAAATGAGTTCTGCAGCGCCGCACACGGATACATAACAACCTATTCAAATGACCTAATCTTATTTACAGATCAGATCTTATCATAAATATTTCAAATTAAGCTGAAATGACAGGCAAATGTTTCACAATAAATGGATTCATAAGAGAATGGCAAACTGAATAGCTAACTAATTATAAGCCAAGTGATTAATTAACGCACAGACTGTTCAACTTCCTCATTGACTTATATCGACTGAACAACTGTTTGACTTCGTGACTCGTTTGTTCTGAACGAATAAATGACCAGCTAAATGACATTATTTAGAACAAGTTTTCTATCCTTACACTGGTCAGGCAAAACTTACTCAACACCAGCCAAAAAACCCAAAGCTCTCAGTCATAACCAGTAAGAAAACAAAAGCACCTAACACCCTCAAACTGTGAAGAAAGCATGAAACTGTTAGTATAGGTTGAGTCAGTACCAAAGTATCCAAAGTCTACATGTCGAGTGAATGCCAAAGTGGCATATCACTCCAAAGCAAGTACCCTTCGAGTGCATGACTGCAGAAGAAATAAGTGGCTACAAAGTGAATTCCAATATCAAAACAAATGTCCAAGTGCCACATCACTGTACAGTGAGAAATATGAATGTCCAAATGCCACATCACTGTACAATGACAACCACTTTCATCCATGGAAAAAATCCAAATGAAATGCCAAAGAGCTGTTGACAGCGTCAATTGATGCCAATGTCCAAAAGTGAATACTATTTAAAGCAAAGTACCGATTACCCAATTACATATACCATAAATCTTCGGTCTAAATAGCTTTTACTGTGAACAACAACGAGTGTGCTTACATGAAAATTAACTGTAAACCAAAAGTTTGCACTAAAAAATTTACTGCAAACAAGATGTGTTAAAGGGGGAAAATGTAGCGAAACTTAAAACTGAAATTTTACGTATTATTCATATTTCAATCGTTTGCCATAAAAAGTTTGTACTGTAAACAAGGCAGATCACCCTATAAATCGATTGCAAATGAGCCACCAGAAATTTTAATGTAAACTAGGCATTTTGTAACTTACTCGAAAATTTACTGCAAACAATGTGTCTGCTAACTCATTTGCCCATAAAAATCATATTGAATTTTACGTCAAACGAATGAAACTCGAAGATTTAGAGTAGGAAACCGTCCCGAATACCAGGCATCTCATACCTAGATGAACCGTTTTGGGGGCTGTTGGAGTTTGCATCAGATGATGATATAGCAGAGACTTCACTGTCTGCTGCCATATTTGAGGGGCATATCTCCTCAGTTGAAGCATGACTTGACAAAAAAATGTTCATACGTTCGTTTATATACTCATAATTTACCATTATCCATTTCTATTAATTACATTATTTAGTATTTACACATTTGCATTAATTTAAAGTGACAACTATTTTTTACATAGGAAGACTACACAAATTAGAAAGTAATATAACAGGTGATAAAAAGTTTCACAGTAGTTGAATTTAACTGTATGGCATCCTGACAAAGCATCCATCCATCCTACTGCCAATTTTACCATTGCCCCCTATGGAATGGAAGGCCAAGTCATCATCATGAAGATGGTTGGCATAGAGCCTGCATCCCTCACATCTTCGTGGGGGGGAGATCGAGAGCAATGGCAACATTCAGGCATGGAGAGTACATAGATGCGGGATCACCTCCCGCTACACTCCCAAACGTCAACACAACCTTCCATTCAGCAGACGGTGATGGAAATTAACAGTAGGAAGTGACTGAAACCTCTCATGGTGCCGAACAATCAAATTCTAATCCTGTAATAACTTGTTATCACACATTCATACTAAGAACTGTAATCATATTGTAGTTCGTCAGCAGGATATTAAAATGAAGGTATTATTCATACCATGTCCCAGCCACAAAATGCCCCTAAAATAACCTCATAATGATATTCAATACAGAATCATCACAAGTTGGTTGCTTCATGGTTTCCATAGTCAACACAACATTGACAACAATGAGCTTCTGATGCTCTGATGCATGCATGAAGACACACATAAATATGCAATTTACCATTGTCACGAAAATCATTGATATCAATATTAACATCCTCATTATTTATGGCATTCATGAAACAGTCAACTGCACAGATGGTAGGAAATATTAGTATGGCAAATGTAGGACAGTATTTTGCTCATATATGTAACCTTAATGAGCGCTTGACACAGAGCAAAAAATATTTAAAATCAAATTAATGAGTCCCAATCATCATCAAAGCAGTACACTCTTATCAGAAATGTCTGGAAGCAGCAGCCACTTTGAAACATCAGTTGTCTGAAAATTTGTTTGTTTGTTTGTATGTATATGCACTTGTTATAGCGCCCCTTCAAGCTCTCTCTCTCTACACAGAGGAGCTCCCGAATGCAGAGCGGACACTGCATCGCAGTTTCACGCCGAAGCGATGAGCAATTGCCTAAGGTCCTTACGCGGCGAGGTGGATTCGAACCTCGAATCTTCCGGCTCCAAGGCACTGACGCCCCCACTACACCACCGCGCCCCACAAATAATGCAATCAATGTAGCCTACAGGTTAAAGTAACTCTTGAATGCAGTTCAGACTCTATTACATACAGGCATCAACACATTGAAAATGCAGTAATTCAACAATCAATTAGCGCAGCACTTAGTTGAAACGATTAGTTTACGACAAAATGCGTCATGATTAAAAAATGTTTCAAATCATGACGTAATTTTTAATCGAATTGAAAATGCTGTCTGATTCATTTTCGAATCAAATATCACTTTAAGCTTCGTAGGTCCCTAATCAAACAGTAATTCTAGAATTCAATTCACTGACATACAGACATCAACTGTCTGGTATTACAGCAGTCACCATGTCCCACATTTAACGCAGTGGCTGAAAATACCAGACACTAATATCGCCCAAAGACTGAAAGAAATCTTTCTTAATGCTCATTTCTTAATTCAACTGACAAGTGCACAGTATGATCGCACGATAAAGTTAGTTACAGATGACAAGTTAAACAGGAATCAAATTAACTGTATAGCAGCCTGCAAGACCCCTAACTGTCCTGCTGCTCACTTTATAACCGCCCCTAGAAAGTTGAAAACTGAGTCAACCTTAGGCGTAAAAAAAATTGTTGTGTTTCTGGTAACCCAACCGACCCATTTTTACGACAGCGACTCAAATATTTTTGTAAATTTAAATTTTAAAAAATATTTGTTCCAAAAAAAGTAAAAAAATTTCAAAAAATATTTTTTTAGCATTTGTATTGACATAACATAAGAGACGTCAACAAAATGAAATTAATAGGACTGTTTCTAGAGCAGTTTTAGGTGCAGACAGTCGGGAAATAGGCAGTTTATACTTGCTCAGAAAAGACTAGTGGGGTATACTTTTTCAGATAGTCACTGCATAAATTTTTTTATCAAAATTAAAATATTTTCCGACCTACCTACCCAATTTTTTTTAGATCTGTTACCGGAAACACAACATTTTTTTAGGCCTTATGGAGGGTATTCCAGCATGTACCACTCAACCATCTCTCATTTTCAATTACTAGAAATACATCTGATAGAATAGTACTATCAAAATATGGTGGTGGGTCAGTACTTGCTGAAACCATTCACTACTCTTAAGACTTGCCGCAACAGAATCTGCTGTAACCAGAGATTACATCTAGAAACTGTAGGTTTGGTCACATTACCACCTGCTGTACTATCTAGACATTACTTTTAAGAGCCCGCATTACAGATCGAAAACAAAGCAACAGGTGGTTGGGAATGTACTGACTGGGAGGGAGGGAGGCAGTAGATGGCGGGGGAGTGAGCTCAAGAGAAAATAAGGTCTTGCTGTTTAGTGTTTAAAGGAGTTTTATCCATCAATTGATACGAGTCACAGAGTATGACAGCTGCTCCTGAGTCATCAAACCGCTCGATAAAAATCAACAATATTCAGTTTTGAGTGTATATCTGAGTTCTGTATTGTCTAATCTCTATATCTTGTCTTTATCTTGTCTTTTTCATTGTTATCTTGTCTTGACCTTGTAAAAGCGCAACACTTCTGAACGCATGAATGAAGAAGCACTTTAGAAATTCTGAATTTACAATAACGATCTTCCTATCTTTATCTTCTTCTCAAGTTCCAGTCCTTTGTCATCTTAATCTCTCTCTTGATCTGACTTTAAGACTAAGAACAATCTTATAACGTTACATTCACATAAATGGCTTATTCAAATCTTAATACCTTCTTTCATTGTTATAATATTTATTACCTTCAAATCTTATACCTCAATGTGAACAGGTGATTATGTATGCATTCATGACCTTCGTATTTAATAATATGTTTATAAATAAACAGATATGTATACAAAATTATATATATGTAAAAAAATATGTATGTATGTAGAGAAAAATATACATATGCAATTATGCATGCATAGAGTTATGTATCAAGGACTAATACAGCAGCTTTAAAATACTAAAAGATATGCACGTACTTATGTACACACTTCTGAATACATGTATGTGCTCGTGTATGTACATGTATGCATACATATATACAGCGTCGTACATGTACAGTGTTGTACACAAGTATTTATTTATATAGTGCCCTTTATTAACCCCCAAAGTTGAGTGCACACTACTCACCCGCCTGTTGCCGGACTGTTTCCCTGGCCATCAGCAGACGCTGTGGATGGACTAGACGGCCACTTCTTCATCGGGACAGGTCCCTGGAAGCTTGCCCGGGTCGACCCCTTTCCCCCCGGAGAGGGTGACGGCTGGCGAGGAGGGCCCTGATGGTTGGAGGACGCTGATGGTTGCTTAGACAGTTGGGGTCCTTGACTGGAGTCCTTTCCGGGAGATGGCGGGGGGCCAGTCCATCGCGGGGACATCTTGATCGTAGGCTTCGAAGGTAGAGCATTGTTAGACCGACCTTAATGGAAAGAAAAACGCTAAATATGTAGTCAAACTGACAAAGTAACGCAAGTTCTACTCGGTACAAGTAACCAACACGTCCATGAACACAAATATTTATTTATGATGGTTAATGGTTTATGTAGAGTAAGTTTTAACTTTAAAACATGTGGGAAATGTAATGTTAGTAACAAACATGGCTTTGTGTAGAGGTAACAAGAAATAGACAACGTAATGTAATTTAAGTGCTGGGCTTTGGTTAAAGGTACAGCAAAGTACATAAATAAATGTGTAATTAAACATACGTACAGCATCATGTATCTATGAGGGAACGCTGGACGATTAAGCTTGTTTGTTTGTATGTGCACTTGTTATAGCGCCCCTTCAAGCTCTCTCTCTACTCAGAGGCGCTCCCGATGCAGAGCGAATACTGCATCGGAGTTTCACGCCGAGGCGCTGGGCAACTGTGAGTGAAGGACTTGCCCAAGGTCCTTACGCGGCGAGGTGGATTCGAACCTCGAAACGCAAGTTCTACTCGGTACAAGTAACCAGCACGTCCATATGATGGTTAATGGTTTATGTAGAGTAAGTTTTAACTTTAAAACATGTGGGAAATGCAATGTTAGTAACAAACATGGCTTTATGTAGAGGTAACAAGATATAGACAACGTAATGTAATTTAAGAGCCCCCAAGCTTTGGTTAAAGGTACAGCAAAGAACATAAATAAATGTGTAATTAAACATACGTACAGCAAAAGTACATACATATATGAGCTGGACTGTCTGGTGGTGGTTTGAAAGATTTCTAAATACCACATCATCAGGTATCTATGAGGAACGCTGGACTATGAAGCAACCAATGGTGGTGGATCACAATTCCCATCGTCATTGGACCTCATTCCATGCAATTCAGAAAAATGTTAAGTCGGCAGGTCAATTGGGAAATGTAGGGCATAGCAAAAAAGCATGAGGGCAAGCTAAGCTAGGATACTGTAGCGTAATGTAGGCTAGGATACAGAAAAGCAGGATAATGCAGAGCAAAATTTTAACAAAGCTTCTCAAAACAGGGTTGCGTAATGGACTCTTAGGTATAAACCAGAGCTCTTACCCGAGCTTGGTGAGGACTCAAGGGCCGAGAGACGACGTATCGCATCGCTTAGTGCGCTCTTCAGGCAGACAATTTCGTCGTCCTGTTGCTGGACTTTCTTTTCCAGGGACGCAACACGATCGCGAAGTTCCTCATTTTCGTGGCCGATAACACCATCTGGTGGCCAAAACAACAAGAACATCCACATCAAATTGAGGCACAACCAGGATTGCAGACTTTCTTGGTAAAGTTAGTGCAGCCAAAGATGCACTGCTAAAAATATCAATTGACAAAATGTGCATTTCTAGTGAGTAGAAGGGAATATAGCCATGAAGATATTTCGTATAATTCGCATATTTGACACTTAGAATTCAAAAAGTATCATGCAGATTTTTAAAGAACTATGCGCAGTCGCTTTCAATAAAACAACTTGGCAGTAATGCATACATGTGCCATGTGTTTACTGTCTAAAGAGCTTTATTACAGCCAATTAATTACCTACTTGACAGTTTACTTTTAAGGGGTAGGCCACCATAAACTCACATTTGCTGCATCCACCGTGTAAAGTGATTTAAGAGAAATTAAATAAGTTAGAGATAAAAAGAAGACTATAAAGCTCTTCTGAACTGTTCTGATACATACATACATCCATTATAAATGTACACATAATTATACAAGCATCCGCAAAACAAATATAGGGGTACATAAATCTGTCTGGGAAATGTTAGTGGTGTGTTTTCTACGGCCAGACTTCTGGTTCACGTGTGTAACGTTTTCACACTGACAAAACATCACTCTTTCGCTAACGTTGACAAAACATCACTCTTTCGCTAACGTGATTCTCGGTTAACCTGTTTTCTATTTCTCTTAAGCCCGTAATAAATGAGTTTCTTTAACTTAAAACGTCTTTCATAACCGCTGTTTAATCAAGAGAATTGCGCTACATAAATACGCTCCCGCCGATGTTATGAAACGTACGACATTCAACCGGTGTCATATTATATTTCAACTTTCTTCCGCGATTTACTTTATTGAAGGCATCAAGTACAAACGCTTACCCATTTCTGTAAGAAATAAAAGGCAAATACTGAATTGGAGATAATTTTAACGCTGAATTATAATGAAACGTCAGAGATTCTGAACAGAAGCAGTTGCCATCATGATCCTGTGTATGTCTGCTCTCGCAGTTGCAGCACACGTACTGGTCAAACTGCACTGGGTAGAATACGAATAAGAGATAAGCTATAAACGGTAACAAGGTTTCGGCACTGCTATTCAGTATGAGAATTGTGGAAAAATAACTGGGGGGGTTGGCCTATGATAAACTTGAAATTGGGGTATGAAAAACATATTTTAACATGGGGCTCTAAAAAAGACTGGGGGGGTTGAACCCCCCAACCCCCCGGCAATTCTCACCCTGCTGCTATTACAGACTCACAGTTACTACATGAGTGCAGCTGTAGGCTATTTAAATAACAATTTACTGCGCAATGTGCGTATAGGCCTACGTCTTTGTGACACATGATAGGCCTACATGCTAAAATTAGCACGTAACGCAATGATTCCAGACACGACAAGACGCTAGTCATACAATGTCTTAGCTCGCTCTGTGTGAATGTCCATTTCGTTGTAACGCGGCTAACTATATATAATAGGCCTACTCTGAACTCTGGCCTTCACGTCGTTGTCGTCGACATCCTCACCACTCTTTTGCTGAATTATTGAATTATTGCGTTTTTACTTTTTAGACCATGCCTTTCTTTTAAATTCCAACCACTGGCAACCAGATGTATAAAATGATCCAGCTTTTCTCTTTAAGCATGGGAAGCTGCTGGAACTAGGTCACCTAAGTAACGTAGGCCTACTTAGGCCTATAATAGGCTACCGTACTATAAACGAAAAGTTAGGCCTAAGGGCTAACGTAATCGTAAGCTCTATTCCTGCAGCACCGTCCAATGAATTATAAATTATAGGTCTTCGTAGGCCAAACAGAAACTATTCACAGGCGCTCAGTCAAGACATAATTGATAGCATAAGGCAGATAGGCCTACAACCTCTGCCTGGAGTAGATCGAGTCAGGGTTGTAGCCTACTCACGTGTATACGCGGGTATATGGCGTAGGCCTATAGGCCTACTCACCTCCGGGAAAAACGGCATCGTATAGGCCTGCTCACCTGTCGAGTCACCTCTCGAAAACTAGGGTAGAGGCCTACGCGGGTAAAACCAGGATACACGGGTAGCCTATAGGCCTATCATGGGCGGAAACCTAGAGGGACAGAGGGGACGGTCTCCCCCAAAGAAGGTGTTGGGGGACGGCCCATGCATTGCCCCCCCCCCCCCAGGGTGAGAATTGCCGGGGGGGTTGGGGGGGGGTTCAATTCCCCCCAGTCTTTCTTAGAGCCCCATGTTAAAGTATGTTTTTCATACCCCAATTTCAAGTTTATCATAGGCCAACCCCCTAGTTATTTTTCCACAATTTTCATACTGCCCCCCCCCCCCCCAAAGTTGAGCGTAAAGACTCTCACGAGGGGCGAAAAAAAAATTTTTATAGGTATTTTTTAAGTTTTTGGCCGGATGACTAAAAAAAAATTTTTTAATAAAAAATAAAAAATGGTCATCAACTGTTTAGCGGTGAAAATATAAATTTTTCTTGACTTTCTGAATTTTTTTTGGGCCGGATGACTAAAAAAAGTCATCAACTTTTTTGGCGGCGGAAATAGAAATTTTTCTTGACTTTCGGACTTTTTTGGCCGGATGACTAAAAAAAAGTCATCAACTTTATTGGCGGCGAAAATATAAATTCTTCTTGACTTTCGGACTCGTTCAAAATTTTCGTCCGTCAAAAAATCCCTCGCGTCTTTCCTTCGGCCACTCGTTCATTTCCCCCCCCCCACCCCCAAGTCTCCGCCCAGGTTTCCGCCTATGAGGCCTATGCGAGAAAATCAAGACACACGCAGCTATTTAGGTGTAATTCGTAACGTACTTAATTAGGCCTAGGCCTATAGGTTACCCGTACTATAAAGTATAAACAAAGAGTTAGGCCTAAAAGCTAACGTAATCGTAAGCTCGATTCCTGCAGCACCGTCCAATGATTAGGCCTAAGCCTATAGGTCTGCTACGGCCTTGGTAAAAATGAACACTTTTTCAGCTGTAGGCCTAATAGCCTGATTTAAAGAGGAAATGCAGAGGCCAGTAGGTTTACACAAACGCCGAACGCAAAATAGGCTAATCATTCTAGCCTCTAGCCTAGGTCCCAGTTTTAAAATCAGGCCGAATTCAAATATAAAACACCCAGTCACAGGCTACGACTCAACATAGCATTAGGTTTAATCCTCTGCTCGCGAGGTGTGATAAGTTCATACTCAAATTATAACTGGCTAATCTATTTATAGTTTACACAAACATAGGTCTACATTAACCTACTTATTTGCACAGATCAATTCCCGCCAGCTGTAAACGCTACCTTAAGGGCCTTATTATATTCTTAAACATAAACTGCCTTCCCGCCCTTCCGTGCTACAGCCTAATAGACTGCAGGCTGCAGGTGGTTGCGAAATGCACAGCCTATAGCGCACCTGCCGGTGTCGTGAAGTATCTTGAGGCGCAGTGGCGCACTCCTTTGATTTGAGTGTGTGCGCGGGTCTGTGTGTGCGCATGTGCGTGTGGTGTGCGTGTGTGCGCGCGTACTGTGTGTGCGTGCGGGTCGGTGTGTGCGTGTGTGCGCGCGTACTGTGTGTGCGTGCGGGTCGGTGGGCGTGTGTGTTTGTGTGTGTGTGTGTGTGTATTGTATTGTATTGTATTGTATTGTATTGTATTGTATTGTATTGTATTGTATTGTATTGTATTGTATTGTATTGTATTGTATTGTATTGTATTGTATTGTATTGTATTGTATTGTATTGTATTGTATTGTATTGTATTGTATTGTATTGTATTGTATTTAAACATTTATAAAGCGCCTCTAGTAGGGTGAACCGTTCAGAGGCGCTCCCAGTGCGCAAGGCCCAGCGAGAAGAAACAGGTTTTGAGAAGAGACAAAGCAGAGGAGAGACTACCAGAAAGAAGTGTAGAGCGAACAGAAGGAGAGAGGGCATTCCAAAGAGAAGGACCAATTGAGACAAATGATCGAGACTGAGCCATAACAGTTCTAGACCGAGGAACCAAGAGGTCAAATCTGTTGGATGAACGAAGTGGACGGTGGGAGGAAGCTGAGTGAGGACGAAGTAAAACATTATTGAGATATTTTGGGGCAAGACCCCGTTGAGCCTTTATGATCAGAGTGAGGATCTTAAATTGTGTGCGAGCACGGAGAGGAAGCCAGTGAAGTTCATGAAACATAAAGGTAGAGATGTGAGAGTACTTGGGAAGGCGGGCAATCAATCTAGCAGCTGAGTTGAGAACCGACTGAATCGGTGAAAGACGAACTTTGGGAAGACCAATGAGGAGAGCATTGCAATAGTCACTTCGTGAACATATAAAAGTGTGTGTGTGTGTGTGTGCGTGCGTGCGTGAGTTCGCGGAATCCTGGATGAATTGAATAGCAAATTATAACAGGACTATTAGTTCGATTTGTTTATTGCGACTGTTGTAGCCTAAGCCTAAATAAATTTGCAGGCCACTGCAAGAAGACAAAGTGGCCTTGGTTTGGGTGAGCAGTGGGAACGCTGAATGTGAGCAGTGCTGCAGTGGAAACACCAAAGGAGAGTTCTATTGGAGCGCATGTGTTTCAGGGCTCCAATGTACATGCATAGGCCTACTATGGTGAGCACTGGGAACGCAAATGATTTCGAGAGCAGTGATCGTGTGGGAACGCCGTTCTAATATAAAAGTACATGTATATAATGTGTTTGTGTTAAATATTTTAGTTTTTATTTACCAAGTTCTGCGTCAGAGTTGTTGGTAATCGGATTCTCGTATTCTCCGTCCAAATTATAAGTCTCTTCCTCCATCCTTCATCGAAATCCTAACTCACCCAGTCACAGGCTACAACTCAACGACCTGTAGGCCCTATACGAATTGGCAACGATACAGCAAATCCACAACTAACCTACAGCGTTTTAAAACGAATCAATTTATTAGGTCCTATAATATATTTATGTAGGCTACTCTATCGGCAATAGCAAAGCAGCTAGCTTCAATTACGACCATGGGCCTAACCATAAATTCACAGCAGGACTAGCGCTTATAGCCACAGTATATAATTAGCCTAAATGGAGGCTACTTAGTAGGCTAGTCCTCATGTTTGTGTCAGTAGTCCAGATAGGCTGTAGGCTATATTGCTATGCATACATTGCTAATTGAATGCAATAAATTATCTTTCCGAATCACAGACTTTATAATTTTATGATGAACCAAATCGGGTTTAGGCTAAGTCCTGTCCATCAAAACATCGTGTAAATATCCGACGCCTGCAAAGCGTGTTCCTGTGCCTTAACGCTTCGACACGCATAATTATAGACCTAACTTTAGGCTAACTTTAGGCCTTTCGTAGGCGATCACCTGCGCCTCTCGGAGGTGCCGAGCGTTGAGAGAACTCACGAGACGTGCTCATAAATTATAATTATTGCGTCAAAATGCGGCTCTAAACTGTAGGCTAGCTTCTGATGGCCTGAATAATAATTAATTATTGTGCTTAATTATTAGAATTATTAATGCAAGTAGGCCATAGGCCTACGGCGGAAGCATTAAGTTTATGGCTGGTCGCATGGTCAAGTCGGCAGCAGAATATTACTATAGGCCTATCCATAGGCATACGTTTTAGTGGCGATGTTCAAGTATCTTATGTTATGAAATCTGTCTGTCAGAACTCAGAAAGTAGGCCTAGACTATACCACTTATGTCAGCCAGTGCAATGTGAGGCCCGTGTTATCCTCCGTATAGTTTTGTAAAAGTTTACATTTCTTTGCTCTCTTCTAGTGCTGTAGGCCCTGTAAATTTATGTCTATAGTGTACCAACTTAGCTGTTTAGCCTCGTATAGGCCTATCTATATAACACATCCACATTAGTGCCTATAAAGCCTAGGCCTATGTTGTATATTAATAGGTCAACAGCTTAACCTAGTAGGTATAGGCCTAAGCCTAAGCCTAACTGACAGAATGATACTCCTGACGAAACACCAGATTGTCTCTGTCCTTAAGCAGAACGGTTTCAAATTCAAAACAACAAATCACCATGAGATAATATAATTTACAATTTCACGCAGCTTTTAAAGGTACCGTAGCTAGGCTACCTATAGGCTATATACAAATAACATAGGCCTAATATGCAATGATTTTAAGTCATCTTAGCATATTTTGTGCACTTCATCAAACAGGCCTGCATTCATCTCTTGGCCGATTGTCGCGTGAGTTCATTGGATTGAAAGTAGCCTAGGCCTAATAAATAAATAGGCTAAATAACTAATAAATAATAATAATCAGCAAAGAAGTTGATTAGTCCGTCAGTTAGCGAGTTTATTGGTGAGTAGGCTAAGTAATCTGTTAATAGTGCGCGACAAACTTAAATGACCACACTTTGAAACCGCATTGCGTGCAAAAAATTGAGAAAACATAGGCCTATTTATTTATTTAGGCCTATACGACCTATAGGTCTACATTAAAATGATACAACCCAACAGCTTAGGCAAGTTAGGCTAAATTTATAAACTTCAAAACTCGAAACAACTTACTGCTCGAGCGAATACCAACTGCGTTTATAGTTAAGCAACCAGATATTTCTTTAGCGCAATATCAAGCAGAGCTGATAATTATTTGTTTATCTAGCCGCATTCAAATATGCCTATTTAATCGAAAAATGCACAGTGCCCCATCTTGCCCAACATGAGGGCGTTCATGATTTCTAATGGAGCGAACCATTTCGCCAGGGCTTTTTTTAACGTGCAGTTGTACACAAAATGTGCAGTTCTAAATGGCTTTGTGCAGTTGTAGAAGCATTTCTGTGCAGTGAAAAGTAGTTGAAAAAGGCCATTTCCCTGAGATTTGGAGTAATTTACCTCGAAAGAAAAGAGGGTAGGAAAAGAAAGGGTTGTGCAGTTCTAAAAAATTCCTTTAAAACAGCCCTGCATTTCGCTAGACAATGGCAAAATGCACAGTGCCCCCATCTTTCCCAAAGTGTGGGCGCCCATGATTTTTAAAGAAGTGAACCATTTCGTTAGACAATGTCATTTTCTGCCTCTGAACGAGTTCCAAACTCCTCACTACTCATGAGAAGTCCTCGTCTTTCTTCTTCGTTCGTATCCGTTTCGTATCGCTGACGTCGAACCAGTTTGCACTTCTCAACAAACTTCCTGTATCGACTCAACTGCTCCTCGTTCACTTCCCGCTTGTGGTTGAGAGCATCGACGTCACTGATCGTCTGCTCGAGTTCGCTGATGACGTGGTGGGGTTCGTACGGGCCATGTGCACCGGACAGGTTGAGGTCGTTGAAGTCGAAGCTGACGTTGTAGGGATCACCGAGGCGTGATGGGGTGCGTGCGATCATGTGTGACCAGGTGGTGAAGCGGTGGATCAGCATTGAGATGAATTGGATGACGATGATGACGGCGAAGGTGATCAGGAACACGAGTCCTATATGGAAAAAAATGAAATAAAACCGTGTAATTATTATTTCGTTTGGAGCGTATACATGTATATAGGCCTACCCTATCCCCAGTGTTTGATCTAGACGTCTCTGGGGGGTGCGTGGAGGAAAGTTCCCCAGGAACGACATTTCACTCCCCAGAAAATTTGCGAGGTGCTGCATAGCCTATACATGTAAATATGCGCCACTTCCCCCTTCCCAGAAAAGTAAACGGGTAGGAATTCCCTCCTCCCAGAAAATCGATAGATCTTGTTTAGGTTACATGACATTGTATAGGTCTACGCGTATAAATGCTATACGGTTTGATAATTTATCTAAACATCTGAGAGAATAATAACCATTAATTGGTGTGGATCGATCAGCGGGCGGTTGCCGTATACGCGCAATACGGAGACTTTTCCCTCCCCAGAAGCCCGAAACCCCACCACTAAACTCACCCAGAACGTTGGTCTTGAATACGGGTACATTGAGTTCAGTGTCTGAGATTAGAGTCATCGTTAGAATGATCCACATGAAGTTGATCAGACCGAGGCACATGATCGATTGGTTCCGCAGACTCTCCAGTTCCACTGAAGACAAAAGGATTAACGGAACAGTGGTAGACAATAGAAAGGTAAATAAAGACGAATAGACACAAGACAATGTTTACACAAACCAATAAATTATAAACAAAATTATAAAAGAAGTCAAACACAAGATAAAAAAAGTGAGAGTAAATTAAAATTAAGAATAATTTATCATCTTAAGCAAAATGAACTAAATTGTTTGTATTACAAATTGTTAGCAATTTTCAACTGCACAAATTATGCTTGTACAGCCTACATATTAATGTAGAGCAGCACTTTTTGTGTAGAACTGCACTAAAAAAGCCCTAGGTTGTTACAGCCATAAGCCTACCTCGTAGGTCGAGTTCCTGGGAGAAAGGCGCGTCCGGTAGGAGAAAGTCCTGACGAAGTTCCGCCCAGAAGTCGAATTCGTACCGGTTGACGTCCGCCAATTGGAACAATGGAAGAGCATCGATCTCCAACTTCACTTTGCTCATCGCCTGCTCCACTGTCAGACGAGTATACGAGCAAAGGAGCAAGTAAGTAAGCAAGCGAGCAGGTAAGTAAGTGAGCTAATATGCGAGCAAGGGACCACTCAAGTGAGTAATCACGCAGGTGATAAGGTAAGTGTAAAGAACCATCATAAAACATGCGTGAGTGAATGAGCGAGGAAGAGAGGCACAGTGACGAAGGAAGGAGAGAGTAACAATTGAGGGGCTACAAACCTAGTGAGCTAGCGCATAGTGAATATGTGTGAGTGATTGAGCATGCATGGGATGAAGTCTTAGTTTTGGCTCGCCGCTCGCCTAATATGTAATGCGGGCCAATACTACACCAATTGAACTGTATCATGACTATCGAATCCAAATCAATCTCATCTGTAGAGTAATAATCAATATTAGTTTATTCTCACATTTTGTCGGATTTCGTAGTTTCGTCAGAGCCAAAATCAACCGTTTCAAGTGACCTGGAAATAAAGTTGTTATTTTCCGTAGAACTTTAGCATAAAAACTTACAACTAGCCTAAGTGTTTAATTAACACTGTCAATAATAACTGCGAGCTGAATTTGCCACTAAATATAGGCTATGTTGCAAGAAGACAAATTGTAGCTAAGAATGTTCCAATTAACTCGTACGTAAAGTCGCGTATCTGGTCAAATAACTGTTGAAAATAGTCCAACACTCGCTTTGTTATAATACAATTTTTTGCCGTAAAATTTCCGATTCATTTACTACCCAGAAATCCACGACCCAAAGTTTCCAGCTCAAACACAAAGGCTGTCAGAGCTATTTGTGCATGCAACAACTACATGTATTTTTAATAGGATTAGGCTGATCCCAACCAAACTATTAACCTCTTTCTTAAGCCCAGCCAAAATTCTAGCTCATTTTTATAAGTCCAACCAAATTTTAAATTACCAACGCAATGAGTCTATAATTATGTGTTTGCGACCGTTACCTTGCTTCGTGATGCGCAGTTCCGTCGTCAGGTCACGTCGAGTCATTTTCTTAAGGACATCCAGACTGCGGGAGGTCAACAGGTGCGACCGGCAGAAACTTGGGAAATAGACGTCGAGTCCAATTCCATGCAACCAACTACGAACGTCTGACTGTCAATAATAATAATAGAAACAAGCGATAGATGAACGGATGGAAGAATGGATGCGGAAATATCGAAGAGATTGCATGGAATGATGAATGGATGGATGGGTGATTTGATGGATGACAATTTAGATTGAAAAGGCTGGAAATAAGTTTGGGCGAATATGGATGGATAACAGAACTGACAAGGATGGATGTATCCGGGCGGATGAATGATAATGGAGAGAAGAAGGATGGATGGATGGATTACAGAATGGGTGAATGGAGAATGCATCAATAGCATGCATGCGTGGGTATCTGAATATATATATATACACATACTTTTTATTTAGACTATACAATGTATAAGCTTACATATAAAAAATATATGAGGGTGGATATGGATGGATACGGTGTGGATGGATTATGTGGGTTCGTGTGGCTGGTTAAAGGGAATGATGGATGAATTGATGATCAATAAAAGGATGAGTAAATGGAATGGATTAGGAGAGGGGATGCACAAAGGGGTGACTTGACAACAACGTATCATAGTTCATGAAAGAATCAACTAAAATCAACGAATAAAGTATCGATCAATTGATCAATTCAAACAATCAATCAATCAATCATTGAATCAATCAACCAACTAATCAACTAATCAACCAATCAACCAATCAATCAATCGATCAATCAATCAATCAAACGTAGCTTACTGGAACGTCTGGTTCGATATCTGGTTCTGGCAGGAGTTGGACTGCGCTGAGAATGGCTGATCGATGTGCTTTCGACTGGACACCGATGGAGATGAGGTCAGCATCGGTCATCGATGCAACGAAGCTTGTGCTCTCGTAGCCGTTCTCTTCGAACGCCGAACCGTACAAATCCTACATGCAGAAGGAAGAAGACGATGACGATGATGACGAAGAAGATGATGAAGAATAAAAAGAAGAAAATGATGATGAAGAAGAGGAAGAAGAAGAAGAGGAAGAAGAAGAGGAAAGAAGAAAAAGAAGACGACGACGACAACGACAACGACGACTACGACAACTACGACGACGACGATGATGATGATGATGATGATGATGACGATGATGATGATGATGATGATGATGATGATGATGATGATGATGATGATGATGATGATGATGATGAAGTAGAAGAAAAAGAAGAAAAAGAATAAAAAGAAGTAGAAGAGGAGGAGGAGGAAGAAGCAGAAGCGTAAAAACAGGACGAAAAGAAAAGTGAGGGGTCAGCGCTTTCCCTAGCTCACGGTTCTGTGCTGCCAGCGAACTTGGAGGAAAATGAAAAGAAGAAGAAGGTCATATAATTATACGGTGGTGGGGAAGGAGAGGCGATCATGAGCCAATCAGTTCTGTTATATCATTTTGTAGTGCCTATAGAATATAGATTGCTCCTTAAGCTTACCCCTCCCTCAATGTCATTACCGAATGAGGTAATGTCCACAATGCACAACAGTTGTGTAACGTTCGTGCATAGGCTACACTTACTTTGGAAACAAGAAACAATAATTTTGAGTTTGAAAGAATTGTTGACTTACTGCGAGATCTGCTGGCAACCATTCACGAATTCGTTTTGGACGATTATCCTCGAGACCTGCACTCTGAAAGTTCTGGTTATCTGGAGATAGAGACAGAGACACACCGTACATATAAGTGATCTTACCGAGCTAATTGATTTTCGTGACCGATTGACTGACTGATTGACTGACTGAATGAATGATTGAATGAATGGATGATTGAATGAATGAATGCATTGATGAAGGAAGAAAAGAAGGAACTGAAAAAATTAACGAATAGATGAATTGACTGTTGAATGATTGGATGGATAAGTGGATGAATGGATGAATGGATTGGCAGATGCATCTTTGCATGAATGAATCAATGAATGCATGCACGGATGAATTCATGGATTAAAGAATTGAATGAATCGCATAGGGGGACAAGATTATAAATATGAATAGATTAATCAGATTAGACTAATCTCTCCACCTTCCCCACACTCATCACTGTCAACTCACATAAGTGGCATACAGCTACAGAATCTACCACACCCGTCACCCGGCATAATTACTCACCAATTATACGTCCCCTGGGGCGGTAGTGACGATCCCGCAGAGGACATGAAGCCCCCTCCTCGTTGTCGTCACCCCTCCCTCCTGCAGAGACGTGGTCGAATTCGGGGCAACCATCTCCCACCGCCTGTCTTTGGTGGGGTTCATTCGAGGGCGGATCAGTTGGATTGTTTGGGGACGTTCTGGCGTCTCTTCCGAAGAGGCCTCTGCTGTAATTAATAGACAACATAATTATAAGAAGAATTTTACGATGACAAGGTAACTCAAAGAGTTTTGAAACACTGGCACCAGGAAGTCATTATCCGTCCCTCTGTTCTGTTCTGTTCTGTCTCCATAATGATGACAACAACCGGCTGTGAATGCATCAATCAATCAATCAATCAATCAATCAATCAATCAATCAATCAGGCAGTCAATCAGTCAGTCACTCAATCAATCAGCAATCAATCAATCAATAAGTCGATCAATCAACAAACAATCAATCAATCATAATTCAATCAATCAATCAAACATGCAGGTAATCATTCAGCATAGAGATCTCTACACGAACTGTTAGGGGTCCGCAGGCTACACGGTATTTGTTCTACAATAGTGCTGATGAAGGACTCACATGGTGGCTATGAAGCGTTCCCAGATGGACACCGTTCCTCCGATGTCCGTTGTTATCTCCTCTCGAGTCCCTACAACAAAACAACATTTCCATCATTCTGCGAGTTGGAGGACTGTTATCCTAACTTATCCTGGTCAACAATTATACTCAGTGATATCGCTACATACATGTATAAACCCCATGCAAATGCCACTATAATTATTATCCAATGACGTTCCCGTGGACCCCAACGCTTCCACACGCATTCACTTACCACACGAGCTCGCTGCATGTAGGCTATGTCCACATAGTATAGCCAAGAGATCATTGTAAACAAAGCAATCTAGTTATACTCAAGACTTTCTTATCTGGCCGTGCCTCGGTCGGGAGCGACTCTGAATAGTTATCTTAAAGGGCACTACATAAATGCCTCAAATATATACCAGAGTACCCAATGGTTCCTTATAGACCAAGTTCATATAGGCCTACTGAGTGCTTCAGTGTGTTCCTACTCGTAATTGAAGGACTTCACATGAAACTTCGCTACATAACGTTAAAATTTAACCATATACGTTAACCCTTGATCTGCCACCAACGTATGCCCGGTTGTCACTTGACATACCCCACGACCGCTCAGTGATGTTGCAGACGCTGTAGATCATGAGCACGACCGATGAGGATGGAAGACAAAGCAGATACCAGACGCCGTGAAGCAGGCAGTGCGCCTCCCGTGGATGGACGAGCGCCGTCAGTAAGAAGATGGCCGTCAGCATCGCCAGGAAGATGGTTGATGCTGTCAATGGAAGCTCGTAGTCACTTCCGGTCCCCGAAGAGGTCGTCAGAGGGTGCTGGGTCGTCGTAGTCGCTGTCGTCACGTCTGCAAGATCGATTTTTGATTTGTTTAATTAGATGATTAGATAAGAGCAGATTTGATTA
The DNA here is from genome assembly GCA_945859605.1 of Lumbricus rubellus. Taxonomy (NCBI): domain Eukaryota; kingdom Metazoa; phylum Annelida; class Clitellata; order Crassiclitellata; family Lumbricidae; genus Lumbricus; species Lumbricus rubellus. The sequence continues at coordinate 16,227,173 of OX243818.1, forward strand.
GATTACACTAGATCAGATCATATATTATGATTAGATAAGATTTTATTTGATCATAATAGATTTTAGTTGATAAAATCAGATTGAACGAGATCGTATTAGATTAGTTAGGCCTGACTAGATCAAATTTCATAAGAGAATTTAGTCGTCGATTTAATCGACGATTTAGTCCATGATTTAGTCGTCGATTTAGTCGATGATTTAGTCGATGATTTAGTCGTCGATTTAGTCGATGATTTAGTCGATGATTTAGTCCATGATTTAGTCGATGATTTAGTCGTCGATTTAGTCGATGATTTAGTCGTCGATTTAGTCAATGATTTTGTCGTCGATTTAGTCGATGATTTTGTCGTCGATTTAGTCGATGATTTAGTCGTCGATTTAGTCGATGATTTAGTCGATGATTTAGTCGACGATTTAGTCGACGATTTAGTCGTCGATTTAGTCGTCGATTTAGTCGTCGATTTAGTCGACGGTTTAGTCGACGATTTAGTCGACGATTTAGTCGACGATTTAGTCGACGATTTAGTCGTCGCGACGATTTAGCCGTCCATTTAGTCGTCCATTTAGTCGTCCATTTAGTCGTCCATTTAGTCGTCCATTTAGTCGTCCATTTAGTCGTCCATTTAGTCGTCCATTTAGTCGTCGCGACGATTTCGTCATCGATTTAGTCGTCAATTTAGTCGTCGATTTAGTTCCTCGATTTAGTCGTCGATTTAGTCGTCGATTAAGTCGTCGATTTAGTCGTCGATTTAGTCGTCCATTTAGTCGTCGATATAGTCGTCCATTTAGTCGTCCATTTAGTCGTCCATTTAGTCGTCGATTTAGTCGTCGATTTAGTCGACGATTTTGACGACGATTTAATCGTCGATTTAGTCGTCAATTTAGTCGGCGATTTAGTCGGCGATTAAGTCGTCGATTTAGTCGTCGATTTAGTCGTCGATTTGGTCGTCGATTTGGTCGTCGATTTGGTCGTCAATTTATTCGTCGATTTATTCGTCGATTTAGTCATCGATTTAGTCGTCGATTTAGTCGTCCATTTAGTCGTCGATTTAGTCGTCCATTTAGTCGTCGATTTAGTCGTCCATTTAGTTGTCGATTTAGTCGTCGCGACGATTTAGTCATCGATTTAGTCGTAAATTTAGTCGACGATATAGTCGTCAATATAGTCGTCCATTTAGTCGTCGATTTAGTCGTTAATTTTATTGGCGATTTAGTCGTCCATTTAGTCAAACATTTAGTCGTCCATTTAGTCTTCCATTTAGTCGTCCATTTAGTCGTCGATTTAGTCGTCGATTTAGTCGTCGATTTAGTCGTCCATTTAGTCGTCGATTTAGTCGTCGATTTAGTCGTCGATTTAGTCGTCCATTTAGTCGTCCATTTAGTCGTCGATTTGGTCGTCAATTTAGTCGTCGATTTAGTTCCTCGATTTAGTCGTCGATTTAGTCGTCGATTAAGTCGTCGATTTAGTCGTCGATTTAGTCGTCGATATAGTCGTCCATTTAGTCGTCCATTTAGTCGTCCATTTAGTCGTCGATTTAGTCGTCCATTTAGTCGTCGATTTAGTCGTCGATTTAGTCGTCGATTTAGTCGTCCATTTAGTCGTCCATTTAGTCGTCGATTTAGTCGTCGATTTAGTCGTCGATTTAGTCGACGATTTAGTCGACGATTTAGTCGTCGCGACGATTTAGCCGTCTATTTAGTCGTCGATTTAGTCGTCCATTTAGTCGTCCATTTAGTCGTCCGTTTAGTCGTCGATTTGGTCGTCAATTTAGTCGTCGATTTAGTTCCTCGATTTAGTCGTCGATTTAGTCGTCGATTAAGTCGTCGATTTAGTCGTCGATTTAGTCGTCGATTTAGTCGTCGATATAGTCGTCCATTTAGTCGTCCATTTAGTCGTCCATTTAGTCGTCGATTTAGTCTTCGATTTAGTCGTCGATTTAGTCGTCCATTTAGTCGTCCATTTAGTCGTCCATTTAGTCGTCCATTTAGTCGTCGATTTTGACGACGATTTTGTCGTCGATTTAGTCGTCGATTTAGTCGTCGATTTGGTCGTCGATTTGGTCGTCGATTTATTCGTCGATTTATTCGTCGATTTAGTCGTCGATTTAGTCGTCGATTTAGTCGTCCATTTAGTCGTCGATTTAGTCGTCCATTTAGTCGTCGATTTAGTCGTCCATTTAGTTGTCGATTTAGTCGTCGCGACGATTTAGTCATCGATTTAGTCGTAAATTTAGTCGACGATATAGTCGTCAATAGTAGATGTAATATTTGCCCTCTGGATGTCTTTTATTATTTCCTGAGGGGGGTGCTCGGTAGTACAGTGGTTAGCGCGCTGGACTGTCAACCAAGAGGTCTTTTATTATTTTCCTGATTCCTCCTCTTCTCATCTAGCGCCTTTTATTTTTTACTGATTCCTCCTCACATCTCTCATCCAGCTCCTTTTATTATTTCGATCAGCAAGGAAATTAAGGTCGTAAGAATACTGCCGAAAAGTCTCTAGCTAATATATTTAGTGCGATGTGTGAATAAGCGAATATCTCGAGAAAATCGGTATTGGATACGAAAATTATACAACTACCGGTTGAATTGTTATACGCAGCACCCATTCCCCCTCCGCCCGCAATTTGCATGTAATTCACCCCATTTTTATACAGGTAGGCGTTACCAGGAGCGATGGTTAGATACAGCAACAGTGCACACCTGCTACCTATTAAAAGCCACGCAGCAACCGACCTATAACATCGTTGACACTTCGCACAGGGCACAATACGATAAATCTTATCCTACGCGGTGCAATTTGTTGAAAAATCGTCCTTCACCTCTGAATCTGTCCCCAAACTTCCGGTTCTGTCCCCAAGATAAATTTTTGTCCCGAGATAGGCAATTTTACAGGACAAGAAGACGCAAATAAACTTTTTCCTAAGTTTTTTTTCCTAGGTTTTTTTTCTAAGTTTTTTTCCTAGGTTTTTTTTCTAAGTTTTTTTCCTAGGTTTTTTTTCTAACTTATTTTCTAGGTTTTTTTTCTAAGTTTTTTTCCTAGGTTTTTTTTTCTAACTTTTTTTCTAACTTTTTTTCTAACTTTTTTTCTAACTTTTTTTCTAGGTTTTTTTTTTCTAGGTTTTTTTTTTTTCCTATGTTTTTTTTTTTTTTTTTTTCTCTAGGTTTTTTTTTTTTTTTTTCTCTCTTTTTTTTTTTAGTCATCCGTTCCAAAAAGTCAAGAATTTTGTTTTCTCGAATGTCTTTTTCTTCTTAGAACAGGCTGCGAATGTACATTAGAACTTGTTATTACAGCGTGTTGTTATTCATAGAGAAGTAATGATTGCACAAGGGCTGTAGTAGTAAATCAGTTTGCTAATAGTAGTAGTAAATCAGTTAAAATCACAATGATATCAAGTCCTTATTATCAACCCATGAATTGAAAGAATAATCATAGCCTAACCATTTCACCAATGAACGGTTTCCACGTTTCCTAATAATCTTTTCTATTTTAAATGTATCTTGCGTTGTCGATTGTAACTCAGCTTCATAAAATGTCCCTTGTATTTGTTCTCCATGATAGTCAGATATTTTATAGGTTATAGGGTCTGTGTATTGGATTTGTGTTATAGTAAAAATTTCTTGTGTCCAACGATTTGTGTAGCCTTTCTCAAATGTCTTTTTCTTCTTAGAAATTCTTACTTTATCTCCTACCGAAAATTTAGGTTTAACAGTTTCAGGTACAGCATCACCATACAGATTCATCCACACAACCCATTCGTTTGCTTTAACACTCGCTTTAACAGGAGTCATTTTTATGGAAGAATGTCTTGTGTTGTTGTATAAACTAAGCATATTATCTAAAACATCGATATATCTCTGAGTTGAGTTTGCTGTAAAATACTTAAACATTTTTTCTTTTACTGTCCTATTGAATCTTTCTACGATACAAGATTTCTCTTCGTTCTCAGTTGAGTACAACTGCATACCTAGTGATTTTACCTGTTTATTATAGAATTCTAATCCCTTATCGACCCAAAGTTTATCACCCCTTCTTTTGCTCGTATTAAATATTTTAACGAAAGCATCTGCCACAGATTCTCCACGCTTATCTTTTATCGGAACAACCCATCCATATTTGGAAAATATATCAATAACACTTAACAAATATTTCACCCCAGAATTAAATTTAGCAAAAGCCTGCATGTCAATCAAGTCAGCCGCCCAAACTTTGTCCACTCCCTGCACATAAACAACTCGCTTCCTGAACTTCCTGACTATAGGTTTATGAAATTCGTCAGCAAGTTGGTCTGTCCATCTCAGAGGTTTTTTTTCAACCCCATTCCAAAATGGGTCTTCGTCGATAATATTGGTTTTACTATAGATCGTTCAATTCGTTCGCGGAACGAAGGATTAGGTATATTATTTAATTCATCTATCATAGCTCTGTCAGCGACGTTTCTCCCTGCTGTATCAGTATGTTTAGCATAAGCCATGTCATGGTGATAGGCTGCTGCATCAACCCTATCTACTGGTTTACTCCAGTCTTTTGGCGTCCCGTCAGGGTTTAAACGCAAATCCAATCGAGTTCCTGGACCCGTGAAAGAATGTCCTGGAAGATGTAGTTCACCAGGGTACTTTGCCCATGGAAGTTTAATATTAGAAGTAGCAGAATTGAGAGCTGAGACCAAATCACCACCTGTAGCGGTGGACATTTTAGTAAACTGAGTTTTTCTAGCGCCACATTCAACGCATACACATCTAAGCATAGGTCTGCCATTCTTACTGACAACTCGTTGAATATCTCTACACTCAGTTTGTCGCTTACATTTTACGCAATACGAGCTGTGCTCCATTTTAATATAATATAATTAAAATGGAAGTCCAAGACCTATCGTGGAATGAAGAATCAAGTAAACGCTTTAACAGTCCTCTCCTACCAAGAAGCATCAGAGGTTTGATCGTCGGTAAGTCTCAATGCGGCAAGACAATATTACTACTTAATTTATTACTGAGACCTGGTTGGTTAGACTATGATAACTTGCAAATCTTTGGAAAATCGCTTTTTCAATCAGAATACAAGATACTCAAGAAAGCATTCGAAGAGAAATTACCAAAGGAAGCAATTATAAGACTTTTTGATAATCGAGATGAAATAATGAAATTAAATGTATCACCGACCGCCGTAGTCGAGGAGATGTCTAAAAACATGGCAAAAAAATCGGATATAGAATGCAAGTTCTTTGAAACCTCTGAAGATGTTCCAGATCCACGAGACTTAAGTCGAGATAAGAAGAATCTCATGATTTTTGATGATTTACAGTTAGAGCGACAAAATAAATGCGAATCGTATTATATAAGAGGTAGGCATAGTAATGTAGACTGCTTTTACCTAGCACAAAATTATTTCAAACTGCCTAGACAAACTATAAGAGAGAATGCTAACTTTATATGTCTATTCCCTCAAGACCTCAAAAATATTAATCATATATACAGCGACCATATAGGCGTAGATGATATGACCATTGAAGAATTTCGTAAACTATGCAAAACTGCGTGGGATGAAACGCATGGTTTTGTGGTTATAGACCTTACTAGTAAAACAAATAAGGGCAGGTACAGATCTGGATTAGATACATTTTACATTAAATAAAAGCAATAATAAAATGATAACAAAATTTAAGATTTTATATTCTAGGTTTAAAAATAGCTATCTAAAATGGAAACCCTTCTTGACGAAATTTTATCTAATACTCAAACGATTGCACGCAACACAGAGGCTAAAGAATCCTTTTGCATTTTGTTGAGCGAAAGGAGCACACGAATTCGAACGAAATTTAATCCACTAATCGAACTGGATAAAAGTAAAAAATATGAAATGGCCCTTGTTAATCTTGAAACGTACTACAGTTTTCCTAATATAGACGAAACAAATAATAAATTCGTATATTCGTCAGATAACGGTGTAACGTGGAAAGATTTAGACATTCCAACCGGTTGCTATGCAATCGATGACTTAAACGAATACATACAGAGAATTTTAAAGGAAGAAGGTCATGGTCAATGTATAAAGTTGCGACCAAATAACAATACTTTGAAGGCTGTTTTGGAAATTGATGAGAACTATAAAATTGATTTTAGAGTACCAAATTCAATTAGTACCGTTCTAGGATTTCAGAGTCGTGTATACTCCGAAGGATATAACGAATCCGAGCACATAGTCGAAGTAAACAGCGTGAATAGTTTACGAGTTACGAGTGATATAATAGGATCATCGTATGCTAACGGAACTACGGAGAACATAATTTATTCTTTCTTTCCATCGGTCGGGCCTGGTTACAAGATAATCGAATCTCCTCATAATCTCGTGTATCTTCCAATAACGCTATACTCTATTTCATCGATGGAAACAAAACTAATAGACCAAAATGGAAAACTAATTAATTTAAGAGGTGAGGAATTGTCGATACGATTTCACATAAGAGAGGTTTAATTTAAAGTTTATATTTAATATAAGATGAGCGCTTACGCTAAGGTCAAAGTTAATATTTCTGAAGGGCAAAAAGAGAAGATTAAGCGAGCTGTTCAAGTAGGAACTGGAGTGAGTATAAGACTTTCTCATGGAGACATAACTGGTGAGCATGTGTTAGCTCTAAACCAGAGGCAAATCAACAAGTTAACTAAAGCGTATCAGAATGGAACTGGAGTGACAATTAAAATGGGTAAAAAGCAATTAGAAGACAATGCGAGAGTCGAAGGCGGATTTATTGGCGCTATTCTACCGTTCTTAGCAACAGCCGGAAAGTTTCTTCTGTCTAGTGTTCTTCCGAGTTTAGCCACAGGAGCCTTAACAGGATTGGGTTCTGCAGCTGGTTCCAAAATTGTCGATAAAATTAGTGGATCTTCGATCTCACACCCGATAAGTGGATCTTCGATCTCACACCCGATAAGTGGATCTGGAGTGCTCTACGTTAAGAAAGGAGGAATATGCTGTAAGATAGTGCCTGCTGGGGAAGGTCTTTTTCTATCTCCGTGGAAAAAGGGTAGTTCGATATCGGGTCTGGTCTGTTTATGAAAAGAGGAGCAGGATATATCAGCGGTGAAGGTCTTATCTTGGGACCCAATTCACCATTTAAAAATATTCCTATTCTTGGAATGTTACTTTAAAAAACCACTTATATAAATGTCTGGATACGGTCACCCAATACACAAATTTATCACCAAACGGAAGCCTCGTGTGAGTCCGATAATTTGGATGCCTAAAGTGGTCACTCACGCTCCTGCAAGACAACGAGCAGGCGACAGATATGAGATTTTTGCTCAGCAAGCGATAACGATTGAACCAAAGACAAATATTACAGTAGAAGTAGGCCTTGGAGTCCGAATGACCAGTGGAATGTGTCTAGTCTCTCTTAGACAGAAGTTGAAACAACTCAGACTGAGCCTTCAAGATGGTACAGTACTAGAGGACGCAGAGGATATAATAATTACAATACAAAACAACTCCGATTCACCAGTTACTATAAACGAAAAAGACTCCATATGTTATGTTAATTACTACGATGCATAAATTGTACGTTTTATGTTTACGTTTTATGTTTACGTTTTACGTTTACGTTTTACGTTACGTTTTAAACATTATAATAAAAAATGTCACTACTGAAAATTAGCGATCCTGCAAAAAGAGATTTTATTATCGAAGAGTTTTTAAAAACGAAAAAAAATATTAAACAAAACTTTCTTTCAGAGAGAATAGACGATCTTGGACTTCAACGAGAATTAACGAAAATCTACAAACCAATAGTCGACTCTCAATCAGCAATTTCAAAAGAACAAAACGCTTTGCTGTCGACAATAAAAGATAACTCTGCAGCAACATCACTCGCTCTAAAATCTTTTCCAGATTCGTTGAAAACTATTCAATTTCCTCAGTATCCGTCTATAGAGGCGTACGATGACGATGACCCAGTAGAAGACATTAGAAGGTTAGAATTAGGAAATATTGCAGTTGAATACCTTAAAAAATATGCTTCTGATAAAAGACTTGTGGATACAACATTCGGATTAAGATCAAGAGATGGAAAATTCTACATCGGTGACAGCGAAGCCTCAATCCAAGGAAATGATATTACAGTTGGAACCACAACTTATCAAGGAACTCCAGGATTATGGGAATTGTTAACGTTAGCTAGTCCAAACAGTTCAATTTATGATAATCGTGATCTCGAAGAATACGCCGAGATTCTAACTAAAACGAATGCCATGAGTCAGCCAAATAAACCAAACAAACCTAAATCGTCTAGAAGTGTAAAATATGCAAAGATAATAAAACCCATATGGGACGATTACATAAAGTTAAGAGGTAAAACAGGAAGCGGAATAATTACCATTCCTTCAGATCCTAACGAATTAGTAAAACAATTAGAGTTGCGAATATATAGCTACAAAGCGGGAAATACGGGTGTAAGAAATGAAATTGTAGGTATGACGGATGAGTTACTAAGACAAAGAGTGATAACCAAAGATGAATATAAAAAATTGATGATCTAATTTAAAAATTGATGATATAATTAAAAATTGATGATCTAATTTAAAAATTGATGATATAGAAATGCTGGTCGTTGCGAGAAGAAGTTATAAAAAAGTACACGTTGTCGGTGGAGCAGGAATATTCGATTCCATTGCAGGATTTCTCAAGAGACTACTAACATCGAATGCAGCCAAACAAATTGCGAGCACAGCTGTCAAAGAGATTGGGGGTGTTGCTAAGGATAAGGCGATCGACGTTGGAAAACGATTACTCAATAAGATACTCCCTAAAGCTCCCGTTCAGCAGCCGATAACTCAGGAAACTAAAGTAATTCTAGCTAGATTACTAGGATCGAATCCGCAAATGACGGGAGGAGCTATTAGAATTCAGGATCTCGTAAAACGCTTAAACGGAGGTGGTTTGAAAATGGCTTAAGGTTAATTTTCTTATTTAGGTCTAAAAATTTATTTTCTTATTTAAAAATATATGTATAATAAAATGCAATCCGATATTCTAAGATTCACAGAGCAACCATTGATCGATGAAGGTATCGAGCGATACGAATGGCACGAGTACGAACCTGTAGCGAGAACTAACCTTAACAGTTCTGGTGAAATAAGAATAAATATTGAATTACAAGACTTATACAGTCACCCAGCAGAGTCGTATCTGCAATTCGAAGGAAGACTAATTAAAGCTGATGACACCGCATACGTTAATGCTGATTTAGTCGCTCTTACGAATAATGGGCTTATGTATCTATTCAGTCAAATATCCTATCAGTTATCTAATCAAGAAATCGAAACGCTATTTCATCCGGGTCAAGCTACAACGATGCTCGGTTTACTTACGTATCCAAACGATTTTCAGCTGACTCAAGGCTTAAATCAGCTGTGGTATAAAGACACTGCAGCGACTGCTGTTATTGCGGACAACCCCGGATTTGCCACTAGACAAAGCTTTCTCATTCGCAAACCAAACACTAAAGGAATGTTCAGCTTTATTGTTCCGTTGAAGCATATTTTCGGGTTTTGCGATGATTACGACAAGATTATTTACGGTTTTAAACAGACGCTGACATTAGTTCGTAAAGCCGACGATGATGCAATATTCCAAGATAACGCTGCAGCTGCTGGAAAAGTTGCGATAAACAAAGTTTCATGGTTTATTCCGCACGTTATTCCTTCCGATATGGAACGAATGCAGTTGTATAAGACGATTGAATCAAAATTAACGTTGCCAGTTGCGTATAGAGCTCGTCAATGCGACACAATAACGGTTCCTCAGTCGACAAGTTTCAGTTGGAGATTAAGCGTAAAAACATCACCGGAGAAACCTAGATATATCATCGTAGGATTTCAGACGGACCGTAGCGGTAATCAGGAAAGTAATCCGTCGCTATTTAATCACTGCGATCTCAAGAACATTTATGTGATGATGAATCAAGAAAGATATCCAGCTGTAGATCATAACCTGTCGTTTCCTAATCAACAATTCTCCAGAGCGTACAGAGACGCGTCCTCCTTTAGTCAAAAATTCTATGGTATGGATAAGTTGATTACCCAAAGCAATATAACACCTGTAGATTATAAAGAATTATATCCGCTGTTCGTGTTCGATGTAAGCAAGCAATCCGAGCGTTTGAAATCTTCAGTCGTTGATATTCAGATTAAGGCTCTTTTCAATGCAGCAGTGCCAGCCGACACCGAAGCGTATGCTGTCGTAATTTCAGATAGGTTGCTGCAGTTCCAATCGGATGGACAGAAAATGAGTGTAGTGTATGGAAAATTGATTTAAAGAATACTTATATATTATGAAGCTACCAGAGCTTAGAATGTTGGCCAAGCATAACAATGTTACAGGCACTTCACATCTCAACAAACCTCAAATGATAGCTGTATTGATCGAAAAGAATATTCTTCCGACGGACTACAAGTCTGTGTCATATCGACATGATACGTTGAGTAGTATCAGAAAACAACCGAGAAGAGTAGATATTATAGATCGAGAGACTGGCGTTGTTAGCTCGTATCCATCGATGTATAAAGCTGCTAAGGCGTACGGTCAGAGTGCTGGCATAATAGCTTATCATAACGGAAATGTCTGGAGAGATAGATACGAAATTAAAGTGTATGAGAGATAGAATGATATGAAATTAAAGTGTATGAGAGATAGAATGATACGAAATTAAAGTGTTCGAATATGGATATTAATATTTTGCGTGGTAAAAATAAAATGGATTTAAAGAAAAGTAGTTTAAGAAACATGAACCATGTTGAACACTTGCTCGACTCATCGGTTCCTGACATTAAGGTTCCTACGCTTACACCCACACCTGGTAAGTACAAACCAGTAGCGCCTAAGAGAAAATACAAAAATAGGGTTAGAGCTAAAATAAATGATTTTGCGGATTGGCTACTTAGTTATGTGCCCGAACAAGCAGAGGTTAATGAAAAACTAGAATCATTGAAGTCAACTGTTTCTAGGATATTTGATAAAATTAAAATTAGAGAAACGGCGTCGGCTATTAAAGGATTCACCAAGCAATATAGAATAGATGGAATTAATGGAATGGATGCCTCGTCGTTTCTTAATTTCGTCAAGCCGCAGGTAGTTAATCTGTTGTCGAGTAATCGCCAGACAAAGACTAATTTGGTTCTTACTTGTACTATGGAACGAGTAGATATGAAATCTGGAATAGTGACTTCTGAGGATATACCATTCGTTTCCAGGGCAGAAGTTATTTTAGAAGCAACCGACTTGAATGAAATATACAGCAGAAAGAAGGATAAAATCATGGAGTCTATTGCCAGTTTTCAGATGCAAGGAAGTAATTGGAGATTTAAAGCTGTTTTAAAATTAGATATAAATACAGTAAAATATACCCCCTTAAGAGGTAGTTCTTACATTCCACTTCCCAGCTTCTTAGCTAATAAAAAGGCTATTATAAACATGAAAAACGACGACGAAGAATGGTTCAAATGGTGTATCACTAGAGCTTTGAATCCGGTTGTGAAAAATCCGGAAAAAATAACGAAAGCTTTGAAAGAACAATCGAAAAAACTTAATTGGAGTGGTATTGAGTTTCCGGTAGCGACTGATGCTAATGTGATAGGTAAATTTGAGAGAAATAATAATATTAGTGTTAATATATTTGGTTACGAAAAACATGTCTATCCGCTTTATCTGTCTAACTGTGAAAGCGATATTTGTGTAGATCTATTGCTTATTTCCAACGGAGAACGGAAACATTATTGCTGGATAAAGAATTTTAACCGATTGATGACGTTCCGAACAGCAAATTCGCATTATTCAGCGCACTAGTGTAAAAGGTGTATGAATGGTTTCACAACGACAGAAGCGCTTAACAACCATAATGAGTACTGCAAACACCATAACGCACAAAAAATAGAAATGCCAGAAAAAGGAACTATGTTAAGTTTTAAAAATTATAACAATTCTATGAGGGTTCCGTTTATAGTCTACGCAGATTTTGAGTCTTTTGTGAAGCCAATAGACACTTGTCAACCAAATCCAGAGTTGTCGTACACTAATAAGTATCAAAAGCATACTCCTAGCTCCTTTTGTTACCACATAAAATGTTTCGACGATAGTGTATATTCTCAAGATCCTGTGACGTTTACAGCTGAAAGCGAAGATGATGATGTTGGTCAAATATTTGTAGATAAACTAGAAGAGAATACAAAACAAATATATAATCAATTTAAATTCCCTAAGAAGATGATATTTACAGAAGAGGACAAGAAGTGTTTTGATGGAGCTACTATATGCCATATCTGTGAAAAACCGTTGGGCGAAGACCGAGTGAGAGATCACTGTCATCTTAGCGGTAAATTTAGAGGGGCTGCTCATAACATTTGTAATGTAAACTATAAAGTCCCCAAGTTTTTCCCTGTAGTGTTTCATAATCTTTCCGGGTACGATTGTCATCTGTTCATTAAGAAACTGAGAGGTAATAATGGAGAGAAAATTAATTGCATACCTAATAACGAGGAAAAGTATATATCTTTTAGCAGAGAGGTCGTTGTTGATAAGTTTGTAAATAAAGAGGGAAAAGAGATTACCGTCAAGCGCGAATTGCGCTTTATCGACAGTTTTAAATTTATGGCTTCTAGTCTTGATGCTTTATCGAGGAACCTAAGCAAAGACCAGTGTAAAAATATTGGGAAACGATATACTGGAAAGAAGCTCGATCTTTTGCTGAGAAAAGGCATATATCCTTATGACTACGTCGATTCATTTACTACCTTTAATGAAACCGAACTACCACCAAAATCCGCATTCTATTCTAAGCTAAATGATTCGAATATTAGCGATGAAGACTACGAGCATGCAAAAACGGTATGGACAGAATTTGGATGTAAAACATTCAGAGAATATCACGATTTATACAACGTTTCGGATGTTCTGTTACTTGCCGATGTTTTCGAAAACTTTAGAGATGTGTGTATGAAGAACTATACGCTTGACCCTGCATGGTATTTTACATCTCCTGGTTTAGCCTGGGATGCCGCTTTAAAATTGACAGGCGTGAAATTGGAGTTATTGAATGATTATGATATGATTCTGATGCTTAGGCAAGGGATGAGAGGAGGAGTGAGCACAATATCAAATCGTTACGGGAAAGCGAATAATAAATATATGAGCGATTTCAATAGTAACGAAAATTCTACATTTATTACTTACCTGGATGCGAATAATCTATATGGATGGGCTATGATCAAAAATTTACCTACTCACGGGTTCAAATGGATGAACGAAGATGAATTAAATAATTGGAGAAGTATTCCATGCATATTGGAAGTTGATTTGGAATATCCTAAAGAGTTACACGACCTGCATAACGATTTTCCGTTAGCCCCCGAAAGCATTGAGATTAACAAAGTCAAAAAGTTAATTCCAAACTTAAACCATAAAAAGAAGTATGTGCTGCATTACGATAATCTGAAGCTGTATGAGAGCTTGGGTTTGAAAATAACAAAAGTGCATAGAGGTGTACTATTCGAAGAAAGTGATTGGTTGAAAAAGTATATCGATTTAAATACAGCTCTTAGAACGAAAGCTACTAATGACTTTGAGAAAGACTTTTTCAAGTTAATGAATAACAGTGTCTTTGGAAAAACTTGTGAGAACATTGAAAATCGTGTTGATGTAGAGTTAGTGTGTCAAGAGGAGAGGGCTATTGAACTAGCCGCTAAACCTAATTATGAGAGATGTACTATTTTCGATGAAAATCTAATAGCCGTTCACATGAAAAAAACTAAATTGTACTATAATAAACCTATATATCTTGGCATGTGTATATTAGACTTGAGCAAAACGTTGATGTATGAATTTCATTACAATTACATCAAGGATAAATACGGAAATAGAGCTGAATTATTATTTACCGATACAGATTCTTTGACATACGAAATTAAAACTGAAGACTTTTACTCAGATATCGCAGGCGATATTAAGACTCGATTCGACACGAGTGAATACCCGAGAGATCATCCATCTGGTATTGAGGTTGGAGTAAAAAAAAAGTTATTGGAATGTTCAAGGATGAAGCTAGTGGGAAACAGATAAAAGAATTTATTGGACTCAGAGCAAAGTTGTATTCTTATAAGATGGCTGCTGGAGATGAGCACAAGAAATGTAAAGGTATTAAGAAGAATGTTGTCCAGAAAACTATTACTCACGAAGATTATAAAGACTGTTTATTTACTAAAAAAGAACAACAACGAACGATGAATGTTATTAGATCTTATCATCACGATATTTATACAGAAGAAATTAATAAAGTTGCATTATCTGCAGATGACGATAAACGGGTAATAATGGAGGATGGAATTCATACTTTGGCATATGGTCACTACTCGTTGAAAATTTTTAATTAATGTTTATATTAAATAAATGAGCGTCAAACAAATCGATGTTTGTGGAGTAGTGCTACCGAATATTGCTTTATCGAATGTGGATCTAATTGAAGCGGCTAAGAAACTAAACATCAATAATTTTAGAGGAGTATTTCTCAGAGACGAGCTGCCGAAGAAACCTGGACGGAATGAGTGTGGGATATTGAATCTAGATGGTTCTAATGGGACAGGCTCGCACTGGTGCGCTTTCTTAAAGAGCGGTAATGAGAAAATATATTTCGATAGTTACGGGTTTCCTCCCCCTCTGGAACTGATAAAGTATTTACGCCGTCCAGTGTTATATAACAGTGAGCGAATACAACCCGATAACGAAGTATTTTGTGGTCATTTGTGTCTGTATGTGACGAAGATGGTGGGTGATGGAATGAATTTCCAAGAAGTTATAAACGGCTTGCATTAAAAATTATTATATATAAATATATATATATATAATGCCTGTCGATAAATTCGGTCACACCGCTGCTGGAGGAACATCACGAAGAGTAATCGCTGGAGGTGTAACTCTTAGTCAAATAAATGCTAATTTTCTTCGATGTGATGGAGCAAATCTGCCGACTGGAAATTTAAAAATGAATGGACATGTGATAAAAGGTCTCCCAGTAACGAATACTTCGACAGCAGGAATGGATGAAGCTTTAAGTAGGGGACAAGCTATTGATTTGATAACGAATCACGATGACTCTCCGTCCAACGATAATCATTTGACGAATAAGAAATACGTTGATGCTTCGAAAGTGTCTAAAACTGGTGATACAATGACTGGCGACTTGTTCTTAAACGTTGGCTTCGATCGTCTGCGTTCAATGGGTTGTAAGGACTTGAGAGGAGAAAATAAAGAATTCGCTATTTTCTTAGGTAGTATACGAAATAAACTACAATGTTCGTTAAACAATCCTATTACATTACAATCGACGGATGGATTTCTATGCAAAATAGGTGTAGAAAATATAATGAGAATCGGTAGAGCGTCTAACGATCGTAAAATCGACGTTTATCAAAATATCCTAATGAATAGTAATAATATCAACGATTTAAGCGATCCTCTTTTAGCTCAAGATGCTGCTACTAAGAATTACGTCGACAAATCTCTGAAAAAGTGCCACGTTGGATATATTCCTCCCTTGGAAGCTGATGAAAGTGTGACAGGATTCGTTGCTAGTGCCAGTTCTTGTTTTGCCGGAAACAAAGCCTACCATGCTTTCACTAATCTCACTGACGATGTTAACGCAGCTTGGGTTTCGGGTGAAGATGAAACTGTTTGGTTACAAATTAAATGTCCTGAGCCAGTTAAAATTTGGAGAATTGTTTTGAAAAGAGAAAATGTATCTTATTTAGATTTATACGCTAGCAATGATGGAGTAGCGTTTACATTCTTATCTTATTCTTCAAGAACTTCTGAAGATACAGTTTTAAATATTTCTACTACGGATGCGTATCAATATTACAGAGTTACATCTAGAGCATGGCAAAGGGAAGATAATCGTATACGAAAGATTCAGGTAATGCAATTATATGTATACGATGACTAATCTGCATTAAAAATTATTATTATATATAAAATGCCTGTCGATAAATTTGGTCACACCGATGTTGGTTCATCGCAAAGAGTAATCGCTGGAGGTGTTACTCTTAGTCAAATAAATGAGAGTTTTCTTCGATTGGATGGAGCAAATCCAGTGACTGGAAATTTTAAAATGGGTGGTCATAAAATTAAAGGACTGCCCACAACGAAGCCTTTGACAGCAGGAATGGATGAGGCCTTAAGTTGGGGTCAAGCCATTGATTTGATAACGAATCACGACGATTCTCCGTCCAACGATAATCATTTGACGAATAAGAAATACGTTGATGAACAAGTTACATTGAAGGTGTCTAAAACTGGTGATACCATGACTGGTGACTTGTTCTTAAACGTTGGCTCCGATCGTCTGCGTTCAATGGGTTGTAAGGACTTGAGAGGAGAAAATAAAGAATTCACTATTTTCTTAGGTAGTATACGAAATAAACTACAATGTTCGTTAAACAATCCTATTACATTACAATCGATGGATGGATTTCGTTTTAGAATAAACAATGAAATCATGTTAGAGATGGTTAAGTCACTCGATGGCACTCCTCCGTCTAAAATAAATGTGTATAAGTCCATCTTTATGCATGATGCTTACATTACAGGACTACACGAACCCAACAACGCCAGCGATGCAGCTACGAAGCAGTATGTAGATTCTATCTCAATCGGTCCCGCGCTTAGCATTCATTCTTTAACTTGGCAATTCTTAATCGCTAAAACTCACACAAGAGTTACTTTCGATAGTGTAAGATTCAAAACCGATGGTGTCATAAGTGCGGGACTGACCCGTTTCACTCCCGGTAAAGCCGGATACTATTTCGTTTCGACGTACATAGAATTTGGTAACAGTAGTATCGCTCCTGGTAACGTCTACCTGTATAGAAATGGGGCGAATTACATGCAAATTGCGGGCGGAGGGGGAACGGGAGCTGCGTTTAACAATTCAACCGGTAGTTGCATAATTTTCGTAACCAATACCGATTTTCTCGAGATATTCGCTTATTCGCACATCGCACTAAATATATTAGCTAGAGACTTTTCGGCAGTATTCTTACGACCTTAATTTTTAACTGGTTTTAACTGGTTTATTAGCTGATATTTTCTTCAATGGAAAACACCCCCCAGCTTATCCTTTAGCGCCATTTTAACTTAATTTATCTTCAATATCAGGCTTCTTAAAAAATAGCTAAGTAATTAATTATGCATCAGGAAAATAATAAAAGACCCCAAAAAAGAAGAGGAGGAATCAGGAAATAATAAAAGACCTCTTGGTTGACAGTTCAGCGCGCTAACCACTGTACTACCGAGCACCCCCCTCAGGAAATAATAAAAGACATCCAGAGGGCAAATATTACATCTACTGTCAATATAGTCGTCCATTTAGTCGTCGATTTAGTCGTTAATTTTATTGGCGATTTAGTCGTCCATTTAGTCGTCGATTTAGTCGTCCCTTTAGTCTTCCATTTAGTCGTCCATTTAGTCGTCGATTTAGTCGTCGATTTAGTCGTCGATTTAGTCGTCCATTTAGTCGTCGATTTGGTCGTCATTTTAGTCGTCGATTTAGTTCCTCGATTTAGTCGTCGATTTAGTCGTCGATTAAGTCGTCGATTTAGTCGTCGATTTAGTCGTCGATTTAGTCGTCGATATAGTCGTCCATTTAGTCGTCCATTTAGTCGTCCATTTAGTCGTCCATTTAGTCGTCCATTTAGTCGTCGATTTAGTCGTCCAATTAGTCGTCGATTTAGTCGTTGATTTAGTCGTCGATTTAGTCGTCCATTTAGTCGTCCATTTAGTCGTCGATTTAGTCGTCGATTTAGTCGACGATTTTGACGACGATTTAATCGTCGATTTAGTCGTCAATTTAGTCGGCGATTTAGTCGGCGATTAAGTCGTCGATTTAGTCGTCGATTTAGTCGTCGATATGGTCGTCGATTTGGTCGTCGATTTGGTCGTCAATTTATTCGTCGATTTATTCGTCGATTTAGTCATCGATTTAGTCGTCGATTTAGTCGTCCATTTAGTCGTCGATTTAGTCGTCCATTTAGTCGTCGATTTAGTCGTCCATTTAGTTGTCGATTTAGTCGTCGCGACGATTTAGTCATCGATTTAGTCGTAAATTTAGTCGACGATATAGTCGTCAATATAGTCGTCCATTTAGTCGTCGATTTAGTCGTTAATTTTATTGGCGATTTAGTCGTCCATTTAGTCAAACATTTAGTCGTCCATTTAGTCTTCCATTTAGTCGTCCATTTAGTCGTCGATTTAGTCGTCGATTTAGTCGTCGATTTAGTCGTCCATTTAGTCGTCGATTTAGTCGTCCATTTAGTCGTCGATTTAGTCGTCCATTTAGTCGTCCATTTAGTCGTCGATTTGGTCGTCAATTTAGTCGTCGATTTAGTTCCTCGATATAGTCGTCGATTTAGTCGTCGATTAAGTCGTCGATTTAGTCGTCGATTTAGTCGTCGATATAGTCGTCCATTTAGTCGTCCATTTAGTCGTCGATTTAGTCGTCGATTTAGTCGTCCATTTAGTCGTCCATTTAGTCGTCGATTTAGTCGTCGATTTAGTCGTCGATTTAGTCGACGATTTAGTCGACGATTTAGTCGTCGCGACGATTTAGCCGTCTATTTAGTCGTCGATTTAGTCGTCCATTTAGTCGTCCATTTAGTCGTCCGTTTAGTCGTCGATTTGGTCGTCAATTTAGTCGTCGATTTAGTTCCTCGATTTAGTCGTCGATTTAGTCGTCGATTAAGTCGTCGATTTAGTCGTCGATTTAGTCGTCGATTTAGTCGTCGATATAGTCGTCCATTTAGTCGTCCATTTAGTCGTCCATTTAGTCGTCGATTTAGTCTTCGATTTAGTCGTCGATTTAGTCGTCCATTTAGTCGTCCTTTTAGTCGTCGATTTAGTCGTCCATTTAGTCGTCGATTTTGACGACGATTTTGTCGTCGATTTAGTCGTCGATTTAGTCGTCGATTTGGTCGTCGATTTGGTCGTCGATTTATTCGTCGATTTATTCGTCGATTTAGTCGTCGATTTAGTCGTCGATTTAGTCGTCCATTTAGTCGTCGATTTAGTCGTCCATTTAGTCGTCGATTTAGTCGTCCATTTAGTTGTCGATTTAGTCGTCGCGACGATTTAGTCATCGATTTAGTCGTAAATTTAGTCGACGATATAGTCGTCAATATAGTCGTCCATTTAGTCGTCGATTTAGTCGTTAATTTTATTGGCGATTTAGTCGTCCATTTAGTCGTCGATTTAGTCGTCCCTTTAGTCTTCCATTTAGTCGTCCATTTAGTCGTCGATTTAGTCGTCGATTTAGTCGTCGATTTAGTCGTCCATTTAGTCGTCGATTTGGTCGTCATTTTAGTCGTCGATTTAGTTCCTCGATTTAGTCGTCGATTTAGTCGTCGATTAAGTCGTCGATTTAGTCGTCGATTTAGTCGTCGATTTAGTCGTCGATATAGTCGTCCATTTAGTCGTCCATTTAGTCGTCCATTTAGTCGTCCATTTAGTCGTCGATTTAGTCGTCCAATTAGTCGTCGATTTAGTCGTTGATTTAGTCGTCGATTTAGTCGTCCATTTAGTCGTCCATTTAGTCGTCGATTTAGTCGTCGATTTAGTCGTTAATTTTATTGGCGATTTAGTCGTCCATTTAGTCGTCCATTTAGTCGTCCATTTAGTCTTCCATTTAGTCGTCCATTTAGTCGTCGATTTAGTCGTCCATTTAGTCGTCGATTTAGTCGTCCATTTAGTCGTCCATTTAGTCGTCGATTTAGTCTTCGATTTAGTCGTCGATTTAGTCGTCGATTTAGTCGTCGATTTAGTCGTCCATTTAGTCGTCCATTTAGTCGTCGATTTAGTCATCCATTTAGTCGTCGATTTTGACGACGATTTTGTCGTCGATTTAGTCGTCGATTTAGTCGTCGATTTGGTCGTCGATTTGGTCGTCGATTTATTCGTCGATTTATTCGTCGATTTAGTCGTCGATTTAGTCGTCGATTTAGTCGTCCATTTAGTCGTCGATTTAGTCGTCCATTTAGTCGTCGATTTAGTGGTCCATTTAGTTGTCGATTTAGTCGTCGCGACGATTTAGTCATCGATTTAGTCGTAAATTTAGTCGACGATATAGTCGTCAATATAGTCGTCCATTTAGTCGTCGATTTAGTCGTTAATTTTATTGGCGATTTAGTCGTCCATTTAGTCGTCGATTTAGTCGTCCCTTTAGTCTTCCATTTAGTCGTCCATTTAGTCGTCGATTTAGTCGTCGATTTAGTCGTCGATTTAGTCGTCCATTTAGTCGTCGATTTGGTCGTCATTTTAGTCGTCGATTTAGTTCCTCGATTTAGTCGTCGATTTAGTCGTCGATTAAGTCGTCGATTTAGTCGTCGATTTAGTCGTCGATTTAGTCGTCGATATAGTCGTCCATTTAGTCGTCCATTTAGTCGTCCATTTAGTCGTCCATTTAGTCGTCGATTTAGTCGTCCAATTAGTCGTCGATTTAGTCGTTGATTTAGTCGTCGATTTAGTCGTCCATTTAGTCGTCCATTTAGTCGTCGATTTAGTCGTCGATTTAGTCGTTAATTTTATTGGCGATTTAGTCGTCCATTTAGTCAAACATTTAGTCGTCCATTTAGTCTTCCATTTAGTCGTCCATTTAGTCGTCGATTTAGTCGTCCATTTAGTCGTCGATTTAGTCGTCCATTTAGTCGTCCATTTAGTCGTCGATTTAGTCTTCGATTTAGTCGTCGATTTAGTCGTCGATTTAGTCGTCGATTTAGTCGTCCATTTAGTCGTCCATTTAGTCGTCGATTTAGTCGTCCATTTAGTCGTCGATTTTGACGACGATTTTGTCGTCGATTTAGTCGTCGATTTAGTCGTCGATTTGGTCGTCGATTTGGTCGTCGATTTATTCGTCGATTTATTCGTCGATTTAGTCGTCGATTTAGTCGTCGATTTAGTCGTCCATTTAGTCGTCGATTTAGTCGTCCATTTAGTCGTCGATTTAGTCGTCCATTTAGTTGTCGATTTAGTCGTCGCGACGATTTAGTCATCGATTTAGTCGTAAATTTAGTCGACGATATAGTCGTCAATATAGTCGTCCATTTAGTCGTCGATTTAGTCGTTAATTTTATTGGCGATTTAGTCGTCCATTTAGTCGTCGATTTAGTCGTCCCTTTAGTCTTCCATTTAGTCGTCCATTTAGTCGTCGATTTAGTCGTCGATTTAGTCGTCGATTTAGTCGTCCATTTAGTCGTCGATTTGGTCGTCATTTTAGTCGTCGATTTAGTTCCTCGATTTAGTCGTCGATTTAGTCGTCGATTAAGTCGTCGATTTAGTCGTCGATTTAGTCGTCGATATAGTCGTCCATTTAGTCGTCCATTTAGTCGTCCATTTAGTCGTCCATTTAGTCGTCGATTTAGTCGTCCAATTAGTCGTCGATTTAGTCGTTGATTTAGTCGTCGATTTAGTCGTCCATTTAGTCGTCCATTTAGTCGTCCATTTAGTCGTCCATTTAGTCGTCGATTTAGTCGTCCATTTAGTCGTCCATTTAGTGGTCCATTTAGTCGTCCATTTAGTCGTCCATTTAATCGTCCATTTCGTCGTCCATTTAGTCGTCCATTTAGTCGTCCATTTAGTCGTCGATTTAGTCGTCGATTTAGTCGTTCATTTAGTCGTCCATTTAGTCGTCCATTTAGTCGTCGATTTAATCGGCTATTTAGTCGGCGATTTAGTCAGCGATTTAGTCGGCGATTTAGTCGTCAATTTAGTCGGCGATTTAGTCGGCGATTTAGTCGGCGATTTAGTCGTCCATTTAGTCATAGATTTAGACTAAATCGACGACTAATCGATTTATTACTGAAATAATGTTGAATATTCGAATATTTAATCGGTGGAAACTCACTCATCTTCCTTCCAGTGACGGATTCGCCATCAAGTGCAATCAGTGGCGCTTCGAAATCTGAAACGAGAACTTCCGATGTTATACACAACGACTATTAGGCCTACGATTTTTTTATAGTATTGGATATATATCTGTAGATTCCAAATGGCCTTTCTGGTTGGAAAATATACCGCTTTTCCAGATATACCTTGGATGATCGCCCTTTTAAGGCCTCATTATCCTTGCAGGTAACAATTCTATTCATGTTGCGAGCTTTGTCAACGGGCGTTACCCAAGAATAATAAGAGGGATCCTTGGGCGTCCGCACATATGGCAAAGAGAACTTGTTTGCCCTTGGAAAATTTACACATATAGGCCTATATTTAACTACTGCTTGATTTTTAATAGAATTCTGCGCATTAAGCACAAAATAATGATAACAATGATGACAAAGTGAAGCTGAGAAATTTACATTTCCATAATTAATTTCCCGCTTTGCATTGTTCATGCTCTTGCTGATGATTTACTTTGACCAAAATGCTTTGACCCCTCTGCAAAAATATCTGCGGGTCCATGCAGGATCCCTGATTCCCTTCTTGGACAAACTCCTTCTCAAATTCTTCTTTTTCGAACGACACAATCAGATCGTTTCAACTCAATTTGAATCGCGCAGTTTAGAGCTACCAGATAGCTTTGATTTGCCACGTTTTTACCATGCAGATGATCATCACACCATTGCATAAGTATAGTATAGCATGTTACGATACACGGATACAGCATAGTGTGATGCAGTGTAGCGTAGTGTGGTGCAGTGTAGCGTGGTATATGGTATGGCATGTCATGGCACGGCATAGCACAGCATACTATACTGTAGTACACTATAGTATACCATAGTATAGTATAACATATATAGCAGCATAGCCTCTATAGCATGGCTAAGCATAGAATAGCATAGAATAGCATAGTATCGTATCGTGCAACATAACATAGCATAGCACAGTATAATACAGAATAGCATAGAATGGCATTTAGCATAGCATAGGCCTACATGAACGAGTAACGTTGGGTATTTTCGTAGTAGTTCCATTGGTCGGAGGATGGATAGTAGTCCTCTCTTGATGTGTTGCAGGCATCAGTGTGGCGGCGTGTGGTGCATTTTCGTGTACGATCTGAGCCGCCACTCCTATGACGACTGCCACCATCACCAATGCAAAGATGTACGTAAGCACTTTAGCCACCTGTCGACCAAACAAGCAAATCTCCTATATCGACTTCTTTAAGGCCAGTATAATAATTCTACCAGTATGCCCACGCTGAGTCTCCGCCCCAACCAAAGCTAAATTTTTTCAGCCGCCCCAAATGGAAACCAAACTCCTCCGCCCATGGTCTACTTCAATGTTCAACATAAAATTTATGTCGCTGGTAGAATCGCTCTTGTGGGGTAATTTAATTCTCACACTGCCTGCAGGACGGTAATTTAATTACCCCCACAAAAGCTATTCTTCCAGAGATATTTGCAACTCAGAAACTTCAGACTACCAACAAATTCCTTTCACACGGTATACACAGCAATGCATATGCCATAGATGTAAAAAACGATGAAAATAAAATAAAAAACGGTAAAAAACGACGTTTTTTTCAAAAAAATAAAAAACCACAAAAAAACGATAAAAAACGGAAACGGAAAATAATTTGACTTTGCTACATCTAAAACCGCATTTTACCCTTGAAAACCTTGATTAGGACCTACTACACGCAGGCTATCTCTTAAATGATGATGTTAAACGATGAAATAATGGCTTTAGTTAACTGAATCCTTGAGAGTTGGCGGAAAACATAAGGAATATCAGAAAAAATTAAAATTAAGTGAAATAATAACAGAACGTAAATGAATAAATAAAGATAAAGAAATAATAAAAAACGATAAAAAACGATGGGAAAAATAAAAAACGAAAAAACCGACGTTTTTTGGGAGAGAATAAAAAACGGAAAAAAACGTTTTTTACAACTATGGCATATGCCACCGTCCTGCAGGCAGGGTGAGAATTGGTTGGGGTTTCAATCCCCAGTCTTTCTTAGAGCCCCATAGTAACGTCTGTTTTCACACCCCAATTCCAAGTGGACCATAGTCCATCCCCTCAGTTATTTTTCCACAATTCTCACACTGCCGTCTTGTAATGATGATGATGATGCCCGTAGGCAGGTTCATTGGCTTTACGCCCCTACTGCATGGGGATGAGATGAGTGAGGTGGTTTCCCGTTGCCTTCCCCACAGACAATGATGGGTAAGCAACTTTCCCAAGGTCGCTCCGCAGGAGCTTGCACCCCTGCGTCCCACACGTGATAGCCCGAGATAATCTAAATCTCTGAATGTCAACTCCCAGCCCGGGGCTTGAACCGCAGTCCGTTGCCACCAACAGACGAATGCCGTTCGCGCTTACCCATGTAGCTAACGAGGCTATCCTGTAAAGCCCTCTGTTAATTCGATGAAAGGAACATATATACCTTAAGCTGAATCTCCTGCGATCCATACAGACACACCAACAGATAACCGATGCTGATAAGTAACATGATGATAAGCGTTGCGGCCATGTTTGCGTTCCATGCGTAGAACAAACCACCTGGGAAAAAGACAGCAAACGCATGCTATATAGAAAACGAAACTCATCTGGTGTATACAGAAACGGAGAATTCTTTTGGCAGAAGCCTCGGACGTCAAAGTTAGCTACCATAACGTGCCATAAGCAACATACCATAATATTATCAGATCATACTATAACATGACATAACATACCATATCTTACACTGGTCAACACTGCCCCACACTACCCTATCCAACCTTACCACACCAAGGTACACCATATCATAATTATCGTATCGTATTGTATCATATCATATATTTTATCATATCATACCATACCAACTCTATCTTATTCCATCTTACCCTGCCATATCTTGTCATACCCATACATAACTAATTTCCCATTTATCTAATTAGGCCTACCTTGCTCATCTCTACTACCCCATTGGGCCATTCCCTATCCTCCATTCTTAATTCTTACCTTTAAAACTGGCTAAACCTTACCTCGCACCTCGCCGTTCCAGCCTTCACTTTTCTCACCTTATGGCCTACTCTCGTCAGTTGAACTAGGACTGGTAGTTACTAGGTATACACTGAGTATGCTATACACTGAGTATACTAAACACTGAGTATACTATACACTGAGTATACTATACACTGAGTATACTATCTGAGTATATTATCAGGAATTTGAGTATACTATTAACCGCACAAATTGGAGGAATCTTGTCGACCAATGTTCCGGAAGGAACGGAAAGAACTAAGAGAGAGAGACTAAACACTGAGTATACTAAACACTGATATATACTATACACTGAGTATACTATACACTGAGTATACTATACACTTAATATACTATACACTGAGTATACTATACACTGAGTATACTATACACTGAGCATACTAAACACTGAGTATACTAAACACTGATATATACTATACACTGAGTATACTATACACTGAGTATACTATACACTTAATATACTATACACTGAGTATACCATACACTGAGTATGCTATACACTGAGTAAACTATACACTGAGTATACTATACACTGAGTAAACTATACACTGAGTATACTATACATAGTATACACTGAGTATACTATACACTATAGTATACTATACACTGAGTAAACTATACACTGAGTATACTATACACTTAGTATACTATACACTGAGTATACTATAAACTGAGCATACTATACACTGAGTATACTCAACACTGATATATACTGTACACTGAGTATACTATACACTGAGTATACTATGCACTTAATATACTATACACTTAGTATACTATACACTGAGTATACTAAACACCGATATATACTACACACTGAGTATACTATATAGTAGCGCCAGCCAATGACGTCATACCGACGACGATGAGTATGCAGACGGATGGATTGGCGAGCGTTGAGAAGAGAAGAATTGCTTCGTAGACCATGAATAGTCGCGACACCTGTCGGTTGGTGTTGGCCACCGTCTGCCACTCCCTCAGAAGAACGATCTGGTTGGCCAACGTTGATGGAATCCAACGACGCCGTTGACGGAAGAATTCGTCGAAGTCAACAGGACAACAAGTACTGATGCCGGCCGCTGCACAGTACTCGAGGCGCCACCCGCTCTGGATCTTATGAAAGAGTACACGGCAAAGGTAAGAGCAAGGGCATCAGGTAAAGCCTAGGGAAGGTAAAGATAATGGCCAATGTGAAAATGAAATATGGGTAAATTTAAGAGAAAAGTTTAAAAACGTAAAAATTTGGAAAATGAAAATTAAGTGGCAGTATACACACTGCATGGCTACGATATGTAAGGACAAATATAATGGTGTAAACGAGCTAAGGTATGGAGAAAAGGTTAAGTAAAGGCATAGGTACGGATAAAGATGACGATAAGGTAGCAAAAATAACACCATCCAGCAACGATAGTACCGCCACCACCATCTCCACCACAGCCACATACAGTCATACACTATTAAATGTACATCATCAAACACGACCTCCACCACCAATACCCCAACTGGCCCAACAACAACGACAACGTCCATATAGGCCTATAATGAGCAACAAACTGCACCAGCAACACTAAGTCACAACGATAAATACACAATCACATGGACGTCCATTGGTCGTGGTCCTACCATGAGTGTACACAGCCACCGATCCTCGCCCATGTCCTTCGTGAGGAATTCACTGGCGCACTTCACCTCCGAACAGTAGGTTGGAAGGACATCCCTGAGCGCCGCTGCACGATAGACGCTGAAGCACCCAGGAGAACAAAGAACCGTTCCGAGAACGTGTTCTGCCGCCTGAACAACACAATGGAACCAAACAACACTGATCAAGAAAAAGGTGCTGCATGAATGAACGCTTATTGTGTGTGTGTGTGTGTGTGAGAGAGAGAGAGAGAGAGAGAGAGAGAGAGAGAGAGAGAGAGAGAGAGAGAGAGAGAGAGACAGACAGACAGACAGACAGACAGACAGACAGACAGACAGACAGACAGACAGACAGTCACACAGTCAGGTGGAATTTTGACACAATATTATTAGCTGAAGAGTAGGCCTACAAGATAATAGTGCACAGACAGACAGACAGACAGACAGACAGACAGACAGACAGACAGACAGACAGACAGACAGACAGACAGACAGACAGACAGACAGACAGACAGACAGACAGACAGACAGACAGACAGACAGACAGACAGACAGACAGACAGACAGACAGACAGACAGACAGACAGACAGACAGAGACCAGAGTACTGTTTTGCAACTGGTTATGTTAAATAATATACTTACTTACTTACTTACTCTGGAAACGGTGCCATAATAAATGATCCGGTAATTCCGGTTGAATGTAGCAATCATAGATTGCTCCTGACAGCTCGTCATCGTTATTACTCTAACCACGGGCAAGTTAGAAGTACTTAGAACTGCCATGGGTTAAACACAGTCAGGTGGAATTTTGACACAATATTATTAGCTGAAGAGTAGGCCTACAAGATAATAGTGCACACAAATATTAACCTCATTACTTGAGCCACCACCACCACCCCGCCACCACACCACCACCACCACACCATCACACCACCACCACCACAACCACCACCACGGTGCCACCGCCACCACAACCACCACCACCACCACCACCACCACCACAAGTAACTATATTGACCTTCTGGAGCCAATGTCCGATGGCGTAGTCGAAGATCTGATACCAATAGACTGGACCGAATCCTTTGGGAAAGGTTCTGGCACTGACGGCTCCAACGCACGGATCACGGATCATCAGATCGAGAAGGGATTCAACGGATTCCGGTGAGAATCTGACGTCAGCGTCGGTCGTCAGAATGAAGACGTCTTCAACACAGTCTGACCAGACACAACACACACAGTGTCTGCCATTACCAGACATTGACACATTTACACACATGCATGCATGCACATGCACGCACATGCACACACACACACACACACACACACACACACAGTGTCTGCCGTTATCAGAGACCACACACACCACCACTAACACACACACACACACACACGCACTCGCACACATACAGTCACATACGCGCGCACACACAGCCACATACGCACACACATTCACACACACACACACACACACACACACACATATGCACACACGCATACGCACACACGCACGCACAAGCATGATATACAACTAGATGACGTGTCACTGTACGCCGATCCAATATGTACTACTACGCAGGTGCTTTATAAAACAATGGAGGTATGCCTAATTATTATAGTTATGCATTCTAATACATTGTTGAGCAATACGCGTAATTAATAGCGGTCACGAGGAACTTATTTAGAGCCGTTAATTGAGAACAACTCAGCACAATGCCTTAGTTTTATAGACACGGCTGATACTATAAATTATATCAAGAGGGGCAATTTCTTTGCGGAAAGATATTTGCACCAACCACCCCTATAAAAGGCCTAATAAAATAGCCTAATAATAGCAAGAGAGGCCATTTCTTTGTGGGAATATACAATGAAAAATAACTCTTTCGATAATGAATTTCAACAAGGGCAATAATTCTGTTGCAAAAACATCGGGATCACACAACTTTCTAAGTTCCTACACTACTAATTATTATTATAATAATAGCATTCGCGGGAGAGGTTGAATATTTTTCGGTGAAAGACATAATTATAATTACTGTAGCGTAGGCCTACCTCCTTCCTCCTGAGCAATGTAGTGCAGAACGTAGGACATGTACATCACTTGACTCCATCGTTTCTTCGACTTCACCTGAAAGTTGTACCAAGTTATTCTTAATGCCGTAATAGACTACTCATTTATTTATATTAAATTTTATTTCTCGCATTTACTATAGCGTCCCTTCAAGCTCACTACTAAGAGGCGTTTCCGAATACAGCGCGGACTGCATCGGAATTTCACGCCGAAGCGCACGAGCAGTTGCGAGTGAAAGAAAGATGTCAGAAACACAGTTTCCATTCTGAAACGGACCCATATAAATTGTCGTAGGCTAATTCTTATGCTTGGCCTTATTGACTCTGAAATTTCAACACCAAACTTGAGAGCATCTTTTGCACGCGAGATAACAGAAAAGTAGTGCATTTTATATAACCTGCACCTGACTATGAACTTTAGACTGAACCTAAGAAGTGGGTCTATTGATTGATCATAAAGACAAACTTTCGGATTTGTTGTTGACCTTAGCTTTGGCACTGACCTTGAGTCTGTCCTTGAGGTGAAGTGTCAGTATCATGCCTGACTTGCCTCGAATCATCGTGGGTAGCTGCCAGGTCAATCGAAGGCCGTAAGGGGTCATGACCTTCGTACAGTTCTCACAGACCACGTCTGCAAAGGAAGGACAAGTCAGATATTGTTCGGTTGAATTCACAACATTGAAACAAGCTAGCATCGTCCGTCCGCCCGCCCACCCGCCCACCCACCCATCCATCCATCCCCCACCCACCAATCTATCCACCCAATCACCCATCCGTCCATCCATCCATCCACTAACCCACCACCAAACCATCCACCTTCCATTCTTAATTAATCAATCAATTAATTAAATAATCAATTAATTCCCGAGTCAATTACTTTATTCCCATATGCATCCATCCATCCACCCATCCATCCACCCACCTCCCATCCATCCACCCATCCGTCCATCCACCCACCCACCCATCCATCCATGGTCATCTCTTACTTAGACTTTCTTCGATGGCTGTGATGAGTTGAAGAGCGAAATCCGATGGTCGTGTTTCTCTGCATCCGTTGTCAAAGAAGATGTGAGCTTGAATGTTGCGATCGCTTTTCTGCTTTGCTTCGTTGATGTCTTTGAACGATTCCATCAACTGCTTCATCTCAAACAGCGTCTGCAAGACAATGACGATGTATGTGAGACAAAAGATAGCAGAAATGAATCAAGGAAGGTAAATGAAGGTAATGTGAGAAATGGTTGAGTAATGTCTTGTCTTGTTTGTATTTGTTTGTATGTGCACTTGTTATAGCGCCCCTTCAAGCTCTATCTACTCAGAGGCGCTCCCGATGCAGAGCGAACACTGCATCGGAGTTTCACGCCGAAGCGCTGAGCAATTGTGAGTGAAGGACTTGCCCAAGGTCCTTACGCGGCCAGGTGGATTCGAACCTCGGACCTTCCGGCTCCAAGGCAACGACGCCACCACTAGACCACCGCGCCCCACCTTGTCTTGTCTTCAACATTCCTTGATTCGAGGGTTGGTCGCTTCATGGACACGCCTTTGCCACTTTCTCCTGTCCTCCGTCTCCTTCAATATCCGCTCGAATGGTAGTTCCATCCATTTGATGACATTAGCGATCCATCCCATCCTCGGTCTTCCCCCTGCCCTTGATCCCGACATCGTACCCTGTATTGGTTGGGTATAATGAGGAGTTTAAATCCAAATTAAAAACTCATTTTATTCTCTTTACATTAGGACTAAATCTGTAGTGAAGCGCGCTCTTGTGCAAGACTTGTTTTGTTAAAGCGCGTTATAGATAACTAATTGTATTGTATTGTAATGTAGGCCTAAGTTAACAAGGGCTAGGCTATATTCAGGTAGGCTGAGGTAAACTGGGTTGAAGGTACATGTAAAGTAGGCAGAAATTAGTCAGATTAGGTGATATACGGTATGGCACAATAGACACATGCCAAAGTATCCTCTGCAGTATGACAGATGCCCACAAGATGTCTATAATTATTACTCATCCATATTATAGTTACCAGACCATTGCACTTCTTACTTTACAAAGAGATACCTTAACGTGATTATATACCTTCCGTTCAATAATTATTTACCTCTCGTTTCCATCGTCCTTTCGCAATGTACAAGTCCAATCAGTGCTAAAAGTGTAAAAAGAAGTACCTGGACGCCCCTTACCTTTTCAAAAGAAGTGCCAGGACGCCACCTTGCAATTTCGGGTGTGCTGGCCAAATAAGTGGCAGGACGGCATAGAGATTTGAAAATAAGTGCCAGGGCGCCGTCCATGACCGTCCTGCCACACTTAAGCCCTGAGTCCAATAAATAAAGATTCAGGATTTTAT
>OX243818.1:16263226-16483226 GCA_945859605.1 Lumbricus rubellus
CTCGTCCTCAACCTTGTCCTCCTTCTCGTCCTGAATGCTGGTAGGCCTACAAGGACAGACGTTTTGCGAATATGGTTCTGTATCATTGCCTAGCTAATAGCACTGTAGATTAGCAGAAGTCGTTCGATTTCTGTATTTTCTGTCTTCTGCGCGCTCTCTGACCCGTTTTTCTTTCTTTTTGCCATCAACATCATCATCATCATCATCATCATCATCATCATCATCATCATCATCATCATCATCACCGCCATGACGACGACGACGACTTAGGACCTTTGAGTGTTAGATAAAATGCGAGAAATTACGTGTTCTCATACGCACGTGCTCAAATACATAATATATATAATTATATACACTGTGTCCGGATGAAAAGTAGTACACAACTAAAAGTGTCATAACCCGGTCAAAACTTTTAGGATTTGTCTGAAATTTTTAATACAGCAACAGTGACCATATGTACACGAGATTCCAAAGTCGTTTGCAAATATTCGCGAGTTTGCCAAATTTATGAGCGCTTGCGATGGAGCACTGAAAAATTAAAGTTTCCAACATGGGCCCTCACATAAGAGAGTGAAGTTCGGCTACAGCTGGTGTTCAAAATGTCCTCCTCGTTGACGGACACACGACCGCAGAAGTGGACGCCACGGTTTGATGGCCCGGTCGATGATCACCTGGTTAAACAACTGCTAATCTTCAAACAGACGCGCCATACTGCGATGTCATGAATACGCGTAAACGAAAAACGCGCTCCTCAGTACATGTACTCCGGATCAAAGTCTGGACTGCTGGACGACCACAGCTGCGGGAAATGAAGCCGAGTGTCTCCAGGGACAACTATTAGTCCACTACGTCTACGGTAGTGTGTTCGTGAACAAGGAGAACATTTTCAAGTAGGCCCTATAGCTGAATTTCACCTCCTTTCAGGTTTTCCATGTTGGAAAGTTCAATTTTTCGGTGCTCCAACGCAAACGCTCATAAATTTGACAAACTCAAGAATATTTCTAATCGGCTTTAGGATCTCGTGTAAATATGGTCACTGTTGCTGTGTTAAAAATTTCAGACAAACCCTAAACGTTTTGACAGGGTTATGACACTTTTAGTTGTGTACTACTTTTCATTCGGACACAGTGTATATATAGATATATATACATACATACATATCACATACCTATATAATACACGGTATTACACACACACACGCGTGTTTGATTTAAGTAATATGCTTGATGTATTTTAATTTGTAAAGGCTGGGGCTATCCGGAAGCTCAAACAAATTGCTAATAGGCTAAATCCTAGGTAAGCTGCATTTGCCATTTAGTGTCTAACTGTCTAGTTCCTGTTAAAGTGTTCAAGTCTGCTGATGCATAATAACACCGCTTATCATACAGTTTCAGGCAGAATCCTCTTCAATTTCCACTTGAAATTTAACTGTAGGACACAGTTGCTGTGCCCTATTACAAGACAATTGATGCAATCTGGCTTCATTAGTGTCTGATGCTGCACAACATTTCCTAAAGAATTTCCACCACGAAACAAACGAAGAAATTTACACGATGTCCATATATAATTCAAACCTTTATCCTTTCAATATTTCCATGTAGAGCAAGTTTTACAAACGACAACGTTGCATAGTTTTACGACAAAACAAATCAAGATTCATCTGCTAAGACTGAGAAAAAAAATATCTTCAAATAACAGTAATACAATATTTCCGAAATAAATAATAATAATAATAATAATAATAATAATAATAACAATATAAATGGCTCTAGTATTACTAAAATAATAATAAACAGTTCTGTATGATCTTTGGAACAGTTCTAAAACGAAATCGTCCAACAACATTCTAAAGCTGTCTGTTCTTCCGATGTCTTCAGAATTTAAATCGAAATCTGAAGAAAACATCTATTGAAAAGTGCAAATGCACGAAAGGCAAACATCATCAAGAAAAACAGCAAAATTCACAAAAGAGTAAAAGTTGATAGGTCAAGAGACAGATAGCCTATCTCTGTAATTAATTGGTCAACAAATCATCTCACAAAACCATGTGATAAATTCACTCAGTCATTTAATTCTTTACAGCACTCATCAAATGGTAATCTAGTGGTTAGCTTGATGGACTGTCATTTTTGAGGTTGGGGTGGTTCAAAAATTACAAGCAAGGTAGAAATTTGTCGAGATTTCTGCACCACCTTTGGGAAGATGAGACGACAAGGGAGAGGACTGGACTTCCACCCTTCATCAGCCAAGACCAAGAAAGCTGAAGGCACTTCAAACACATGGCTCAAGAAACTGTTCTTCTACTTACTGCACTCATCCACATGCAAGGTCAGCGAAGAACTTATCTTCGGCTATTACATGGAGTCTACCCTGCAGCCTCAAACCTGCAACCATTAGATTATTACACTGAGTGCATTACAGAATCGATCGCAATGCTGCAAGAAAAGCAATGTGAATTGATGAAATGCATGAAGAGAATGTAATGTAAAGCAACACAACACAATGGCGTAATTTCACACAATGGAATTAGTTGTAATGCGTAACGGCAGGTATTCTACCAAAAATAATGTGTCACAATTAATTAAATATATTTTGACAAAAATATAATTACCATGATATACACTTAATTTACCTTGACGTGATGCAATCAACTGTGAAAAATAATTAATGCAAAATATAAATCAACTTTACTTGATACTGCCCTTCTTCCAAACTTAAAAGTGCACAACCGTGACCATAGCCCCACGCATTTACGGTGCAGGGAGCATTCATTTATTCATGAAGAACAACTTGTTCGAGTAGTTACACAGGGATCGCCTGAGTGAAGGCTAGAACCCGTATCCTCTGCAATACATGCCAAGCACTGCTATCAACTTGCTACCTTAAAATGTCCACTTAAGTCTGTCTCTTTCTATCATCACTCTGCTGGTTCTATCTATCGTCTTCTCAAGACTTTTCTTTTGCCCAGAGGATGGGAGCGCCTCTGAGTAGCAATCTTGAAAGGGCTCTATATAAATCTGTGATTAATTGATTGATCAACTGATTAATTTATTGATTGATAATGCTTCCTGTCCGCACACCAAACAAATTGAATCATACACTAATCATTTAAGTTCTGTGATTGAATCATAAAAACTAATCTTGTGTCTCTTCAGGACATCTGCTCAGAGGCCAGTGCCGTCTCTTTACCTGCTGCTTACCTAACGACATAACAGGCATTAATCATCATCAATCATCGGTAATGCCTGGGTGAGTCTGAGAAATTCTTAAGACACTCTGTAAGTTGTCAGATAAGTATGCCTGCATCATGGGCGCTCACACATATGGGCAAGAGTGGGCACTTGCCCCTCCCTCTGTAAAGTTGATTTTCCTATTTTTTTACTGCTACCTTTTTGATTTTTAACAAAGTTCATTGTACTATAGCACGTGGGGCGCGGTGGTGTAGTGGTGGCGTCGTTGCCTTCGAGCCGGAAGGTTCGAGGTTCGAATCCACCTCCCTGCGTAAGGACCTTGGGCAAGTCCTTCACTCACAATTGCTCAGCGCTTCGGCGTGAAACTCCGATGCAGTGTCCGCTCTGCATCGGGAGCGCCTCTGAGTAGTGGAGAGCTTGAAGGGGCGCTATAACAAGTGCACAAACAAACAAACAAACAAACAATGTTATCAACGATACACAATGTGAAACTGAGAAATTTACTTTTATAAACCTCTGTTCTTGTCCACTTTACATTTTAAAGCTCTAGTAAAAAATTTAAGAAAGATAAATTATTGTGTTTTGCCCTCTCTTACAAAAATGTCTGCGGGCGCCCATGGCCTGCTGCATGTATCATGCAAGTTCATATTCCAAACACACTTTCAAAAGGCGCCACATAATCATCTCTAACGATGATTACAGCAACAATCACTTTTAAATCATCTTCACAACATATTACCCATCAAATGAACGAATCTACGATAAATTAGCGCTCACTAGGCGCGTCAGAACTCAACGTCGATATATGACAATGACACATCTGTCATAAACATCAACAGAAATCAGAAGGAACACTGAACGCTTTCTGATAGGGGCCGTCCATTATATTACGTACGCGCAGAGGGGCCACGGGATTCAGGCGTATGGGAAGGGAGGGGGCTTCGGTAAAAGGTATGTACGCAAAATAAATGCCTAACTATGACGTCCACATTAGCCTATTCATAACTATTATCCTATAGTCGTCCAATTTTTGGCATTTGACTACATTGAAATTATATTCTGTTCAGATCTAAACAGTAAACCATAACATTTAACGACTTTTAGCCAGCAAATATGATGTTTAACAAAAACAAACAGCAGTTTCGGTAAAATACATGCTTCATAAATAGCCTCTGTAAGTTGTAAGGTTGGGTGGGGGGAGTAGAGAAGTTTATTCGTACATATGCATAGGGGAAGTCAACAAAATGTACAGGTGCATACGGGAGTGAAGGGTTTGAAAATACGATTTTTGCATACGTAATATTTGGATGGCCCCTTA
Source organism: Lumbricus rubellus (assembly GCA_945859605.1). Taxonomy (NCBI): domain Eukaryota; kingdom Metazoa; phylum Annelida; class Clitellata; order Crassiclitellata; family Lumbricidae; genus Lumbricus; species Lumbricus rubellus. Next base: position 16,267,736 of record OX243818.1, read on the forward strand.
CAAAGTTCCAACCACTTTCGCAGAAACAGTAAAGCTGTAGTACACTGAAAGAACATTGAACGCTGTCCGATGATAACATCGACCAATCACAAGAAAACATTAAAGCTAAAGTACGGAACAAGATCTTGGAACAATAATATTGGTCTCAATATCATCGTTGCTTCAGACAAACAAAGCTGGTCCCAATAATTCAGTCTCACAAACCGAAAATAGTTCTGTGTCCATTCAGGACCTGCAAACCTTTAACACTTTAGCGCCGAGAGTGTAGTAATTTTTTAAGCGACTGGGAAACTACCATGATGCAGTTCGTTTTTAACCCTTATCCAACCAAGAACATAGAATTTCCCATATCATTTACCACACTTTGGTCGGCAAAGGGTTAAAGTGTTAAGGTACCCACAGGTTGGCATGTCTGCACCCATCGTTAACAGACCCGGGTTTCAGGAATGACGTGAGCTCTCTTGCCTGTGCCTTCTCGAACCAGGACACTGTTGGGTTCTTGGATATCCATTCAGTGACCAGTATCCGTGGTTTTGGCACTCACTGCCACGTCAACGCATTCTGCCTTTGCTTACGACTATACGTTGCACTTGCCTATGCACCAAAATAGCCATGCCACTGATCACACCAGGATGTCAGGATTGCCACTGGTTTCTCCAATGGCTTATGACTTCCGACTACAGCTTGACGTGAAGCTACTGCCAACCGGTCTCTAGCGCATCAGAAAGAAAAGTCAGAAAGTCATTAGATTACGGTAGATTAGGGAAGCCATTCAGCTTCCAAACTCATCTATGTCGGCAATCACTCATGCCGTGGCAAGTCGCAATCACTCATGCTGCAGCAAGTCGCAATCGCTCATGCTGTGGCAAGTCGCAATCACTCATGCTGCAGCAAGTCGCAATCGCTCATGCTGTGGCAAGTCGCAATCACTCATGCTGCGGCAAGTCGCAATCACTCATGCTGTGGCAAGTTGCAATCGCGCATGCTGCGGCAAGTCGCAATCACTCATGCTGCGGCAAGTCGCAATCGCTCATGCTGCAGCAAGTCGCAATCACTCATGTTGCGGCAAGTCGCAATCACTCAAGCTGCAGCAAGTCGCAATCACTCATGCTGTGGCAAGTCGCAATCACTCATGCTGTGGCAAGTCGCTGTCGGAAAATGGCAACCCTGCGACTATGGTCAACAGAGTCGAGCAGATTTTTCGAGTCCTTTGCGAGCACATGAGCAGCCTGCAGCATGTTCTTGCGGTAGTCGGTGTTGAGCACGGTTTGGCTGTACTCCTTTGCGAGTCGCATCTTTTGAACGAGTTGAGCCATGTCGGAGGCGAGAACAGAGCGGGCCATCATGATCTGGTAAACAGAGAAGATATACATTCTGCAGATTTCAGCATGCAAAATTTGGTGTAGTGCATGGTAATTCTGAAAAATGTTAGAAATCATAGTAATAATTGTTTTTGCTGAAACTATAATCAGATATAAGTTTGCAATTGAATGTAAATTCATTTAAGTCATTTTCAGTTACATTAATACAGCAATGAGAAGTTTTACTGTAAATTTACACCGTAAGGTTATAGCTGACTTACTTCATTGTGTGTTTCTGATGGAAGTTGAGGTATAACGGCTTCTAGCTTTGCAAGTAATGCCTGAAGATGCAAGCCAACATTCTGAAATGAACAACAAGATAAGAACGGTGAGCAAGTGAATGGAGAGAAGAACATTCTCTTTCTTTAACTCATGCATGTGAGAACCTGCAAGTGGTAATTTGAGAACCTACAAGTGGTAATTTGAGAACCTACAAGTGGTAATTTGAGAACATACAAGTGGTAAATTGAGAACCTACAAGCGGTAATTTGAGAACCTACAAGTGTTAATTTGAGAACCTACACGCGGTATTTGAGAACCTACAAGTGTTAATTTGAGAACCTAAAAGCGGTAATTTGAGAACCTACAAGCGGTAATATGAGAACCTAAAAGCGGTAATTTGAGAACCTACAAGCGGTAATTTGAGAACCTACAAGTGGTAATTTGAGAACCTACAAGTGGTAATCTGAGAACCTACAAGTGGTAATTTCAGAACCTACAAGTGGCAATTTGAGAACCTACAAGTGGTAATTTGAGAACCTACAAGCGGTAATTTGAGAACCCACAAGCGGTAATTTGAGAACCCACAAGCGGTAATTTGAGAACCTACAAGTGGTAATTTGAGAACCTACAAGTGGTAATTTGAGAACAGTGCACAAGTAGTAATTTGAGAACAGTCCACAAGTAGTAATTTGAGAACAGTCTACAAGTAGTAATTTGAGAACCAACAAGTGGCAATTCAAGAACCTACAAGTGGTAATTTGAGAACCTACAACTGGTAATTTGAGAACAGTCTACAAGTAGTAATTTGAGAACCTACAAGTAGTAATTTGAGAACCTACAAGTGGTAATTTGAGAACCTACAAGCGGTAATTTGAAAACCTACAAACGGTAATTTGAGAACCTACAAACGGTAATTTGAGAACCTACAAGCTGTAATTTGAGAACCTACAAGGAGTAATTTGAGAACCTACAAGTGGTAATTTGAGAACCCACAAGCTGTAATTTGAGAACCTACAAGTGGTAATTTGAGAACCTACAAGCGGTAATTTGAGAACCTACAAATGGTAATTTGAGAACCTAAAAGTGGTAATTTGAGAACCTACAAGCGGTAATTTGAGAACTAACAAGCGGTAATTTGAGAACATACAAATGGTAATTTGAGAACCTACAAGCGGTAATTTTACCAGAGCAGAAAAAAATAAATACAGAGAAATTCTGTAGAAGGTTCAACCTTAACGAGGTCGACGTATTGGTCAGAAGTTGGATGTTGCTCCATGACGACCCGGGTCATCTCCATGACAACGCGGACAACCCCTGTCGTCGCATCGTACACTTCGTCGTTCGTGCGGTCAAGTTCCACTTGACTGAGAACGTCTGCAGGAATGTCGTTGATGCGTGATGAAGCCTGAAGACATGCACAAGAAGCAGCACATCAGGTCATCAGAGAATATAGTAACAACTGATTGATGATGTGTACAAGTGATTGATGATGTGTACAGTTGATTGATGATGTGCACAGTTGATTGATGATGTGCACAGTTGATTGACTTGTGTACAGTTGATTGACTTGTGTACATCTGATTGATGATGTGTACAGTTGATTGATGATGTGTACAGTTGATTGATGATGTGTACAGTTGATTGATGATGTGTACAGTTGATTGATGATGTGTACAGTTGATTGATGATGTGTACAATTGATTGACTTGTGTACAACTGATTGATGATGTGTACAGTTGATTGACTTGTGTACAGTTGATTGACATGTGTACAGTTGATTGACTTGTGTACAGTTGATTGACTGAGTGATTGCTTCACAGACTGCTTAGTAAACTGACTGAATCACCGAGTCCTTGATTGTCTGATTCACTGAATGAATTCCTCATTTAAAAGAAATCTGACTTAGATATCAGTTCATTTAATGATGCAGAGTAAGATGCGTAAAAAGCTCTCATGTCCCATGTGGAACATACGAAAGGCGTCCATTTCAGTTCCTTAGACCCTTGGAGCTGGCAGTGGATGAATTACAGGGTTGCGGACAATGAGTACGAGTACTTGACAGGTTTTGCTGTGTACTACCATGCTATGAATGCCAGTACCAAATTATACCATTTGGTGACAGAGATAAGAGTGAGAGCAATCTGTCCAGGATCATTACAAGAAGAGTTATGGTTAGCAGGCTCAAACCTGCAACTGTTCGATTACACACCAAGCAAATTACCCATTAGATCACTGTGTGATGAACAAGACTTCCCGGTAGCAGTAATAGTTTCAGAGCTAACAACACTGTGTGATAACAAAGATCATTACGATCCCCCACCTCCTTTACCAGGTTTGGGACTGGCCAAGAAATAAACAATAGGCAAAAACCTACAAACAATCCTAAACAAAAATGGATAAAGCAGGATGAGATACTAACAGGAATGGTGTTCTCGTTGATTTCTTTCGCACCCGCTAAACCACAACAAGCAACAAGCAAATATATTCAGCTATTTTATTCGTTCAAATGTATATAACAAGTAGAGTCAATAAATCGGAAATTTCGTTTCACGCACTGTAACCTTCCAAAATTCTTATCTTAAGTCAGCATTAACAGATTTGCAGTATCGAATGTTTTTACTCGTCATTCAAATCGTACAGAATTCTCTGATTAAGCAATGACTCAGCAGTTTTTGTTAATTCATGAATTACAGACTTTACAAATTCTCGGCTTAGATGATTTAGTCTCGTCTAACATATTCAATCATTAACCCTTTAATGCCGGAGGGTATAGGATTTTCCATACCATTTACCACCATCTCGACATTAAAGGGTTAATGAATTCTTTGTCTTTGATTTGATTTTTGTCCATAAGATTTATTTTCTTTTTGTACATGTCTAATTGTCTAATCCTGATGAATAATACTGAGCTTACGTGATGACTCCGCAGAAGTGTTTTTCGATTGGTCGAGATTCTTGCAGAGCGCATCAAATCCAATAGACGATAATCGGTTCTCACGAAGAACCTAAACGAATATATAATTAAAACATTTAAAACCTAAACGAATATAATTGAAACACTTAAAACCAGACAATTGTGGCAACGCAGCAGGGCTGTTTTTAAGGAATTTTTAGAACTGCACAACTCCTTCTTTCCTTTCCCATCCTCCATGGTTAATTACTTCCAATCGGAGGACAATGACCTTTTTGCTAGTTTTAACTGTACAGAAGTGCTTCTACAACTGCACAAATTCATTTAGAACTGCACATTTTGCGTACAAATGCATTTTTAAAAAGCCCCACAACGAGGGTTTAACATTTTAATCATGAATAATGGTTGTTGGTCTGAATCAATGGGATGAAGATCTGTGGGCAGAATTAGAAGGAATAAGGAAGATTCTCCTTAGTGGCATCATGTCTTAAACAAAGCAGAAAGCACCGGTACTGCTCTTGGCCAACAAAATGCACCCTGGTGATAAGAAACAAGGCCACACAGGAAAAGATTGTCAGGATATGAATCAAGATCATTATCACATGGGACGAAGGTGCTATATAAAAGGCCATTATTACATACATACATACATACATACATACATACATAAATAAATACATACATACAATAATACATGCTAAGATAAAGAGTTACAGTCAATTAGAAACATGTGCTAGGTATATATAGGCTTGTAGCTTTTCATCTTCACTCTGAGCTCATTACCTGATATCATTGTATGTGCAGTAAAATATAATTTTACGTTAAGATAGTGAAACACATTTGAAGCAGACCAGTTTTTCCTCTTCCCGTCGAAGCCATTCCGAATCCTCCTCGCTTTCCTGCATTTGTTGACGCAGTTTCCGATTCAGGTAATCCTTCTGAACTTCAGGGATTGGCTAAAAGATTAACAAACCTTTCATTAGAGATCAGAACATGACAAGAAACAAACTAAAAAATTCAGCCACACATTAAAGACAAATAATTTTAAAGCAAAGAAACCTCAAACTACAGACAAGATAAAAGAGAAAATTTAATCCAATAAAAAAATCTAAAACACAAGCAATATAAAAGAAAACAAAGTAAAATAAAATAGACGAAAACAAAATAAATAAGAATCGCAAGCGACTAATTTAGCAAAACAGACAAATTCACAGGCGAATAGATTGCTCAGCTAACCGATTCAAACGATCCATTCTGGTCGAAGTTCCTCGAAAGCGTCGAGTATCCAGGTGGAACGGACGTGGAACGATGTTGCTGAGACAACATCCCTGGCCGGTTGGAAATTGGAGATGCGGTTCCCAGCTGATGATTCCAGGTGGAACTTGGGTACGGAGACAGGTCAGGATAGGTGTTAGACAGGATGCTGCCAGGGGAACTTGCACAGGTCGGCAGAGTCGAGTCCAACTTAGGAACACGTGCCGGCTGGAAAACAGGAACAAAATTCAAGGAAGTCATTGCAATTTCCGGTAAGTAAATGTGAATCAATTCTTTAACATTTTAACGACGAGTGCAAACTAAAGGTTAATGTCATGTAGACAACTTAAGAGTCATCCCCTTGAACTCAAATGATCCCTTGGGATTTTTAAACATGATCAACCTTCTCAAGTCAATGATACTATTATTGTATCATTGTCATGTCATGTCAATACGCCGACGTCGCTGCGCGACGGTTGGCTACATGAGTGGACCAAAGTACTCCAGCAATATCTATCCTTTACAGTAGCGCCGCTCCTGATAAACCGGTCCACAGCGTGATGTTATCAAGCCAGCATATTCTAGGTCTACCGCGACCGCGAACACCCTGCACTAATCCCGTCATGACACTATTTTCAATATTGTCCTGCTGTCGCAGGATGTGACCGAAGTAACGTAATTTGCGGGTTTTGACATGACCTAATAACTCGCTTTTTGTCCCTGCTAATTTGTAAACTCGTTCATTAGTCAACATTTCTGTCCATGAAATACGTAGCAGTTTCCTGATGCATTTGTTTTCGAAAGCCTGTATAAGTCTTTCCTCCTCCTTCTTCAGAGTCCACGTCTCACAACCGTATGTTGCCACTGGCCACACTAAGGCCCTCATCAGTCGTATCTTTGTCTTGGAGCTGATTGCCTTGTTCTTCCAAATCTTTGTCAACTTAATCATGACTGATGTACCCATGGCTAACCTTGATTTTACTTCTACATTACAGTCTGCATCTTTCGTTATTCTGCTTCCCAGATAGACAAAGGAGTCTACCTGCTCTAATCTACCATTGATTACTCTTATATCCAACAACGTGTCCGTATTTGTCATGACCTTTGTCTTTGCAGCATTAATCTTCATGCTATACTCGTTTGCAGATCTCTCAATTGTATCATTATTTAATCATTAAATGAAAGTCAGCAATAACAATAATAACTATTATAATCATTACTGTTACTATTTTACATGCATGCAGATATTAATATCAGTATTAAATACCTTTGGTGGCGGGTCGTCAAGAATCCGAGACTCTATAAAAAAATGCAAACTTGTTCAGCTGTGACATAACCTTACATTCATGACTGATGATGAATATTCATAACAGTTAATGAAACAATTAATATTCACATATTCATGTCATGTGACAAATATTCCGACAATCAATAATGAAAATAATTAAGATTCGAATAACCATCAAAATTTGGTCAGCATTCTTGCATTGATAATGGTGGATCATATTAAGAACATCAAATTCAAGCTATGCATTAATATTTGCCCCGATATCAAAAAGCATTGAAGATTCACAGATTCACTGTAGGTTATGTGCATTCATTAATGAATTTATTGCATATTCATGACAGTAAATATTTGGATTAATAATGCCTAGAGTGATGAATATTCATAAACACAAATTGAGCAGATCAGACTTTTTATGGTTACCCACAGCAACTGATAAACATTCAAAATATTAGTATTCATGTAATAAGAAATTACGGAAATAAATATTTTATACTAGTAATAACTAAGTACCAGTAATACATTTTGTCATTTTTGAAACAAATCACCAATAAAATGGTGAAGATGACTGAACATACATAAGTTTATTGAATAATTTAATTTTTTATTTTAAACTATTTGTGTTTATAGTATTTGCCACGGCGAATATTTCCAAACAGTGCAAAAAACTGAATATAAGGCAAATGTCCGAGGTAATTTAGGGTAACATTCTATAATTTATACTCATAAACATTAAATAAAGTATTCCTAAATCCAGAACAGGTGGCTAAAATTGACAAATAATGCACTGAATATGGCAAAATATTCACGTATTCATGGACGGTGCTTAAACTTGACAATACAAACCAAGCAAAGACTTTGACTTGCGAGCATCATTCCTCCATCCTTCCGTCCATCTTGCGTTTTCCTCCTCTAACAGCAACCTTCAAATGTAACACAATGGATAACTGTAACAGCATTGACTGAACACAATCACACATTTCTATATAACTATATGGAAATGAACTGACTCCAGCAGTTAACTAGGACAGTAGGAATCAGAGGCATTGAATTAACCCGTTGACAACGAGCATCTACTAAAATGTATGGGAAACCCAACACAGGTCACAGATAAAGTATGCTAAACTAAGGAATGGTAAAGCAGGCAAGGAAAGGAAACTTATGGAGTTTGCAAGGCACAAAATTCATTCATTCATTCATTTTTATTGAAACCAAAAAACATTTACAATTAAAGCAGTACATCAATGAGTAATTGTAATAACAAAACAAATAACACAGCAAATTTATAATAAAGCATAGGGAACAAAGAGCACACCTAAAGGGACGGGTCCCGCTGGTAAATGTTCCAAGGCAAGCAGAACCGTGTATAGTATTGCAAGGTAGGATGTGATAAAGTATGCTAAAGGCACGAAAAAAGACAGCATAAGTTCAGGTATGAGATGGAAAACAAGCCGTGTGTGAAAATGGACAGTTTAATTAACTACTAAATAAAAAAAAAGATGCAACATCTTCAATAAACTACTAACCGGAGAAAGTTCTTGACCTGCGTGAAGCTGGGTCGGTCACTTGGAACGTAATTCCAGCAGTCACACATGAGGTTGTACAGTTGGACGGGGGTGGTCGGTGGCAGAGGAAGTCGCTCCCCCGCATCAAGTTTATGGATCACGTCCCCATTCCGTATTCCTTGGAAAGGCTTAACTCCGAGCATTAGGATCTCCCACATGCACACCGCTGCAGAGGAAAACAGAGATCGTATGGTAAGGTTAGGTAAATGAGGTAAGTTAAAGAAGCTAAGGTAAGGTCATATGCAGCAAGATCAGATCAGGTAAAGTAAACAGAAAAGGGCAATAACATTAAGATAACATATTAATAACATATTAACAATAACATTAAGATAACATATTAATAACATATTAACAATAACATTAAGATAACATATTAATAACATATTACCAATAACATTAAGATAACATATTAATAACATATTAACAATAACATTAGGATAACATATTAATAACATATTAACAATAACATTAAGATAACATATTAATAACATAGGATATCCTATATTGTATAACTAATAACTATCTCTAACTAAGCAAATAAGGATGCATCAGAAGATACAAGGACAGAGAAACAGAAAGATCAGGGATGTCACTCATAGCTTTTTCCACCTAGATCTAGGTTTTTTGGCCTTGTCTAGATTTCTAGATTTTTTTTGGTCAGGATCTAGCTTTTTTCTCACGGCGGTTTTCTGACTTTTTAAAGGTAGAAAAACAAATCTGGAGGTAAAAACGTAGAAAAGACAAGCAAAAAATCGCAAGATTTAAAAAAAAGAAATGTCGTCAGAAATTTCTCAAAAATTTATTAGTCTAGCTTTTTCTAGCCTTTTTCTGCCAGATCTGACCTGTTTTTTTAAATTTTAGAGTGGCATCCATGAGAAAGATATTAAGACAGACACAGAACAAGAGGGAAAACAGAGCACAGACAAAAAGAGAGATAGAGAGATAGACATACAAATAGATAAAACTGGAACTAACCAAACATCCAGACATCGCTGGCGCTCGTGAATCGGCGAAAGTTGATCGACTCTGGAGCCATCCACTTAATCGGCATTTTGCCCGGCGACGCTTGAAAATTATACAACAAAGATGTGAATTAATCAGGCGGTCAACCCATCAGTGGTTTAGTGGTGGCGTCGTTGCCTTGGAGCTGGAAGATTCGAGGTTTGAATCCACCTCGATGCGCAAGGACCTTGGGCAAGTCCTTCACTCACAATTGCTCAGCACTTCGGCATGAAACTCCGATGCAGTGTCCACTCTGCATTCGGGAGCGCCTCTGAGTAGGAGAGCTTTAAGGCGCACTATAACAAGTGCACATACAAACAAGCAAAATACAAACAAATCAATGTCCCACTCATCCATCTGCTTAGCTATCCCACCATCCATTTGTCAATCCATTAATTCATCCAACAAATAGTTCGTCCAACATCCATCCAACAACCATTTATCCATCCATATCATTATCTATTCATTCGTACATACATGTATCCTATCATAGCTGGGGTTTATCCATCCATCCCTCAATCTATCAATCAGTCCATCCGCAAGTCCAACTATCCTATCACAACAGTATCATTTACGCGTCCATATCACTATCCATTCATTCATACCACCCAGCTATCCTATCATCTGTGTATCCAATATCCATTCATACGTCTGTTATCTAAATCATTCAGTCATTCGTCGATTATTCGGTCAAAAGCAGTAACCAATGCAGAAAATCATTTCATCAGATCACAAACCTTTGTAGTAATTTGTTTCCTCGATCCAGCGTGACAATCCAAAGTCGCCCAACTTAACGCAGTCTTCGGATGACACGAGGGCATTGCGTGCTGCAATATCTCTAAAGTACACAGTAAGATGACATGGTAAAGTAATATACAGATACATCGTTTCAATTAGCTAACTCACTACCTAGCCCTAGTAGTTTCCTCAGTTGCACTTATCTGGTAAAGGAGAAGATTGTCTCAGTGAAGTTTCTTAATAGTTCACAATGAGCTGGTTTGGATCTGACAGATACAGATGAGTGCAGATACTATATTATTAAGTATCTTGCTATATGTTTTAATATATATATATATATGTATAATATATAATATAAATATAAAATTTATATATACACACAATTTATACATATATACACACACACGGCTTACCTGTGTACAAAGTTCTTGCTCTCCAGGTAAGATAATGCTGTGGATAGTTGATAGGAGTAACGGATGAGCATTGGAAGCTCAAGTCGATCGCTATTGGCTATCAAGAACGCTCGCAACTGAAACAGATTATAAGAGTGAAAGTGAAATGAAAAGGTAAAAACCAATCTGCAAAACAACAGTGCTCAGTAACTTAAACCCACAAAACAACATTGAAACTGAAACTTATTTGAAGATACCCGTGGTTGTTACGAGTATTCAGTACTAGTTGTGTTACAGCACCATGCACCACTACAAGGTTCTTAACCTTTTAATGCCGGAGGGTATAGGATTTCCCATACCATTTACTACCATCTCGGCATTAAAGGGTTAAAGTGCATCATGTAAATTTTATGTCACTGATATCTGCATTTGCCATGATCATCGTTGCAATCACAGTGCCACTGCACACATAATTTCCATTTCCTACTCACCAAAAGCCACGCACCAACATAATCGAGCAGCCCAGTCAAAAACAAACAGAAATGAAAGAATCAGGCCAGAAAAAAGGATACCAAAGGAACAGATGGATCAAGAAAAGGTTATGGTAATGGTCAGTTAAGAAAATTCAAATACTGCGCGAAAAACACAAAAGATTTCTTCAAAGTGTCCAACCTCTCCATGCATTGCTAGTTCCATAACAATCCATGCCGGTGACTTGGAACAGATACCCAGCAACTTGATGATATGTGGATGATCAAACTGCTGCATGATCGCTAAGAACAAACAGATAAATAAATGGCCAAATGAATAACTAAAATTCAAAATTTATTTAATTCAAAGTCCGTTACAGAATCACCAACAATAAGTCAACATCACTGCAACTTGGACAGTTGACAGTGGTGTTCAAAAGGTTGCTCAAAACACAAGCATATGTCCTGCTACAAACCAGATAACTTTATTTGTACAAATATATCTTTATTTTTATTTGGTCATAAAACAAAAATTATACTCTTCACACCTGTTACAATTGTATGAACAAGCAATTATATTATATTAAAACCAATAAGTGTACAGGTAAAACAATCCAGACGATTTCCATTCATTTTTCTTAATACAAATTTCTAGCACATAGGATATATAAACAAGAAAACAATGTAAAACATTTATTTAAACATAAGAACTATAAGAGCTCAGACAACAAAACTCATAACAACTGAAGCCAATCAGTGAGCACAACTAGACACTTTGGTGAAAGGAAAGCAATGTAACAACCTCTGGTGGCATCAGAAACTAACTGTCTAATCATTAAGCCACACAATACCCACCAGCTTCTTTGCGCAGTTGCTCCGACGTTGCTGATTCGCTGTCGGGTTTGCAAGTCTTCACAGCAACCAAAGTTTTGGAACCATCCTGTCATGAAAAGAAAAAACCAGGCAAGATGCATGTAAGAAAAGGTAATTGTGGCAATGCAAGGTAATTAGAACAACGCACAGCATGGCAAGGAATGAAAAATATGGCAAGGTAAAGTATTTAGATCGAAAAAAATAATGGGACAACAAAAAGAACGATAATAAGGAAAGTTAAGGTAGTCTGGAAAGGTAATATAGCTAATTGGACCGCATGAACACGTGTGCACCCCCCTACACACACACACACACACACACACACACACACACACACACACACACACACACACACACACACACACACACACACACACAATAGTAAATACATACATACATGCATACATACATGCATACATACACACATGCATACATAAATAAATACATACATACATAAATACATATATACATATACATAAATAAATAAATAAATACATACATACATAAATAAATACATACATACATACATATACATAAATAAATACATACATACAAGTATCTCACTCTATGCATGTGTCTATTTATAAATGCTACTTGCCTCTTCGGTTAGAGCTCCCTCATAGACATCCCCGAATTGTCCCTCGCCAAGGATATCGAGCAGCTCAATCTGGTCACGATTCAGGTTATAATTCGTCACTTAATGAAAAAAAATGACAACAAAACATCACCAATCTTTTACTGCTTTATGGGGGTAAATTTGTTTTATTTTCAGTACCATCATTATGACTATATAATTAACGATAAATAATTAAATATGCCGTCATTATCGCAAATATTCATGTAGTAATACCAAATAATAATAATAAACAGTACACTGGTTTTGTGAACTCACTGTCGAGAGAAGAATAGTCCCCTTCCTCTGAATCCAAAGGATAAGGATCTTGTAATCCTGTACAACAGAAAAACATAGCAGCATCCAAATTGTGCCAATTCCAGACAACATAATATATTACACTAAAGTTGTTGATAAAATTTAACAATTGATGACAATGAAAAAAATTATGATCGTGAGGACAACAATGATCATGACAACAACGATTCTAATGAAAACAATGATGACGACCGAAAACAAAAACTAAAGGAAAAAAATTGATCTGGTAACGATAATGAAAATGATGACAATGTTGATATCATAACTTTAATCCCAAAAACTGCGATGATGATAAAGATGATTGCAATGTAAATAACAAGGAGGATGGTGACAATAGATGGTAACAATGATGATGATTGCAATAACAACGAATACAACAAAGGCAATGATAACGACAACAATAAATGATGATGAAGATGGCAACAATGACGATGCTGATAATTACAATAACAATGAAAATGACAATGTGACGACATACTAGAACTGAATAATTCTGGAATGGACGTGACGCTCGCATGAATTCTCGGTTCAGCGTGGCTACAAAGCAAAAAACTAATAAACAATTGGTTACATTTCCAAATATTCAGAAAAATGCAATACAATCGTTTAAAATCTTGTCCATAATATGAAGTTTAAATTAACCAACTAAAATTTAAACAGACTTTTCCATGCATAGTGACAAAGAGATGACCAGATACATGATTATGTACAGATAATATTCAAATTTAGAAATGGTCAAAATTAGGTCTGAATAAAAGTAGAAAAAACACTGAAATACGAAAAAGAAACTATATCCTAAGTTGAAGAATTTTTGACAGTATTGTCAATGTTAGGAATCACTATGAGCAATTTAAAGTGCTTGCTTAGAATTTAAAATGTTTGAAAAACATAATCTATGAAAACGAGAGATCATATTCGAATACCTCAGACTGTTCTCGTGTAGGGATTCAACTGAAAAACCAAAGAGAAGAAAAACTGCTGAAAGCGCATCTCAAAAGAAGGTTCTTGTTAATTAATTAATTAATTAGGTCAGAATTGAATTACTGTATATAATTTATATATTTAGCTCCTATGTCCAGTAGAAGCGGCCAAAAACCGATCAATAACATCGTGGGCTATTACATTTAGTAAGTGCATGTGTCTAGGCTGCGGCTCCCGCCATAAGTATGTGACCAGTCATGCGTAACAGACAGGTTTTACCAGTTGAACTGAAACAGAAGAAAAAGATGAAAGCGGGCGAGGTTCTGGCATTTCAGAGAGACAACAACACAACGGTTCTAGTGTGGCAAGACAAGCGTCCAGTGTTGATGCTTAGCACGTTCCATGGCTCAGCAGAGCAGCCTGTGCAGCATCATAGTAGAGCTGGTGTTGTGCAGGTCCAGAAGCCAACGGTCATTGTCGACTACACCGCGAAGATGGGTGCTGTGGACCGCGCCGATCACCTCTGTTCCAGCTATAATTTCAATAGAAGATCTGTCAAGTGGTGGAGAAAGTCTTTCTTCTGGCTGTTGGAGGTGGCGTGCGTCAACAGCTTCATATATACTGTATAAGATAAACAGGCAGCAGCAGAACGTCGCTGCAGTGTCACACATCACCTTTCGCCGCAAGATGATTGAGCAGCTTGTCGGCAACGTACGTGCAACCGAACTTCGTCGTGGATGGCCCAGTTCGACTGACAAGATCACACGGCTCAATGGCAAGCTGCACATCATAGCTCACATGGATAAGGATAAGGACTGCGCGGTGTGCAGCGACAGGAAGACACCTGGGTGCCGCAGACGTACTAACTTTAACTGCAAAACATGTCCCCGTCAACCGGGCCTCCACCCGGACACCTGTTTCGAACGGTATCACACCCAAGTACAATTCAATTCTGGTGTGTGGATGAAGTTGGAAATTTCAATTGACAACCTCAATATTATCCTATGCATGATAATGTATAAACACTTTGAATAGTGTTATATGGTGAAGAAAAATGTTAAAGTGATTATGCTGTACCAAATATTGAATGCAATTTTATTCGGATCTGGAGGGGCTGGCGCAAAAAATAATTCGGATGGGTAAAGGTTAATCTCTCAATCATTCTTGCTACGTTTCTCCAACCATCCAATACCATCCACCCATCCATACATCCATCCTCAACATAAACCCAACCTCCCCCCCACTTATTCATCTACCCAATGTCACCTATCCACCCGCTTCCTACCCACCAACCCATTAATCCACCAAACCATTGATCCATCAAATCAGCTAAATGAATGACCAGAGGAAATTGTAATAATATAATAACAACAATAACAATAATGCAACAGCAGCAATAATAATAAAATACGCACTACAACACGTTACATTATACCTCTACCACCATCGACCTTACCACTGTTCCTCCACACGGATCGGCTATGGAAGAGCTGGCAGTAGCCTTCCAGGAGACTGACAACAGCCTCTGCAATGATCTGAGATGAGAAGATGATGCTCAATGGCTCGCGTGCACCATTCACCTGCGCCAGCATCCGACTCTGTGACTTGTCACAGGTGAGCGATACGGAGACGAGTTGGTCAAAGTCAGCGATGGATGTCAACTGGAAAGAAAATGGACAGGTGGAAAGACCAGGTGGAAGATGATCATGTGATGATGATCAAGATGATGAAAAGCTGAAAACATCTTTAATGACAATGATGAAGATCAAGATGATGCTGATAATGCTTATGATTATGATGAGAATCAATAGACATGATGATGATTAAAACTATCAATGATGCCGATAAACAAACTAAGGTATGATAATAATAATAAAGATTATATCACTGATCACAATGAGGATAATAACGACTATGAGAGGCAAAGATGATTATGTATGTATGCATGTATGGATATATGGATATATGTATGTATGTATGTATGTATGTATGTATGTATGTATGTATGTATGTATGTATGTATGTATGTATGTATGTATGTATGTATGTATGTATGTATGTATGTATGTATGTGCACTTGCTATTTGCTATAGTGCCCCTTGAAGATTGCTACTCAGAAGCACTTCTGACTACAGCGTGGACACTGAACGGAGTTTCACGCCAAAGCAGCTTGAGGTGGATTCGAAACTGCAACCCTTCGGCTGCAAGGCAATGAACTTACCCACTACACCCCACAAATGCAAGTCAATAACGATAATGATTATGTATCCAGCTCCAATGTCAGACCACACTCTGATCAGAGCACGTTTCACGTACCTCACAAAAGTTAAGTCTAAACCTTAATGATGCTGAATAATGACGAAGCCTTCTACTTATGCACAGCATTATAGTAAGGTACTAACAAGTCAGCGTGTGAAATGTTCAGCTACATGTATACAACAAACATACGTGTACACACACAACACATGCATACATATTTAGATAAAGAACTTACCGTAGCACCGCTGTCCACCTTGTAGCAGATGCCATTCCTAGGACCAATGACCAGTTCAACGGAAATGCTCAGACTACCTGACTGAAATAAATCAGTCAATCAAATCAGTCAGCTGGCTAGGCAGTAGGCAATAAATCAATCAATAGCTTCAATACACTGTGCCAAGTCATACCATGAACTGCAAAATACCATACACTATAACTTGATTTTATTAATTCTCCTTAGATGAAACAAGCATGCCGAGATATGGCTGCTATCGGAGGTTTGAGAGAAAGTGTCAAGTCAAGGATGAAGCGGAGCAATGGCAACTACCTGCTCTAATCTGTCCACACCATATACACACAACAAAATAAATATATATATATAAATATATAAATATATATAAATACAACTAGTACTGTTCCACCTTTGTTGACCTGTCTAAGCACATTGGAAGGGGTTTAAGGTGATGCTAAGGCCTAAAAAAATGTTGTGTTTCCGGTAACAGAGCTAAAAAAAATTGGGTATGTAGGTCGGAAAATATTTTTATTTTGGTAAAATATTTTTATGCAGTGACTATCCGAAAAAGTATACCCCACTAGTCTTTTTTGCACGCTGAAACAAAGTACGTGTTCTAAGCAAGTATAAACTGCCTATTTCCCGACTGTCTGCACCTAAAACTGCTCTAGAAACAGTCCTATTAATTTCATTTTGTTGACGTCTCTTATGTTATGTCAATACAAATGTTAACAAAATATAAAAAAATTTAATTTAAAAAAAAAAAATTTTGGGGGGGAAAAAATATTTTTTTAAATAAAATGTTTTTACAAAAATATTTGAGTCGCGGCCGTAAAAATGGGTCGGTCGGGTTACCGGAAACACAACAATTTTTTTACGCCTAATGCTAAACACTCTAGCATGAAGAGCGCATAGAAGTGGGATCACTTCCCGCAACCCTCCTAAAAAGGTCAACTCAACTGTCCGTCCATTCAGCCACTGGCACTAGTAAGTTGAACAGTTGGACATGATGGATGCCTTGCATGATTTCTAACAGCTAAATTCAATTCCTGTACACAGCAATCCGTGATCACCCTTTCATCACTGATTGTAATCATACTTCATTCTGTCAGTTTGAAATTAACCAAAAGTTATTATTATTATCATTACTACTATGTAATACCAGGGCTTAAAGTGTGACTGGACAGCCATGGCCTGCATCCACACACATAGTTTCAAATCTGTCCAGCCACTTATTCGGCCATACCAGGCTGGAAAGGTGAGGGGCATCCAGGCACTTATTTTTCTACACTTTAAGCACTGCATAATACGATACGATATACAATATCACTAACTGCTCCAATCAGAACATCGTAGTTTTCACGATCAACGGGAAAGATGGAGATGACGAGATTTAGGTAGACACAGATGACATCATCCTCCGGTATAACAGCGTACTTCTTGAACGTCTTCTGCACCATCTTCCGCAACGGCTTCGGCTGCAAGTCAACATCTCCAACGCATCACAAACATAATATCATCTATTCATCTGCTCAATACTCTGTCCATTTCTTGATTTACATTTAATTATATCGATGAATTTCCTTAGCCGTTTGTTTATGTACACCTACTTGAGTGTTTCCTTATTTATTTACTTATTCATCCATTTCTCTAGCGCCGCTTCAAGCTCCCTACTCAGAGGCACTCCCGACTATAGTGCAAACACTGCATCGGACTTTCACGCCGAAGCGCCAGAGCAATTGCGAGTGAAGGACTTGCTCAAAGTCCCTATGCGATAGCTTGAGGTGGATTCGAACCTGCAACCCTCCGGCTGCAAGACACCGAACATACCCACTAAACCACTGCATAGTTGTCTTTGTTTGTTTGTGTGTTTGTTTCCTAATTTGGAAATATTTTCAAGTTTTTCTGACCTGGAAATTCTCGATGACGGATGGTGGCAGGAACTTCCTCCATCCGAGCTCTTCCAGAAACTCAAGGTTACATTTGAGATCGAGCGCATTGTGAGACATGTCCCGAAACAACGTTCTAGAAACAAATGGCATTGTCTCATGTATGGAAAAGCACGCTATTCTATACATGTCCACATAACTTCAATTTTCATAACAGCAAGGTAATTAAAGTTGAATTTAAGCAATAAATTAATACAGTTATAGTGTTCAACCAAATTTTTTCCTACCTAGGCACAACAATGAAATATCAATGAGATAGATGGATATTATAGGCAGTTGTGCATCAGCTCAGAAGGAATTAAAAAATTTTACTCAAATTCTGAAACCTACAGTAACGGTTTAAGACTAGCAAGCGACTAACTGACCAGAGTACAAGCAGTGCACAATTGCATGCAATTATTAATTATTATAATGTACATAAAAGAAAATGTCAAGAACTGAACCTTCTGTTCCACTATTCTGTTATGCAATAAAAATGCACAAAAACTCAACTCATCTCGTTTCAGTAGCCGGCACTGCTAATGCCACTGGCACTGCAATTGTACACTTTATCAGGGAATTTATGGTCATAATAAACAAGACCCATTTCATTTTCGATAGGTGGTACTATCGCACTACGGGCTAAGAACATGGCCTCCAATCGAATGATGGTTTGAAAACAATTTGAATACACACAAAAATGCAATTTGCAACTGAAACTAGCACTTGCTGCTTTGTGTTTCTTTTTCTCTAATTACATTTTTCTATCACGATTTAAAACCGTTCATGTGATGTTTCTCATATGATGACCTACTTTCAGTGCATAATTTTTCTTATTTCTTTATTCTATTAACTATTGATAACACTTTAATCATACAATATAGTATAATAATATCATGGCTTATTATAATAGCATAATTATATGATGGCTTATTATAAGTGTTTGTGTAATGCCAAATAGGCCTAGATCTAAAAGCAGCTAAGAAATTTTTCGGGATTGGGGGTGGGGGGGAATATTATTCCAGGGGATATCATTCTGGGGGGAACTTTTCCTCTTGGATGCCTGGATTAGCACTGCCTGCTAAGCATGGGTTTGGATAGAATTTCGACATTCCAAGTTACAAACCTGATTTCAATGCAGCCCAGTTGGATAGCAGTGTCTTGGTTGACAGTCCCATGATATCCATTCTTATAGTCTTGCTTCACCTGGTCACAGAAACAAACGTATGGTTAACTCTTTAATGCCGGAGGGTATAGTATTTCCCATACCATTTACTACCATCTCGGCATTAAAGGGTTAAGGTAATGTAAGGAAAGGTCAGGTAAGTAAAAAAGTTGAAAGATCAGGTGATATGAGATATACAGATATTAAAGATCAGGCCAGGTGAGGTCAGACAAATAAGGTAAGACAAAGCAATGCCAAATTAGGGCAAGATAAAGGTTACTTATGGAAGAAAAGTAAGGTAAGGCAAGCAACAAAGTAAGGTACGATTAAAAAAACAAGGTCATATATGTACAAACAAAGGAAGGTAAGCTAGGTAAATAAAAGGTATGATAAGACAAAATAAGGTCAGATGAGGTATGTTACTAAGATCAGGCAATGTACCGGTATGTATGTTAACCAAGTGAATGTAACACAATTTATAACTAAAAATTTATCACTAATCTAATCCAGTTACTTCCAATTCAGTTGATTAACCAACTCACAAATGGCATATACAAACTATTAGATTATGGATCAGTGACCACAAAAGCTTGGATATACAAGTAGCTGCATACATTCATACAGTAATTATGTATGTATGTATTCCTATACATTTTGATTCAGGTTAGATTTTGTTCATGGTTACATATATACACACATACATGCGCTTAATTCAGGCACATACAATTAGTTAACAGTGCGATATCTGTTTAAGGATTAAACTTGGAAGTGAAATTGTCAAGGGATGTGCAGCACCTTAACTGTCAGGTAGAAAAAAGGTACTACTCGCCTGATCGTAAAGGTAGTAGAAGGTAACTTTATCGCAGTTGAGCAATTCTTTAATGTCCTTTGGATAGAAGCGTATGCGAAGGTCGTACCTAGAACAGCCATACAGCAGCAACATTCATGTAGCTCCTCGATGAAAACTTTCTGCATGCTACTTTACATAATTACATTACTTATCTTACAATAAAGCACTTAATCTTACTCTAAAGCACCCTACATCAACTAGCAAAATTGTCAATTTCACTTTATCTCAATCATCTTACTTTAATCTCAATATCACCATGTCGTACACCATCACCTTATAAACTTTGGTCCACCATCTTATGCCACACAGAAGGTAAGCTTAAAGGTATTAAAATAGATGAACAGTTTATGGTATGGTAAGGTGTCTAATCCTAACGAGGTATATAAGTAAATTTAAGGCATGCCGCATGGTAGGATTTGTCACTTTACCATACGGCATGCCTTACATGTACTACCGGTATATACCTCGATATTACATGTCCATTTTACCACAATTACCATACCATACTTCCCTGTAGACCTTACCTCCACTCATCATTCCTTTGGTTGTCTTCGTACTTCTGACGACATCTCTCGACCAACATTGTCGGCGTTGGCCAATAGATGTCACCACTCGTGACGTTCGTAAGACGTAACGTAAAGCATTTGCGGAATGCCCGCTCGCCCGGAGCAAGGCGCCCAGTTACTAGGTCAATCACATCCTAGACATAATGAATAACAAATGCATAGAATTAAGATTTATATCCAATAACAATAATAATAATAACAATAATAATAATAATAACGATAATAATAACAACAATAACAACGTTTAACGCTGCAGCCTTCATGGGTTCTTTCGCTAACCATGTGCCTGATTTGGAAGAGGGGTAATCTTTCCAAAACATTATCATAATAACAATAACAATAGTAGTGGTGTTGATGATAATACTAAATTACTAATACTACTAATAATAATAATGCTATAAATACTCAACCCTTCTGACCACCCACAATTTCGTTCTCGTCGCCATCGAATCGCTGGGCTCCAACAATCTGACAGGACATGAATTCTTGATGGAGTTGGGGTGTCGCATGACCGCTGTCTCTGGGGACCCTCGGGAGACTTTGCACTTATTTCAACGTTTGTCTATCTGCACCCACAGATTTAATGCCATAGCCTTCAGGGGCATATTCGCACAACTCACCGGAGTCGAGGACGACTGATCTTACTAATGTAGGGCGTGTATACGAATTACACCATAGAAAATTATAATTAATGGTCGATCTCTGTTCAAGCTATGCGTAAATAATTTATCAGCATAAACATTCATTTGTACTCCTTCATACACAACTGTCTACTCATATTATTCAATCAATCAATCAATCAATCAATCAATCAATCAATCGTAATTTATATAGCGCCCCTTCCATGTACCTACTCAGAGGCACTCCCGGTCGAGATCAAGCGAAAAAAGTTATGCATATATGTGTTTGTTTACTTTGACGGCTGTCATCTCGTTGCACTTGACGACATTGAATCCACCATTGGCCAGGTGGACCTTCACAAGCGACCGATCCATGATGGACAGAAATCCACAGTCAAGCTGCGAGGACTTCTTATGGCAACTGGACACGTCGACTTTCTGCACACATGCTGGAGGCTTCAAAGAGATGCTCTCCTTTATTGGGGTTGTTGTAGCGGGAAAGATGAAGCGCTGGTTGCTGAAGCAGGAGGCTGATGATGATGGGATGAATCCAGTGAGCGGGCTGAAACTGCGATGATGCTCTGTTGCGGTGATCGGCAGCGTGTTGAAAGACGTGGAGCAAGTCTTCTGAAAGATCGAGAAACAAGAAAACTGTATTAAAATTATTAAATGCGAAAAACTGCAAATAAAACTTTCTTCGTCTCTCCATATGTCGCTGGCTGGGTCTCTTTCTCCCACCGAGAAATTCTTGAAGATTTACATTACATTACGTTACACCCCTATCCGTGCCTCTCTGTCATTGTCTCTGTCTGCAAAGTTTATATTACCTCTATGATCTTATGATGAGCTACTTTTTCCTAACTGTCAGGTGACATATAAAATTCCTCTGTCATATTAACTCCTCAATCATATATCTAACTGTGAATTCAAACTTTTAATTTTTAAATCAGATGTACGTATGCATGAAAGTGTGCACACACATTATGTGTATGCATTCATGTAGATCAGCGTTTGTATGACATGTGATTCACTGTCAAACTCTGTCAGTATAAGCGCAAATCTTTTCTATATCATCTCAGTCTGTCCCTTGAAGTTGAATGCTCTGACCCTCTCTCCCTCAGTCCATAGCTTCTCCTCTTTATAATAAACGTCAACTACTTCCTCATATAAACGACAGAAAAAGCAAATGATGAATGTACACGACTATAATGTTCAGTAGCAGCAAACACTTCTGTGGTCAGTGACCAAACTCAGAAAACAATGTCTCATTACATAACGCTAAAGAGATTAATAAAAGGTGCTACATAAATATTCAGATACATACTATTGATCAACTACAACAGCATGTACAATTGTACATAAAAATGGCGACTCTGCTGCAAAGTATCTCGCTAATAATGTAACCAGCGCCACATTAATCGTCGCAAATAAAATGATTTCTGATTTCAACTAGTACATAAATACATACCGGTAATAGGCCTACACTTGACATGAACCATGGTATACGTGTATCAATGGTATATGTGTATCTCTGTGGGCGTGTGTGTGTGTGCACACGTGCGTTTAAATGTGCATAATTAAGGGCCGAGATTAAAGTTTAGAATAAAAGGGAAACAAGATTCATTAATATATAATTGTCATCATTACGACAGTGTCAACATTGAGTTCCGAGTTCAAATTTGAATAGTCTAATGTATTATTATTTTATATAAACACATTTTGCAAATATTATATATATATGAAAATATATTATACATATACAAATATACACATACTATGTACAGGGAAAAGAGTACTTAGTATCTAAAATTTCCTAGGTTTTTCCTTGTATTACTGTAATGCAATTCTACATCATACCAAGTGCAATATGATGGTTGGTACCCTAGTGCATCATAGACGTGTATACAACTATACATTCATAATTGTTGGCATACATGTATGTATATATATATATATATATATATGTATATTCAGAGAGAGACAAGAGAGAGACAGACAGAGATAGAGACATATAGACATATAGACAGACAGACAGACAGACAGACAGTAGGACAGACAGACAGACAGACAGAGAGAGAGAGAGAGAGAGAGAGAGAGAGAGATATGATGATGATTAGGGTGGTCCTGGCAGTTATGGGAGGAATTACCCGACTGTGCAACATGATTGCTGGTAGCCTACTGTATTGTGGGCGTGTAATAATAACCATAACCATAAATTTTAATTAACACAAGTAACAGCAATGATATCGAAAAAAACAAGTGCAGTAGGAAAAAATGGACTAAAAACAAGAGATCAATATG
The DNA here is from genome assembly GCA_945859605.1 of Lumbricus rubellus. NCBI lineage: Eukaryota > Metazoa > Annelida > Clitellata > Crassiclitellata > Lumbricidae > Lumbricus > Lumbricus rubellus. Next base: position 16,291,582 of record OX243818.1, read on the forward strand.
ACTACAACCATAATCTGTGTGTGTGTGTATATACAATACATAATAAACATATACACATACAGAGCACGGCTGTTTATAAGGAATTTTTAGAACTGCACAACTCCTTCTTTCCTTTCCCATCCTGGCATCCTCCATGGTAAATTGCTTCCAATCGAAGGACAATGACCTTTTTTGCTAGTTTTAACTGTACAGAAGTGTTTCTATAACAGCACATCTTGTAGCCACGATACAGAGACAAACAGACAGACAGAACAATGATGATGATTAGGGTGGTCTTCACAGTATTGGCAGACATTACCCCAAATTCTATTTTAAAATATTACTATATAAATGATTTAGAATACTAAATCTGATTAAGCTTTATGCTGATTAGATAATAGGTCAATTGTGAAACAGGTTTCAACTCATTCAAATTCAACATAACTATTCAGTTCTAAATGCCTCAAAAGTCCAAAGGCTGCTCGATAGTCAAAAAAATATGGTTTAATTCCATTTGTATGGCTTTACTGCATAAGATGTATACTATGATTTCCTTACTGAGCGACTGACTTGCTGCATTTGACTCTGTACTTAAATTTATTTAATAGCTAAGCTGTTAACCATAACAATAACCATAAATTTTATTGAAACCCAAGTAACAGTGTGTCGTAGTATTAAGGAATTGGGTGACACAGGACATGGTGACATTCATGTGCTTTGAAACAAGAGCATCAGAGACAGGTTGTTCAGCTGGTACATTACTTTGCTTCAGAAGATGCTTGGCCAATGTAGTTGTACTTTGCCTTGTCTTCTCTAACTTCCTGGTAAAATTGAGTGTATCTATAAATAAGACTAGGGCTGCAGTTAATATTGGATATTTAGGAAAACCAGTTATCTATTGTAGAAATCCGATTTCAAACCAGTTATCGGATTTCTTACTTAGCCTTGAAAAAAATCCTTTAATTCAATTTCAGCTGACAGTATAAACAAAGATGGTGGCAGCTCGGATTTGACGTTTTCGACATAAAAGTGTTTATCATGCTCTGTAATCAACTCATTTCATTTGGTGACAGTGAATTTTATATTGGTTTTCATTTTCGACGTCACAGAATATTTTTTTTAATTTGACGAAATACGCGACGATGTTGCATTTGAAGTGCTGTGCATCGATATCTATCCATCGTACAATGGGTCAATCACCTCATATATTACTGTGGCCTACAACAGGACATCATTGTGGCATTCCCAAGCAGTTGAAGACAACCACTTGGCAAGGTATGCCCTCAAAATGCGTAGGCCATCAGCAGACACTAATGCTTTTAACGCCAAGGCAATTTGTTACTCACACGCTCACAGAGTGCTGTACCAGTGCCACCTGTGTTTACTAAATGAATCGGTCCAGATTCATTGTTTACAGGATGCATCACCTGGCCAAGCACCTACTGACTTGCTCTGGGGGGGTAGCGGGATGCACCATAGCCGATTGGTAATGGTATCTGCAGCTGCCTGTTTGCTGTGTCCATCCCGAGTTCAAATCCCGATATGTGTCTTCAATCTCCTTTTTAAATCAATGCATAGAAGCATGCATATATATATATATATATATATATATATATATATATAACCGGTAGGTATGCATGACTGTGCATATGTATATATAGTATCGTATTTGACCAATGTTTATAAAGAGCTTCTCTCCTCAAGAGCCTTTCAGAAGTGCTACCAGTGCTACTCTAGCAATCCCCGAGAGAAAAGACAGGATTTGAGACGAGTGAAAGATAAGGAAACACTGCCAAAGAGGATGATGGATCGAACAGATGGCAAAGTATGTATGTATGTATGTATGTATGTATGTATGTATGTATGTATGTATGTATGTATGTATGTATGTATGTGTATATAACTATATATACATGAATGTATGAGCATATATACATGAATGTATGTGTAATTGTGTATACATGCATGAATGTATGTGTACTATTCTGTGTAGGCATATATGCATGAATGTATGTATGACTATAACATTGTATGTATACAACTATACATGCATGAATATGTGAATGAATGTATGTATGAATGTATCTATACTAAAGTACCTGGACAGCGTGCATTTTTAAGAACATCTCTAAGTTATATAACCTTTTCAAAACCTTTTCAAAACCTTTGACTTTCTTCCTCACAGTCCTCACCCTTCTTCAGTCAAAAACCGCCTACTTGCCCACTTTAGCAAACATCACAAGATACTCTAAAAAATAGCAAAGCCCCGTCTCTCTGTCTGTCCGTCTTTCTGTCTATGTCAATTCTACCAATCTGCTCATCTGTATGCCCGTCTGTATGCCCTTCTGTATGCTCATCTGTATGCCCCCCTGTATGCTCATCTGTATGCCCGTCTCGTCTGTCTAGTGACATCATTTCCGTTTGTATTGTCTGCCTCACTATTGATCTTACTGTATTTTTTCTGCCTGTCTGAAAATGTCTATCTGAGTGCCTGCTTATCAGCCTAAAAAGCTGTCTATATATCTGTATGCCTATTTGTCTCTCAGGCTAATACATGAAACTTGCATAGTTATATTGCTACAAATCAAATGCACGGTCATAAAACTTGATCTGACTAATACAAAAAGGGTCAATATTAGCAATTCTGCACAAAACATACATATAATTATATTAATAATATAATACAGTGGCTACCAACCGTTTTTGACTTTAGAGGGCTCACTTTTTCGTAGCTGAAGGACATTAGGGGCCCACAAGGCTAAAATTTAATTAACTAAAAGCATACAAAATGGCTATAATTGATTCAAAATAGAATGTTTTATGTTATTTATAGGTCTACGTCAAAATAAAATAATTTGTAATAGAAAATAATTATGTGTTCTATCCTGTTCAAATTGTCAATTTTTCATATATGTTTTTGTTAATTCTTTGAGAGATGAGGGTCATTTTGTTTAGGCTTTGCAGGCCACTTTTGGCCCGCAGGCCATGGGTTGGGAACCACTGATATAATAGATAATGTACACAGAGATATACATACGATCAGATATACATACGATCAGATATACATGCAACAGAAGTATACATACAATACAAAACAATATAACATTAACATCCGTGCAATGGCGTGCATGAATACAATACCAAAATATAATATACAGTATATTCGTGTCACAGGCTATATCAACTTGTATAGATAGATTTGTCGGAATATGTGTGTGTGTGTGTGTGTGTGTGTGTGTGTGTGTGTGTGTGTGTGCATGCTGCATGTGTGTGACTGTGTGCACGCGCGTGACTGTGTGTGTGCGTGTGTGCAAATTTTTTAACCATAAAGACATTCGAATAAATGCATCATGTGATTCACGTCAGACAGATATGCACAAGAACACATGCATACGTCGTATCTCCATACACTTATGCATATCAATATTATGATGCAATACAAAATTATAAAGTGAGTTTGTTTTTCATCCCATTAAAATAACTCATTTAAAAGAAATAAACCTGAGAAAAAAGGAAACAAATAACATTCTAGTATAAAAATAAAAATGTATATATATACCTTCTTCATCATGTAATCAATTTACATTACAGAACGTAACAGAAAATCTTCAACATGGATGCCAATCAGATCAGAAGAAATTCACACAGGTGACTTCAATGAAGCATATTCCTTAACGCATTGACCACCTACACGCCATGATGTTAAATGTCAACGTGTTAATGCATTGCCTTCACGTACAATTCAAAACCGCTTTCACATTAAGTTTTACATAATGCAAACCGTAAACTTCACACTTTCATGAGTAAATAAACATCCGTAATATTTGCATCAGCGTAACACGTTTCTGTAGGCCAAATCAGAATACTAATCCACGTGATGCTTTCCACGCAGGCAAAGCAGCAATTAGTCACGCATAGCAAAATCATTGCGGTGCGCAAAAAACCTCATTTCCAATATGACAGTCATCAATTATCTAACACAGCTTAACGTAACACGTAATCTGCCTCGGCTTCAATCCAGGATGGAGCGCTGCACATGTCAGCATTTCCTGGTCAGACGAAAAGCGGCACACACTAATGATGCTCTTTTTATTACACCAATGAAAGAAACTCATGTCTAGATGCAGCAGACAATAATTATGTGGCAACAACTCACTATATATGGAAATGTGTACATATACACTTTGCATTCTGTGTGGTCAGTAGATATAATCAAAAGCCTTTTTGTATGTGCACCTGTTATAGCGCCCCTTGAAGTTCACTACTCAGAGGCACTCCCGACTACAGCACGGACACTGCATCATAGTTTCACGCTGAGCAACTGCGAGTGAAGAACTTGCCCAAGGTCCCTACGCAGCGACTTGAGGTCAATTCAAACCTGCAACCCTTGGGCTGCAAGGCGACGAACATACCCAATACACCACCACGCCCCAGATAAAGTACATCTGGTTGCAAAAATTCACAGTGAAATATCCTGGTTGATATCTTCAGTCAAAATGCCCCTTGTTGGTCCAGTCCAGGATAACAAAATCAATGTCAAATACTGGTCAACATACCACTGGTCGAACAACCCCTTTGGTATAAATAGCGTGGGGCATGGTGGTGTAGTGGTGGCGTCGTTGCCTTGGAGCCGAAAGGTTCGAGGTTCGAATCCGCCTCGCCGCGTAAGGACCTTGGGCAAGTCCTTCACACACAAATGCTCAGCGCTTCGGCGTGAAACTCCGATGCAGTGTCCGCTCTGCAGAAGGGAGCGCCTCTGAGTAAAGAGAGCTTTAAGGGGTGCTGTAACAAGTGCACATAAAAGCTCAAGGTTGAAACATCATCTCGCTTCAAAACTGAAGATATTTATTCTGCTCAAACTTTCATTGATATTATTAACTATCCTCAGGGGCAAAACAAATATTTCTGTCGTGATCAGACACCAACTGTCCACACTGCCATCGTTCATCCCCAGTATTTCATATAGAGCTTAATAACGTAGTCCTGGACAATATCTGTGTATCTATATATTAGTAACGCGTGTCATAAACATACACAACATCAATAAACATTCATAAATATATACTGTATAATATACATATATGCATGTGTAATGTCTACACATATGCATATATACACATGTGTGCATATATATAAACACACATATGACAATTATTGTCAAATACTGCATGTATTATAATTATGTGTGTGCGCATGCGTGGGTGCATGTGTGTTCCAATCATATGTACTATCACGATGCACACAGGCAAAAAGATAACGATTGATTTACATAGACGTATACAGAGGTGTTTTGATAGCAACACAGAGAGACCAGACCATCTGACAAACACACAAAGCCCGTATCATCGTAAACACGGAAAACAATATCTACCAGCATAGGATTAAGTGGCCATCCGTGCTGAGGAAGTGAGTTGAAACAACACTGCCTCAGCTGGTAACATGAGAAAGTCTCAGCAAATATTATTTACGATGAGTCACTCGTTGCCTCTCTCCCAAGGGGGGGGTTCTCCTTCACCTCATCCAGGATTCAATAGGAGTATTTCATTTGGGATTGCAAGCTCCTGAAGCAGCATTTTTGACATTCTTTGTATGTGCACTTGTTATAGCGCCACTTCAAGCTCTCTCTACTCAGAGGCGCTCCCGAATGCAGAGCGAACACTGCATCGGAGTTTCACGCCGAAGCGCTGAGCAATTGTGAGTGAAGGACTTGCCCAAGGTCCTTGTGCGGCGAGGTGAATTCGAACCTCGAACCTTCCGGCTCCAAGGCAATGATGCCACCACTAGGTCCACTACACTGCCACGACACACAATTATACATACTGTATGTTTTTGCTTGAAAAGCTAATGGTAATATATTTACAAGAAACTTCAAGCTAACAATAATAGTCTACAGTTCTAAGTAAATGCAAAAGTCAAACATAATGATAGAGTCAACACACATTTTCAAAGCTAAACACTGGCTACCAAAGGACAGAACAGGATAATTCTTGCTCACAAAGACCAAGTGCACCCCCGTTTTAAAAAGTAAAGAAAGCATTTTTCCACAAAGGTAAGTAAAACTAACATTTGTTCTCAAATGAAATGCTTATAAAAGCAACAGTAATACTTCAAAACCTTCTCCTTCCCTTAGCCCTTTAATGCCGAGATGGTAGTAAATGGTATGGGGAATCCTATACCCTCCGGCATTAAAGGGTTAAGGTCCCCTACATATAACAAACATGCAATTCAGGTCACAATACCTGACCATACCTAGAGCTCATGTCTTCACCAAGATAACTTTTAGTTCAACAGCTTCTTTACTCATCTGTGCAGAAACTCTTTACACAAATTGTCTAGTATCAAGTTGGTCATAGTCATGACGGTGGTCACATATTTCCTATGTAATCGCATGGCTGTGTTACAGCGCCATATAAATTATCTCAATTATTATTATTTTTATTATTATTATTGATAGTTACGTTACAGCATAACTGAAACACACTTCATAGTCACAACTGACAAATCAGAGTTCAACAGGTCTAACCCCTGAATTACCAGGACATAAACCCAATTAACGAAAGTCAACTGTGAATTTGAAACCTCTAGGCAGATGACATGAGAACACACACGACAATTTTTCTTGGTAATTGTTCAACATCTGCTTTCTGTATCTGGGGCTCATCCTGCTGCAATGAAAAAAACTGGCAGGTAATTGACACACTGCACAACCCAGGGAACACTTGGCCCATGAAATAAATTGCTGCTGCTGTATCAGTGTCTCATGCTGAATGACCTTTGAACCATACGGCCACCTGTTTGAGGAATACAGTTGAAAAAGACGTGCAATAAATGAGTGATAACCTTACACTACATTACCAATCAATCAATCACATAAATTTATATAGCGCCCCTTCAAGATCTCTACTCAGAGGTGCTCCCAACCCAGGCCTGGTCAAACAGAAAGGTCCTGAGAAGACGGTAGAAAGAGCCAGCAGAGTCACGGGGAAGAGAACGGAGAGCCGCAGGGAGGCCATTCCATATAGCTGGACCCACCACGGAAAATGCATTTCGCTGCATAGTAGCGGTACGACAAAAAGGGACAAGATAGTCACCGCGGGCAGCTGACCGCAGCGAACGGCGGCCTAGAGAAATGGAGACAGAAGTAAAAGGTGCACATCAAAACTCGAGATTTATTCAGCGTCCAATAGCGAAATCGGTCAATATTTTTTTTATTTAATCGGTCGGTACAGGAGTCAGCAGATTTCAGGTTCAGCACCTACTAGAAACGCTGGATTTAACGTAAAAAATAGGGTGGGGTGTGGACCTACGCGTAGGTCGTGATTTCGGCAAAGTCGCAGCAAAAATCGCAAACACTTCGCAAAGTTTTTAAATCCCCACATGTCTCGCAACGAATAAAACATGAATAAAAGGAACACAATTTTACAATAACTCACCTTCAAATACTTAATATTTAAATTGCTTGGAAAACAAAACCTACCACCACAATACAATATTGAAGCGACGTTTCAAGTTTCTAGGGCGTGTTCCAGTTCTTGCAGTTGGCTGTGGGTTTTAACTTCTTTTAGCGCCATGAGTCACACACATAATATTGTTCGCCTCCTTTAAAGCAGATAATACTATTTAATAATAGTAATGTGAAACTTTATCTATTTTTAGAGCGAAGCAAATGTCAGACAAAAATGTTTATTTATGATCAAAGACATGTTATACTCAGCCTATTATTCGCTAGATGGCGATGGTAAAATTAATGACGTGATGAGTGTCTTGCATTGCTCAAGTAAGACCTTCGACGTCGATAGGGACAACCTACAGCTGCTGTGAACAGCAAAAGCTTACGCGATGCGCTTGGCTTTCGAGTGGTGTTTTAGAAATTTGAATAATTGGGCATATGATTGTACAGTGTGTAATCTAGACATCTGGTCTGGTGGGAGGTGGTGGGAAGTTCCCACCAGGAATGAGATATTCCTCAGAATATCTCTGTCACATTCTTCACGACCTCCTCCCTCCCGATAAGGTCACTCCATACAATGCTCGACCAAGGCGACATGATCTAATCATTCCTAGAGTTGATTCTTTTGCCAGAAGAAGTTTTATTATGCGAATGTTGTATAAATTTGCATAAATGTTCTTCTATTTTCTATTATTTATTTCCTCTTTGCGCGCTCTTGTGCAAGACTTGTTTTTTTAAAAGCGCGATACAAATGACTAATTGTATTGTATTGTACTGTAAACTACCGTGCGTTTGATGGTGGTCTATTCAAGAATATTCTTACTTACTTACTTACTTACTTACTTACATACCATTAACGTGTTGCCAATCCTTGAACGTGTTGCGTAGCATTTTTTCTATTGCTGTGAAAAGCGCGTTTCCGGTCTACTGTATTTACAATTACACTGACAAATAGGTTTTAATTAGTACGTATTTGTATAACTGGTTGACTGTTCATTTAATTAAAAGTCTAATATTGTATTTGTTGGTGAATGATAGTAAATTCTTGATGCACTATCTCCGCGCATTCTAAAGGACTTTGTAAGTGGCGTGATGGCATTGAAGTCTAGGACCCTGTAAGGTCAATTACATCAGCGGGACATTTAATTTCCACATAAAGGGCTGCGAACCGTCTCGGATTCGCCTGGACATTCTCGGAGTTGGCCGTAATCTATATAAATTATTCGCCATTGCGTGACTTTTATCTAAGAACTCTAGCGTTGGTTGCAAATAACTTGACACCAGTTGGATTGATGAAAGGAATTCTTGCTAAATAGAAGTCGGATTGATTAATATAATTTCTGCTAAAATAGAAATGCGATTGATGAAAAAGATTCTAGCTTAAATTGGAGCTGGATTAATGAATAACAGTAATTGTTATTTACATTGAAGTTGAATTGATAAAAATAGTTGTTGCTCAAATAGAAGATGGATTGATTAAACGAATTCTTGTCTAAATAGCAGCTGGATTGATGTTGCAGACAGGATTAATTGGTAATGGCATATCAAGTATTGTGGGCATGGGTTAGAGACCGAGGTAGCCAAAGTTGGCAGCAATATTTCCGGACCACCATAAATATTAACTTTTTTGATATTTTGCTGTCTAAAGTGAAATTTGTGCCAAATTTGGAATCTAGTAGGCTATTAAAACTAGATATCCAGCTGGAGTGTAGTTGGGATGCCATTCCATAAATAGATTAAAATTCTGCACCAAGTGCAAATTTTGAGATTAATTTTATTACATGCACTTTACTGCTTACGACTAATAATAACTTTGTGCTTTTCAGCTGTACTTGCATAAAGAATATCAGGAAAGTTTCTGAAGATGTCCGGTGCCTGGAGAGCACTGTCTGACCTGGCTGGCCGCCACAAACTTCTCTCAGCCATCATTATATTTGGGGGAATTTACATGGCCACGTATCCACTTGGCACTCCACGTGTTCCAACAGCCAGCGAGCGTGCGCAGACTACGAGACAACCCTCTTCGTTGGAATCCAAGTGACTTGACTGCGATCAAGTGATGCTACTGTTACGAAAATATAATGGGCGGACTGGAAGCAGTGTTTTATTTGGGTGATAAACAGCAGCCTTGGTTGGCACGCTCGGCTAGTCTGCTCACTGATTTGCGAGCGAGTCTGTGATCGAGTGATTGCACATTTGACCTGCTATACGCACTCTTGACCGCAAAGACTTGCGATGAACCTCAGATCCAGACCTTGCATGTATAGGTGTACTCATGTGAAGCATCTTGTACTATGACTATTGTTTATGGTTATGGTTACAATGAATTCAATTGAATAAATTTTAAATAAATAAATAATAAGTGCTAGATCCAGACTTTACTGAGCTTGCATGCTTAACAGGTGCTGCACTGAATAAAGTTTAAAAAATTGCAAGTGCATGATCATTGCATTTAGTCATCTGCTGATCTTGCATCATAATAATCTCACTGCATAAATAAATCAAAATAAATAAGTGCCATTCACTAATTTGATTTTTGAGAAACAAATATGTGACCTTGGGCATGAAAATGCAAAGTTAGTATTTGATTGTGGAAGTAAAAAATCATACAGTATGTATGTATGCATAATATATGTATGATCACTTGTTATAGCGCCTCTTCAAGTTTTCTATTCAGAGGCACTCCCGATAACAGCTGGACACTGAATCAAAATTTCATGCCGAAGTGCATGAGCAATTGTGAGTGAAGGACATGCACTGTGGGTCCCTGCGCAGTGGCTTGAGGCGGATTCGAACACGCAACCTTCCAGCTCCAATGAACCGAACATACCTCTACACCATCGTGCCCCAAAATAGTGAGGAGATGATTGGCGAGATGTTACCTAAAAGTTACAATCCAACAGTTTCATAATAATTATGCCCAATGGCAATGGTCCACTTTAACTTTGTAAATTTCATGTTCAACTCCTTGGATTCCTGTATTTCTTTTAAACCTTGGTTTCAAAGAGTCGTTGAGATTTATCTAAGGCAAAAATGAGTCTTTATCTATCATCATTATTTTATTACGAACAACTGATTTACCTCCTGAGCAGTGGTGGCGCCAGCTGTACAATTTCGGCAGGTTGCATCAGGGTCATGCGAGTTGTTCAGCAGGTCGAAGAAATCAAATGTAAAGAAGACGTTAAAAGTTCTACGGAATTTTTGGCAGTCGTTAGACAGGTAAAGAGTAAAAATAGGCAGTACCTCAAATGACCTGCGACGATGTACAGTGGCGCCACCAGTGATTCTACAAGACGGTTTGCAGTACACGTTATTGAAATAATTTATCAGATACACAATTTATTACTCAAGTGTTATTATCGGTTTCATAATTAACATGGTGGTATGATCATTAATATTTCTGCTATTTTAAACACAAAACATAAACATTTGTCTTTGATGCAGAATCGTCCGTGAGAAATTCACTAATTAAGATACAAAATTTGTAATGAAGCAGCAGCTGTTCTATAAATGGCAAGACACGATAAACATTCAATTTTATTACAAGTCTCTGTAAAATTATCGACATATGTGTTACTTTTCACTAAAAAATCCATCGTAAATATTATGGTATTAAAAATATTACTAATGCATATTATGCTAAAATATATGCTAACAATGAAATTTCAGATACGAAAATTGTGACAAAACCGGTCGTGACTGGGAATCTATTAAAGACAAAGGGAATTTATTAAAGACAAAGGGAATTTATTAAAGACAAAAAAAAAAGACGTCTGCAACAAAGAGGGAGCATCATCTCAATGCGGACAAGGAGAGTCACGACCAGTGCAGACATCCACAGCAAAATATGATACATAGTTTTTAGGCCCAAACTGTGCATTCAACTCCAACTTCTGTCAGATAACTCTGTAAAATATTGCATTGGTTTTTCATTTTGGTTCTGTTACAGACCGCTCTATGTTAACCATTTCTTCAGCGTGCACAGGGACTGTTGAATAATGGTTCGAAGAACATGGGCGGAGTTTATCAGGGGCTAGGGGGGGCTAAGCCCCTCCAAGAAGGCCCAAATTCAACTTTTTTACCATGAAAACGGTATCCTTTTTCTGGGTTAGCCCTCCCAATAAGGGCAGACTCGGGGTTAGCCCTCCCAAGAACGGAAACCAAACTCCGCCCATGTCGAAGAATGATGATGACATTCAAATATGGTTTCAAGTTTGGTATGAAAAGCACGACAAAGTACGAACTGCTTGAAATGCGCAGTAAATGAGGGTCGACGTTGTGCAGAAATTCACAGTAGACGGCAGCGCGTTTTACAAAAACTATGGTAATCAAGACAAGCTACTAAAATTTGTATGCTAAATATAACTTACACATGTATGCAGAATGCCACAGTACAGAAACTAAGTCTTCTACATATTACCAACATTGTTATGATTTTACTAGCAAAAATATTCCAGATCTATTTACGTTAAATTGGGCATTATTTACCCAGCACACAAGCACACTTCCATTGGTGCCCATAGCATAGAGTCGTCAATACAATTTACTAGTACTACTACGCAATCAGTTTTAGACTCGTCTGATGACTTGTGAGGTATGGCAACAGCCAACTTTTGCTACAGGCTGATCAACAATAAGATTAAGGTACAATATCATTGGTCAATGGTCATTTATTACTATCCTCTTAAAAAATACCGCAAAGACGCAGATTAAGGTTGGCTAAAGTTAAAGACATCAATCAACTATATAATTATAGAGGCTAATAATTTCAAACTAATTTATTTGCTTAATATCGACAATTATTCCACGATTGCAAAACCTAAAGAATCAGTTCTACCCTGTGTAAGATTAAAATAAATAAAGTCAGAGTTGCGGGGACAAAGCAGTCAGGGACGCATAGGAAGAGATGGAGGAACGTGATCCAGCAGGACCTCAAACTTCTGAAGCTGGACGGTGCTGGAGATGGAGACAAAGGATCCGAGTGGCTGACCCCTCCCCAGCAAGGTATAAATTCCAGCAGGAAAAAAGGGGTCATTCACGTTTCAGCTTGAAATAACGAAAATAGTGTTGCTATTATAATAACAATAATAGCCATTCCATAGGATTCTTTTTATCTTAACAACTTAAAAATCCTAAGGGATCAGTTCTACGTTTTGTAAAATAAATAATAAACTCCTGGAGATTTGGCAGAATTACAATTCCGAACTTCTATGTTTTCGCTTTTCTCTACCAAAGCACAATAAGATGTATTCGTCGCACATCACTTTACTTCGTTGGGACTTCTTAAACGGCTAGAGATAATTTCAAACTCAAAATTAAAAAATATTCGTCAACAAAAATAACTCATTTCTTTCACAAAAACATCAGCAATAGTCCTCGGAGGTAAGGTACTGCAAGACAAAAAAATAATTAATCATACGCTGTTCACTTACACTAAAACTGGCCTGGGAACGCTTTTCTGGTTTCGTACCATTTGAAAGGAGCTATACAATTTAATAGACGAAATAAAGATCGTTAATTGCATGCCTCTAACAATGATTTGAAGGATGCTTAGTAGTGTGGTCCTTATTTTTGAAAGTCTGATTTTATCACGGGGCACCCTCAAAGTTGGTTTCTATTGATGAGAAAAAATTTGAGAAATTTTTTGGAGATAATCCAAGGACATCTAGGGGTCGCTACCAGAGGTTAAAGTTCAAGCTTAGAATTAATTTAGGCTTTGTGGTACAATATGCTTAATTTTCATTAATATGCTTTCCAACCATGTAAATAGCTATGATAAAATTTGATGGACAACTGCTTGCATATTTTATTAACATCCCCAACATCATAATTGTCACTTACTTACTTAATTTATTTTTTTTAAATTCTACAACGCATTAAGTTCCATTAACAGCCATTGCATCTTTTGGCGGCAATTTCACTTCATTTTGATTTGTCATGTATATCAGTATATTGCATAATCTCTCTATTTTCAAAGGTAACACAAACTTGGCAATAGGTCTAAGTTTTGACAATGCAATGGGGAAAGTGAGTAATAGAAAATCAACACTTGTAGGCCTACTCTCTTTCACACTGCAATGCTTTGGCAATAATCCCACAGAGTTCAATCTCAATTGCTTTTCAATTCGTAAGCAGCGTATATAGAGTCGGCAGAAAATTGCTGAAAACTTGAAAGCTGAATCTCAACCAGGAGTTCCTCTAACAGTTCACTGGGATGGGAAGTTGTTGGAACATATCTGCAGTAAAGAAATAGTAGACCGTCTTCCTGTCCTCATTTCTGGAGTGGGTGTCGACCCAGGGTGAAAATTGACGTGGGGTTTGGAGGGTTTCAACCCTCCAGTCTTTATTAGAGCCCCATAGTAAAGTCTGTTTGTCACACCCCAATTCGAAGCGGATAATGGTCCAACTCCTACCCAAAGTTATTTTTCACAATTCTTACACTGTGCAGTCGACCAGCTTTGATTATGGTGAAACAGGATTGGCCACATCATGAGGAGTGACACCAAAGTAAGAGACATCATCGAAGGAAGAATGGAGGGGAGGAAGACAAGAGGAAGACCAAGAACAATGCTGCTGGACTGGATGATGACAATGGATGGTTACAGAGAGCTAAAAAGAGATGCACAGAACAGATGTGCATGGCGTCATTGGACATGAACCTGCCTGACGGCAGAGAACTAAAGAAGAAGATTTATGGGGCTTCCATTTATACCAAATGCCAAAAGGTTACTACTCTGGACAAAACTTGGCTTGAACATCCACTAGAAAAAAGCTCAATGCAACTGAAAGATTTTGTCACGGAAAACACGAGATTTTTCAGCATTACAGCAGGTTTTCTCCAACAGCACGTTGATACATGGTCAAACGATGAGAACTTCAAGTTAGGTTAGGCCACTGCGAGCTCAGTGAAAGTTGTGAATTACATAACATAGTGTGGACTGGCACTCATGAACAAGTACAGCCTAACAAGCTTCAAACAAAATTAATAATGAGAATCAGAAGCAGAGTCTGCTATTGGTTGTGAAGAAATAAACCTATCGTCGGAAAAAGGCTCTGATGCAATAATGGAAATATTAACTGGAAAAACATTTTTATGCCCTTTTGTATGTGTTTTGACCCAAATAGCAAACCAATCCACAGCCCACTAGTCCACCTCCAACAGGGTCCACTGCCCACCAGAATTTATTTTAATTTGTGCATTCAACCACACACTGGTAATAGTATACAATATACGATATTCCATGCTTCGCCTGTGTCTATACATTGATATATGTTATGTCCGGTAGCAACCCCTAAAACTCAAAAAGTCCTTCAAAATTTTCAGTGTTAATATTTTTTAACCTAAAGGAATAAGTTAGGAGGGTGCCTCGTTTAAAATTCCCACAAAAATATTTTTACATGGAGCTAAGGACCACACTAATGCTTAGGCATCACAGTGAGAATCGACATGGGACTCCATAAAGAAACGTCTTAACTCCATGGGTAACTGTGCCGTGGCACGTCACGTCGCTAAAAGCCAATATACAAGCAGGAGCACAACGCTGCAGTAACACATCATGTGCTCGCACATTCCGATGCGTTTGAAATTGGCACATGATGCACTGTGCGTGCACACGTAACTAGTGCGTGTCGACGGCATGTACGAGTACGTTTGTAAGCACTTGGTGTGGCAGTAACGTCATCTCTTCCGGAATTACAGTCTGCGGCACAGAGTCAATACCACCACCGCCACGAAACTCCGGTTTCCTTGTGACGCCGATTTCCGACACTTTCACGCCAGCCTCCAGCATCTTCGCGACGCTATACTCTGGCACGTTCGTGGCGCCAAACTTCCCCGCCGCATCTTTGCTCGAGTCCATCTCAACGAGGAGGCGCTGGTGCTTTCTCGCGGCTTGCGCCGTCGTTTGCGGTGGGGGAGGGAGGATCGCAAGCGCGGGGTTGCGGACGGCGGGTACCGCGGGACGGTATCGGTCGCGGCCCATGACCGTGGACTCGACGCAGGTCGTGCTGGCCTGCTCGGAATCGTCGCGTGGGGTCATGGAGCTGTAGCCGAGGTCGCTGTCTGTGTTGGTCGGGCGGCGGTAAGACGTGTTCATGAAGTAGGGGTTGACGTTCGCGGCGGCCGCAGCGGCTGCTGAGTTGTCGAAGGTCGATAGGACGATGTTGACGTAGCCTGAAAAGCAAAGAAAGTTAGTCAATCATGGTTAGCGTTATATGGGTGATCATAGTGATTATTAGCAGCAAGATGCCAAACCATATATATTTATGTTTGCTATTAATTCAAACTTACACAGCACTTGGTTTCAAAGTCAGTATGAATGGACAATTAAAAGTTATTACAGGAGTCAAATTTAACAGTTTGGCAGCTAAGCAAGGCGTCATGACGTACTACTGCTCATTTTACAAACACCAACTAGTGAATGAAAAGCTGAGTCAGCCTTTGGAAGGATAGAAGGAATCAAACCCAAGTCCATACTGATCTAGTGTTTGTACAGGATTTGTTCTGAATGAAGTGGGATGACTCTAGCTCCATTGCACCATTCAGTCAGCTACCAAACGTTATGTTACAATCATAAGAGCAGATAACAAAGCAAAAACAGATGCTCACACACAATAAATCAATCAACTAAAATTTAATAAATCAATCGAGAAATCAATCAAAAACATATACATATAACTAATAAGCAACATTTAATCAGACTCAATCAAATATGCATACAATCAATTTAGTCATTCACTCCACTCATCGATATATCAATAAACTAACCATTCAAATAAGTGAAAAACTAAACGAATAAACTATTCAATCAATGCTCAATCAAACCCATCAATCAATCCAACTACCGAATAAACTATTCAATCAACATTCAATCAAACCTATCAATCAATCAATCCAACTACCGAATAAACTATTCAATCAACGTTCAATCAAACCCATCAATCAATCCAACTACCGAATAAACTATTCAATCAATGTTCAATCAAACCCATCAATCAATCAATCCGACTACCGTTATGTAAGTCGTCCAAGTCGTCCAAGTCGTTGTCGTTGTTGGAGTCGCGCAGTTGTCCGTCGGGGAGTGAAGCTGTGTAGTGTCGCGAGTGTTGGCAGACGCGGTGTCGGTGGCAGTATATGCCGAGAGCGAGCAACAGGAAGCCGCCCATGATGCCCCCTGCGACCGGGCCAACGGGCATGCTCTTAAAGGTCACAGGGTCATCCTTGAGATGGTCTGTAAAAACGAAACGAACACAGTCGAGTCTACCATAATCTAAACACTTTTATCATACAGCACAAATAACAATCAATGATTACTTCAAGTGTGGCAATTAGTTACAAATTGTGATCTTTTACTGAAGCCAGTTGATATCTGAGAGGCCAGGAAAACCACAGAGACGGTGAAGAACTTTATTATTATTATTGACCTTTTATATAGTGCACCTTCAAGGTAATCTACTCGGAAGCGCTCCCAGTCCAACAACGGCTAAATAAAACAGTTTTTAAGTGAGAAAGAAAAAGAAAGAAATTGTGCATGTATATATAGTTTTAAACACTAAGAATTTTGGTATTCTGTTTAAATTCAATATATAGAGAAACCAGTAGTTATGACAATGCAAGCATTTAAAATTTAAAGCATGAACAGTCATCAAACACTACTAAGCATTTCAGGATTTTGGAACTTACAGTAAGCAGCCTAAGTAAGTTAACCCTTTAACAACCAGTATGCACCAAAGTGCATGGAAAACATTATGTAGCTGGTCGTTAAAGGGTTAAGTATTTTGGTGATGCAGCGACAAGTGTTTGGTATACGCATGATTACTAGTATGGCATTCGAGTACAGAAATCAAACAGAAAAAGAACTACTGAATTTTGCACTGACCACGATACGGAACATGGTCATTGTAGGGTGAACGTGCCCCCAGAATGCCCCCAAAACACGTTCGTTGGGTGGAGCAGAACGCCTGCCTTGTTCGCGTGACACCGTCACCCTCAAGTTCACACCATTCACAATCGATGACGCCAATACAATCGCTGGAAAACAATCAAAAGAAAACAATCAAAAGAAAACAATCAACAGAAAACAATCAATAGAAAACAATCAACAGAAAACAATCGCTAGAAAAAATAACAGAAAACAATCAACAGAAACAGTCAACAGAAAACAATCAATAGAAAACAATCAACAGAAAACAATCAAAAGAAAACAATCAAAAGAAAACAATCAACAGAAAACAATCAATAGAAAACAATCAACAGAAAACAATCGCTAGAAAAAATAACAGAAAACAATCAACAGAAACAGTCAACAGAAAACAATCAATAGAAAACAATCAACAGAAAACAATCAAAAGAAAACAATCAAAAGAAAACAATCAACAGAAAACAATCAATAGAAAACAATCAACAGAAAACAATCGCTAGAAAAAATAACAGAAAACAATCAACAGAAACAGTCAACAGAAAACAATCAATAGAAAACAATCAACAGAAAACAATCAAAAGAAAACAATCAACAGAAAACAATCGCTAGAAAAAATAACAGAAAACAATCAACAGAAACAGTCAACAGAAAACAATCAATAGAAAACAATCAACAGAAAACAATCAAAAGAAAACAATCAATAGAAAACAATCAAAAGAAAACAATCAATAGAAAACAATCAATAGAAAACAATCAATAGAAAACAATCGCTAGAAAAAATAACAGAAAATCAATACATCAAAAGGTTAATTAACCGCATCAGTATATCAATTAATCCATCAATTCTATTAAACAACAAACCAACCAATCAATTAAATATCAATCAACAATTATCAACCAATCACTTAATCAGCAAAATAACTCAATCAATGATCAACAAACAGACAAGTGTGACGCACAAACATAAAAAGTTAAACAAATGAACGAACAAGTGCGAGAAAGAATTAGTAAGCAAATAAGTAAGTAACTAGATGAATACCTGCGTGTTGCTTTCTGGGCACAGTTCGGCTGAAGGCATTGCGGAAGGACCCGTCCCACTTCCAGCGAGACCTTGACAGCCTCCGTCTCCTCTGGAAACTTTGGACAACTGCCCTGACTATTAGAGAACAAAAGACATCAAACAATGCACTGTTTGCACAAGTGTCTGGCTAATTGATTAACTTAGACTGGCATTGAAATAACAGACAAAGCAGTAATAAGAACAAAGAAAACTTCCACAAAAGATCCTAAGCAATACTTGTAAAAGGCACTTAAATGCCACTAGGCTAAATATACAGTAGGGCATGCATACCTATAAACACAAATGTTTCATGTTCTACACTACAAAGCACTTGGTGCCACACTCTAGGAGATTCCTACAGAATATTCCGGAAAAAACATACACTTGCAGAAAACAATAAATTGAATTTGATCATTGTCCTGTGTTGCCACATTATCTGAGAACTTCAATATTATAAAGAAGCGCCATATATAAGTGTGGAATCATGAATACAATATATTGTATAAATATTATGAAATTGAAATCCGAAAATATTAAGACCAGACCTGTCATTGACCTCGACAACTGTCTCGCTGCAGAGGTTCATGCGAAGGGCACACTCACACGGACACTCGCACTCCGTCTGCTCCATTCGATGACAGTTCAGACACAGACGATCGACCTTGAAGAAAACGAAAGCAATGAACCAATCAGCTGATCAACAGCATTTATGTCATGTTCTACAGTAGTCGGGTCAATCTACGAGATAACTTCAGTGAACCCCAAAAAAATTGCAAGAAAACGTTTTATGACGATTTTCTGGTGTCTTAGGTCTGGTGATGAACATACTAAAAGTTGCCTAAAATCGGAGCACGGCAAGTGGTCTAATTTTGGCGGGAAAAAAGATGGCCGCCAATTGGACCAGGCATGGGATCTGGAAATTATACTGTTAGGAACAAATCATGAAATAATTTGCTAACATGCTTTTCTAGACTAATTTGACCCTCCTGATGACGAAAATCGTAGTTAGCAAGCTTAATTTTTAGCGGTTGCATGAGAAAACAAGATGGCGGCCAAAATGGCGGCCTATAATTGCTTCAAAAGGTTGCATAGTTGGGTCAATCTACAAAATGATCCCAAAAATTGTAAGAAGACGTTTTATGACGATTTTCTGGTGTCTTAGGTCTGGTGATGATCATACTAAAAGTTGCATAAAATCGAACCATGGCAAGTGGCCTAATTTTGGCGGGAAAAAAGATGACCGGCAATTTTACCATGCTTGAAATCTGGAACTGATACTGTTAGATGCAAATCGTGTAACAATTTGCTAACATGCTTTTTTAGACTAATTTGACCCTCCTGAGAACGAAAATCGTGGTTAGCAAGCTTGAATTCTAGCGGTTGCATGAGAAAACAAGATGGCGGCCAAAATGGCTGTCTATTGCTACAAAAGGCTAAAAGTCGGGCTTTGTGTGTGATATTAACACGATTTTGTAATTTAAATTAAGATGTTAGAGTTCTAGGCATGCAATGGATTCAAAGACACAAATGTAGCACTGGAAGAAAACCAAAATGGCGGAAAAATGGCGGCTAGAATGTTGAAATTGCTTTAAATGAAGTGTAGTATGCAATGGAAATATTACATCGGACTCCAACTTAGCATTTTTGAGCTGACGGAAAGCAATGGAATCAACTTGGCAATTGTGAAACTGCAAGAAAACTAAAATGGCAGTGATCGGAAATGTTTCAAAGAAGTTCGTCAAAGGGACTGTTGGGCTCATGACAAGCGGAAGTGTGTCGGAAATGGATGGATCTACGCTGGAGGAGGCGGAGGAGGAGGCGGAGCGGGGTAAAAGGCTAATTGAATTTATGCTCATCCAAGCCATCCACATCATCGGCATCATCTTCATCACAGCATGACATCAAACCCATCGAACACCATGTACATGGGGGTCGGCGCTGGAACGAACGACTTCATCAACGGTCACCAGGGGCAGTCGGCATCGTCCCTCTACGGAAGCCTGGCCAATGGGTGCCTGCCGGGAACACACAAACGGAACAAGGGTATGCTATCCATGATGTATCAATCAGCGCACCCCTACGGCCCGCACACCCGAGAGGCTGCCTCTATAGCCGCTGTTCCATCGTCATCGTCGTGTGTCTTCCATCCGTCGTCCACTCCCAACCCGTACACTACGAGCCTCTTTTCGTTGCACTGATCTCCCCCTCGCGGTGTCAGCCTTCGTCTGGAACCAGGAACGCTAAGAGACCGATCATCTCCCACGGGGTCTCGATGGACTGTCTCGCTAGGGCGGTCACCACCACCACCACTACCAGCACCACCACCAGCACCACCATCTGGAGATGGAAGAGATCAACTAGAAGAACCTATCGCAGAAGATCAGCAGTGAGCTGAAAATCTACAGCACCCCTTCCACTGTCAATTCAGATTGTACCCCTGAAACATCGCTGTGCAAACAGTGGTTTCTAGGGTAACGTGATCTGCGTTTGGAGAGCAGGAAATATTCGAACAAGCATCTCCAGGTGGTGGTGATGCTGATGGTGGTGGTGCTGGTGGTGGTGATGCGTCATGGATAGCAAACCCTTGTTCTGTTTGTGTGTTCCCGGTAGGTACCCGTTGGTCAGGCTTCCGTAGAGGGACGATGCCGACTGCCCCTGGTGACCGTTGATGAAGTCGTTCGTTTCAGCGTCGACCCCCATGTACATGGTGTTCGATGGACTGACCCCGAGACCTGGAATGAACGACTTCCAGCGCCGTTTGATGTCATGCTGTGATGAAGATGATGCCGATGATGATGTGGATGGCTTGGAGGAGGATGAATTCAATTAGCCTTTTACTCCGCTCCGCCTCCTCCTCCGCCTCCGCCTCCTCCAGCGTAGATCCATCCATTTCCGACACACTTCCGCTTGTCATGAACCCACCAGTCCCTTTGACGAACTTCTCCGAAACGTTTCCGATCGCTGCCATTTTAGTTTTCTTGCAGTTTCACAATTGCCAAGTTGATTCCATTGCTTTCCGTAGCTCAAAAATGCTAAGTTGGAGTCCGATGTAATATTTCCATTGCATACTACACTTCATTTAAAGCAATTTCAACATTCTAGCCGCCATTTTTGTTTTCTTCCAGTGCTACATATGTGTCTTTTATTCCATTACATGCCTAGAACTCTAACATCTTAATTTAAATTACAAAATCGTGTTAATGTCACACACAAAACTCGACTTGCAGCCTTTTGTAGCAATAGACAGCCATTTTGGCCGCCATCTTGTTTTCTCATGCAACCGCTAGAATTCAAGCTTGCTAACCACGATTTTCGTTCTCAGGAGGGTCAAATTAGTCTAAAAAAGCATGTTAGCAAATTGTTACACGATTTGCATCTAACAGTATCAGTTCGAGATTTCAAGCCTGGTAAAATTGCCGGTCATCTTTTTTCCCGCCAAAATTAGGCCACTTGCCATGGTCCGATTTTATGCAACTTTTAGTATGATCATCACCAGACCTAAGACACCAGAAAATCGTCATAAAACGTCTTCTTACAATTTTTGGGATCATTTTGTAGATTGACCCAACTATGCAACCTTTTGAAGCAATTACAGGTCGCCATTTTGGCCGCCATCTTGTTTTCTCATGCAACCGCTAAAAATTAAGCTTGCTAACTACGATTTTCGTTATCAGGAGGGTCAAATTAGTCTAGAAAAGCATGTTAGCAAATTATTTCATGATTTGTTCCTAACAGTATAATTTCCAGATCCCATGCCTGGTCCAATTGGCGGCCATCTTTTTTCCCGCCAAAATTAGACCACTTGCCGTGCTCCGATTTTAGGCAACTTTTAGTATGTTCATCACCAGACCTAAGACACCAGAAAATCGTCATAAAACGTTTTCTTGCAATTTTTTTAGGGTCATGTCATAGATTGACCTGACTACAGTTGATGGTAGGGAATAGATGCACCAGTTAGCTACATTGGTAATAAATGCATGCTGTGAAAGAAAGCAAGCCGATCGAGGTGCGCTTAGCAATAAATAAATGAGAGGAAATCAATAATAATGCCCAATAAACAGCATGCCAAAGAATTAAAAAAATCAAAATTTGGATTAAAAAAACACCGAAAGCAGTTTAAACTCGAGGCTTTGATTCTATCTGAATCTATTTGATTCTTTGTTATCTAAAAAGCATGCTAACAAAATTCTAACGAAGTTGTTAAATGCTTACCATGCTACACGGGCAGAACGCACGGATCATGTCACACGTCTGGTTGACGATTCCAAGAAAAGCGTTTGTACCAAAGATCGGAGTTATCTACAGCAAAACAGATTCATGAAAACTTATTAAAAGCACTCGCACATTCACACATAAGAAGTGTAGTACAATCTAATCTTGTCTCATCGCATCCAATCTAAAATCTTCAAAGCACGTGTTGCAGCAGATTTTCTAAGTTTTTACCTGGTATCGAGCGCAATGTTCACCATGAACAAGGTTCGTCAGAATTCCATCGAGACTTGTGTTGAACTGTTAGAACAGAAACAAAATTAAGCAGTCATTAAATAAATAAATACAGTAACCAAACACATCAATACTAAATACTGCGACAGTTCTGACAAAACTCAGATTCACATGTCAGAGTGACTTAATGCTCTGGAATAACATTCGCAAAAAAATCTTAACAATATAAATGTTTGGAATATGTTAGATAAATAGAAAGTAGGCATTTGAAAGTAATCAACTGCTATGGCAATACATGCATGTATGTAAAACATGACGAAAGCACATCCTGAGCAGAGTCAAGTTATGTAGTGTGCATACAAGACAGAGGATTCTTCGAAAACAAAGGTCCAACACAATCCTGTTTCAACCCTGTTGTAAAGAATCAAATGGTACGCAACAAAGCTGGCTGGCATACCTGGTAATATCGTTGTGTTGTCCGGTCCATGAAACTGTGACACGCTCGCTTTGTGACAAACCCACGGTGATTTAACATGTCATTTGTAACCAACGGTTCCTAACATAACAGAACTATCACAATATAATTAAATCACCTTTTAAATAGATTTTCTGATAATTTCATTCATGTCTGACTGTCTGAACTTGATTTCCTCAAGGCAAAGGCACATTTGGAATTTCTCTACTTACGCCTTTAACAAAATTTATGTACTGGGAAAGAAGTATTGGGAATTCATACTTAGAATCTTACACTGATGACTGGCACATTAGACATCAAATCAAAGCCACAGAAGTAATGTGATTAGATTAGATAGAAAGTTAGGGTCTTGCCTTGTAATGTGATTAGATTAGATTAGAAAGTTAGGGTCTTGCCTTGTAATGTGATTAGATTAGATAGTTGGGGTCTTGCCTTGTAATGTGATTAGATTAGATTAGAAAGTTGGGGTCCTGCCTTGTGTGTTATGTGTTTCTCCTCCAGTGGACCTCGATCATTCGGTTCGATCAATCCACGATGTGCGATCAAATATCCACGATCATCCATGATGAAACAACTGTTCACGAAAGAATCATCGCAGTGTTTATAAGCAGACAAAACGCAAGTAAAACCTTTCTTACCTCATTGCACAGAAAAAGACGTGCAGTCCATTAGAAAAACTCTAAGGCATTCTAGGAGATGAAGTGTTAGCAACTTCATTCTCTTAGGCTCAGCAATTGAGGTAGACAACTGGTTCTGTACGACGTATGAAATCATGCATACTTGTAAATAAGGAACTATGTATGCGTGTATGTATGTTTACACTACATGTACATATGTAATATGTATGTTAATATTGTATGTATGTGTGCATACGTTGTATGTACGTATGTATGTATGTAATCTATGAGGGCACAGAATATTTATACACCTTAAGTATCTAACAAAAGCACTGTACACAAGGTCAAGTGTTTTAACAAAGTACAAAATATAAGCTGAAACGAGTCAGAGGAAACAGAAGAATCAATGCACAGCAGCATCTTTCCATGCGGATCATCAAACACACGAGAAGTAATGACGACCCATGATTTCAGAATATCGTTTAGCTTGTAAATTATGAATGACATCTAGTGTAATATAATAAAGAATCCATAGAAAATTAGAAGCCTAAATAGTAATTAGATTAAATCATTGCCTAGCAACATCAGCTGATGCCCTTCACACTACAAAGTTCTCAGACAGAGCTAAGGACAGCTGTTTCATTTACCGAATGTTCTCCTGTTCACAGACGGGAATCTGGTCAGTGAGCATCTTGTAGAAGAACTTGAAGGAGATATCCATTCCCATGACGGCCGCTATGCGATCAGCGGGTCCATGTAGAACCGCTGGTCTGTCGTAAAGTAAGCAAGCATAGATTACGTGAAAGTATGAAAATGCATTTATCTGATGACCGCATAAAGATTTAAAATCTTCACGAAATTTCACCACTGATTCGAGATATGAGAACATCAAATAAAATGGAAATTATATCCCAAAAGAAAAGGTAGTACGGCTGCTAGATCGTTGTTGTCAGGTTTGAGATCCAGCCAAAGTATCCTTCAACCCTTGTATCATGTATCTGAGGGATAGTGTCGATACAGGTGTGTAACTAATGAGCAAGCGCCTCTCCTACATTACAATAAACAAACTTCCCTTACTTTACAGGGCTTCGATATCCTATAGCATTCGCAGCACCTGAAATTATTAAAAATCTCTCCCATCGCATTAATTTCAGTATAAATGACTAGTCTCACGTCACTTTTTATTTGCCTCTATTTCACCAGCGTTTGGAGATCACTCTATTTCATCGAGGTTTAGAGCTTTCCAATAAGACAACAGCGAAGAGCATTCTTAGAGGTGCACTCGCAATTATGACGATGCAACAATGAACACGTAAACCTTAAAACTTAGAAATTTAAGGAACAATTAACTCACTTTCCTTCGTAGATTGTGTGACTAATGGTCACTATGTAGCCAGCACCACCTATGTCCAGGTACGGCGGAGTCAGGGTCACCTTCCCAGGATTCTCAAGAGCCCGCAAATACCTGCACATGGCATACAAATGAAGAACAGTAATAACAGCAGCAGTCATTTATGGCAAACTGACTGGAAAAATGTGCTCGTATCTATTGTAACAAAATGAAGGCTATTTTCAATTGATTCCATCCATCCATTGTTATTAAGTTATTAAAGTTAAAAAAGTTAGAGGTGACATACTTGCCTACTTGTCTATTGAAAATACGAAGTTCACAATTGTTTAAACAGCAAAGGTGAAAGGCAAAACATCTGTTTATATGGCATAGGGTAAAATCACTGATCAGTGATCACCTACCAATGTCGCCTTGTAGGATCGTAATTCTTGCTGAGCAGAGTACCCGGGAACATCCGAAAGACACCGCTTGGGGTGGCAACATATCTACAAGCAAGATCAGTATTATTTATCACTTGTTATTATCATAATTAGCATTGTTTTTGTTATTACTAACATTATTATTTACTGTATAATGGAGCAAAAAGTTTCAACACAAAAAATTCCTTGAATCTAATAATTATTCTTGGAATTTCAGATTCGTTCCTAATAATATCAGAATGAATTCTTAATCGATTGAGCTGTGCTCAAATCATTCTAACCTTCGTACAATGTACTCGCTAAGAACGCTCCTGTGATTCTGTCGCAGCCAGTCAGAGTTGATAATTGAAGTTGCCGCAACATCAGTTCGGATATGATCCTAAGATGTAAACAAGCCTTTTTCCAATTGATCAATGCGAAGTAAACTAGAGTCACCAGTGATGAATGCATGGATTCCATGCACACACGTGGAACAAAAAGAATCCTATCTACATTTCACAGACCTATGAAACTGGATTTTCAGAGTCTCTGGGTCTAGGGGTGATCATATTAGATTATATTTTAACATGAGATTAGATTAGATTACGAGATTAGATATGATGAATAAGATTATGGGGTGATCATATTAGATTATATTTTAACATGAGGTTAGATTAGATTATGGGATTAGATATGATGAATAAGACCAGATTAGATTAGACAATAATCTGATGCGTATCGAGGCACTTAAACAGAACGTCTTGACTGTCTGTAAATGGTGGTACTCACGAGGATGCCAGGGTTGCTGATGAGGTTGGTGTTGTCATTGAGGAATGCAAGATATCCCTGGACCATACGCTTTGTCTCATCCTGGATCAGATGCTCAAATGGATGGATGAATGCACTGGCTGACAGGAAAAACGTGCTCGTATCTATGGTAACAAAATCAAGGCTATTTTTAATTGATTCCATCCATCCATTACACTTCCTAATTTATTCTGCACCTTTTCAGCAGTAAAACATGAGGTCAAGTAAGGTACGGAAGTAACTGCAAATTTATTATGAATAATATACACTATACTAAATTATGCAGACAAGACAAATTAATATGCAGACAATATAAACATAAAATAAAAACAATACAAAGGTTACAAAATAGATAACATTAAAGTAATTTAAAGATAATAGCAAGCCTAATAATAAAGACATAAAAATAACATAAAGAAAAATAGAGAGTAATATAGAAAATCTACAAGTAGGGTCAGGTAAGAAACATGCTCAATATAATAAGCATTAAGCACATGTTTCTTATGTGGTGCAAAGAGGGTAACATAATGATCAAAAACAGAATTATTTCAAACATTTTCCTAACTTTAATAATTAATTAATGCAGCTCTAGAAGCTGCCATCATGATTAAAACTATGATCAGTTCTAATGAATACATAAAACGTTTACACAATCATCTTACCAAACGTTGCCAACTGCTTCAGATGCATACAGTTGTTCTCCGTTGGCATGAGATCGAGTCGATGGTAGATCAGAAGGGGGTCGTTCAAAGCTGACAACGGCAAGAACAAGGCATGACATCAAAGTAATGCATATTGAGTTTACAATAAATAATAATAAATATAAGAAAAAAATGATGATCATATTAACAATGGCAATAAGAGTCTTGTGTTACATCTCTAAATTTATACGGTGCCTATCACAGAGCACACCAATCAGAGGCGCTCCCAGTGCGAAAGAGCCAGAGAAAAGAAAGTGCTCAGAGACAGCGGACAGAATCACATTGGGGTAATAGTTGGCATAGATGGAAGAGTAAAAGTATTAACAGTTAAGGGATTGTTGCAATAGCTTTAGCATCTTTTTAAAATTACGAAGGTGGAATTGTATCAGTATAACAATATCTCAAGTTCTTTAAACCTTTGATAACAAGCGTGTACTAAATACGACTGGGAAAGCAATGCAGCAGCTCATCGTTCAAATTATAGACAGGGAAATTACCCAGATGTTCCAAATGCTTTTTCATATTCCACGCACTTTTTAATACCTCGCTCAGGTAACAGAAATAATAACAGCAACAAAGGTAATAACAATAATAGATTAGATGTGGTTTTTATTCCCACCAGTGCTTGGTTTTAGATCTCGACTTGTTTCCTGGAAAACTTTGAGAACGGCGATGAACACAGTTCGGCCAGATTGGTCAAGTGAGATGTGTTGCCATAGGTAACTGACGGATACGGAGGCAGAAGGATCTTGCAGGCCGTTGCCATGGATGGAAGAGGAAGATACAGTATCGTTGCTTGGAAACCGGACGACAACGGTCTCCTTGCCAACCGGCTCGCTTAAGCAGAAAAAGCGAAAGTACAAATATTATTTTTAATAAAGCATATGCATCTCATCCCTCAGAACTACACAAAACCAAAGTAATCACTAAATAAGTGAACATTTAAATTTTAATCAATAAATGCAGCATTTGTCTTGCATGGTTCACTATTACAATTTTTTAAATTTTTATAGGGTAAGTAAGAATGTATCCTTTGGGATTTTATATAAGATCTATAGATTAGAGAATCACATCTCTTAACCCTTTAATGTCGAGATTGTAGTAAATGGTATGGGAAATCCTATACCCTTCGGCATTAAAGGGTTAAAGACCTGATACATCTGTGGTGAAAACAATATTTGCAAAAATAACATAACCATTCATGCCGTTAATATCACTATTATTACATTCATTACTATGCAACTGAATTTTATATAAGCAAGTCACAACTGACCACCATCATTAATGCCCTTCACGACTACCAAGATCGTTAATTGCATTAAATAATTAATCAACACAAAAATATATATTAAAGAATTACTCCATAAAATGTCAATTTACAAAATAATTAATCTGACAAGCAAATAACAAACTTCACACAATGGAACCACTAAATAAGTGAAGTTTAAGAAAAATTTAATCATTAATAAATACCTGATCATTCGTTTCTGGAGATCTTCGAGTCCGGGAATATTTTCAAAATGAACGAGATGAGCAAACATTGGTTGGATCGAACTGAGGATCGGTCGATCGAGCGATGGGTGGACCATCACGTAACCTAATCATAAAATAATCTAATCATAATCAAATCAAGCGATGCGTGGACCATCACGTAACCTAATCATAAAATAATCTAATCATAATCAAATCAAGCGATGCGTGGACCATCACATAACCTAATCAATGTAATCATTAAAAAAATCTAATCATAATCACATATCTTAATCAACCTAACTTATATAGTGCCAACTTCTCGAGATTCTTGTGCATTTTTGAACTATTATCCAAAATATATTTATAACTAATATTCCTATTCGCTATTCACTAATCACTAACTATTCCTAATTTAACCTGTCCTAATTTTATTTTAATTAAAGTCACTTTTAATGTAATTACCTTTCATTTTAATTTATTTAAAATTAACAACTTATCATACCTCTAATATAATTCAACTTTCAGTTAATTGTTGTTCAGTTTAAGTTACCTTTACATCAATGCACTAATTTATGACCAATTCAGCTGATCTACTTTAAATTTAATTTAATCCAACTTGGAAATATAACTTTTTAATCTACCTCCAACTTTGCAATTTAGTGTTTTCGCTTGTCCTCTAACCTCGATTGTTGAGGACAATGGCGTAGCTGTTGTCCTCGGTGTAGTAGGTCGCCGGTTCAAGGACGTCGCCTGCATGAATGTCAATGCCAACAATACCGAACAGGTGACCGTCGTGCAGGCAAGGCCATGTCAGGGTCACGATGGTACCTGAAGAAAGCACATCAATTAATCAATCTAATCAATCACATAAATTTATATAGTGCCCTTTTAAGATCACTACTCAGAGACATTACCAACCCAGGTCTGTCGAAGACAATAGAAAGAGCCAGCAGAGGCACGGGGAAGCGAGCAGAGAGCCGCAGGGAGGCCACTCCAGATAGCTGGACCACCGCGGAGAATGCTCTTCGTTGCATGGTAGTGGTACGAGAAAAATGGACATGGTTGTCACCACGGGCAGCTGAGCAGAGCGAATGGCGGCCCAAAGAAACGGAGACCGGGTATACGTATCGTGTATATGCAAGTGTTTGGTTTTTCATACAGATTCAACACAATACATTGTATTTTAAAATTCATATAGCTCCTCTCGCGCTGCATTCTAACCTTAAGGCGCTCCCAGTGCAATAGCTTTTTAGACAATAAAGTGGTCTTAAGACAATGAAAAGATGAACTAGGACCAGCACTGCAGTCAATAAGAAGAAACATGACTAAGAGCCAATGAAGGCAAAGGCTTGTGTTTTAGACGTACCAGTTCTCAGACATGACTGAAAGAGAATGTAACCACTTTAAAATCAGTAAACAAATGTTCTGCATGCAAATCTAGCATTACTAATCAAACAAACTATACTTGACCCACCTTTGCCGACTTCATCCTTAACTGGGAGACTCAAAGCTGGTTGGCTGTCGATCGGCCAATCAAACGGCTGGAAAATGTCGCCCAAGACGGCACCAAGGTTGCGTGTTGACATGACAGAGGTCGCTTTTCCACGCTGGAAAAGAGGAACAAAGAACCAATCAACAATGAAATTGTTGTGTTTACCAGTAGTCGTCATCATCATCATCAACAATTTCCGCAATCAGCATAGCATTATCATCCCTGTCACTGTCGCTATCGCCAACGTCATCGTAATCATCAAAATCATTATTCCTCATCATCATCATCATCATCATCATCATCATCACATCAACATAATCACCACCAACACTGCCACAATCATTGTCATCCCAAGTCAGTACAAGCAGACTTATGATATTTTGTTAAGCTACTCACCCGTGTTGGAACTGTGATATCACGCTCGACAAGGTACTTGGTGAAGTTCTGGTCGGCCACATCCTGCAGGAAGGTGCGTTCGTACATGACCGATTTCATCTCTGCGAACGTACATGTATACAGATTCATCAAACATAGATATATGCATAAGAGGTATGGTATGCTAAGAGGTATGGCATGTTTTATGGTTGGGTAAAAGAGCAATTTCACCTTAGTGGACAGACCACATGAATGAATCATTTAAGTTTATACACATGAGATCCTGAAAAAGGTATGCTTTGAGGTATGGTATGATGCCCAATATAACACACAGCACCAAGTATCACATAAAGCATAGTAAAGGCTACACAGGCATTGCATAAGAGAATTGACATACATGCAGTAGTTAGATAAAAACATTTACGATCAACTTCATCATTCAATCAATCAATCAATCAAATATTTTTATTTTGCAACCAAAGTATACATGAAAGGTTCACACATCTTGCACATTGGTTAAAAAAAAGGGAGGCCCTAAAGGGATAAAATGATCCCGCTGTCTATGAGAATAGACCATAACACTTCTTCAAACCGCATGCACGGATGCATATGTAGTGCACGCAAAACAAGAAGTAGGGTATATGTAATAGTTATTAAAATGGCAAATCAAAAGAAGGTATGGCGTCTATCAACAACCTACCATCGATGACAGCATACGTGTTGATGAAGACACGCTGAGAGGCAAGAACATTCTCATCATAAATCGTTGTGAGGACATCCTTCGCCTCAGCAAGCGTTGACAAGAGACCACGACTTATGTAGGCAATGAGGACATCATCTGAGAATAAAATCATCTCAAACCATACAGTAACATACAGGGTATTTAATATACATTGTCTAGTAGTAATACTAAGTTTCATTCATTCATATATATATATATATATATATATATATATATATATATATTCAACAATCCGGTTACAGTGTACAATTATGCAGTAGAAACAATTCACAAGAACGCAGATAACAGAATATACAAATCTTAGCTAACTAACTGAACAGGCAGACTGCAATACAGGGTGGGCCATAAAAAAGTAATCCCCTCCGGTTTTTTGACCATATCTTGACCAGAAGTACGAATTTCGAAATGAAATTTTACAGGCTTAAAGACAATTCATATTTACACATGATGGCCAGATTTCATCAAGATATCTCAAACAGAACAAAAGTTATATCACTTTTAGTGAGGCTACCCAACGTTTTTTGACGATTCAAAAACGCGACGCAACAAAAAGTAACAAAACATCAACTCATCTATTCTGGCCAATATCTTGGCCAGAAGTACGAATATCGAAATGAAATTTCGCAGGCTTAAACACAATTCATATCTGCACATGATGGTCAGATTTCATCAAAATATTTCAAACAGAACAAAAGGCATGTCACTTTTACTGACACCACCCCCCCATTTTTTGACAATTCAAAGACGTAACGCAACAAAAAGTAGCAAAACACTATTTTATTAAGTCTCATCTCAAATATTTGTTATCAAAATAGCCTTGATATTGCCAGATGATCATTATTATTACTATTTAAAAAAAGAAACAGGGTACCAGCGTAGCTAGACGTCACTGAGAAGACACTTAGCAAGATAACAATCAAATTGGTAAATAAGGAATCTGTCAGGTTAATTAACAGGTTAATCAAGAACTTTGCAAAGAGACTCAAAAGAAGTGTTGGCACTTGGCAGTGGTGGTGGGCACATGAACACAAGTTGTGCAGCACTACCAAGTTCATTTGACAACAGTTATTTAAGATGAGACTTAATAAAATCGTGTTTTGTTACTTTTTCTTGCGTTTCGTTTTTGAATCGTCAAAAAAGATGGGTGGCCTCACTAAAAGTGGTATAACTTTTGTTGTGTTTGAAATATTTTTATGAAATCTGGCCATCATGTGTAAATATGAATTATCTTTAAACCTGTAAAGATTCATTCTGAAATTCTTACTTATGGCCATGATATTAGCAAAAAACCTAATTTACTTGCGTTTCGTTTTTGAATCGTCAAAAAATGGTGGGTGGCCTCACTAAAAGTGATATAACTTTTGTTCTGTTTCACATATGGTGATGAAATTGGGCTATTATACGTAGATATGAATTACCTTCAAGACCGTAAAATTAGATTTGAAAAATTCCTATTTTTGTCCAAGATATTGACCAAACTTCGTAGGGAATTACTTTTTTTGGCCCACCCTGTACATGGCGCCAATAGCAGCCTACAAAGCATGTCCGCCCAATGGGGGGGTGGGGGGCTCGAACTCGTTACCTCTTGCTCTCTACGCCAGCGTGTTATCCAGTGCTCTACCGGGCCCCATGCTCACTAAATCACCAGCCATGTTTCTGCATATGTACATATGACACACACAAATACATCCTACTTTACAGCCTAATTTGCAATATACCATGTACCTTATAATTTTCTGAGAGCAGCAGATAAGAATAGTTCAGGTAAAATATGGAAAAACGTATATATATATAGCACAGCAATTTGCATGTCTTCAGTGAATGGATTTAATTCTGCATGTCCAGGATAATTAAAGACATCACGCTGAATGACCTTCACTAAACAACTGAAGGTCAAGTAGAAGCTAAGAAGAGAAACTGACCTTGCTTCAAGCTTTCCTCCTCATCTTCGGACCTTAAAAATGACCTTCGAATGAGACCAAACGCCGTGGAGAATGCCAGCGAATGATTCATAGCAGCTGAAACAAACATGAAATAGGGTAAGCTAGCACCTCAGTCAGTCATCCGGTCAGTCAGTTTGTCTTTCAGTCAGTCAACCATCCAGCAAGAAACATCTATGGCCCTCAAGCTCTTCCTTATCTTAGCCTTTGAATATGAAGGGCATCGAAGGCAGATAATAATGAGTTCCTCTCCATGGCAGCGCATCCTTCCACTGACAGCACACAATCAATGCACTAAGTCTATAACTGAAAAGAAGAACAAGAATACTGCACAGAAAGAGGTAAGTTTTCGCTTCACATAAAATTAACATTTAATCGATGCCTGTCTGTGCATTATGAGCGCCTCTGAGTAGTTTCGAATGAATGAATGGAATGAATGACAACGACAGTTTAGAAGGGCTTCATTGAATTAGATTTGTAAGATTACTTGGATTAGATATAATTCGTAAGATTACTTGAATTAGATATAATTCATAAGATTA
Organism: Lumbricus rubellus; assembly: GCA_945859605.1. Taxonomy (NCBI): domain Eukaryota; kingdom Metazoa; phylum Annelida; class Clitellata; order Crassiclitellata; family Lumbricidae; genus Lumbricus; species Lumbricus rubellus. The sequence goes on from OX243818.1 coordinate 16,325,347, forward strand.
CTTGGATTAGATATAATTCATAAGATTACTTGGATTATATATAATTCATAAGATTACTTGGATTAGATACAATTCATAAGATTACTTGGATTAGATATAATTCATAAGATTACTTGGCTCCTTTTCAATGAGGTCGATGAACGCAACATGGAAGAGCTTCTTCTCATACGAGAGAAAAGTCAATCGGTCAAGAATGCAGCTGTCGTCACGCGAGAACCTCACTTCGGAAGACACGCTCATCACAGCCACCTGTTTAAAAAACAAATATTATTACTGGATTAATAACCAGTGGCGTGACAATAGGGTAGACTGGGTAAGACAAAGTCTAGGGGCCCCCGAGTGTAGAGGCCCCAGAGGGGCCCCCGAATTTGCAAGATTCCGAAAAAATATGCTAAATAAATATTGTAGTAGACTAAGTAGAGTAGACGATACCGTGTCAGACTCTCCGTACGGTTACCCGAGAACCCGTCAAGTTCTGTCGACACGACGAGTCGGAGACGCCCAGCTCCAGCAGTGCACAGCACTAATGTTTAATTAGTGATAACTTTCCGGTTCCGGAAATGACGTCATTGCATTTGCATGGTGTTGACATGATTTTAGAGAAACTTATTTCCGTGAAAAAAATTGCGCATGAGCATCTCATTGTTTGAGAAATGTATCCATCTGGACAAATTTGCAAACATTAAGGCATGGAAAAAGAGTTCTGAGTTTTGACTGAATGACTTCACACTGTAGCAAAGGACTTCAACCAAACCTTACATAGTCCGTTAAGGCCAGCCTACTTAACTTCAGTCGCACATGTCATAATTGTCATTTCCGCCTTGTTAGGAACTTACAGTTTACTGTAATTTGTACTTGTATCTTGTTCATATACATCCTCATTTAAGTAAATTAATAAGTAATAATACATTTCAATAAGTACCATAGGGAGAGGGCCCCACCTTCATATTTTGTCTAGGGGCCCCCAAGTTCCTAGTTACGCCACTGTTAATAACATCAAGTAATCAAAATAAGAAGGTACAAAGGCATGAAGTTCACTATCCTCTTTCTCCAACCTTATTTTGCAAACAAATGAAGACTCGCTCTTTTTTACAGTATCCTGCACTTATTGATCAGATGAATTCATAAACTATCCATATATATATAATAATAATAACCATAATAATAATAACATTAAAGCATGATACAAAACTACATAAATTGAAACCGAATAAATTATTTCAATGCAGCTGTCTCAGTAGAGATTTCAACTTACGCAGAGATCTCGCTATTTTATAGGAATACGACCAATGTAAGCCATATTCCGCAGAAGATGACTTTATGTATACCCTGTTTAAATAATTAATGCCGTCTAATAGAGTACAATAGCGCCTTTGAGGAGTTTCTCTTGAAGTGGTGCTACATAAATTCATGATTACGATCACTTTAGTAAAGACGGCGACTGCCTTACCCGATCGCCTTCGTTCAATGAATAGATAATGTGCTTGGCAATCGCCTTCGCAATCTTCAGTTGAGGCGCACTCAACGAACTTCCGTGATCGATAACGATCACAACGTTCTTCGATCGCTGGTAGATCGTTGAGTAGAACACTCCCCTACAGAAGAAGAGCAAAAATCAGATATTATAACTAAAAAGTATCAGTACAATAATTGCCGTTTGGATCAATTCATAATCGTGAACTTCACTCTTAACCCTTTACCCGTTCATTTTTCCCCGTTAAGCCCGTGTTTACAGCGGATATTTTCGGGGCAAACAGGTAAAGGGTTAAGCCAAATCGAGAACAAATCGTCAGTATTATTAATATTATAATGTATTCACAATTTAAAAAGAAACTTTCGAAGATATAAAAGTTCATATTGTTTATTACACCCTTCCTTTCATTAATTATTTCAAAATTATTCTAAACAAATAACACTGTTAATAATATTAAAATCCACATCAAAGATTAAAATAGTTCTGGTATGGTGCATTGGCTCAATGGCTCATCTCACATCATTTACCTCACCAGAGTGACCAGACCATCCCTTACTTTACTGTACAATACCATACCGCATGCCATTCTGAATTATTTAACTTCCCCTACTTACCTTACCGTACTTCATTACACCTTACCACCTACCATACTATAATCATACCTTCTTTACCTTACCATTCTTTATTTTCCCTTAATATACGTTGTTGTAATCTCCTTTACCTTACTTAAACTTACTCTTCCAACCCTACCCTACCATCCTTTACCATACCATAGCATATCTTATCATACAGCCTCCATGCTCTTACCTGTGCCTAAAGTCGTGAACGTTCTTGCAGTCGGAGTAGAGAAGGTTAGGAAAGTTGTGTGCTGGAAACTCATTGTGGATGCCTTCTGTTGACAGGAAGTACTGCCACTTGATGCTCTGAATGTACTGAACGTTGTGCTGGAAGACTGGAAAGACAGCAATGAACAATGTCATATTATAAGAATCTAACAGATGACTCGGATCGTGTAAGATGGAGAAAATACAGTAAAGTTAAGTAGGACATCCACCAAATGGCAATAAAAGTCAAAGCTATTCATTCATTCATTCTATGGATTTATATAGCGTCCCTTCAAGAATTCTACTCAGAGGCTCTCCCAGCCCAGCCACGGCTGCAAATTACCCTGCAATTTGATTGGTTAAGTAAGGTTTACAACTAAAATTTCTTTGAGATATGGAAGGAACAATAATGATACGCAAGGTTAAAATGCTTAGGACACTTTCTTCATTTGCTTCAGCCTTTCTCTCTTCACTATTTCAGCCTATGATTGGGCGATCTCTCTTGGCCATGTTCTCATAACTGTTTGAAAACTAATGGCTTAGCCCAGGCATGTCCTTCACCTCTTTCTCCCTCCAGTTCGTGAATAAAGATACTCTGCGTGGCCACATTCTCATAATCCTGCACTTCTGTGCTTTGACCTCTTCATAAGAAAGGGATTCACAAGCAGAGTGCTGCACACTCATAAACATGTTTTAAAATAATATTATTACTTCTATGTGCAATCCTATTTTTACAAATTTACTGTCCCATATGCGCTATCACAAATGGAGTACTTAATAACACTACGCTCACTTACTCATTTACTTACTTATTCTCTAAACAGTATATGAGATCAAAATAATAAAGCTATATCCTGAAATTTTGTTGTTGAAACTTTAAATGAGAATTTGAGCAGAGGTTGAAACCTTAGACGACAAATTTATGCCAATCAACAATTGACACACCTGTGAATGATGAAACTAACAGGTTTCAATCCTTGCATTTAAGTCTCACCTTCAGTCAGGTTTCGGCCGGGATTGAATACGTCTGCATGCAACAACGTCGAGGGGAAAAGGTCACAGCTGAACTCCTGGCTGACCTGACACTGATAACTGTCATCCCACCTAATAAATGGCAAAGATGATATTATAACAAACAGACGTTTAAGTACAGAAGATCATAACAATGATATCATTACAAGTGATGAAGGCTACGATAAAGACAATGATGTATGACAATTTACTAAACAATGAAACAGCTCTATGCATTAAAATTCAATATAATACAATACATTTCATAATCATTATTAGTATCTATATGTATCTTGCTATTCGTATTTATAAAATATATACAAATATAGGGGCGCAGTGGTGTAGTGGTGGCGTCGTTGCCTTGGAGCTGGAAGGTTTGAGGTTCGAATCCACCTCGCCGCGTAAGGACCTTGGGCAAGTCCTTCACTCACAATTGCTCAGCGCTTCGGCGTGAAACTCCGATGCAGTGTTCGCTCTGCATTCGGGAGCGCCTCTGAGTAGAGCTTGAAGGGGCGCTATAACAAGTGCACATACATACAAATATATACAAATATACACAAAAAGAACCTCTGAGAAATCTTACTTTAGGTCAGCATTTGGAATATTGCAACATTCAAGGCGTTGTCCTGTTGGCTGGCGGAGATGCAACTGGTACAGGTTCTCAACTGTGATCTTACTTGTTCGCAGGACCTTAAGGTACTGGCTCAGTTTCGTACCAAGATGCCTTGACAACTAACAAAAGCAAGCACCAAAAACATCAACGGGAAGGCTAACATTGAACAAAACATTGCTGAGCAACAGCAGCAATGATAAATAAGAGTATTAGCAGCTCAATGAGAATGCAAATGTCAGTTCATCAATAGAAACATCAACAATGACAGCAATAGCCAAATGTCAATAACAACAATGTCAGTCAGAATTGATTAAATCAGAACAAATGTCGGAAAGATCTGAGCATACATACACAGCATATCAGAATAGATGAGATCAGGTCATATTAAGCACATCATCGACAAAGAATATTTTTAAACAATCATACGATTGTCATTGACTTTTTGAACTTTTGTACAGTGCGCCCTTTCTTCTTTCAGCCTCGACTGTCATACTACGCTCCATAAATCATCCTATTGTTGTTTCTGCTCTTAGTGTTATAATAATAACAATTATTACTATTTATATTATTTGACAAGATTAGACAACAATACCTCTGAGAGTTTGGCACTGTAGTCAGGAACTGAGTCAGAGTAGCCTTGAGAATCGAAAATACCCTAGAAAAACAACACAATCAGATACTTTCCAACATAAATACACTGACACGAAAAAAATTACATATCGGTACATTGCAACAATAGATTTATATAGCACCTCTTCAAGCAAGACTCGTCGGAGGCACTTCCAGCCGAATGGTAGGAAACCAGTATCAAACAGAATCAAGGGCACAGACAGGAGACAATTTGGGAGTTTTACACTGGATATGGTCACAGAGTACAGGGTTAGTTTTTAACAGTTCCATTTTTCAACAAAACCTAAATTGTAAGAATGTAGCACATTTTGGCCATTTTCTTGCTAAATTGATGCGACATAAACTTGGCTTTGGTCAGAGGTAATATAAAGACATAAAAATAGCATAACTTTAGGTAATACTAAACATGGTAATAAAGACAGTAAAAAATAAGGTAAGCTAAAAAATTTTGCTCATGATATATCCACATTTTATTTATATAGTTGAGGAGGTTTGAACCAATAAACCGTCATCTAAATCTACCCATGCACAGCAAGTTCTCAAGATTTACAGAAAGACAACAAGGGGCTCAGACCAGAGGGCGATACATGTAGGCAATCAATTCCAGAATGTTGGACTGAAACCAGCAAAACAAACCCATGCTGTTACATATGATTCTCTTACACATACATTTTCAATCAACAGTTAATAAACGGCAGACTGTGAGCGCTTTCAGGTGGCTTAAAAGCGGTGCTGTACACAGATTCTGCTGAGCTACTAACATGCGCAATTCCACAATCACATAGTAATGCAATGAGTGGAGAGGCATAAAGGAAGGATAAGGTGTTACATGATGGAGCAATATAATATTAAACAACAAAAGGAAAGGCAAGGAAAATGCAGAAAGATTTAGCTAAAGCATGGTAATGTAAGGCATGGACAGGCTAAGGCATGGTAAGGCATAAAGGCAATGCAAGATAAACTAAGGCAGAAGAAGGTAAAGTGTGGTAAGGTTATAAGTAAGGCAGGATAAGGTAACTTAAGGTAAGGTATTAAAGCATGGAAAGGCAAGGCATGATAAGGTAAGGTACTCGAATATAGGGCAAGGCAAGCTAATTTTAGTAGGTTAAAAGATAAAATCAGGTAGGCCTAAAGCAAAGAAGACAACACACATTTGGCAATTTAGGGTAATGGGAGGCAAGGCAATGTAAGGCCATTGCCAAGGAAAATGTAGAATTTCAAGACAAGACCACATATAGACACATTTACACACACACCTACAAACACACCTACACACACACACCTACATACACACACACATACACACAAACACACACCTGCATACACACACACATACACACAAACACACCTACATGCACACACCTACACACACACACACAAACACACACCTACACACACACACACAAACACACACCTACATACACACGCACATACACACCTACATGCACACACCTACACACACACACACAAAGAGACAGCCAGCAAGATAGATGGCGTTGAACAGTGGGTATAGTTTTCTATGCAGACACGCTAATCAACCCCAACAGACTGACACTTGTATGCAGAACCAACGACTGGCACTGTACAGAGAAAGGTCCTTCTGGCCGGGACTCAGTCGGTGGTGGTGGTGGTGGTGGTGGTGGTGGTGGTGGTGGTAGCTTGTAGGTCGGTCTAATGGAGGTCGTAAAGCGATAAACATTAAAGGAAAGAGACCCATAAAACCATTAGCAGACTAATAAGACGTCAAGCCATGTATACATCAACTCCACCTATGTCTTTATGTCTTTTTGTGTATGTGCTGCACTGCAGCTGTCTCTCTGCCTGCCTGTCCGTGTCGGTCTGTCTACTTGTGTGCATCTTCACCTGTCTCTCTGTCTGTATACATGGGTAACTGCCAGTTGTAGCAGTTGATCTGCATACTTGTGTTTATGCAATGTATATGTGTAATTATGCATACATGTACGGCAGTTATGTACGCTCAAGTGTGTACTTCCCTGTACTTGTGTATGCAAGTAAGCAAGAAAATGAGCTATTGATAGAAAAGTAACTCAAAAGACGAAAAAATGAATTTTAAGTCAGAAAGAACAACTGAGTCAGTCAGTCACTCAAACAATCAGTCCATAATACAATCGTCAATCAGTCAATAAAACAATCAGTCAATAAAACAATCGGTCAATCAGTCATTCAAACAATCAGTCCATAATACAATCGGTCAGTCAGTCATTCAAACAATCAGTCCATAATACAATCGGTCAATCAGTCATACAAACAATCAGTCCATAATACAATCGGTCAGTCAGTCACTCAAACAATCAGTCATTCAAACAATCAGTCACTCAAACAATTGGTCAGTCAATCAGTCATTCAAACAATCAGTCATTCAAACAATCAGTCAATAAAACAATCGGTCAATCAAACAATTGGTCATTCAAACAATCAGTCGCTCAAATCATTTGTCAATCAAACCATCGGTCAATCAAACAATCAGTGAATCAAATCATTTGTCAATCAAACCATCGGTCAATCAAACAATCAGTCACTCAAATCATTTGTCAATCAAACCATCGGTCAATCAAACAATTAGTCACTCAAATCATTTGTCAATCAAACCATCGGTCAATCAAACAATCATTCACTCAAATCATTTGTCAATCAAACCATCGGTCAATCAAACAATCAGTCACTCAAATCATTTGTCAATCAAACCATCGGTCAATCAAACAATCAGTCACTCAAATCATTTGTCAATCAAACCATCGGTCAATCAAACAATTAGTCACTCAAATCATTTGTCAATCAAACCATCGGTCAATCAAACAATCATTCACTCAAATCATTTGTCAATCAAACCATCGGTCAATCAAACAATCAGTGAATCAAATCATTTGTCAATCAAACCATCGGTCAATCAAACAATCAGTCACTCAAATCATTTGTCAATCAAACCATCGGTCAATCAAACAATCAGTCACTCAAATCATTTGTCAATCAAACCATCGGTCAATCAAACAATTAGTCACTCAAATCATTTGTCAATCAAACCATCGGTCAATCAAACAATCATTCACTCAAATCATTTGTCAATCAAACAATTGTTCAATCAAACAATCAGTCAATCAAACAATTGGTCAGTCAGTCACTCAAACAATCAGTCAATCAGTCAGCATGTAAGCTTTCTGTCTGACTAACCAAACAACCAGCGAGAGCCTCGAGCCATAACAAACTCGTGAGTGAAGCCACCGAAAGCACTGTAATAAGCACACATCCATCTGTAAAGATCTGCCTTTGAAATTGGAATCTGTTTATTGTTCTGGCTGACAGCTGCACACTCCACTCAGCTCTCATAACACCAGACCCTAGCATGGCTTACACGCCAATAAACGAATGCCTGGAATCGACAGACACTTATAGAGACCATTTGTCTGGTAACACAGCACAGTCACTGTGACCTATAATCTGAAGCGCAACGCCTCGAGACAGCGCACTAAAGTATCCAGAACGATACGGTCGGTCTCGATGTGACATTTTGCTAAAAGCTGTGATGTGGCTTTCAAAGCAAATTAAAGGACTGATGGATAGTAGATACCTTCTAGCCACAATGGTGATTCTTGTCACTAGACATGACTGTAGTCAAGGTTTATACTACGCATTACTTTAAAGAGAGTACGCTGCACGATAACCATCTGATAGCAATTGGTCCTCTTCCTGGAAGGACTAGAGAGCTGAGTGCACTAACAGCCAGACACATGGACAAGGACACATACAGACAAACAGAAAGACAGAGGCAATAACTGAAGAGCAAATAAATAGCCAGAAATACCACCAAGAAGCGGACTACAGTAATGAATGAACAAATGAATGGGAACTAAAGGAAAAAATCAATGAAAGAAAGTTTTATATGCAATCACAAGTGAATGGAAGATTCAATAAATGGATGGGCTAACATTTGGCAGACTGCCATACTTAAATAAACTAACCACAGACAGACAGAGGGACAGACAGAGAAACACACACACACACAGAAAAACAGGCAGACAGACAGACACAATGACGGATAAACACAAGCCTTTAATGTGCAAGGGCAATTGCAAGCATGGCACCACTCTCCTCTCTCCCCCTTTTGAATTCAAGTTATTCCTCAGTTACTCCTTAAAATGCCTCTTAAGAGAATGTTCACAGACTAAAATGCTGGCAAAAATAAACAAGATATCTAAAGTCAATTGACGCATGTTCATAATCACAGAGTGACAGTTTTACTTAATTAGCTCAAAAGGTTAGTGGTTAAAGGTTTATTACTAGACAATTGATATACATTCAGAGTTCTGGCTACATTAGTGTCTGTTGTTTTCATATTTAATACTGCACAGCCATAGTCTTTGTCCTACATCGCTAGACAAATGATGTCGGTGAACGTTCTTGATACATTCACAATTGTAAATTGCAATAACAAAACATGCATAGAATCATAAGTATATAGTCACTTCAAGGGTGCTTTACAATATCAGTTGTCAGCTTAAGTTGAAATAGAATTGAGTTAGATAGAATTTCGAGTGTCCTTTCAAAGTATAAACACTCTTCTCAGCAAAAGATACGAGGGCACCACTCCACGCAGCTGTGTCTGTCGTTCCAGACATCACTTCTAAGAAAGCAGCTTCCCGAAATTTTTACTAGGTGATTTGGAACTCGGAGGAGCCCGGCTGATGAGATGAGAAAAGAAGCTCTCTGTACTCAGGCTCCAATAGATCAAAGAAAGCCAGTCAGTCAGCACCCTGGGGCAGGTGCTACAGCAGGCACGTGAAGTCCAGAGCCGAGGTGCATTTTTAAGCGCATGATTGTCCGTGTGTGTGCAGTCAAAGTAGCTTGTACTCTACCAGGTACGAATTTTAAGACCAGAGAGAAACAAGAAGGAAAAGGAATTAAACTGTCTGTACATATCCTCTTGGTCTATTTCTGTCTGTCTGTGTCTGTCTGTTTGTTTGTCTGCCTCCCACTTTTGATATATATATCTCTCTGACCAGGCTCATCAATGTCCTGCATCACAGGAGGCAAGATATTTAATTTGGATTCCATTCCTTATCTTATCCATCAGCATGGAATGTAATAAACATAGATAAAAACAAACACATCACATCTTTTATGAGCTCTCATAAACAAACTGATAAGGAAAAGGATTGAAGATGCAAATGAGTAAGAATAACACAGTTATTAAATTAATAATAATGACAGCAAAGGATGATGACCAGGACAAAGGATGATAACGAGGGTGACCATTAGCAGATCTTAAAAGCACTATATAAATCATTAAAATTTCCAATAACACATCAAACCTGCATTGTATGCTCTGGCATAGAACATGGTAAATTGTTATCAATCATAATATTGAATAAAAGAATATGATTTATCGATTGTCTGATTGATCTAAATATCCAATAACACATCAAACCCGCAGTGGATAAGCTCTGATATTGAACTTCATGAATATTAAACATAATATTGACTAAATAATAGCACTTAACAATTAATGGGATTGATATGGGGAACAGAAGTCCTTTAAGCACAGTCCAGAAATCAGCCAGCAGCATGAAGCATTCATGACATGTGAGGGTGGTTTTGAGACCTCCGTGGCCAGTCCTCACCACGAGTCACCTGATCTTCCCATTAACATCGTATATCAGTGTTCTCAAATTGCAGAACAGAGTACTGGACCGTTGCAAGCTATAACTACACCTGTGCTGAACAGAGATCTATAGCATCACAAAAACCCCATCCCAATACAAACTTGAGCAAAATTGGGCCCCACTTCTTGAGTTGTGCTGTTCCATGGCATAACTGATATACCCTCACCATGGCACTGGTTGAGTATACAAGGGAAACTAGACCAGAATAGTACCTCTGTTGAAGTTCAGTCAGGCTTTTTAACCACATTTCTTTAATTCGCTATCAATTGATACAATGTTTAAGATACCAATGTCACAGGAATCTGTCATTCTCAGTTGCTGGTCCTATCACCTGGAATGGTCTTCCTGTTGCATTGCGCCTAATTCCCAGAGGTCACTCCGCCCTGTTCCTTAAGAACCTAAAGACTGTTTTATTTAGCCGTGGTTGGGCCGGGAGCGCTTCTGAGTAGCCTACCTTGAAGAGGCGCTATATAAATTTCCGAAATAAATAAATAAATAAATGTGCGTTCTGATGATGGCACTATAAAAATCACAATCCATGGATGAATATATCATTTTTGTATTGCTATTTATCATTTCAGTATTGCCTACTACCAGGCCTTTACCGGCATTTGACTTTTACAGCATATTTGCATTCAGCATCACAAATAAAAACACAGACATGACCATAGGTGTAGGGGACATTTCAGGAGTGGGGGGGGGCAAAAGTTAAACTTTTACCCAAAAAATCTGACGACTTTTTTTTAGTCGTCCGGTTCAAATTCCGAAATTTCTTTATACATTTTTTTGCTTTTCCCGGCCTGCTTGCCCGAAAAACCAGACTTGCCCGAAATTTGGGGGCATTTGCCCCCCTCTGGACCCCCGTCTCCTACGTCTATGGGCATGACTGAATGAGAGCACCAGAAGGCTTCAGAGCATTAAAAATAACGTCACAGGAATTTGTCCTTTAAAATGCAACATTCATCACAACAAACAACCATCCAAAATACCAACTTTTGCTTAGAAACTGGTAATAATGGTAGAATGATTGTTGTGATACGAATACAAGTTCATTGGTCCATGTTTCCTACTAATTAACTCCCTAGGTATATAATATAATTCTCCAGTTGTTTTGTGCTTATTTTAATACACATTATTATATACTGATGCAAGAGAAGGGTGAGGCCCGAATCCCCCGAAACCATGAAAATAATTTTGGATGGATATCCTAAATCAATTTTCACACACTCACGCACGCACGTATACCCACACACAGTCACACACACGCACGCCCACTCACCCACACCCACACACACCGCACGCACACACACACTAATGATTTTTTAGACACTAGACAGTGTTATCAGCGACACTCACAGGACAATTTAATTTAAATCAGGATAGTTTTTAGGAGTTCAACTGCTTTGTACAAAACTGTTAATTGCGTTTTTGCATATTTTCAGCATTTTGGAGATTTGTGTGTCAGGGATTCAGCTTGACGCCTATGAGAACTAAGCAGATTAACATTAAAATTAGTTTGTGACACTGAAACATTATGCTCTAATGATTGAATAATTCGGAAGAACACTAGAACAATATTTTATCAAAGTCACCACATTAGACAAGATTAGACCAATTCAGCATTGCAAAACCCTTTTACAGATTACAAGTTCTGGCTCGTATAAAACCTAAAATAGCAGTTTGCATTTATACGATAATCATAAGACAGATTTAATTTGCTTCAATAGATGTGATCTAATTCAACGTGGTGCTATATAAATCTGCGAATAGGCCTATATATCTAAGTGAAAACCAACCTGCATTGTCGTAATTCCAATTTCTTCGTTGCTTAGCCATCGTAAACGTGCGGCAAACTTTTTCGCCTCGTCCCTCAGTCGAATCCCGCCCAATTTCAGGGGGTCCGGGTCCTCCTGGGTTGTGTCAAATGGGAACGGGGCGCTGTCGACATCAGACGACAGTAGGGCAGGGTTGTTGAAGCGAACAAAAGACGGTAAGCCCTCCTTGCCAAGGAAACTGGAGTTCATCACGGATTTCGCCCTGCCGATGAAGACGATCAGGACCAAAATCGTCCGCAAACTGCTCTCGTGTATCATTGCACCGACACCTACGCGCGACGCTAATAGTAACGATAATGTGCGCCCTATAAAAGCAGCGCTATAAAAATGCGCTCGTTTCGCTAAAACAAAGGTTAAGTTGTTCTGCGACCATCGTAAAATGCGATCGTCATTCGAAAAAGTTTAGACTCGCAAAGAAACGATTAATGCGAGAATATACAGAGCTTTATTAAAAGTTTTCAGCGATGTGGAATCACAGACATTTTGTCCATTTACGATCACTCCAAAACTGGATCGAGTCAAAGAAGCACAGCAATTAGCCAATAGATTGCTATCACAGACTACCGATTTAAATGATGAGCTATGCAACCTTGTGACGTCATTTTATCCCAGGTTCTCGCCCTAGATTAGAATCTCGAGACTTACAGCGCCCTCAAAAGCGAAGTTGCGGGAACCAGCTTAATCGCAGGTGCTTGCTCAAAACAAAATCGATAGGCGCAGCGGGTCATGTCCGGAGAGTAAGGCAGGCAGACACATAAACGGCTAAGGTGGGTGATGTTTAGAGTTGAAATGACGAGGGGTGTGAGAAGAGGAACAATCAGGATAGGATTTGTGAAAGAACAATGTTTTCAGTTTTGAGTGAAAGACCTGTGGTTCCTTATGTAGGCCTAATATAATTTTCGTTTATTCAGAAATCCATTTGACAGACCGGTACCGCAACCGGCTATCAGAGCTATACAAATTATAAACAATAACAATCTAACGTAAGTTTCTGTAGGCCTACCCAATCGACATCGTTATCGTGAGCTACAAACTTCTTTTACTTCACTAGAAAATCAAAGGCAGGGCACACAATTATTCACGTCATTGCATCACCTCGATTCGTCCTCAAATCAATCCACCTGCTCAGAGTTATCTTTCGATCAGGCAGTTCAATGCGGTCATGCGGTCTGGTGCGCAGAGCATAGGCCTAATGCCAACAGCCTAACATGCAATAGGCCTAGGTAGAAACAGCTGGCCTTGGAGGACGTGCACGATTTGAGTTCCAGATGATCACTGCAATTAATTAAGAGACTGGCGTCTGCAATATATTGCAGGCCGTCTTCACAGCTGCTGTAGCCTACGCTATATAGTAGCGATCTCGAGACAATCGATCGATTATGCCTACAACTTAAGTAAGAGCGATTAAAGCTCTGCACGCTTAGGCCTACTTAAATTAGCTTGATATTTATTTTTCGAGAGTCTATAGGCTTATAGATCACAGTATAAATATTATTTGATGCCAGATTCTGGTGATTCTGGTTGACGCTTTTTACGTCTATGGCTACGACGTGGAAGCCATAATAAACAAAGATGGCGACCGGCGGAGGAACTCCTATGAAAGATGTCGTGCGAATCGTATGTCTCTGCTTAGCGTGGTATGTAGCTAGTTCGGCCAACGGGGTCGTGGGAAAGACAGTCCTGAACGACTTTCCCTACCCCATGACGGTCAGTATGGTCCAGCTTCTGTCGATCACTACATACTTGATACCGGTACTATGGGTATGGAAGGTACCCTCAGCGAAACCTAGCGAGATACCTTTGAAGTACTGGTTCCAGATGATATTGCCGCTCGCCTTTGGAAAGTTTTTCTCCTCCGTGTCGTCGCATATCAGCATCTGGAAAGTGCCAGTTTCCTACGCACACACCGGTACTTTATCGTTGAATTACTTTTTGAAATTGCAAAATAATTATTTTTGCAACTATTTTGTGGCTGATTACGGGACCGGTCTCTGTGTCGGGATTCAGAGCAAGCCTTTGACCAGAACTGCTTATGCTATAATTCAATATTACTGTCAAGTGTGAATAATCCTTGTGTTTATAGGGCGGTCCGGTAGCGCATTAGATAACACACTGCCATGGAAAGCGCAGCGGACCCGAGTTCGAGTCCCCGTTTTATAGATGTGCTTTGTAGGCTGCTTTTAGCGCCGTGTATTGCAGGCTGTCTGTTCTGTTAGATGTTAAGATTTATGTATTCTGTCATTTGTGTTCTTCTGATTTGTTTCAATTGCATTACTGTATGCTGTAATTAGTTGCGGTCTGTCAACCGGATTGTTCAATAAAAGGAAATTATTATTGTTTACTTCTTTGACAAAATATAAAGGGCATAACATGATTGCCTGGTTTTACTTGTAGTGAGAGTAGACTTTGTAGCCTACCGTTTTTTTAAATAGCACATAATTATTAGAGCTCTTATCAGCTAATTATCTGATCATCTGAATGTGGTTGATTTTGATGTGATTTTAAAGCATCATATGGTATGGGATGGCTTCTATCCAGTTTCTGTCTGACTTCTATTGAGCTATAGACAATGGCCAGGTTACTCATTTAGCTCTTTTTGGTGTTGGCTCTACATTTTACATAGATGTAGACTACTCCATCGTTCTACATCCTTTCGACTGTCGACCAGTCTGTGGAATGGTTTGTTCATTCTTATCTGAATGCTCAAACTGTGTAGTTGTTGGGTCCTCTAGGTCCTTTTGGATCCCCGTCACGTACAGTGTGCATCAGGGTTCCATCCTCATTCCTTTATTATAGATCTTCTCTATACCGCTGATATCTGATCTCTACTGAAGTAGATTTCTTGAAAAGGTGCTAGATCAGTCCAGAGAACGAATGACTGTTGTGGTTAGTTATTTTATTTGTTAAGTGTTCGTGGCGCAGTGGGTGTTTTTAATAATTCTGAGCAAGTCATTATTAAATGTAGAACTGTTTGGGCTATATATATAACATATATGTAAAGTCATTTGATGTAAAGTCTCAACATCAAAAGTGCTGTCAAACGATAGCAATCTTGCTTCATTTATTTCTGTTAGATATAAAATGATTAAAATAAATGCACTTGGTTTCTTTCTTGTAGTGAAGGCTACGATGCCTTTCTTCACCGTTCTCCTGTCTCGTCTGATCATGGGTGAAAAGCAGACTAGTCGGGTAACTATGTCGTCAATTGATGATACCAATGATGATACTTATTCAGTATACTTATACTTGGGTAGATGTACATGTAGAATTGTAGATGTCGTGATGTCATGTAGGTGTAATGTAAAGTTCAATGAGGAAGCACAGACAATAAAACAACCCTGTCGGAGATAACCAAGCAGATGTAGTATTGTGTTGCGATTTGCTTAGCTTCAGAATATTTGAAATTTGATGCAGAAGGGCAGTAGTGCCTTGAGCTGAATCCAAGAGGCTGCCATTGGTATGTAGTGCTATTAACTGCACACTTAGCTTCGGCAAAAGTGAGTGGCTGGCCAGTCCTCATGGTCTGATCCTCATCAAGACTGTATGACAATGTTCCTATTTTCTATATAGTGGGCCTATTTGCTATGTAGCAGAAACCTCTCTCTGTTCGGACAGTCCGTTTAAATTGATGTATTTATTTAGCTAAATTGATCATGTTCAATGCAAATGCTGAGCAAAAAGTGTTATTAACTCGTTCCCGCCGGATCGGGTCACCCGCGACCCGATTAACAGGATAGGTATCAAAACAATTCCGGCGGGAAAGGGTTAATTTCTATGCTATGGTAATGTAAATGGTCTGTAACGTTGTGTAATTAGTGATGCAACTGTAAAATAGTTTAAGTACATATGAAACTGTAATTAATGTAGTGTAATGTAACATGGCAAATTTGACTTTTTGGTATAATTGTCATTTATTTTATTCTAGAGGTAGATTTGCATGTTATTATATCCTTTTTTGTTTTAATTCACACTTCTGAACAATTACTGAATCCTTTTTAAAATTTCATTTTATTTCTGATGAATTTTAGGTTTACATGTCTTTGGTGCCGATCGTCAGTGGCGTCGTGATCGCCTCGATCACCGAACTGTCGTTCGATCTCATCGGTCTTATCAGCGCGCTCGTTGCCACAATTGGCTTTGCGATACAAAATATATTCTCTAAAAAGGTCAGCTTGTCTTTAGAATCAAATCTAATGTATGTAGATTCATTCATTCATTCATTCGGACATTTATATAGCGCTCCTTTAAGTAAAAAACTACTCAGAGGCGCTCCCGACTCCAGTGCGCCCCAAAAGAACAGTTTTAAGTTTAGTAAGGAACGATTCTTGTGGAGTCCAGGGTGTAGGTGTAGCTCAAAAGGAAGGCTATTCCAGGAATAGACCACCGGACCAACCGCAGAATATAGATATAGTGATACAAAGCATGAAATCATTCTCTGAATCTTGCTTTTTAAAACTTAATTTCATGTAATCTCGTTGAGTTATATCCAGGGCTGACAGTGGTTTGGAAAAGTTGCCGGGTCTCACTTTGGTGGATGAGCCGACGCCCTTGAGCCGAAAATTTTTCTCACGACCTTTTTGGTCATATTATCTCCAAAATTTGTAAAATTCCAACAATTTTTACACATTTTTGGCCAAAAATTGCTAAACAAGCGACCCGGCTGAGACCTGGCACCAGCAGGTCATGAAAATCAATGCCGGGTCGCAGACCCTGACAGACCCGGCTCACTTTCAGCCCTGGTTATATCTAGTCGGAATATGTATAGAACATTCAACAAATGCAAACATGCTGTAAAAGCTGATTTTTCCTTTTTCGTCTTATCTAATATGTTCTTATGTAATTCTAATCTTATATCGTCTCATGTCTTCTTGATTGCCTTAGTCACCAGTCACTCTGTATGTCTCTGTTTAGGAGATATGCTTGTTGGAATTGTCTGGAATTTGTAAATGTGCCTTTTACCATTGTGTTGGTGGTTCAAATCTCAAAGCATATTGACGTTGAAAATGGTCATTCCATGAGTAATGATTGCCTGGTTGTTGGAAAGCAACCAATGAACCCCATTGATAATGTTTTTTCTTGTTTATCTACGCAGTACTTGCATTGCACAGGATTTTGTAAGTTAGTAAGTATGCCTCTAGGAATCTATTTAGTTTTAATCCAAAATGATAATATGCTGAAATTATAATGTGAGATTTTATTTATTTATTTTTACTGCTTTTAAAAGGAATATTTCTTGTGGTTTTTCTTGGCAGTGCTTACGAGACACGAAACTTCACGAGTTTCGTTTGCTGTTCATACTTGCGAGCATTGCAGCCGTCTGTTTCACGCCGCTCTGGGTCATTTACGATCTCGTCAGAATCGTCAATGACTCTGAGCTAGTGAGTATTTAACTAATTGGATAGAAGCAGGCTCAACAAATAGCAATTGTGCAGAGTTCTGGCAAATAACAACAGTAGATGATGTGATTGTGGACAAGGAATGACAATAGATGTGATTGAGGACAAGGAATGACAATAGATGTGATTGAGGACAAGGAATGACAATAGATGTGATTGAGGACAAGGAATGACAATAGATGTGATTGAGGACAAGGAATGACAATAGATGTGATTGAGGACAAGGAATGACAATAGATGTGATTGATTGAGGAACAACAATAGATGTGATTGAGGTCAAGGAACAACAATTGAAGATGCGGTTGAGAGCAAGGAATGACAATAGATGCGGTTGAGAGCAAGGAATGACAATAGATGTGATTGAGGACAAGGAATGACGATAGATGTGATTGAGGACAAGGAATGACGATAGATGTGATTGAGGACAAGGAATGACGATAGATGTGATTGAGGACAAGGAATGACGATAGATGTGATTGAGGACAAGGAATGACGATAGATGTGATTGAGGACAAGGAATGACGATAGATGTGATTGAGGACAAGGAATGACGATAGATGTGATTGAGGACAAGGAATGACAATAGATGCGATTGAGGTCAAGGGACAACAATTGGAGATGTGATTGAGGACAAGGAATGACAGTATGAGATGCGGTTGAGAGCAAGGAATGACAATGGACGATGTGATTGAGGGCAAGGAATGACAATGGGTGATGTCTCTGAGGAATGAGGTCATGGGGCATGTGCTGTATTATAACTGTAATGCAGTGATTTTCAACCGGGGTTCCGCAGAACCCAAGAGTTCCGCGGACGAGGGCCAGGGGTTCCACGGCAGTTTGATGGAAAATTTTATGGCGCCAACTGAAATCACAACTTAGGTATTAGCAGTGAATAGATTCAAGCTTTCAGTCATTCTTGCTAAAAATAACATTATTAAATGAATGCATTGTTGTTTTATATAATTAATAATAATTATGCTAATGTTGTTTTGTATAATTATGTCGTTATAAATCATTGGGCCTACTTATTATTCGGAGGGCACATGCATTATATGGGAATCTATTATCCTTTAAGCATAGATTGCTTATACTGTACGGTGCGTTTCCATCAATCAAGTCGGACAATCACAAGCAAAGAATTTTAATAATTGGTTTTAAATTATTTGGACTGTTCTGAACAAACAGAATCTGCTGAGCGCTAGACCCACGACTTGTTTGATTTATTCTTCTTTTCATTCGTTCATTTTGAAAGCCAGTGGTTAAATTTCTTATCAAGTGGTAGAGCCTGACAGATGAAAATTTTCCAAATCTAAGCCTTAAGCCTTTAGAATCTTTAACCGACAGACCTATAATTATACTCGCTGTTTGTTTTTTGGAAAATCACATAAATTGTGCGAAAAAAATCATGCAAATGTGTGATTGCTGTGACAGCAGCACTTTTCAGGTGCAGCGACGTAATTAGCAAATGAAGCTAACATTCTCAAAATAAGCTGAAGCCCATCGGCCCCCCCTATTTCTTCGTGTCACACACAAAGCACATGGTGGTTGAGCCCCATGATTTTCATGCTGTAGACGAATCGTTATGTGTCTGCCTATAGGTGTACCGTACCGTGGCATGATTTATATCTTCGATGCGTCCAGGATTTAAACCAGGCACAAAAAATTCCACAGAAAACTGGGGAAGGATATAGGTCCTACTTTAACACAACTTGTCAATAGCACTGATCCAGAATAATATTATAGACTGTATTTTCTTTTTTCAATAATTCATATTAGATAGTTGGCGAAATTGAGCAGAAATGCAGTTGTTCTCTGACAGTGTTTTGTGCACTGGGCTTATACTTTTAGAGTTTTAAGGCATGCATTTGTAATGTGACAGACTGCACCAGAAGTGCAAGTAACGTACATTTAATCAAAATATTAGGCTACATTGTTTTACAAGCTACAATTGTAGGCTAGGTTGTGTATATCTTGAAATACTGGACGGGTGAAACTCGAGTGTTCCGCGAGTAAATGTGTACTTAGAGAAAGGTTCCGTCACTCGAAAAAGGTTGAAAACCACTGCTGTAATGTATTATATGTGTATTATATTAAGTACTGTTATTATTACATTAATAAACATGTACATGTGGTAGCATTGCATTGCATAATATAACAGGAACAGTGTGTATTGTGTACATCTAATAGATTATATTGTATGGTATGCTGCAGGTTATTATGTGTTTTATTTGATTGTATTTCCAGATACATAGCACTCATTTGTCTCGTCTTGTGGCACTGCTTGTCATCGACGGCTTTTGCAACTTTGCACAGAATGTGATCGCCTTTTCGATCATAGCCCTGATCACGCCGCTCAGCTACGCTGTCGCCAACTGCTCCAAGCGAATTGCCGTGATCACGGTTTCGCTCCTGACGCTACGCAACCCAGTCTCTTTCATCAATGTCATGGGAATGATGACGGCCATACTTGGCGTTCTCATGTACAACAAGGTATAATTATAATCTTATGTATTTGAAAACTTATGTAGTGTAGTTATTGTAGTAGTGCACAGGGTGGACCAATGTTATTTATTCTCAGGGTGGACCAATGTTATTTATTCTAAAAATAATGGAATCTACTAGTAACAGTCTAATCTAATCTTGAGGCTTTTATAGTGCTGTGGAAATCTTGATCTGATATAGGGAATATACAGACTTGCATTTAAATGATCCATAGTGTTAATGATTAATTTTTGCTGAACCACGCCGATCCAAAGAAAGCACTCAAAATCCCAAGATCTTGGGAAATATTTCCCAAGCAGTGGATGCCCTGTTGGGAAGGACTGCATGATTAGTTGAGGTAAAAATCGATGATAAAAACTACGGATCATTTGGACGCAAAGTACTAAGATACTTTAATCTAACATATCTTACTCACTTAATTAGCTGCACTCTATTTCATATAATTGAAACTTTATATCATCTAGTCATCCGTATTATTATTATTAAATAAACTTGTAACATGCGCAAGGTCACACCGAGATGTGAATCTGACGCGCGGATAGTCAGCTGCCAGAGGAAGATGCAGTCAGAGATCCATGTGCTTGAAAGCCAAAGAGAAATAGTGAGTTTTGAGCCACTTTTTAAAGGAGGGGAGTGAGTTTGAGCTACTACTTACCTTTAGATGCCTTACTTCAAAGGTAAACTTACCTGTATTGAATTTCTCTGCAGGCCAAGTACGACCAGCTCCAGCAACAGAAGAAGGTGCCACTCTTACCTCTGTCTGCCGCCAACGAAAACCCTCTCCTGTCTTCGGAGAATGGGAAGAATCGATCGACAATGGATTATCTCCTCAACGCCCCTTCGCTGGGGGCGTCTCTCGGCAGCGAGGCATTCCTCTCGAATTACTACGCCCCAAACGGGAACGCTGTCTCAAGGACGTTGGACAATCAGGAATACTCGAGTAGCAGACAATCGGCGGTTCAACGTATTTGAATTGCTTGCAGGCGATTTTGGTTGGTCTTGGTTTCGGGGCTGAATCGGGCGTTTGACGTTGAACTGGTCCCCCCAGTTTAATCAGTGAGATTGTGGTGCATTTTTTAGGCAACCGTAGGGGTTGATTTAGGCGAGATGGTGTTTGCGAAAGGGGCGTTTTTGTGATCTACAGCGGTGGGAGGAAGACCTGAAAACTGGAATTAGTTTGAACCTGCGTGAAAGAGCGATCTCTACAAATTGTATGGAGAAATATATCTTTGTTTTCCACAAGGAAAATGTGTAAATCTGAATTCTCGTGTTGACGCGTCTTACGGGTGAAATTCGTTCACCGCTCGGCTGCTCCCTGAATTTTGTAATGGCGACCTTTCGATATATTTCTGGTGTGGCCTCGACATCTCTAGGTGTTTGTTAGAACAATGTTGTTTAGAATTATATATTGCTCTTTTAAAGTGACATTTGCTGTCAATGGGAGACAGACACATCTATGGCAGAAATTGTCTTATCAGTGCAGCAGTCCTGAGGTGCTTTGCATTTACGCTGAATTTAAAAACTAATTTTACAAAGGTGAAGATGAGCTTATGTGTAAACTGTTCCAGGAGGAAGATCATCCAAAATCCAAACCAGGAGAAAACAAGTTGATTTTTAAAATTGATATTTATGCTGCAATTGTCAGTGCAGCATTGGTAAGCATGTCTTGGCTTAGGTCAGCAAAAAACTACCTTTCATGGTCAGGCAGTTCAATGGTCATGGACCAGTAAAACTGCCCTACATAGTCAGGCAGTTTAATTCAGAATTGTTTGGTCATGGGCCAGTAAAAGCTTCCCTACAAAGTCAAGCAGTTTAATTCATGACTGTCTGTTCATGGGCCAGTCAGAACTGTCCTACATAGTCAGACAGGTCAATTCATAACTATCTAGTTTTGCTACGAGTGTTTGGACCACGCTGTTTTTTTTCTCAACATCGGTGCTTTGTAATTTCCTTTAATTTTGGTTGATTGGTAAAACGTTTTGTTTCACGGGTGTGATTTGGTTGCGCATGCTTTACAAGTGTAATCATGATTTCTACGTTGGTTGAATGAAAACGGTACTTTAGGTCTTCCCACAATGCCTGGGGGGGTTGATTCCGCTGTATCATGTAGTATGCATGCCACAAGCCAGGCAACTGTAAGGAAAGGTAGTTGGATTGAATGCACTGTGTTGCAGTACTTAAGAACATCTTTCCAGTCATCTTCGAGGATGTAGGTAAAGTAACATCTTTATGTTCGAGGATGTAGGTAAAGTAAATTAGACTTGAATGTGATGTAATTCGTATGAATTTTGTGCATCACAGATGTAAAAGGAGCGTACGTGATATGAATGTGTTACAGGCATACTCGTAATCAAAAGTCCGATTCCTTAGATTGGGTCGGACCATAGTTACTTTGACCTCTCGAATACTCGGGGTTCGAATCTCGGTGTTCGTCGTGATGTAAGTTCAAACAGGTTCATTGCTGAGTCGTATAAGGGGCTGTCCATATATTACATGTGCATTGTGCAGGGAAGGAGGGAGGGATCACTGGATTTAGACGATTTGCGTGCGGTGCTATGGCGGGAGGGGGTATAGACAAAATGTACGTAATACATCGATGGCCTCCTAACCCATAAGGTATATATATATAATATAAAAGTCTGGTCAGTGCTTTACTACTTGTACTTCTGCTAACGCTGAAGAACAAGATTATACGTTTGCATGCCAATGCTTTCTGCAGTTTTGCTGGACATTTATCTAGCAGAATTCCACCACCGGGTTTTTAAGCGGAGCGCCTACGATGAGTTTCCTTGAAGTGGTGCTATATAAATTTTCAATTACATTTTTAAAAAGGATTTTTTTCTCTCCGATGAATGCAGCTAATGGCTTTATAAGACTTGTGTTGACGCTAGGTTATAGTTCAATTGATTCATTCCTCTGCATGGTAGCTGGTATTTGCCATTTTGTTCTTCTAGGTTTTGTGTTGTGTGATATAGGAAATTGAAAGTCCTACGAACTTTTTCTAATTTTCCAACCTTTAAGATGTAGTAAATATTATAATTTAGTACAAATATATAATTATTGATTTTTAATTACTAAATAGTGTGATTTGTGTGTATTAATGCAAATCTTTGTATTCATCATTATTGTATTCATATATGTGAATATTATGAATACTCATGTCATCATCATCATGCATCGTGATTATTTGTGATGTATGATAAAATGAGTAAAATATACAAATCACATCAATTATTAATATTGGCACATTGATGTAAATTCATGAGGTGTTGCTAGGAACATTAATTGTATATTAATTAATATTCATGAGGTGTGTAGGAATATTAATTGTATATTAATTAATATTCATGAGGTGTTGCTATGAATATCAATTGTATATTAGTTAATATTCATGAGGTGTTGCTATGAATATTAATTGTATATTAATCAATATTCATGAGGTGTTGATATAAATGCTAATGTGTATGATATTATAAGCATACATTGCGTTTCATTTACTTCTGGTCTAGCATCTCTTGGGTTAATAATGATCGATGGGTTTCTTTAACCCTTTAATGCCAAGATGGTGTTAAATGGTATGGGAAATCCTATACCCTCCGGCATTAAAGGGTTAAGCAATTGGATGTTCAGGGTAAAGTCAGACAGTGTTCAATGCAGACTGATGTAGCAGGACTGTTGAAGAATGTTCAATCATTTACTAAATTTTAACCCTAGTTCTGTCTAACCCCAATCCTGTAAAAAAAAATCTAAATTTATATCTGGTGATTAATAGTTATGGTGCAAATTGATCAAATGCTTGTGGAATTGCATTGTATTGTATATAATTGATATGAGCATTTATAAAGCGCTTCTCTCAGAAAAAACCTTTCAGAAGTGTTCCCAGTGCGCTTGACCCCAAGAGAAAAGGCTGGACTTGAGGAAAAAGAGAGATGAGGAGAAAAGACTATGAGAGAGAAAGGTGGAGTGAACTGATAGTGGTGGAAGTCCATTCCAGTGATTCCACAGAGAGAGAACCTAAGCAGACAAAGCATATGGATTGAGTCATGGCAGTCCTGAATGTCTCGGCATAGTACCTTCTGTGTTTTGATGGTTTTGGTTGTGAAATGGCAGCAGTTTCAAATGAATTGCTAGTTAATTGGAATTGTGCTGTTAGCCGTGATTTCCCAGTGAATGGTGATATGAGTCGGAGTTCAATGGTTCAAACAGATGGTCCAGGGTTCAATTTTTTCTTGTCTGTGAAACACGAAACAAGTCTATGGGGGCTGTTCATATATTACGTATGCATAGAGGGGGGGTGGTCACCAGATTTAGGTGAACTAACTTTGTAAGGGGGTGGGGTATAGAGAAGCTTATTTATACTTATGTAGACAACCTGTATGAGTTGCAATGGGGGGGGTCGAAAATGCGATTTTTATGTGTACGTAATATGTGGAAGGGCCCTGTAGTGTAAATAGGTTTATTAGTGAATCTGAGTTACGCTTGTTTGACGTTGTCTATCGAATTATTCTGATATTAAACCATAGACCCTTTTGTAAATACATGTGCATTGTATATAATTATGTGTAAACGATGTGAAAGAATGGGTCTAGCGACATCGAGGGAAGATCGAGAAGGTGGAATGGCATGAATCTTTGGCACAAACATTTCTGTAGGTGGGGGGAATAAGTTTCAATGTGGCTGGTGGTGGAATGAGGAAAAAACGGATATTTGGCAGTGTGTGGTTTAATTGTGCCGTCGTTGGTTTGTGCGTTAGATGAAAAATTACATAAAAAGAATGGCAGAGATTGCGAGAAGAAAGAAACAGTAAATTATAGAAGGGAAGACAAATTCTGGTACGCATACAAGGACGCAGCAGAGTGGAGTATGTTTCAGCATGGTGGGTGGGGAGAGTGGGAGAGAGGGGGAGAGTGGGAGACGAGAGGAAAGCGGATAAGTATGCGCGTGGGAAAAGAACAGGCAACGAGAAACGACAATCCGACGTCGGTCGATGATGTGTCACATAATTAGGCACTTAAACGACCGCTTAGCTACATGTAGCGCCACCCCTCTCTCCCTCCCTCTCTCCTTCTCTTCTTTCATTACTCAGTTCTTCGAGATCTGTCTGTCTGTCTGTCTGTCTGTCTGTCTGTCTGTCTGTCTGTCTGTCTTTCTGTCTCTTTCTGTTCAAATCTCTCTGCCTTCCTGTCTTCGTATTTTACATCATCACCATCACCCTCTCGCCTGCCATTGACCACCCCTCTTCCCTAGAAGTCACCGTTCCCCCTATTTTTAAGCGCAAACTTCCTCCAAGAGCTTACCCAACGTCCCCCATTGGTGGTAGGCTACCCGCGACCGTAGGCTATACTGCACCCCTCTCTTCCGTTTCCGAGCTCTTTTCAACGGTAAATAGGCCTACAATAGGCTACCGTTTGGCACGATTTCTTTCTCAGATTGACGTATGACGAAAACAGCGGCGCTATATAATTAATCGAGTAACCCATGAATGCCATCGTGCTATTCATTGATTATTCCATGAATGAATTGCTTGATTTGACGATTCGCAGTATGGTCATTAATTGCCTAACCCAACAACAAACTGGCTGAGCAGGTGGTCAATCAATCAAACAATCAATCAGTCGATTTGATTATTCAGTCAAACAACTGAAGGTCTACTTCAAGCCACTTAGGCCTAGGTCTATCTAAGCACCGACCACTGTATATACATAGGCTACTCGCTTATCGAGTCAACTTAATTCATAGCACGCGTGTAAGCTTACCGGGTACAGTTATTGACCGCCACGGTTACGTTCAACATCATAGTTAGGCCTACGTTATGTACAAACCTTATCAGCTAAGATTATTAGAATAACAACAACTGTTTACAGGACTGGTGGATGCACTCACGGCGCAAATCATAAACGCAACTCCGTACAATAGGCATCTCCGTTTATTAACAAACCTTGGAAATCTGATTGCGCGCAGTTAGGGTCTATTCTATCTATTGTCTCTTTACAAATTACAATGCAATTGAACGAGTTGAATAAGCCTCCAATAATATGGGCGGAGTTTATCAGGGGATAGGGCTAAGCCCCCCCCCCAGAAGGCCCAGATTCAATTCTTTTACCATGAAAATGGAATTCTTTTCAGGGTTAGCCCCCCAGAAGGCCCAGACTCGGGGTTTAGCCCCCCAAGAACGCAAACCAAACTCCGCCCATGACCTTTGTATGTAAGCCTTTGATCCAGGGCCGTGTTTAACATAGGTCCATTCGGTGCGGTGCACCGAATGCCCCTGAGCCGATAATTTTATTGCTATTGGCCAAAATGTCTTTTGCGATTCTCAGTGTTGCCTAAAATCTTTTGTAAAATCAGTAAGTGTAAGAAACCAATTAATTTCACTATGAGTTCACTGACGTTGCGTGCTTGCTTACTGACCTGCATCAGCCGACAAACCACGTAGGCTAGCCTCTCGAAAAGCAGGTTTTTGTAAAATGACTAAATTTTCAAAGATCAGGTTTGTTTCAGAATATAAAGTGTTAACGGGCTCTATGAAGAATATTATGCCTACTCTTAATCTCAAAACAGTCAGGCCAGTTACTTTGGCCTTCTAGTAACCTACTACTCTGTATTAAGTATGTGGGTATGACCAGGGATAAATCATAAGCAAAGGCGTAGGAGACGGGGGTCCAGAGGGCAAATGCCCCCCAAATTTTGGGTGTCTTATTTATCGGGCAAGCAGACCCGGAATTTTTTTAACAGCATGCTCTCCAAAGAACACCGGTTCGAAAATCTTGGCGCCAACATACATACACGACACAAATTTATACACAGGCCTAAAACTAATTTAATGGCACAACGTTTATTAACAGCATGATTTATGAGTAGTACGTACATAACCTCGGTATACTTATCTATTTATTTGTTTGTCGGTATACTTATCTATTTATTTGTTTGTCGGTATACTTATCTATTTATTTGTTTGTTTATTCATTATTTTCTCAATATAGTTTCTTCCATGGGTAGGCTTCAATTCCAAAATGTTTTAAAGACCCCAAGCAGTGTTGTTCTTGGTCAATTGGATCAAGTGTTACTTCTGAATATTTTGAATGCTGTTTAATTGGTGGCAGTGCAGTGTTTTCATTCGGAAAATCACTCCTACGAATCGACGACACGATGTCCGATTGATTAATCATTAGTGCGTCTGGAACGGTTTCGGTTCGAAACCTTCGAAAGCCCTGACGAGCGCATGGAACGAGTAGTAGATGCCAAGTCCACTGCAGGTGAGTCCGAGTAGTATGATGCAGACGTCGAAGATCATCAATCGGTAGCCCATCCGACGTCCCTTAATCGCCAGATGGAAGTAAGCCGGCCACACGAGCGACAGCATGTTCCCGGTGAAACTGCCGATCAGTCCCATCAGGATGGCGAAGTGTGGCACGACGATGGCCAGTAGCATCGTGAAAACGACGAGCGCCAGCCGCAGCAACAGCGCCCATATCTTGAGGGTGCCGGCGACGTCGAAGCACGTCGGAAACGTGGTGTCTGGTCGGCCACGAAAGAACATCGACTCGAGGAGATCCGCCGTGGCGAAGTACGGCAGCGGGTAGGACAGGAGAGCCTTGGCGACGAGGAATATGTTGACTATCACCTTCATCGTCTGATTCGGGAGGTTGTTCGTGATCACCTCCTTCGTGTCCGTTCCGAACGTGACAAATCCGATGTAGGAGAAGGTGGCCTTGAAGACGGCGGCCGCCAGGTGGGTCCAGTGCATCATGGAGGCGAACTTCGTCCGATCGACGAGGTTGCCCTCCAGCGACGGCAGGAAGATCTGCGACGTGTAGCTGAAGACGACGATGCCGAGCGAGATCGGGAACGTCCACATGTCGATCTTGATCTGAACGGCGTCCCACTGCCATTCGGACGCCCGCGTGAGACAGTAGATGATGATGATGCCGTTGATGAACATGTGCGCCACCGTGCACCAGAAGCTCAGCCAGGCCACGTGGCGCAGACTTCGCAGGAACGCGCACGGGAGAAGCGGCGCGGCGCTGATGACGATCCAGGCGGTGAGGGTCAGCGACGTTCCCGGGAAGATGCCGACCATCAGCTCCCCGCAGAGCAGCACGTACAGGATGCACGTCATCAGCAGCTCGATCAGCTGCGCCACGAAGACCACCCGACCTCCGATCATCTTACCCCACACGGCCTCCGCGATCTCGACGTAGCTGGTGCGCACACGTTTCCGACAAGATGTGGTACCAGAAGTGGGGTTTCCCTCTGACCTGATACTGGAATCGGGGTTTTCCATCGTCGACTTCGTACAGCTCGTGGGGCTCTCCGTCGTCACCGGTTCATCTACGTCCTCGTAAAGACAGTCGACGAGGATCTTGCCTGTGTAGCAGCAGACGTAGGCGATAACTATCATGGCCACGATCGCCCAGTAACCGCCCTCAAAGACTGTATAGGGAAAGGTGACGATGAACATCCCCTGAAAAGACATTTCGTTAGAGGTTAAGAATCTTGTATATCCGCTTATGCAGCTCTGCAATGAGTGGATAATTAGCCTGCATAGCACTACGTTGACTTACTACATTATCTCATGAGATATATTTAGGTGGAGTGGGCGGGTCACGGGTTCAAAGTTTATATAAAAACTAATTCTACATATTTCACGACCACTTCCATTGGAACCCCACCTCCAATGAAAAGCACCATCGAAAAAAGTTCTTGCTCAGCGGCGGCTACATCTTAACTTGCAAATGCATTAGAGTTGCTGCGTTCGCAAGATATGGCGATTAACCTTGACGCAAGAAATGTTACATTACAATTTCCTTGGATGTTGTAATGTAATGTAGGCTTATTGTAAATCTTCGAGAATTTCTCAGCGAAGCCACGTCAAGGAGACCATCTTATTCACCGGCGCTATGTCGAATTAAGTCCGCAATAGCCAGAGCTGTCATTTTCCTTTCGGTTCCAGGTCAAAATCCGGTCAGCCGAAGAGATGTTGGTGCCCATACAAAAAGCAAATCTCTGATTACCTCACTGTATAGTGGTTACAAACTATTTTTCAATCTGCATTAGATAGGGGTGCTATGATAAATGAGCATCCACTTTAGCGTGTCGCGTATTCGCGTAAACCGGGCTTTGCCTTACAACTTGCATTACAACAAGCTGGCGGCTGGAATTAATAAGCAATTGCCTAACTTAACCTTGCCGACGCCTTGCGTGCAACTCCAAACTGAACATTTCCCAGAGGATCTCGGTCGCACCCACGCTATTAATTTCTTCGGGTCGCCGACCCTGTCAGAGACGCTCGAGACGTCTTGGGAGGCGGGAGACGGGCACCAGATGTTCTGGCGATTTCTGTTTCTGAAGGGGGGTGTGAAAGAGACGTTCTGATTTTCCGCTCACTGGTCCGACATAAATTTTGCAAAGGAACTTATATGACAGCCACCACCACCACGCTAGCTGTCACGCCGAACGTAGCGTATACCCGCGTATAGCGCGATATTTAATTAACTGCAAAACATCGTCGTCGACCGTTCAGAAGTTCCGACGTGCGACTGTTTCTGTGATATCCTGTCAATATTATGTCCCCACCCTTCTCTCCGCATGCTTGGAAGATAATCCGTCGTTGAAATTACGGCGGCACGCAATATCTCTCGCGATGTTTCATTAAGTCGTGTGCCGTCTGGTGGTTGCTCCCGAACTC
Source organism: Lumbricus rubellus (assembly GCA_945859605.1). Taxonomy (NCBI): domain Eukaryota; kingdom Metazoa; phylum Annelida; class Clitellata; order Crassiclitellata; family Lumbricidae; genus Lumbricus; species Lumbricus rubellus. Next base: position 16,354,998 of record OX243818.1, read on the forward strand.
GGCGATATTGAATCCGACGGTTGTCCGTCTGAATCTGCGTTGGGAGGGGGAAGGGGAAGGGGGAGGGGGACTCGCCGCGTGGGGACTTGCTGTGCGGGGACTCGGCCTGCTCCTCGTGTGTCATCTGCGGCGTCCGTCCGTCGTAAGTCAATAATATAGTGTTCTAATTGATGGCGACGCGGACGGTTGTCTGGTCGGTTTAAAGCGCTGCAGATGGAAATAAGGAGCGGAGATGTGTGGGAAATGTGGGATGAGGAAACTGGGAAGAGACTACACTGACTAAGCTTATAGGCTGTGTAAGAAGAAGTTAGGCAATGGGATTGAAAGGGATGAGCGAAACCATAGTATCTATTGGGCAAATGGCTTACATAATTATCCCGGTACGCTCTGGTAGATTGAGTTATGGTTAATGATAACAGAGGTTGAGGAAAGATAGTAATGTGAACAGGTGCAGGGACGTAACTAGGATTTTTCGTTTTGGGGGGCTTAAGCCTTAAGTATGACCAATGCTTAAAGTGTAAAAGAAGAAGTGCCAGGACGCTGTATTGTAATTGGTCGTGAGTGGCGGCGCCGAAGGCGCGAAGTTGCGAGTGCCGAAGGCACGAAGCTCGTCCCGATTAGGGGGTCTGGGGGAGCGTCGTAAGCTCCCCAGCGGGGTCTGGGGCGGAGCCCCAGCGACCAGCGCATTTTTGGCTGTGTCGACCTCAAATGGAGTCATTTTAAGGCTCTTGTTTGCCAGCTATTTGTGAACGGAAAAGTCGCGAAAACTTTAAGAATAAGTCGTGTTTCAGTGTCGCAAAGCTCAAGCTACAAGGATAACAATAAAACTAAAACTGCTACTGTAAAAGAGAAGGGTTTTGTATTTACCGTAAGCTCCCCAGCGGGGCCTGGGGCGGAGCTCCAGCGACCAGCGCATTTTTGGCTGTGTCGACCTCAAATGGAGTCATTTTAAGGCTCTTGTTTGCCAGCTATTTGTGAACGGAATTACGGAAAAGTCGCGAAAACTTTAAGAATAAGTCGTTTTTCAGTGTCGCAAAGCTCAAGCTACAAGGATAACAATAAAACTAAAACTGCTACTGTAAAAGAGAAGGGTTTTGTATTTACCGTAAGCTCCCCAGCGGGGTCTGGGGCGGAGCTCCAGCGACCAGCGCATTTTTGGCTGTGTCGACCTCAAATGGAGTCATTTTAAGGCTCTTGTTTGCCAGCTATTTGTGAACGGAAAAGTCGCGAAAACTTTAAGAATAAGTCGTTTTTCAGTGTCGCAAAGCTCAAGCTACAAGGATAACAATAAAACTAAAACTGCTACTGTAAAAGAGAAGGGTTTTGTATTTACCGTAAGCTCCCCAGCGGGGTCTGGGGCGGAGCTCCAGCGACCAGCGCATTTTTGGCTGTGTCGACCTCAAATGGAGCCATTTTTAGGCAGTCATGGCCGGTCGTCCGTAACTGCATGTACGCCGTCCATGCGGTAGTCTATTTAAATTAGCCGTAAGCATACAGCGGCTTGATTTCATTTGGGAGGGCTTCAGCTTCGTTTGGGGGGGGCTTAAGCTTAAGCCCAACGCTAGTTACGTCACTGAACAGGTGTAGAAAATGTTGAGAATCGTTATGATAGAACAGCAACTGGGAAGTAGGTTGGAGACTTAAAGCATCGACGCTTGTAGAAAAGCAACAATTGGGATTATTAGAATTAGGTTCTGTAGAGTGTAGACAAAAAGAATATAAATGTGTAGCTGCATGGATAGAGAATTAAGCGATAGGTTAGATTTCTAAAACACTATGGCTGAGGAACAGAGGTTTAGGGTTGACCTATGAAGAGATTTAGGACTTTGGAGAGACTATATGAAAGCGGTGGAAAGTCATATAAAAATTATAGGAGACTGCATGTATCAACTGTTATACGACGTCAGCAGGTGGCGTCAGAGTCATTGGAGTTATTCAGTGGGTCGAAGATGGTAAAAAGATTTGCAAAATTCCCAGGGTTTTTGGCAGAGCATAAGGCATATCAAGAGAAAAATGACCGTTATATATATATATATGTGTGTGTGTGTGTGTGTGTGTGCCTATATGGTAGCGCCGCCACTTTTTTAAAACAAAAGATCATGGCTACAAAGATCGAGGTGGTTCTAGATAGTAGGCCTAGATCTAATCGAATTAAGATAGATTTTGGTAATCTGGAACATAAAGAGAGAAACAATTCGGAAAACGCCAGTCCATCCATTTTCCAGTCCACGCACCAGTTTTAGGCCTACGTACATTACGTTCATTCCTTAAGTCTACCACTGCGTTTACTGTTCTAGTGTGTATGTAGCCTAGGTAATGTAATGTAATGTAAATCTTCTATGTAGGCCTATAAACAATTGGCGAACGATTCAAAAGCGTCCGTATACGTACAGCGCCAACATAACAAAGTAAAGACCTCACATAGGCTATAGGGAGTAGCCTATAGGCCTAGGCCTATGCAGCTTGCGAATAAATCCCCAAATCCGGACGACAAAATCCTTCCGCTTAAAATAGGGAAACTTGAAACGAATAAGACTCGCGGCGCCGAGTTCGTCAATCGGTCTCCAAGGCGTCTTGTGCTCTCTGCGAACAATAATATTGCCAGCAGACGCGTCTGCTAAATCGAAACATCTGCTGCCTCGAACTCGGTCGAGGAAGTTTCAATGCCGACATGTTTGCTTCAACTGAAGACGTTTGAATGAATAGCAGCAGCACTCGGTCGGGTGGTCGGTTGGAACTTGGAGGAACCTTCGTTTGAATTAATCGTCGTGTTAGTCGTCGATTAAAGCGTTCATCCTCTATGGACGTGCGAATGCAAACAGTTTAAATGAGAATTTAACTATAATGCTATATAGGCCTATTTCACGCTAGCTTAATGGCTAGCATGAAAAATAGTTAGACGTAAACCAAAACAGCGCTCGTGAATACGCTGGTGCCCTGCGCTTGGTTTTTGAGTGGCGCTCTAGAAATTTGGAGATTACGGTTACGATAGGAACTAATAAAAAAATCAGCAGCTCTTCATTTAATAGACTATACGGTACTCAAGGCCGTTTTTAACACAGGCCTAGGTGTAGTGCTAAAAGTGTAAAAAAGAAGTGCCTGAACGCCCCTCACCTTTCCAAAAGAAGTGCCAGGACGCCCCTTAAATTTTCAGGTGTGCTGGCCAAATAAGTGGCAGGACGGCATGGAGATTTGAAAATAACTGCCAGGACGTCGTCCATGACCGTCCTGCCACACTTTAAGCCATGCATAGGTGTAATCTGTGCGGTGCACCGAATGCCCCTGATCGAGTCCTAAGACGAGCTTTATTGCCCCTTCCTAATATGTCGGATGCTAAACTAATCTCAATCTCACTTGAAATTGATGTAGGCCTATCCTAACTAAGATTAGCAGATGCAAGAAAGATATATTTTAAAAGTTTATGGCTGCCACATCGAGTCGTTCTACCGTACAATATTGCATCTATAATTTATTAGATGCAGCAATGATTGTAATCAGATTGTTAACATTTATAGTTTTAAAAAGCAGATCCGCCGGAGGGGGGGGGGATAAAAACCGCCCTCTGGGGGAAACTTTTAGTTTTAGGGGTGACTACTGGGACTTTGACCGTGCATCATTAAGTTATAGCCTAGCGACGGTACTGTAGTATTCTAGAAGTCTTCTATAAGGTTCGGCAATCAGTTTGCTAGCCTATCATTAAGATGGTTCGCGGACGTTTCGTCCGCGGACGATTCGTCCAGCGGTGATTGAGTAAAAATAGATTGATGAAAAGAATTCTTGTAACGTGAAAGCGGGATTAAGGAAAATATGTTTTCCTGAAATGGAAGTGGGATTGATGTAAAGATTTAAGAGCTTAAAGAGAATTTTTTGGTGAAAAAATATAGTTGTTAGAGGAAATTGGATGAAAAAACGTAGTTTTTGCGTAAATAGAAGCTGGAATGATGAAACAAATTCTTTCCAAAATGGAAGTTGGATCTGCGAAGCACAGTTCTTGCTCAAATAGAAGTTGGAACCATTATTTGAACGCGTGTCTAAACCGAAGCTGGATTTATTCAATTTATTCCTTGTGACGAATCGTCCGTGGACGAATCGTCCGTTGACGAAACGTCCGCATACGCATTAAGATATACGCCATTCTATCCATCCATCCATCCATCCATCCATCCATCCATCCATCCATCCATCCATCCATCCATCCATCCATCCATCCATCCATCCATCCATCCATCCATCCATCCATCCATCCATCCATCCATCCATCCATCCATCCATCCATCCATCCATCCATCCATCCATCCATCCATCCATCCATCCATCCATCCATCCATCCACCCACCCACCCACCCACCCATCCATCCATCCATCCATCCATCTATCTATATGTTACCCGTTTTTTAGAAACCAGTCGCTTGTCGAAAAATGTCATCAGGTATTATACGCTGTCGTGCTACTAATTATTAGATCAGCATACCTTAGCCCCGTCCCCGCAGCGTCCATGCAAGCATTCCTCTACGACATTATAATAGGGGTGCTGGGGCAGTCTATTTCCCCTCCCACATATCTCAAACAACGACAGTTGTCTTTCTGCCTACATTTCGCTGGTCTTCCTCCTTATCTCTTAATTAAACAAACCCTTCGCACTTAACTTTTGAAGTGAAATATATAATTATACGGTTTTTATTTTTTTAAGTTAATAATTAAAAATTTAAAACCTGAATTGCGTTGGTGACGTTCCAACCAGCCTGCCACTCGGAAATCCGATTCAGTTGACTGCCCTCCTCGCAAGGACCTTCTCCTCCATGTCCGGATCCAGTTCCGGCGGAAGATTCCGGTCGTTCTTTACCGTCAACAGAGGTCACCTTGGCGGCGGGGTGTGGCACCGTGTCCTTGACGCCTCCTCCTGCTCCTCCTGCTCCTCCTCCTGCTCCTTCCTTGGCCACTCCGTTCGACTGGAAGCAGGAGAGTTCCGTGTCGTCGTCTGCTTCGTTGTGGAAACGCGCGAACGAGAAGGTCTCCTCGGATGCGGAACCGAACGGAACGAACGACCGGAACTTGCGGAACAGCCCAGTCATCGCTGCTCAGTAACTGCAAAATATATTATATGCCTAGGCTACATGTTATAATTGTAATATATCGTAAGATTTTCGAATGTTCAGCGACATTTTGATGCATAGCAGTGGCGGATCCAAAACGTTTCGAAGGAGGGGGGGGGCAAAGATTTTCGGTCCTCGGGTAAAAATTTTCATCCGCCAAAAAGTTGATGGCCTTTTTTAGTCATTCGTCTTTGGCCGAACCAAAATGTACCTTACCATCCGCTCCCCAAAATATTGACCTCTTTTTAGTCGTCCACTCGAAAACGAATGGGAGGGGGCACGTCGCATGCTATTTTTTCACTGGGGGGGGTGGGGGTGGGCAATATACCATGACAAACCCTTTTCGTATTGCTGATTTCAAACCGAATGGGGGCCACGTCCCATTACATTTTTAAATGAGAGGCCATGGCCGGATTGCCCCCTGGATCCGCCTCTGATGCATAGTAGGCCTATTAATCCAAATGTGCATATATTTATATTATTTATGTAGGAACATAGGCCTACATATGGCGTAGCCTATATAGCCTATGAACTAAAAACGCTATTTTCATATGTGACAGTTTATACAAGAACCTAACGAATGAAAAATCATACCTGGCAACAATTCTACTTTTATAGCGTCTTCTGAGAATCGCTCAAAACATGCAGTCGGTGCAATCACTCGCAGCGCAATTCCCTAACAAATAATCTACCACCAACCGCCAAACAGAAGTTCACAAACAACAGTAGATCTGTAAAACCGTGTAACTTCCTCGCAGCAAAGGAATTAAAATGGACAGATGAATACGATGATCGTCTGCAGCAATGCCGCCGCCGCCGCACCAGACTCGAACACCAACTCTATGAACCTATCGCTACACTCAACGTGTAGAGCGCCAATCGACTGCATGCATGCTCCACGTGGAGTGACGCTTGCTGCAGCCACATTGCCACGCCTCGATCGCTTGGAGAAATCTGGCGATTGGAGGGGGAGGCGCCAGGGCTGTTTTAAAGGAATTTTTAGAACTGCACAACCGCTTCTTTCCTTTACCATCCTCCATGGTAAATTACTTCCAATCGGAGGACAATGACCTTTTTGCTAGTTTTAACTGTAGGCCTACAGAAGTGTTTATACAACTGCACAAATACATTTAGAACTCCAGATTTAGTGTATAACAGTGTAACTGCACGTTAAAAAAACCTGGGGGTGCGGCCACACCGGTGATCGACGCAGGCAGAGTGAGAAATGCCGGGGGTTGGGGGTTTCAACTCCTTTCTTTCTTAAAGATGAGATCCATAGTAAAGTGTTTTTCCCACCCATGCAATTCCAAGTGGATAATATGGTCCAACCCCAGGTATTTTCTCCCACAATTCTTGCACTGGACGCAGGCTACGGTTGTGAATAAGCCGGTGCCCCGCGCTCGGCTTTCTAGGGGCGCTTTAGAAATCAGGAGTTTACTATTACGATTACGGTTAAATGGACGGTGGAGGTGTAGAGTCACCGGCGGGGCACGAGCAAGTTTCATTGCTTTTATCAGTGTGAGAATTAGCTTATTGCCGGGAGTTTGGGGTTGAGGAGTTCATATCGGATGCAATTAACAAATTATTACAGATAAATATCATCAATGTAAACACTTTGTCATTTCATTACTTAGGGTGAACTGTTCTCAATTTCGATACGACCGTGATGAAATTTGTGGGTCCTTGGTCCGAACTCAGGACACTGCTTATAGGCCTAGACCTATAATAGGCCTAATTAGAAAGTAATTGTCGGACAGATTTGTAATTTGAATTCGTCAATAAAGAAGGCTCAGGGCACTAGGCTATATTATAGGCCCTATAGACCTATGGGCCTACTCACACTCAAATTACTGTTAGGGGCCTACTCGTATCTAAATGGAGCCTCTTTTTAAAATTAACTATTTATCTATAGGCCTACATATGCCTTTACATCAGTGGTGCAGTCTTAAAAAATGAAGTGGGGGGACGCTCTTTATGAAGTGGGGGGGACGCTCTTTATAATAATAATATTAGTAGTAGTATTACTATTAATATTCCATTATCCCTGGAAAAAAGTGGGGGGACGGCGTCCCCCCGCGTACCCCCTCCACTACACCACTGCTTTACATGTATAGGCCTACTCAAGTGTCTTCTGAACGTTACTTTGCATTTTTCCATCTGATGGTCGTCATCGCGAACGTCATCGTAATCCTTATCGTCGTCATCCTTATCGTCATTCTTATCGTCGTCATCGTCATCAGATATGTAGGCCCTACGTGAATTCGGTTTCACGGCGTTGCTATGGACTCGCCGCTCGATCAGTGCGCCGTGTTTAAGCTTGGAGGAACACTGCAGTGTCAAGTTTCTTAAATCGATTGGGGATTGACAGCTGGCGGTAGTGGATATATACGCACGCAGCGTCAACTATAGTAGGACAGAAGTAAAAAGCAGGAAGAGAGACAGATGGATACACATAAGAAAGGTGGAGCTAGGGTGGAAGAGAGGGGACAATTAGCTGAAAGACTTAGATTGTTCCAACTGTAGCAAGACTTAAATTTGTTTATAGAGTTACAATTGCATGTATAGTTGTATACACGTCTAGGCTATATTAAATTATTAGTTGTAGAAAGGAAGCGGAGCGTCAAGGGGAGCCCATTTCAAGTCGAGGGTAACCCCCCCCCACCCACCCAAGAAGAATATGTTTCAACTTGACACACATCATTGGTGGTGACAGGATGAGGACCTCCCATAGAAATCTGGTCCCCCCCACCCTGAAACAACACACCTCTCGCAAAAAAGACAATGCCCCGAGCTCTTGGCTTCAGAATACCGGTAGCAATTTCGAAATTCTACGATTAAGAATACAATAACAATTATGTCTTTACATTAAAACCATATTATTACCAATAAACAAACACTGCAATTATATTATCTTTATATAATTCAGCACTCACAAAAAAAACCTTCAGTACACCTTTGACACCATGAAACATATTCAAGTTAATTATAAATTATTTACACGCAAACTGCAACAGTTCATCGTTTTCTGTTCCCAAAAAGAAGCTGCCTGTGAAACTTGTCTCGACTCAAATCTGACAAATAATGTCAGTGGAGCGTAATGAGAAAGCAAAAATAGACGTGACATAAGAAAAACAATCATGACACATTGACATATGATGGCATATCAAACGAGGGCATATCAAACGAGGGCATATTAAACTAGGGCCTGAGGCACTGGAAGAAAGCAGACGTGCAATTAACAGAGTGGCACAGCAATTTTACATTAAAATAATTAATAATAATGAGGCCATTAAACAGAACTTTATTAATTTGATGCTTCACTGTTAATCATAGGCATGATCTGATCTGTGCTGAGGATATGAGAAACATTCCATATGCTCAACATGATTCAGACTCAATAGCCCCCCCCCCCAATAGATAAATTTACCCATAAATTCTACTCAAGTAAGCGAGAGGAGGGCTGGCAACCAACAACAGAGAAGCCATGGCTCGGAAAGCAGGAAGTCACCAACATTTTATACCCATGGCTGCCTCGAAAGTTCTGCTTTGATATTCTTCCCACTTTAAAAAAAGGAGAGGTTGCAACTGACAAATTTTTCTCAATACTACCAACATCTACAGCCTGGTAAACATCAAAAGTAAACTTGCGAAACCGTGCACAAGAATAGCATTTCAGTCGCAGGTTCCGCTAAGTTTAAGAATAAAAATTCTGCAATTGATCTGCAATTGAAACCCGTTAAAATTATCGAACTTGGCATAAAACGTGAAAAAGCGGTAAAATCCGACAGCATAAGTTGTTGCATGGACCAACGTATAATAGAGTGCATACCATCGATTATAGCTCAGAAGAAAACTGCATAAACAGCAGAAAAGTCAAAAGTATTCCTCAACATCGCATTTGCAATACGTAGGTATCCATCCGTTTAGAAACTGCAATCAAGGACATGCTAAAGTACGTTTACCGATGCAAGATCCAGTAGACTAATCATACATACACATTCCAGTAACTTCAAGTCGTTCAATGCAACTGCTTAAACCAGGCATAACTGGAAAAATCCAACCAACGTACAATCCGCCAAATTCAAACGAAGCAAGATATGTTCACACTGTCGTATTCAAATAGCAAGTTCAGAACGCAAAAGCTCCACAAACCGATGAAACTGCCAAGAAGAACTGCATCTTGGGAAACACTGTTCTTTGCTGACACTTCTTCACAAACAAAAATGTCTCGAGTCTAAGTTACCCAACACTTGAGGAGTGCACCTCTTCAAAACGTCGTCGCATGTGCAGAGAATCAGAACTTAATACGACAGCTGACAACCGTGGTCACCTCAGCTGACAACCGTGGTCACCTCAGCCGACAACCTTGGTCACCTCAGCTGACAACCGTGGTCCCCTCAGCTGACAACCGTGGTCACCTCAGCTGACAACCGTGGTCACCTCAGCTGACAACCGTGGTCACCTTAGCTGACAACCGTGGTCACCTCAGCTGACAACCGTGGTCCCCTCAGCTGACAACCGTGGTCACCTCAGCTGACAACCGTGGTCACCTCAGCTGACAACCGTGGTCACCTTAGCTGACAACCGTGGTCACCTCAGCTGACAACCGTGGTCACCTCAGCTGACAACCGGGGTCACCTCAGCTGACAACCGTGGTCACCTCAGCCGACAACCGTGGTCACCTCAGCTGACAACCGTGGTCACCTCAGCTGACAACCGTGGTCACCTCCGCCGCCACTCATCACACACCACGAATACATCTCCCATTCTTTGGTAAGGCGTTGAGGCATGTTGTGAACACACTAATCCCGGCTGTGCCCCTCCTTGAAGAGTCACGACGATAGAGTCGAGCGAAGTCGCGATTGTCCGGCACGGCTAGAAAATCATCTTGTGCATTTTGAGTTTCTGCGCAAGTCGTTGTTTCGCTGTGGCCATTCCCTTCTTCGGCTTTTTGCCTAAAATTGTTCACAAGAAACCGGTTAGACAACAAATCCCACGAACTACTGACAAAGGAGCCAAGTCCACCAACTGGCATGAATCCTTGCAGGGCTTTTTTTTTACGTGCAGTTGTACACAAATGTGTAGTTATAAATGGATTTGTGCAGTTGAAGAAGCACAGCTAAAACTAGCAAAAAATGGTAATTGTCCTCCGATTGGAAGTAATTTACCATGGAGGATGGGAGGGAAAAGCAGTTGTGCAGTTAAATTTTTTTCTTAAAAACAGCCCTGAGTCCTTGAGATTTATAGATGGTGCCACAGCATTAGCTGCTCCAACAAGTCTAACCATTTGGGGTGTCGTAGTGCAGGGGTATGTCCTGTGCCTGGGATGTTGAAAAGGTTGCGGGTTCGAATCCACTTCGAGCCACTGCGTACGGACCATGAGCAAGTCTTTCACTCGCAATTGCTCATGCGCTCGGCGTGAAACTCTGACTCAGTATCCCCGCTGAAGTCGGGAGCGCCTCCGAGTAGAAATCGTGAAGGGGCGCTATAACAAGTGCTCATGTACACAAATATGCATTTATAATCTCATAAGGTTTTTAGAGATTTTATTTCGTAAGCCGCAAAGCCAGGATCTTCACGGCAACTGAAAAAAAGCAACTCATTTTCCCTCACAAAACCAACATATAACATCACATCTTATTGTAAGTCGTACTGATAACATTTAAGAAAAGAACTGAATTCCGTTGCTATATAATTTGATGTTTGAAAATGCTGGGCCTTACCAGAACACTTCAAGGATAACGATGATTTGTCTGAACTCAAAGCACCCGCGGATGAAGCTTCAATCAAAACCAATCCATTGATATAGACCCGTAAATCAATCAAATCAACCAACCAAATCAGGTAATACATCAATCAATCACCATACAATCAATGAAGTATATAAAATCAAACCAGGTTAGGTACACCACGCAGTCAAAATACGCAGTATATCAAGTGTCTTCATACAATCATGTATACAGTATATACACAATTACACATCAGTATTTATAATTATCATATATTCAATCAGCCAACCAAACAAGTAATCAATCAATCTTTCAATATAATATGATCGACCAATATAAGAATCAATTAAAATAAAATCAGACAATAAATTAAAAACCACAATCAACAACAGGTCCACAGAAGAATTGTAAACAATCAAGCAAGCAAGCAAGCAAGCAATCAATCAATCAATCAATGATCCAACCATTCAATCACGTAAGTTAGCATTGCTCACCTTTTGAAGGCGACAATGGAAGTGAATATTCCATCGCACTGGTGCCAGGACTCGATATGGTAAGAGCACTGGTGCTTGGCATTGGATCTGTGTGAAGGCTGGTGGATAAGGATAACTTCTTCTCTAGCTTCAACTTCTTGCGAGTGTACTGGCGCTTCGGAGGCTGGAAGAAACAATTTATTGGTAGATAAAAGATTAAAAGAAACATATCACGAATACAGGCAACTAACCAATAACAAACACAGGTCAATTAACACATTGACCGCCTACACGCCATGTTAAATGACTGGCTGTACTACAAGTTAACTCGTAGTTTAACTCGTAGTAGGTGGTCAACGTGTTAATATTAACTAAAGCAGAATATTTATTTATGGTGCTTATAAAATAAACTTATACATAAAATCTTTGTAAAATTAGTTATATATGTAACATGCTGCATTCTGCCAGCCTGAAGTGTTGATCAAACGAAAATTGAATTGAATTCAAACAATGACAACTACTTATCAGTGAATCATCAACAAAGGAACGTTTCAACTGAACATCAATCGATTATCAATTGAAAGGCACGTGATGCATCTTAGATTCGCATTTCTGCACCTTAGATTCGCATTTCTGCATCTAAGATTCACATTTCTACATCTAAGATTCACATTTCTGCACCACAGATTCACATTCCTGCATCTAAGATTCACATTTCTGCATCTAAGATTCACATTTCTGCATGTCTTTGCACACACATTACACATTTCTCTAAAAATAATAACGAGGAGAACATTGGATATATCGATCAAGCAATTATTAATGTAGCAGCCAACAAACAAATTCACGAACTAATGAGAATCATACAACAAAATGATGAACAAATTCAACAGCCAAAACTACTAAATCGCTCAAAATAGCCAATCACTGAATCGACGACACGCTTACAGGTCGATTAAGGAACTTTGCAGCAGCAGCCGCCAATCCACACTCCACGGATTCCTTCTTAGCTCCCTGCCGCTTTGGTCGGTCCTGTTTCGGTCGGTTTGGGGCCAGTTTTGCTAAAAAAAACAATCATCGAACATCTTACAATTATCATCATCATCATCATCTTCGTCAGTCCCTTACACCTTACAGCAGCTTCAGCCTTCAGGTAAATAATATATCTCCATACATTCAGTCATTTTCTAAACTGTTGTACTTGCTCACGCTCGGTCCAAGTCTTTGCTGTGTCTTCATATACACCGTCAATCCAGGATAGTTCATGTCATCTTTTGCTTTTCTTTCGTTCAAATATTGCAATTAGTCGAGCATATAAAAACAGCTCCCCGACTGCTTCTATGTTTTATTTAAGGGAACTGCTCTTCTTCTTGAAGCTTCATCAAAGTCTGGCCATTTTAACAACAAGTGTGAACTAAAAATAACTGGGACACCAATGCAGGACTTTGTTAAAGTGTAAATCAACACTAATGAACAGTCAGTTAACAGACAAAATCAGATGAATAATTCACGGCCAAACCTCCTTTTGGATTCCACGCTTCATCCTGTTTCGAGCTCGACTGGCTTTTGAATTTGAACTCATCCTCGTTGTCCGAGATGTCAAGTGTCGGATAAACTGAACGGAAAAAATCGAATCACAATTAAACTGTGCTACAAATTGTTTGTATGTGCACTTCTTATAGCGCCCTTCAAGCTCTCTCTACTCAGAGGCGCTCCCGAATGCAGAGCGAACACTGCATCGAAGTTTCACGCCGAAGCGCTGAGCAATTGTGAGTGAAGGACTTGCCCCAGATCCTTACGCGGCGAGGTGGATTCGAACCTTCCGGCTCCAAGGCAACAACGCCACCACTACACTACCGTGCCCCACAAATGTGCTATATAGAAATGCAGTACAACCTCTAAATTTGTTTTGCAGTGTATATCAAACAACTATTAAATGAATATTGGTTTAGGGGGGTCGTATATAAATGATGTCACACGATTTTGTACGACTTTTTACACCACCCCCTCTCGTCACGTGTCTACACAAAGGTCATGTGATATCACTAGTATACGACCATCACATATTGTCCCAAATGTGTGACCCAACCCCCCCCAGGTACATGACGTCATTTATGGAGTGTCCCTGAGGGCAGATGATCATTACAGTCAAACCTTGCCGCAGAAAAGCCTTTCATAATTCACTCAAACCATCCACTCCTAAACACAGAAAAGGAGATTTTAAAGTCAACAAATATCCATCTTCGATACAGTCGAACCTCTCCATTCGAAAACAGAGTGAGAACTTTCTTAACAGCAAAATCTTTCTACTTCTGAATCCATCAAATACGTAAACAGTAAAACCATTCCACACAAATACTCTTTAACACTTTGAACCCGGAGCCCTCGTAACTCTACGGATAACGGGACGGAAAACCGGCCCGTCGGGTTCAAAGGGTTAAGGCTCACCGAATTCGTCGTCCTTGTAACACGTTGGCATTTCCAGCTCAAAGTCGTCGTACTTGGGCGACTTGCCCGGAGCCAACCGACTCTTTGTTGACGAGGACAACAGCGAAGAGGCGGAGCCTAGCGATGAAGTCCGGCCCATCTGACTCATCGAAAGCATTCCTTGGATAGCGTCGCGCATCGTCGGTGAAGCTCGGCTGAAATAAACAGCTGCAGAATATCATTTACAGTTCAGGTATCTCACGGTAATTATACACTGATACATGTTGAGCAAATGAACAATCAATTAACAACTAATATCAACATTGTCTGAAGGATAGAGCGCGCTGAAGAGGAAAGCACAGCAAAGAGAAGAATGGCGTCATTGAAAGTTGGAACCTGCCGAGGGGCAGAGAACTTATAGAAGAAGAAGATTAACATTGTAGTATATTATATCATTAACATTGCATGGGCTACTGCAGAGACTTTACTTTACTGCAGAGAGTGCCTCTGAGTAGGTACCTTGAATTGGTGCTATAACAAGTGCTCACACACGCACACACACATGCACGCACACAAGCACACACACACACACGGCAATACTTGTTCCACTGCTCACCCGATATCATCGTCGATCTTGATATCAGTCTCCGTACCATAGCCACTGACTTCAAGAATGTCGGAGATGCTGCTGTTGAGGCCGCCACGGATGAGCGGCATTGCCAGACGATGAGCAAAATCCGCCGGCGACTGAGAACCCGCCGTCGTCGTGCTCGAACTTGCGCTCGCAAGTCGAGGAAACGAGTAGCTCGGTGACGCTGGCGTTGACGACGTCGACCACGTCAGATCGGAGTGAGTCGACGGTTTCGTGACTGTTGTTTGACAGATAAACGTGGTTTGCGGTCTCGTTAATTCATCAAAAAATGTTGCAAGTCCATGTTCTAATGTTGCAAGTCCATGTTCTAATGTTGCAAGTCCATGTTCTAATGTTGCAAGTCCATGTTCTAATGTTGCAAGTCCATGTTCTAATGTTGCAAGTCCATGTTCTAGCTAGCATATATCAAGAAACCTGTAAGTTTCTGACAGCCTTGCATTTTATGGTCTAGTTCTCTTGTGTCAATCCATTCAAATTAACAAGTTAATATTCTGGATAAAATGCGGTGGCTCAGCCCACACACACACAAATTCATATGAAGAATTTTACCAACTTATGCCCTCAATCAGTTGCATGATAAATCTGAAGAAATTTTCCTCAACATGAACACACAGAAATATTCACCATATATACAGGTTAACCACATAAGTACGATGAACCTGATCATCCTGTACATAGGAAAAATTCGTAACACTGTTGAATTATAGTTACTCAGGTACACACAAAAGTAAAAGAAAAACTCTGTACAATCAAACCCATAGTACAAATATACCCATTAGTAGTAAAACTACATTTATCTTTTAATGTGTTTTCTCCTTCTGTTCGCTCTACAGTTCTGCCTTACAGTCTTCTCTCTTCTTCCTTCTCTTTTCTCAAAACCTGCTTCTTCTTGCAGGGCTTTGTGCAGTGCACTAGTCTAGGAGTGCTTCTGAAGGACTCACCTTAACAGAGGCGCTTCATAAATGCCTAAATACAATACAATTTGCAAAGGTAAAACACATTAATTATCAGGCAAATCAAACCTGATAATTTGAGCTTCAGCGAGGCTGGTTTTATCGTAGTTGAGGCTGCTCGTGCCTTCGCTGGATTTTCATCAACAACAAGCGTCTCCTCCTCGTCGCTCTCACCAGCGCCAGGAACCTTCTGAGGAGGCTGCGTCTCCAGTGCTTTGCTGCCCAGGAGCTGGAACCCTGGTGAAGCAGTGAACTTGGATGGGGATGAGAGGATTCCCTCTTTGTTGTCTCCACCACCTCCTCCGCTGTTGGAAAGAAGAATGTTAGTCACTGCAGTGCTAACATAAGATACTGACATTCATTGGATGATCAAGATGGCTGAACAAGATGGTTGTTATCTGTATACATGCTCAGAACATAACTCAAGAAGTCCTGAGCAGCAGATGTAAAAAGCCTGACCTATGCATCCAGAGGTGACAATTTCTGGACCACAATGTATCAAAAATGAGTTAAATCTGAAGCAGTGCTCGCCCTATAATCGGGAGTGCTTCTGAATAGACTGGGTAGAGAGCTTGAAGAGTTGCGATAGCAAATACGAAAAATAAATTAAATTTATAAAAAAATAAACCAGTCGGGAAAACAAATGTACACATTGTACAGTAGTGTCTGATCATTGTACAATAGTGTCTGATCATTGTACAATAGTGTCTGGTCATTGTACAGTAGTGTCAACAAACCTCATAACTCTACCGCCAACCATTCGGAACGTCATCATGGCTTCAGGCTTGACATCAGCTGACAACCCCGACTTTTCCGACGACGCTGAAAATGGTGAACTGAGTCGCGGCTCCGACTTTTGAGACGGATTAAATGTGCCATAGTTTGACTGGAAGTCGTCGTCTGCCACAAAGTCGTACGGGGTGAAGTCCCGCGAAGTCGAGAGTGGCTGAGATGTGTTCCACGTGGGTGAAGTCAGTTTTTGTGGCGTGATATTAACAGTGGTATCCTGAAAGAAAGATAAAAGTCAAAGATAAAATGATTGCAAAAATGAGTATTTCGGTTAAATAATCTGTAAAATTGAAAAAGCATTTCCCTACACTACTGAACGAGAATAGCTTAAATTGCTACAAAATAACTTAAACACTAAAATAGTAAATTATTCACTGAAATAATAAATTGCTCACTAAAGTATTTAAATTATTCACTAAAAAAGTAAATTATTCACTAAAATAGTAAATTATTCACTGAAATAGTAAATTATTCACTGAAATAGTAAATTATTCACTAAAATAGTAAATTATTCACTGAAATAGTAAATTATTCACTGAAATAGTAAATTATTCACTAAAATAGTAAATTATTTACTAAAGTAGAAAATTATTCACTAAAATAGTAAATTCACTAAAATAGTAAATTATTAACTGAAATAGTAAATTATTCACTGAAATAGTAAATTATTCACTGAAATAGTAAATTATTCACTGAAATAGTAAATTATTCACTGAAATAGTAAATTATTCACTGAAATAGTAAATTATTCACTGAAATAGTAAATTATTCACTAAAATAGTAAATTATTCACAGAAATAGTAAATTATTCACTAAAATAGTAAATTATTCACAGAAATAGTAAATTATTCACTAAAATAGTAAATTATTCACAGAAATAGTAAATTATTCACTAAAATAGTAAATTATTCACAGAAATAGTAAATTATTCACTAAAATAGTAAATTATTCACAGAAAAAGTAAATTGTTCACTAAAATAGTAAATTATTCACAGAAATAGTAAATTATTCACTAAAATAGTAAATTATTCACAGAAATAGTAAATTATTCACTAAAATAGTAAATTATTCACAGAAATAGTAAATTATTCACTAAAATAGTAAATTATTCACAGAAATAGTAAATTATTCACTAAAATAGTAAATTATTCACAGAAATAGTAAATTATTCACTAAAATAGTAAATTATTCACTAAAATAGTAAATTATTCACTAAAATAGTAAATTATTCACAGAAATAGTAAATTATTCACTAAAATAGTAAATTATTCACAGAAATAGTAAATTATTCACTAAAATAGTAAATTATTTACAGAAATAGTAAATTATTCACTAAAATAGTAAATTATTCACAGAAATAGTAAATTATTCACTAAAATAGTAAATTATTCACAGAAATAGTAAATTATTCACTAAAATAGTAAATTATTCACTAAAATAGTAAATTATTCATTAAAAAAGTAAATCATTCACAAAAATAGTATATTATTCACTGAAACAGAAAATTATAAACTAAAATAGTAAATTATTCACTAAATCATTCAATAAATTAGTAAATTATTCACTGAAACCATTCATTAATCAATCATCTGAAGAACTAGTCACAAAATAGATCAATCAACTGATCAACCACAAAATCAATTAAAAAATCACACACTGAACACAAATTATAATTAATCATCAGGTTCAATCAATACCCCATACGAAATACACACTGAAACAGAATCAACGCTTATTCCAAGTGTAATTCTGCTATAAAAGGGACTTCATTTCAATGCAGTGCCATCATAAGGTCATTTCTGATGTGCCTCCAATACATAATGTCATCAGCAGTTTCTGTTGCAAAATCAACAACAAATACAGGAACCACCTCAGTTTGGCCAGGCACCCTCGTCTATCGCATTTCATTTGGGGATTCTAAATAGATCGATTAAAAAAATCAACAACCTTGCTTCCCAACCGAAGTATAAGTCCCGGCTGCTTTTTTGTTGCATTCTTTTTCACTGGTGACTGAACCGAGTCAGTAACGCTGTTCGCATCGAGCGACCCGCTCACACGTTTCCTTTTCAGTTTTGCTGCCTTCTGCTCAGAGTTGGAATTAGGAAAGTCGGCTCGTTGAGGTGGAAGGGAGACTGGATTCCTTTCCAAAAGATCTTTTCCCTTAGCGTTCTGCAAAGATGAAGGGAAAATATAGATCAATCAATCAATCAATCAATCAATCAATTTTTATTGAGCCAAGAAGCACACAAGATATATATCATCACATCAAAATAAACATGAACACTCTTGGTAACAAAAGGAAACCCAGAAGGGACTGCAGAGTCCCGCTGGTTAGGGCCTAGGCACATTTTCTGGTACTAGGCGTTTACAGATTCAGTACCAAAAAAAATTATATTCTAGAGAATATAGAATTCTAGAGATGAAACACAGGAGTCATGTTGTATATGGCAGGTTCTTGTAGTGGAGATGGGTACAATTTGTGGTTTAAAGATTAGTAAACTGCAACGCTTCTGGCAAATTTATTCAAATAGTTTTTATTATTTCAAAAGTAACAACAACAATAATAATAGGAGACAACAGGAATACTGCAGTACTCTGTCAACACTAACCGTTACTTAAGTAATTAAAAGTTCTTCAGTGCTATCTCCATAACACCTTTGCTACCGTGCACAACATTCAACATAACGTAATTAACGAACACAGACTAACAATTCCTCAGGAATTGTACGTAACTCAGGCAAAATAACAATAATAAAAATTTATATAAATAATAGCAATTTCATTAATTTCTGCAGCTCCTTAATTCAAAAAAATTTGTGCTACTTTGGATTAAAATATAAATTTAATAATAAAACAAACACACAATCAATTTGTTTTAAATTAGGTCTACTTCCTTTAAACTCACCAAATTATGGGGTTTTAACTCACCGTACTGAGGTCTTTCACGAGCTTCTGCAGGTCTTTGAGAAGTTTTGTGTGCTGAACAATTGCAGGTATCATATTCTGCCTAGTAGGCTGCAACATAAAGCACTCATTTATTAAAATAATACGATTACTCTGTGCTAATCCTAATAATAAACTTTCCCAAACATTTACAATGTCAAGTCATCATACAGACAGAGAAGAGCAGTCCCTTAAGTTAGCCCTGATGCAGCCATGGGTGTAAAGTGCCAGCGACTTCACTTCATTTTCTCAGTCCTGGCATATGAGAGTGGGTGGATAATTCCCTCCCTTGCCTTCTCATTCTCCACTCGTCATAGCCAAGATGGTCGGAAAGGGGGTGGGCAGGTGGAACAGAAATCTTGAAAACATTCGATGCCCTGGTTAGGATTTGAACCCCGACATATCTATCACTCGACATTCCAGCAAGTTAACCACTAGACTACCGTATGCCCCATAATCATTTAATCTGATAATTAATTGACACAGTTAAGCATACAAGTGTGTGTCAGGTACATGGAAAAATATGACAAACAGACAGGTAAGGTAAGGAGACAGACAGTAAAAGAAGCACACAACAAAGCAAAAGACAAGACTAAAAGAACAATTGGTCATCATTTGTTGTCCCAACCCTTCATCACTTCATCATTCAAACACAAACCTCATTCTTTCATCAGCCAAAACTCAATTTCCTTTCTTTATTCGTTCACTCAACCACCTGACAGCTTATTTCCCGTAACCCCCATACAATAATCGACTCAAACTTCCCATCCACACAATCTTTCCACTCATGCAACCTCCCTCTCTCACTCAACCACTCATTGCCGTAGAGTTGGGTTCAATCAATCCTCAAAAAACCCACTCACTTACTCACTTACTCTTGAAATCTGAAAACTGACTAACATCCTTCTTGTTTATCCACGACTTAAGTGCAGCGAAAAGCGTCTTTGCTGCGTTGACCAGATACGGCGGGACGACAGAGCCACTCCGCTGACGAACTAAAACAAACAATTTCCACATGACCAACGTACACATTGTGTGTGAACAAACAATCAACATTGTATAGAAACTATAGATCCAATGCCAAATAGTGGAACATGGGATAAGCACTCATTCGCTTTTCTTACGCCTATGAGCTGACTAACTCCAAGTTCAAGGACATGCATCATTTTTCTTAGTCTCAGCATGTACTCCGATTTTCCGTTGTATTCAGTTATTCGTTTATCACAAGGTTGCTTCGGGTCTAATGAATTCTTGAAACAAATTTCTGCTTGGTAGGGACCTGAACCATCACCTTAAGATTGACAACCCAGCATGCTAACAACTAAGTCATCGCACACAAGCAATTCAAAACTATGAGACGGCATGGAACAACAAGCGGATCAAATGACCATGTCAGATAAAATATTCTAACAAAAAGAACGTTAGCAATTAACATGCCAGGCTTCAAACTTGAATCAGAGTCAGCAAAGAGAATCAGCAGACAGAGAAAAGATGAACATATTAAATAACTTTGCTTTCGTTATCAATACATTTTAACCTGATGTACATAAATGATCTCTCAGCAATTATTAATTCACTTCATTGACTTGACTTGACAAGAGCGTACCAGTGACCGCTTCTGTGATGGCCTTAGCAGCGTACCAGTGCAGCGTTTCGTAGCATGGAAACAGATACTTGTCCTCCGTTTTTACTCGCCTCTCGATCTCATACACCCTACAAAAAAAACCTTTAGTTAAACAAGGCAAGAAGAATAAGACGGACATAATAAAAGGCGCAGATATATCAGATGAGCAAAAATCAGAAACCATAAATAAAGTTAATACAGAATGAGAAAAAAATATATGATAAGGAAATTTAGAAATGATATTGGAACACAGACATGGATTATATAAGGAAATATAAGATGAGCAAGAAAGAGTAACAATAGAGAGAAAACAAGATATGATAAGGGAATTTAGCAATGATAATGGAACACAGATAAGGAATTACAAGGAAAGCTAAGATGCACAAGGAAGAGAACTCTACGCACTAAAAGTACTGCTTACTTAAGATGTGCTATATCAATTGTCTACACACATGCACACGCACACAGCCACGCATAGATACATACATACAAGCATGGAAGCAAAGACACATACATGTATACACCCCATACATGTATACATAGTACATACACACAGAATAATCTTAAACGAAGGTAAGAAAGGCAGATAGGATTAACCAAAAACCACGAACAACAGCAGAAATATAACAATAGACAAAAAGACAAGATGCAAAGCAATTATAACATAGCTACGATAGCGGGGAAGCAAGACAGGACATGGATCAATAAGCATAAAACAAGCTAAGAGAAGAAAAGACAACATAGAAAGCAAGATTTATTAAAAAGAAGACACAATTCTACGATTTCAGCGATTCCACTCAGTCGGACTCACTTGAGCTGGAGTTCGATGTTGAAGTCGTGCAGGAAGTTTCCACCAAAGACGAGCGAATCGATCGGAGTAAGAACCGCATGAATCCATCCCGTCGGAATGAAGAGCGTCTGACCCTGCTTAATTAGGCACCTAGATGGGGCAATTTTAACAAGAATTAGGATTCAAAATAAGTGAAACTGAAATGGAAAGGGAAAATGATGCTGTGGGTAACAAAATAAAGTTGTTAAAACCTTTTACCCATGGCTACCATGTAAGGCTAGCCTAATGGACTGCTCTGCTTCTATACAACAGTATCATCACCGTAATGCAACAACTGATGATGATTTGTGATGATTCATAACAACGACGACGATAGCTCTGATGATGATAACGATGATGATGATGACGATGACTAAGCATACTTGTAGCAAGCGTCGACTTGATCTCCGAAGAACATCTCGCTCTGATTGGATGACGAAAGCCAGCGTTCGTAGAGCGCCATGTTTGCCGTCGTCGGTCTGATCAGATAGAAAACCTTCTCACCCTAGAAACGCACAACACATCCCGATACACAAAAAGTAAAAAACAGGAATCTTCATCAAAGCTTTAGATATGAAGTTGTAAACAACATCATTATGCACCATATATACAGAAATTTTCAAAAAGCATACAAGGGCTTGAATTCATGGTGTTACCATTCATACATTCATTTCAAGAATTTATGTAGTGCCCTTCAAGAGACCTACTCAGAGGTGCTGTCGCTAGGATAGTAGACAATTGGTTGATATATTCGGATTTTAAGTTTCTCCGGCAGTCTCCATTTCTTACCCTGAGGACGTGGTACCAGACGGAGGTCCCTCCGAAGTCGATGTGGAAATCGGTGAAGCTGTCTTTGACGCCCATCAGACAATAGCGATGCACTTCAGGCTGCTGCAATGGTTGCCCGGTAACGGACAGCGCCATCTGCCAGTACTGGTTGACCCAGCTCAGCTCCACCACGATTCGTGGTGGCGCCACTATTGTTGCCAGCCTACGAACCAGTAAACAATGAAAAAATAATAATTTATTCAAATAGATTAACCAATATATTATTTAACAATCAACTGACACATTAACTATAAATGTCAGATACATTAACTAATAGAATAAGTGTCACTTAATGAACCTAATTAACTAGATATGCGTCAGGATAATATATATATAATATATATATATTATTTAATTTAATCCAGCTAATCATTTAAGAAATAGTAAAAAATATAAGCTAATGAAGGAATTGCCAGAATTGTCTAAGACTTCAGGCACTAAAAACGACCTTAAACTGCTTCGTAAAAAGCCATAGTCCGATCAAGTTACTTATATAAATTTTATCTTATTTAAACAAACTTAATCTAATCAATCTAATCTAATAAAATCTTACCTAAACTAATCTGAAAACTAATCAAGCTTTATTTCAAGAGCAACACAGTCTTGAGACGGTCAAAAGTAAACTAAATTTTTATTAATTACACGCACACACACAGAATCAGATAAATATATACTCAAAAAATACGGTAATAAGCTCAAGCACAATTTCTACAACATGCATCAACATCCAACACAACTCAGCTGGAATTTATATAGCGTCTTTTACGCTGAGACCTTGTGTTGCTGAACTCAAGGCTGATCACGTTGTAGATCTTCCTTCGATCTGGGCTGTTGTAGTATTCCGTCCATTCGCGCATCAACATCTTACAATCCTCCTGTCGAGCAACGTCGATCACGTCAATCTCTCGCATCGATCCTAAGATTTGGCACAGGTTAAAGGTCAGCTGTAGCTCGAGTATGTATGTAATGCGTCTTTTTAATAGTACTGCATTTAACAACTTCGCAGAACACTCAAAAATGGCTACATAATGGCCCTAGAAACATTAAATTTTATACAAGTTGAAAAATGTTTCGAGTATGATATTTCAAAAGTGTGCATTTTTCTTTTCTTCAGAAGAGTTACCAAAGAACAGTTCAATACGCGAGAAAGTGCAAAGAGGGTGTGTGCCGTTGACCTTCAATGAAGCCGATGTATTCTTCAATTTTTATTCCAAGTATGGTATTTCTATACCCAATGCAGAAGTGTCATGTAACCTTGCCTACTTTACCTTCAGTGCTGAACTTTGCTTTATTAACATTCTATGACTTTCCCTAGCTACCTTCCTCATCCCTTTTTGATCCTATAATTATGCCCTTACCTTACATGTCCTTTCCTTATGTGCACTTGTTATAGCGCCCCTTCAAGCTCTCTTTACTCAGGGGCGCTCCAGAATGCAGAGCGGACACTGCATCGAAGTTTCACACATCGGAAGATGACTCCTTACCTTGCCTATCAATACCTTTCCTTAACTTCTCATAGATTACATTGTCTTGCCTATTCTCTTATTACCTCCAGTAGTATAGTTTTCTTGAAACCTACCAACATAATTCTCGACATCCTGGATCGTAAAATTTGCAGGTGGAACTTGAAGGTCAAGGCCATCTTTTCGATCTACGAGGATTGGAACACTGAAGCCATTCCGTTCAAAGTACTCTCTCGTGACCTCGTGACCACTCAGGTGAATCACAGGGATCCTGTCAGCACTGAAACAGAAACCATACACACAGATCAGACACAGACAGACAGATGATAAACAGACACAGAGACAGACAGAAAGACAGAAACATAGACAAATACATGGAAAGACAGATAAATAGACAGGTCAATTTAATTTGTATTGATGCCTTTACATTACCATGAAAATGTTTACATTACTTTGGAAATGTTTGCATTGTCTTTAAAATGTATCGATGCATTTACATTACCTTGGAAATGTTTGCATTACCTTGGAAATGTCCGTCGTTTCAGTTCGTGTACAAAGGAAACCGTTCCTGTCTGCATGATCTGAAATTTAAAAAAATATATTTGACAAGATTATATTAATAATGAAATTTAAGATTTCGTAAAAAACTGACTCACAAAATTAGTGTAGCTTTCAGTTTCTTTCCAAACTTCCCTCTATCTGTGTTTAGCATTATAATTCCATCAACATCAGTCAAACTTCTACGCAACTGGAAGAAATGTGGATAGTTTTTACCTCTCCTTCCCTTCACTCTAAACTAAGTTTCAATCCAACTTCAGAAGAAACTAATAAATAAGATTAGTAGAACACTAGGTACTGGAACCTCAATAGATCAAAACTAAGCTGTAAATCAGAAAAGATTACCTATTCCAGAATAGTTTAAAATAATAATTGAATCACTGGGAACAACCAATTGGTCGGGTAATAACAAGTAATAATATTCACAATAACAAATAACAATAATAAATATTTATTTTACCCAAGATAGAATTATTTATATATGATCAGAAAAATAAGTAATAAGGTACTGAAAACACCTCTGAATAGTTATTCAGCTTGAGGCGATTTATAAATGTTTAGATACGACACGATACAAACAAGCAATAAAAGCACTCTACTAACATCTTCGTCAATTATATCAAATTACTGCTTTCATATTTGCTGTCTCTAATTCAAGTGATGCCTTGCCATCTAAACCTTTGTAATCGAGAAACTAGGCAAGGTAACTAAACAAACGTTCCTTTTGCTGGTACTGCAACTATGAAGAAATAAGCCTTCTCTGTGGTTGACCCAGCAGCTGTCTGGAATAGCCTTCCTTTAACAATACGCCTACACCCTGCAACTCTACCCGAATCGTTACACAATAAACTTAAAACTAATCTTTTTGGGCGCGTTAAGAGTTGGGAGTTTCATCAAAGGGTGCTACATAAGTATCCGAATGAACGAACAAAAATGAGAAACAGATTGAACGAAGTTTGACCTACTTTGCCCGCATTGTCGCTGTTGTCGGCATAGTCAGGTCGATGAGAATTTCTTCGTTTCTTTACTGAAAACATCCAAGAATATGTGATTTTTCAAACGCTTTACTTTCCAGTATCATTTAATTTTCATACATATATGTATCAAATGAAACAAATTACTAAATTTTCAAGCTAAGCAAGAGTCTTGAGAGGTGTCCTCTGAGAGATGGCAAAGGTAGCAGAAGTCTGGTACATATGAAAAGATATAGGTAGTTGCTTACAATACCTTATCTTATTTGCCTTGCCATATATACATGATCCACTTTTAACTTTACCTTAATTATGAAAATAACATTACCTTACAATGTATGTTGCCTACATTACCTTTATACCTACATTATCGTTTTCCTTACCTTACCACATCTTAAATGCCATTATTATCTGCCTTTATCTCATTTGATTTACTTTACATGAGTTACCTTACCTTTCTGATTTAACTTACGTGACCTTCCTTGCCTCACCTAAAACGCATTGTAGTCCTTATCAGACACTTACATGTTAATGGTCCGTTGGTGACTTGGCATTTTGGACAATGGTAAATTTCGATATCTGTGGCTTGGTGTTCCTGTATGCCAACACATCTAGAAACAATAAGAGCATACAACAGATGCAAGCATATTAATGTTAGTAATATCTTCAGTGTAGAAATAATACATTGACGCTAGGTGTAACATGTCAACATGCAACAACATGGGACATGATGGTGAAGGGGTATGTTCAGTGCCTTAGAGCCGGAAGGTTGGGGGTTCGAATTCACATCAAGCCACTACGTAGGGACCCTGAGCAAGTCCTTCAAAAATAATCGCTTATATATGAATCTTGTACATTATCATGATCAATAAATTTGATTTGATTTCGCTGTTTCTAAACCCTGGACTTTTCATTGGTGGCCTCATAAAGAGATCATTCCAGTTTGTTTTGTTGACGACTGTTGTAGCGAAAAATGAATTAATCTAATGATAAAGAGAACTTGCTAACTAAATAAAATGTGTTCTGAGAAAGATCTTTGTGACTGGAGTTATATAAATCTAGACGAACGTTTGAGCGATTAGGCCTACACCTGAGATTATAGTGTCGAGATTATACGGATGGCGACTAAAACACCGTCGAAATTCGATGTTCAAAATTACCCTGCTGTTTACCCAGATAGAGTAACACACATCGCCCGTGACGCACGATCTCATATTGCCTGAGAGTTTGCGGTTTCATATCCCGTCGATATTAGTCCCAGGCCACAATATACAGCACGTTGTTGTGAAAGCGCTGCATAAATAAAACCCATGCGCCGGGCACTGTTCGCACACCCACTCAAGTAAATGACAACTTGATAGAGCGAATTAAATTAATATCCGGAGAAAAATAACCCACCGTCCGTGAAACCATTCTTTGCAAACTTCACATTCGATCATAAATTCGTTTGGTTCATATGGTTTTCTACATAAACAATACGCATCGGCCATTTTGCTTTTAAGCCGTTCAAACTGAATAATTATATGTAACTGGGTCAGCACCGCCTTTTCTGCGGCGTGATTGACGCAAAAGATGGCCAGCGTCACATTGCATTGCGTGGAGAAATAGTAGAGCAACCATCGATATTAATAGACAGCAACTCATGATAATGTGAATGCGTTACAAAAATTCCGATGAAATGATGGATAATAATCTATAAATAGCAACCATTAATATATATATCTATGTTCAGTGAGTAAGTAATTTTGATATATTCAATAAGCCGGTTCAATGACCGCAACCGGCAAGCGCAACCTGCTACACTATAAGATGAGAGATGTTTTTTTAACCTAAACCCCCATTGTTAAAAATGTTCCAACGGAGCGTTGAGAACTAGTACCAGTCTAAGACTATATCTTTGCTAGTACATGTACCTGTGTAAAAACCATTTGTTGAAATTCCTGTTGTCCGTAGCCTAGTCGATAAATTAGTCATGTGGTCGCAGTTCAAGCGATTACTGACATCTGGTCTTAGGAGGGAATGTCGTAATTATTAAGCCTCAGGCAATGTCGTAATTATAAGGCCTCAGGCATTATTATATCAGCAATTATTTTTCTTCTGGTTCTCTGCCCCTAGGCAGGTTCGTCTGTCCAATGTCGCCACTCTTCCCTCCGCTGGGCCTTCTCCTTTATGTTCCACCTCAAGCCACCACATAAGTACCCTGAGCAAGTCCTTAACTCGCAATTGCTTATAAGTTTAAGTGTGAAACACAAATTCTGACTAGACCTATTCCCCCGTATTTTGGACCAACACATTCATCATTCTCTCTGACTTGAAGCCAGCCGGGTAGCAAAACTAGACAGGGTCAGAAAAAGTCACAGGTTGGCCGTGTAATTTAGATATATCTACCAGTATGATAAGGCTGAACTGCTTTTGAAATAGCAACATGTCTATATGCAAGCTTAATAAAAAGCTTTTGGCATGTACTTGCATTGACTGTGGCTGGGCTAACAGCACAAACATATCCAGAGGTAACTTAATCAGAAGTTTGACGTGTACTGGTCTAAGAAACTGCAATTGCACTGTAGTGGTTTTGTCGATGTGGTACATGCTCATGGTCATATTTGCTGTACAAAACATGCCTGTTTGAGGTCCTTTACACAGGAAACCCAAATTTTACAACCAACTGTTAATACTTTGACTTTTGAGTTAAAGTTTAAACTCACCATTTATAACAAATTCAAAGTTGAGAGTACGAACTCATATAGTGGATTATACTTGCTTCTATAAGTAGGTCTAGTGGGTGAATACTGGTTGCTGGGAATACATATTGGTTTGTTAGAAAGGCTGCAAAAAATGATTAATTAAATACTATACTACTGTTAACTGTGCACGCAGATAATTCGATGACAACTGCAACAAACTGGGCTCTGTAAAAAATCAATCTGGTATTAGTGATAGTAAAAACAAAATCGTTTTCGTGACTCAGTCAGAAGTCTTGCAATCAATTGAGAATCCTGGAAAAAACAGCTCTGCAATCTGGTAAGCGATATTCCTCTGCAATCCAGTTAGAGTTCATAAAGCTTCCCTAAAGTTTTCAGTTCAGTTTCGCTGTTTTTTCCTGTCGATTCCATGTGCTTGAAAAGCACCTTCAGAACTAGAATAAAACAAACATGATTTTAAATGTTCAATAACATTTATTAAGCCTTCAAGAAAACTTCAATATTTAATGCTCAAGGCAAGCTAAGCTGAATAAATAATAATAATTTTTAAAAAACATATTCATTATGATCAGTGATCTACTTCTGGAACGTACCTAAAAATGCATGCATACAATAGGTACGTAATGATGAATCTGGTCATTATGCAACAACGTTTACGAATATCAAAGTCCTGAAACATGGCTAGCATCCCCACAAAACCAGAAATAAATTGTAACTTAAGTACACAACACTGAAAACTAGCCAGATTTCAATTAGCCATTACACATGTAGCATTTTACTCTGGACATTCTGGAATGTACCAAGGAATCATAGCTATCTTGTATAAAAGAATTTAACCATAATAATTACACCAACTAAAGTGGTCACAGAAATGGAAGAGATCTATTTTACCTGACATGTTCAACCGGACAATTATGGGGCGCAATGGTGTAGTGGGTATGTTCGTGGCCTTGCAGCCGAAGAGTTGCAGGTTCGAATCCACCTCAAGTCGCCGCGTAGGGACCTTGGGCAAGTCCTTCACTCACAATTGCTCAGCGCTTCGGCGTGAAACTCCGATGCAGTGTCCGCGCTGTAGTCGGGAGCGCCTCCGAGTAGTGAGCTTGAAGGGGCGCTATAACAAGTGCACATACAAACAAATCAACCATAATATACACTGTGTCCGGATAAAAAGTAGCCCCCACAAACAAGTGTCATAACTCGGTCAAAACGTTTTGGATATGTCTTAAATTTTAAACACAACAACAGTGACCATATTTACACGAGATTCCAAAGTCGTTTGCAAATATTCGCGAGTTTGTCAAATTTATGAGCGTTTGCGTTGGAGCACCGACAAATTGAACTTTCCAACATGGAAAACCTGAAAGGAAGTGAAATTCAGCTATTATGGTGCCCAAAAAATGTGTCTCTTGTTCTCGGACACACGATCGTAGACGTAGTAGGTTAATAGCTATCCCGGGAGACACTCGGCTTCATATCCTGCAGCTGTAGCCGTCCAGCAGTCCAGACTTTGATCCGGAGTACATGTACTGGAGGAGCGTGTTTTTCGTTCGCGCGTAGCCGCGTATTCATGACATCGATAACCGTAGGGCGTAGGGCACGTCTGTTTGAAGATTGGCAGTTGCTTAACCAGGTGATCATCGACAGGACCATCAAACAGTAGCGTCTAAGTTTACGGCCGTGTGTCCGTGAACAAGATGGACATTTTGAACACTATATTTAGCTGAATTTCACTTCCTTTCAGGTTTTCCATGTTGGAAAGTTCAATTTGTCGGTGCTCCAACGCAAACACTTATAAAATTGACAAACTCAGGTATATTTCTAATCGGTTTTAGAATCTCGTGTAAATATGGCCGCTGTTGCTGTGTTTGAAATTTCAGACAAATCCCAAACGTTTTGACCGAGTTATGACACTTTTTTGTGGGGGCTACTTTTTAACCGGACACAGTGTACATGTGACTAAGGGAATAGCAAGCAAGATCTCACCCTGCTTATACTTTGGAGAAAGGAACATGACAATCGTCGAGAATCGCTGGACTCTCGTCAGTTGGTCAAGCACTGGAAAAACGTCCAGACCTTCGCTGAAATGACCAGACATCGATTAATGCTAGTAATTCATTTGTAACTGTTTTCATAATCTAATCCTTAGCTAATCTAATCCAATGACTTCTATAGCTAAACTAATCTAATCCAATGACATCTATCGGCTGTGGGCTCCATTGTCATAATGCACAATACATCAATTGTTTGTTGTTTCAAATGACACCAAGGTCAAACAGAACAGTTCGCAACTAGATAATTTCCATTGTCTTATGTTGAGTTGTTGACGCTTTAACACATAACTACATAATTGTTGCAAACGAGCAAATGTTCAGAGACACATATAGAGAGAATAAATCATCAGTTTCTTTGAAATCTGACCACATCACTGATTACGTAACGACTACATTGGCTTCCCATAAAGTAGAAGATGGAATTGTTTGCTAATAACTAGCATCTCCACTCCTTTATCCCGACTTTGTCTTTCCATTGTGTGCCATACACTGATTCACAAACAGCATCACTTCTTGTGGCAACATAAACAATGAAGGACCTAAAAACTTATAGGTTTTGTCTCGTACAACCCATTACTGTGGAATTCCAAGACAGCCCATACTTAAAACTTAATTTACAGAGTAAACAAAGTAAATCACAAAAGCAGCATAATAAATAATCAACACAGTGATAATAAACAATTATTTATACGAACCACACATAGAAATCGTGTAGACACGAAAGGATTTTTGTCAGCAGTTCGTCATCAAAGGCAACGGTGAAGAGTGAGCGATAATCTTTTGGATCGATTTGCTAACAGAAACAGAAAATAATTAGAATCTGAACAGATAACAAGCAGGAAAAATCATTGAAGGGGCGCTATATAAATCCATAAAATGAACGAATATAAATATCGTGTATTGAATAAGTGAGCGAATGAAAAATCCTAAATACAATGAAATCGGCTTACTTCATTATACCGAAAAACGCAAAGTACACTGACAAATCTGAAAGATGGAAAAAGACTCACTCTGAAATACGCATAGAAGTCATGTTCCTGTTTCCTCAGAACTTTCCAATGCGCCTGGAACTGACAGGAATTCTTCGGAACCAGGAAAGTCGCTTGCTTCGACTCCACTCGACTTTCCGCACTGAAAGGCACCTCAGACTTCACAGCCGTAGACTGCGACAACTCATCGGACTTTTCTCTGCGAGTTGCGACTCGACTTTCCTCAGATCGCAGCACATTTTGACTCGCATTTTCATCCTTTTTCACATTTTCTCTGCAGGCTTCAGCTTCACCATCCACATCCATATCTTGAGCAACTCTATTGTTTTCATTAGAACCCTGAAGTTTGGTTTTCTGTGGGTCTTCACAGTTGTCCTGTTTTGGATAGTCATCCATTTCCGAGATCAGCGGTACAATGTTTGAGGTCTGGAGGGTTGTCTGTTCTGTTTTGATATCGACGTTCTTAGCGAGAAATCGGTCAAATTCGGTCGGTTGATTCGTTTTGGCGTTCTTGTGATAAGATTGTTGTTCTTCGTTATCGATGCCAATTTCTTCGATGGGAACTCGTCGTAAAGGCTTCTACACATGAAAAAATTAGAATTACAATAATGTAAGCACAGAAACAGATCCAAAGAGCTGCAACTTCTACAAGTTGTATAATTTATGGTTGAAGGCTTTTTCCAGAAGGATGGCTGAATAAATGAGGAAGTACAGCAAGTCGTTGCACATTAGCAAGAAGTGTTGTTAGAATGCTACTGATCCTGACTTGGCTGACTCAAGACACCACAGTACATCTTGATTAATTATATTATCAGTTGTTACCTTACCATACTTACATAATCCCATTTATTACTTAAGTACCTTACCATAATTATGTTTCCTATTTTATCTTCACATTTACATTACCATCATCATCGTTATTTGACTAAGCATCTTGATATCATTACCTCCCTTTATCTCAATTGACTTGCACTTGAAACTGACTTACCTTATTGGCTTATTGTCTTACATGTATGACCTTACCTCAATTACTTCACCTCACCATAATCAACATCATAATCATAATTATCATCATCATCATCCACAGAAGCACCAACTTCAAAGCAACACGTGACCCATAACCTTTGACCTCTTCTCGGGCGGAATGTAGACAGCTTTTATGATGTTGGACGGCGGCCTTGGATTCAAAATCTACAAGAAAACAATGTGCATGTCTAGTGTAAGCGGACACTTCCACAGTACCATTAGTCGAGAATGCAAAAACTATATGACTACAAATGAGAGAACACAACTGTAGCAGATGGTATTGATAGAATTTGATTGGGGACTAGTCAGAGATGCACCAAACCCACAGGACTGTTAAATATGATCATCCTAAGACAGAGGAATATCTGGGAAGGATTCCAGAAAGGGAGCGGAGCACCAACTGGAGGCCATTCCAGATAGAGAGGCCTACCAACAAAAAAGCATGGCTCTACCCTAGTGGGAAGGGAGGTGCAAGCAAAAGGAAACAAAGGAGTGTGCGCCTTAAGCACAAAGTGTAAAGCTACAGAGTTTGTTAACGTAGGCCGTAGCAAAACATTTTCCACACTTGAACAGTGAACTTTTCTCTCAGAAGCATGATCCTACAATCAAAGGAGGTCAAACAAAAACAACCATGGCTAGGGCCCCCAGAAATTCGCGATCTTGCGCAGCGCAAATTTAGCGCAAATTTCCAGGTTTCGCGCAACAGCGCAAAAATTGCCAATCCGCGCAATTTTTGACAAAATCTTGCTAATTTATCTAAATTGGGCTTTGATTGACTTAAAATATCACTGCGGCGCGCGGCAGTTCAACATAGCAACGAAACCGATGGGCGATAATCAAAATGGCGGCCGCAGAATGGGATGAAATTATATTGGAATTTTGAGTTAAAGATCATTATTTTTAGTAGTAATGTACCAAACTTAAAGTATAAAAATTCCAGAACTTCACGGCCACACAATAAAATATGTTAGACGAAGTTTCTCAAGGCGGTCACACGGCAGCGTCGCGTACTTATGACAGAGCGAACGCATTTAATCTATGGGCGTCAGGCGTGCAGACAAAGACGGAAGGCTACTATTCAGCACGTTGTGTAACTTGGTGATTCATTATAATATAGGTATATGATATTAATAAATAATACCATCTTGTAGTTGTAGGCCTATTTGTAATGAGCGTAGATTGCGGTGGGCGTAAATTTTGCAAAATAAAAATTCTTTGCAATCGTCTGAATACATTAATCTTATGGTTATAGGAACTTTATAACTGCATTTTTTGCTTGATTTTCTAATTTCTAGAACGCCAAAGCTTTACATTAAGTAACAAAAACACTGCTAGATACTTTGGTACACCGATTTAATGAAAAAAAACCCGAAAATTATCATTTTTTAACTTGCGCAAAATTGGCGCAAATTTTTAATTTTTGGTGCGCAATTTTTTCAGTTTCTTGGCGCAAATTTCTGGGGGCCTTACATGGCACAGCACTAGATGCTAAACGCATTTAACAAATGCTCCAGAAGGTCAAAGAAGACACCCATCCATCTGATAAGGGGAAAACATCTCTGAAGATTCCAGGAGGACAAAATTTAAAAAACATTATTAACCAGCTGACAAATACCCACGAGAGACCTGTGGAGGAGATACCATTAACAAATGAACTTGAAAAATTAACGTTACACAAAACGTGGAATTACATTTCGGACAGCATCGATTCTGCCTTGCGCGACTTTGTTACGCGGGTCGAGTCGCAGGACTTCTTCAAAGTCGGCCAGAGACTCTTCGTAACGCTTGAGCGCTTCGCGAGCGCTACCACGACGAAACCAAGCCTTCGGGTCTTTTGTGCCCAACAGAATGGCCTTTGTACAGTCTTGCTCTGCAACTGCATATCTGCGCAAAGAGAAAAACGAAAGACATAGCAAGTCAAAATGTGGTGAATTAAAGCATCATATTCAAACAAGAATGAATGAAAGACAAAATATGCATTGGGAGTGAATTGAAAGGCAAATTCAATGTGATGCATCAAAAGCATTGAAAGGTGTGGTTAGAAAAGGCATGGCATAGGAATGTGTAAAAGAGCAAGTTAAGGTATGGTATGATAAGGCAATGCATTGACGTGTGTGTGTGCGTACATGCATGCGTGTGAATATTAGCACCTTGTATGTAAGTCTAAAATGCAATGGCACAGTAAGGTAAAAATTTAAAAAATCGATCACCACAGCAACTGTTAAAGAAATCGATTACCATGGCAACTGCTAAAGAAATCGATTACCATGGCAACTGCTAAAGAAATCGATTACCATGGCAACTGTTAAAGAAATCGATTACCATGGCAACTGTTAAAGAAATCGATTACCATGGCAACTGTTAAAGAAATCGATTACCATGGCAACTGTTAAAGAAATCGATTACCATGGCAACTGTTAAAGAAATCGATTACCATGGCAACTGTTAAAGAAATCGATTACCATGGCAACTGTTAAAGAAATCGATTACCATGGCAACTGTTAAAGAAATCGATTACCATGGCAACTGTTAAAGAAATCGATTACCATGGCAACTGTTAAAGAAATCGATTACCATGGCAACTGTTAAAGAAATCGATTACCATGGCAACAACCACCTTAGCAACTCAACATTCAAAACATATCAACGCAGTAACAATCAAATCAATCCTCCTCGCATTGAAACCTCGGCCACAGCAATTCGTTGAGCACACGCTTTCAATTACCTTTCCTGCTTGAGTAGAGCCATCGCTCGGTTGAGCAGTAGGATGACGTTCTCTGAGTCAAGTTGAAGTCCTTGTGAGTACCTCTCAATCGCCAAGCCATACTCCTCCTTCTTGAAGAACTGGTTTCCCTGGGCAACATAAATCAGTGAAATAATATTAAATTATTATTGTGTTCTGTATAATAAAATAAAAATTAGTAAAAAATAGATAGAATCACCAGTTTCAAAGATGAGCATATTTATTTATTTATTTCATTTCTTTAACGCATTTTCTATAGCGCTCTATCAATTTCTCTACTCAGAGGCACTTCAGACTAAAGCGCAGACACTGCATAGAAGTTTCACGCCGAAGCGCACATGGACTTAATTTAATTTAAGGTAATTTAAGACAGTCTAATTTCAAGTCAAGGTTGCTAATTTTAGACAGGTAAATTCAAGACAAATAAATGTGATTCAGGACAATACAAGGTAAGATGGGCATTGGGCAATTATCATAATGTAATCAAACGTACTTATGAATGATTCATTCTACTACAGGCACTTTACAAAGTCTAAAAGACAATACAATACAAGACAATGACCTCGTCCTTCAGGATGCTGGCTAGTTGCTTCTGTCTGAGGTCTTCCATTTCTTCGTCCGTTTCGTACTCAGAGGACGAGGATCGATGATCTTCAGCCACATCCACCTCAGCACACGCCTTGTCCTAAGTTAACGAATACATAAAGAGGTTGTTATAAACTAATGAATAATTAATTAAGATCGGACAAATTAATAATTCATGAAACTAAGACAATAATCAGTGTAAGAATTGTGGAAAAATAACTAGGGGGTTGGACCATTATCCACTTGGAATCGAGGTGTGAAAAACAGACTTTAACATGGGGCTCTAAGAAAGACTGGAGGGGGGGGGTTGAAACCCCCAACCCCCCTGGCAATTCTCACCCTGACAATAATGATAAATTAATGTGAAATCAAAGAATATGTTCTAGCGAAAGTGGTGGCTTGGCTTACCACATCGAATCTGTCCCATGATTTGTAATCATTTCCACGAATTCGTCTTGGTTTATTCTCGTTAACTGCCGATTCTGAACTCGTCTTCTTCTTCTTCTTTTTCTTCAGAATCTTCTTTGACAATGAATTCCTCACAGGTGGTAACGACACCTGCAAGCAAAATAACCAGGAATTTATCTAATGCCAACTCAGAAGCATAGACTTTATGTGGCACTAACTCACCCAAGTTAACCATGCAGTCTCAATCATGGGCGCCCGCACATAGGGGCAAGGGGGGGCACTTGCCCCCCCCCTGGAAAACTGAAACTTAATTTTTTAACTACTACTTTTGGGTTTTTAACAAATTTCTTTACATTAAAGCACTAATGATACGAATGATAGATACGAATGATACACACAGTGAAAGTCAGAAATCTATGCTTAGAAGTATCTGTAGAAATAAACATGCTCTTAATTTTCTGCCTTGCATTATCAACATCTTGCTAAAAGCTAGAACAATAACCATTGGCTGTTAACCCTTTGGCAGGCGCCCTTGCAAATAGTATTTTTATATCGATTATGGCCTACTTGATTGGAGTCTCGCTGTCATGCAACCTTTCACAATATTATTGCACAAAATTAAGTATCAATAAAAGTAGCTAGAGGAACACTTGCACCTTGAAAATTGACACCTATTTTTTGTTCACTTATTCATTCATTCAATGGACTTATAATTTTACAGCACCGCTTCAAGAACCCACTTTAACATCTACTTTTTCTTTATTTCTTCGCACTAAAGAAACAATTCATAGGCCTATTAAAGCTGATACACAAAATGAAACTGAAAAATTTGCATTAAGAAACCTCGTTGAAAAATACTCGTGCTCTTAATCACCAGCTTTGCATTTTTCAAGCTCTTGCTACTAAAACATTTACGGTAACTGTGATCATCGAAAAAATTTGCCCCCCCCTGCAAAAATTTCTGCGGGCGCCCATGGTCTCAATGTTCAGGATCTTCAAGTATACGCATTTAAATTTCTAGTTAAATTGCAATTAAGTGATGCAATCACATATAACATATCTACATGTAGGTAGCTGGATAATTGCATCTATAGTAAATTTGATTGGCTTTCTAATAATAAAATATTTTGTCAATGAATTTTGAAACTCTGAAATTTTGTAATGGCCATAAAAGCTCCAAAGCACCTGAATCCTAGCACATAACTACAACAGACGCTAGAGTTTTTAATAACATGCTTAACAACATTGGAAGTCATGTGCGAATTGCTCAGTGTATGTTTAACGCTCAGCTTGAACATTAAGGTACAGCCTGAAAGCAATTGGCCATCAACTTATTGGCTACAACGTAAATTTAACTTGATGAAACAGCGTGTTAGTAAACTATACAATCCATTCTCGTGCTGGTTGAGTGATTAACGTTTTAAAAATGACGGCATTTACGGGATCTTTAGTAATCGGTTGAGATGCTAGTTGTTCTTCTTTAACTTTAACATCCTTTTCCCAAGACTCCATATCGCGCAGATATTCTGCCAGATCTTCCTGGTTGCGACGCATCTGGACCTGCATATCCAACAGTTTAGTTGGATCCATTTCTTTCTAATTTAAAGAAAAACGCGGATAGAGCGATATTAAGTTACTTGCAGAACGCACAGTGTTTGGTCGCAGATGTACGGAGCCCCTAAAGGGACATGAATGCAAAATATTTTATGTCGTGCGCACGACTTATAACTCGTGCGCACGAGTTACTAAGTCGTTCGAACGAGTTACTAAGTCGTTCGAACGAGATACTAAGTCGTTCGAACGAGATATTAAGTCGTTCGAACGAGATATTAAGTCGTTCGAACGAGATACTAAGTCGTTCGAACGAGATACTAAGTCGTTCGAACGAGATACTAAGTCGTTCGAACGAGATACTAAGTCGTTCGAACGAGATACTAAGTCGTTCGAACGAGATATTAGGTCGTTCGAACGAGATATTAAGTCGTTCGAACGAGTTAATAAGTCGTTCGAACGACATAGAAATTTTTGCATTCATGTCCCTTTAGGGGCTCCGTACAGATGTCGCTACTATGCCAATTGCAAACATGGCAACAAATTTTTCTGGTGATCTGCATGAGAGTAAGTAAGTAAATAATCTGCACGTCCCCTTTTTCTTGTTGAATTTATGAACGTGCTCTAGCCTACTTTCAGAGCAGCAATATTATTTTTGAAGACAGTGATGGTGTTTCTGCATGGATGTTCTCGCAAATCTTCCCCAACGTTGAGCTGTCAAATTGCCACTCATGAAGCTGCTACGTTTGGGCTCTGTATAAAAACGGGTCGATTCTTATCTATAATTTTCGTTTATTCAACCATCCGGTTACAGTGTGCAATTATTATGCAGTTTAAACAATTCACAAGAACGTAGGCCTAGATCACATAAGACACAAATCTTAACTATACGAACTGAGTAGACAACCGGCAAATACATGGCGCTATATAAGTCCACAATATGTCCGCCTAAAGGGGGGCTCGATCGAACTCGCTAGCTCTCGCACTCTACGCCAGCGTGTTATCCACTAGGCTACTCTACCACCCCTGCCCAATAAAATCATCATATTCTTCTTCTTCGTCATCATCGTCATCATCATCATCGTCATCATCAGAGCCATCAGTCATCATCATCAAATTAAGTCACCATCATCAGAGTCATTAGGCTATTGACGAATGTATAATGTAAGTCAGTTTTCCCTCAAATTAGGTCTATGTTTATAGCAACCCACTGTCCAACATCTAATGTCAAAGAAAATATTCTAATTCCAGACTTAGCGCACACTGTAGGCCTACATGTAGCCTATATATGCCTAAGCACAGTATAGCCTACGTATAGGCCTACACTGTACACTATGGTACGTATACGAGCTTCAAACAAAATTGTAATAATATCAGAAAAATAATTATTATATCCTCCTGAATGTTACGTGACTGATCGAAGACACTCACTTTTACTGTTTGTTACATAAGATTATCTGGACGATTAATTGATAGCTAGGCCTATATAGTCTACAGGCTTATAGGCCTAGGCTATTAACCCTTTCATTCCCAATGACTCCAAATGGAGTCATCAGTGAAAATTATTTTTTTCCATAAAAATTTCAAAACTTGGCAACTAGGATTAATTTATTATCAACATTCAAATGATGTTGAATCTTTTCAAATGAGGTAGCAAAACATTTTCGTCCTATATATAGGTGGCACCACAATTATAGTATCCAAACTGGCATTGTGCGAAAAAAATTATAATTATGAGCTTTGGCAGTAATTAATTTAGTGGTTCGAGTCACTCGTTTTGACCGTCAAACTGTGATCATAATTATTTATTTTATGGAACGCGGTACGTGGTGTAGGCGTGTGGCGGTCAGTATGAGAATTGTGGAAAAATAACTGGGAGGGTTGGCCTATGATAAACTTGAAATTGGGGTATGAAAAACATACTTTAACATGGGGCTCTAAGAAAGACTGGGGGGGTTGAACCCCCCCAACCCCCGGCAATTCTCACCCTGGTGGCGGTTAAGTTTAATTAAGCATATATATATATATATACATATATATATAGTAACCCAAGGGGTGCAGGCTCAAATCAACCTAAACTTTCTTAAGCCACTGCATGCGTAGCGACCTGGGACAAGTTATTTGCCTGGCCATAATAACAATTTTTGTCTCTGTGAAGAAGGCAAAGGGAAACCACCTAGGCCTATAGTCGATCTGAACTAGCTCACTCATCTCGATCATTACCAGCAGGGACATAATTATTTACGGGGACCATTAATGGAGATGCATGCCGCCGGTCGGACTAGGCCCGATGATCAATACGCAAGAAAGATAGGCCTATAGACCTAAGAAGTCCAAGCAGTCAACCATCTCTTACATTAGCCTATTATATGGCCTAACTGTCAAGCCCGTACGTGATAGCTATAGGCCACAATGCGCGACCATGCGGACGTACGATGGTCGTATTGATCGATTTGCATGCGTATTAATTGCTGCTCATGCATTGTCATAAACTTAATGTGGTATAAACGGCTAGACCTGAATCGTAATCTCTATCAGATCTATTACATTATATGGCTTAGGCACAATAAACTGTCAAGCCCAGATCGAGGTAGGCCACAAATAATGCGGGCGTACGACGGTTGTTGTGTGGAGACTGGAGTGTTTCACGTACGCCTATAGGCCTAGGCCCCGCTAGACATAATCATGGGCGGAGTTTGGTTTCCGTTCTTGTGGGGGAGGGGGCTAACCCCGAGTCTGGGCCTTCTTAGGGGGCTAACCCCAAAAATTATACAATTTTCATGGTAAAAAAATTGAATCTGGGCCTTCTTGGGGGGGGGGGCTTAGCCCCCCTAACCCCTGATAAACTCCGCCCATGGACATAATAATGACATCCATGCCACGCACGGTGCACCTCACAAAAGACTCGCGTGACAGGAGACACACTAATTGACTAAGACCTTAAGAATAAGTTTCTCGAAATGTTCGCACAGATAGAGTCTAGCTAGGTCTATAGTAGGCTACGCTTATAAATCGACCGACAATTTCACCAATGTCTCTTTTTCGCATGCATGACGGTGTACATGTATAGCGCGCATGCATCGAAGTCGGTGATTTCACATTAAGCGGTACAACGTACATAACATTATTGTTATGGAGTTGCGCATCGAGAGACGCAACCGGTCGAGGGCCACCGTGTACTTTCGCGTCCCGCAGCGCATCCTGGCGTCTTGCAGTGCGGAAGGTGACGATGACGTCATCCTACAGCTGAACATACGTAATATCGACGGCGGAGACGAATGGACTTTCCATCTGGACGTTGCCGAGTCCGTGTCTTTCGTCCTGCCCGTCCCTCTTCCGCCCGGGAATCGGTTTGCTCTTAACGGCCGCCTGCTCAGGCGTTGGTCCCCGCCGACGGACGGAGACCAGAGGCAGGGTGTCCAAACGAAGTCCGCGGTCCTTCCCGCTATGAAGGTTGGATACAAGACCATCGACTCCGCACAAGCCGTATTTCGAGCTGGTAAGAAGCAGTGCTTAAAGTGTGGAACAGGGCTGTTTTTAAGGAACTTTTAGAACTGCACAACCCCTTCTTTTCTTTCCCGTCCTCTATGGTAAATTACTCCCAATCGGAGGAAAATGGCCTTTTTCAACTACTTTTCACTGCACAGAAGTTCTTCTACAATTGCACAAATCCATTTAGAACTGCACATTTTGTGTACAACTGCACGTCAAAAAAGCCCTGGTGTGAAAAAACAAGTGCTTGGACGCTCCTTAACTTTCCAAAAGAAGTGCCAGGACGCCCCATGCAGGGGCTTCTATCCCCCCACCCGCTAAGCAGCCGGGCTCAATACATATTATCAAAGATATTATCCCCCTTTTTAGGCCGACCTTCCCTCCCGGCAATATGTAATCTAGTCCCCTAACTTCTGATAATAACCTACTAATTGAAAATATTTCTTTACCACAAGTATATTCGTCTAAATTCCTGGGGGTACCAGGGTGAGAATCATAGGCGGAGACCTGGTCCGAACTTTGGGGGGGACGGACGAGCGGCCGAATGACGATCGCTTAATTAAGCGCGAAGCCTTAAAAAAGGTGTTTTTGACGACTAAAAAAGGTGTCCAGACATTTTGACGACTAATTAGAGGCGCTTTATAACTGTTTTTACACAATGAAATTTTTACAATCTATATAAATAAAAATGAAACTTTCCAATAGTTCGTCGCATTACCACGCCGAAAGCTACGCACCGATTGTTGTGAAAATTTACCAAAACCTTCCATTCAAATAGCACCGTGTCTTAAGATTTTTTCACCCCAAAAAACGCAATCGTTTCCACAAAAAGTGAACTTTGCAATCCGTTCGTCCGCCATTTACAAATTCAACACGTCCCACACGGCTAAACGCTGGCTCCAAACACAGCAGGCGAAACATCAATGAGGTGGCGTTCTGTGACGTCATAAGCGAGTCGCGATTAATTTACCAAAGAGGCCACTTTTAGGCCTTTTCCCAAAGCGGCCTTTGGGCTTGGAATGGACGCTGCGACGGAGGAAAGGAGCGGAGGGAGCGGAACAAAGACGGTGGGGACGGAGCGGAGGGGGAGGGGAGGTCAAGGGGAGGGGAAGGGGAGGGGGACGGAGGGGAAGAAGAAGGGGGAGGGGAGTGGGAGGGAGAGGGGGAGGGGAAGGGGGAGTGGAGCCTCTTTTCAGCCACAGCAACGCGTGGCCGGGTTCAGCTAGTACAATAATAAAAGAGTTCAGAAATTTTGAAATATAAAAAAGATGTCTTTAGAATTTTTTTTCGACTAAAAAAGGTGTCCACAGATTTTGATGACTAATAAAAAGTCTTCAGAAATTTTGAAATATAAAAAAATGTCTTTAGAATTTGTTACGACTAAAAAAGGTGTCCAGAGATTTTGATGACTAATAAAAAGTCTTCAGAAATTTTGACATCTAAAAAAAGATGTCTTTAGAATTTTTTCGGACTAAAAAAGGAGTTCAGAAATCTTGACGACTAGTAAACAGTCTTCGTCGCAACCGACCGTGCGGAGTGGAGAAGTCCTGTCGCACGATGTTCCGAAAGGAATTAAAGGAACTGAGAGAGAGCGAAAAAGTCTTCATAAACTTTGACGACTAAAAAGAGTGTCTTCAGAAATTTTGACGACTTAAAAAAGGTGTGTGCAGATATGTTGACAGCTTTAAAAGTGAGTTCAAAAATTTTTACAACTAAAAAAAGGTGTCTAGAAATTTTGACACTAAAAAAGTGTCTTCAGAAATTTAGACGATATGTTTTTTGAAATGTTGACAGCTAATAAAAGGAGTTCTCAGAACTTTTGCGAATATAGAGAAAGGTTTCTGGAAATTTTGACGACTAAAAAAGATGTCTTTGGAAATTTTGACCACTGAAAACAGAGTGTCTTCAGAAATTTTGCCAACTAAAAAAGTTGTATTCTTATATGTTGACAGCTAAAAAAGGTGTCTTATGAAATATTGACAACAAAAAGGTTTTTTCAGAAATTTTGAAGACGAAAAAGAGTGTCTTCAGAAATTTTACGATTAAAAAGGTGTCTAGAAATTATGACGACTAAAAAAGGTCTCTTAAAAAAATTTTACCACTGAAAAAGGTGAAAAGGTGTCTCTAGTAATTGAGACAATTAAAAAAGGTGTTTTCAGAAATTTGGACGACTACAAAATGGTCGTCAGAAATTCTACGCCAAAGGAATCCCCTCCACCCAACTCAAATCCAGGCTACGGCCTTGTGGAGGAAGATGGGAAGGATTTGATGGAAGTGGGTGAGCATATTTAAAATTAGATGGTTTCAATGATTATAATATTAATTGGTTGTAATTGACTTATAGATCTGAATTAAACCGATCTTATCTTGTAGAATCCACACTGGCTAAGTTGAAATTAAACTCAATTCATGATTAGATCGAAAGGTTTTTTCAAAGATTCGTTCGATGTTTTATAATAAGTTGATGGGTAAGATCAAATTATTTGAATTCTGTATAATTACTATAATTATAAAGCTTTTATAAAGAAAGAATTTAAGGGTGTCCAAGTACAGGGGCGGATCCAGGGGGGGGCTTATCCGGCCATGGCCCCCCCCATTTAGAATTCCCATGTATCGTGGCCCCCCCATTTGGATTGAACATGCTGTGGAACAATGTACATATTGTACAATTTGGCCCCCCCTATTAAGAAATACCCATGCATTGTGGACCCTCTCCAAAAATTTGGCCGGATGACTAAAAAAAAAAAAAAAAAGGTCATCAACTTTTTTGGCGGACAAAATGGTATTATTTTCCCGAAAATTTGGCCAGATGGCTAAAAAAAAAGGTCATCAACTTTTTTGGCGGACAAAATGGTATTATTTCCCCAAAAATTTGGCCGGATGACTAAAAAAAAAAAAAAGGTCATCAACTTTTTTGGCGGATACGAGAAAGAAAAATTTTCCCAAGGCCTCAATTTTTTCCCGGACCCAAGACCAAGAATTTTTGGCCCCCCCCCCGTCCAAAATTTCTGTATCCGCCCTTGTCCAAGTAAGTTGTTTTCAAAAAGGGACCATGTATCCCGGTTCTGTTATGGCATCGCTCTTATGCGTTGAACAGATTTTTTTAGTAATTTGTTCGAAAATCTCCTAACATTGTAACGTCGTCAGTCGCCTGCAGTGTGTTCATCAAGTGTCCATGTTCTGACACTTAACGATTGGGAGGGACAAATGCATGGACCGTCCCCCCACCATTCTTTGGGGGGACCGTCCCCCCTGTCCCCCCTAGGTCTCCGCCAGTGGTGAGAATTGCCGGGGGGGTTTGGGAGGTTTCAACCCCCCGGCCAGTCTTTTCTTAGAACCCCATGTTAAAGTCTGTTTTTCACACCCCGATTCCAAGTGGATAATGGTCCAACCCCCAGCTATTTTTCCAAAATTCTTACACTGGGGGTACATAATTATATCGACCAGCACTTAAAATGGAATATAGCCTACATATTACAGCTGAACTTTTAAAAAATCTCCAAAAATATACACATAATTCACAGAATCTTCTTCCACTCCATAATACTAAAATCATTATATTTCAAACTTATGCACCCATACTTAAAGAGTTATTGCAATCTCATCTGGACATCTAGGCCTACTTATGACACTCACCTAACTAAACTAAATAGACTGCAGAAAAAGCCATAAGAATTATTACTAAATCTCCCTTTAATGCTCACACTAGACCCTTATATCATCAGTTGAACGTGCAAAAAATATCCCAAATTAAATTCCTCCAAACCAGTACATTTATGTATAAGTATGACAATAACCTTCCACTTGCATTCTCAATTTCTCATCCTATTTTAGACCTAACTTATATAGGGCTACTAAAGGTATTTGAAATAGGCTAACATGCAGAATCTACATATAAGTGTCTTTGCAAAAACGAACACTATAAAGCTACGCTTTCTTTATTCTGTGCTATAAAGTTTTCTATTAAGTATCAGGGTCCTCTCTTATGGAATAATATACCGGAAAATATTCGTGCATCCAGGAGTCTCACTCGATTTAAATCCCAAATCCGTGCACACACATTAAAAAATGTAAAATGAACAACCCAT
Source organism: Lumbricus rubellus (assembly GCA_945859605.1). NCBI lineage: Eukaryota > Metazoa > Annelida > Clitellata > Crassiclitellata > Lumbricidae > Lumbricus > Lumbricus rubellus. The sequence continues at coordinate 16,399,965 of OX243818.1, forward strand.
TTAATCTATATTTTTCTATTCTTTTTTAAAGTTGAGCAGAGGGAAGAACTATATCCCACTGCTACTATTTAATTGATTCCAAAAATACTCCCATTTCCATCTGTTTCCTGATCTATTATCATTTAGGCCCTATCATAATTATAATGAAGAATTTTTCCTTGGTAAATATAGGCCCAGCCGCCCAGTAGCGGGATCACTCCCTTCGGGTAGCCTATTGCTCCCTACATTATTTTCATAGTAATGATTGCACACTAAGCTTTACTATCGCAATTGTTAACTGTACCGGGGTAGTCTGTAATTAATCACTTTGTGTACAGTTATGAATGCATAATTGTCTGTTTGATATTCTTGGGATCAATAAACAAGTTCAAGTTCAACTATAGGGCATGAATGTTTCTGGGGTGGGGGGGGGGGCGAGAGACAAACAAACGTCCAGCAGACGATCACTGAAGCACGTAGCGCCGAGACTGGGAGGTTTTTCGGTGTGTTATGCGTCCCTCCCCATAAGAAATGTTTGCAATTTCCATATTGTAATTTCCGCTATACAATAAAATACAATGTGGGCCTTCGTAATAAATGTTTTTTTTAAGTGCTAAATGAGCAGAATATTTTGAAATTTGACAGTCTGAAAATTGAAAGATAACGCGCGCTGGAGAGAAGCCATTTAGTTCAGTGTTTAATCAGTGTATTACCTATAGTCACACGGTAACGGACCACTATTCCGAATGTCCGCTATATTATGTTTTGGTGGGTTAGGGTTAAATTGGGGTTAGGGTTGGTGTTAGGGTGGGTTAAGGTTAGGGTGGGTAAGGGTTAGGGCTGGGGTTAGGATTGGGTTAAGGGTGGGTTAGGGTTAGGACGGGTTAGGGCTAGGGTTATGGTGGGTTAATGTTATGGTTAGCGAGGGCTATGGTTATGGTTGGTTAGTGTTAGGGTTAGCGAGGGCTAGGGTTATGGTTCGGTCTGGGGTGGGTTAGGATTAGGGATAGGTTTATGGTAAGGGTTCGGAATAGTGGACCCTCGGAATAGTGGACCCAAAACCAGTCACACTGCTTTAGGGAATTTAGGTTTTGCAATGGGAGGGTTAAATGGCTGTTTTGGGCTAACGAAAACCGCTCAGCCGGAATTGTTCTGACAACCGTTTTTAGTCTTTCGCCTAATTTCCTCCCTGAAACATGCATTTACTTCCCCCAAAAAGCTGATGCATGACCTTATCATTAGTGGGCCTATAATTCGATGCTTTGCAGTCAAATTCTTCTACTGCACTTGCATAAACCTCTCAAGTTTATATGGGTGAATGTTGCAGGGGTTATTCTAAGAATTTTTTAGAACTGCACAAAACGACCTTTTTTAGTCATCCGGACCAAATGTTTGATAGTGGAAATCCCGTGAAAACATTACCATTTTGAAATTTTCCCGGCCACAAAAAACTGATGACCCTTTTTTTAGTCCTCTGTGCTATAACACTATGAGTTACTGCACAAAATCTTAGTTTCAAGTGCACAAATTTCTTTTCCAACTACACACTTTGTGTCCAGCTGCACGTTAAAATAAGTTAAATAACCCCTGGAATGTTGCATTATATACTTTTTAGGGAGGTGGGGAATAATTCTATAGGCCTATACATGTTCACAACACCTATCGATTTTCTGGGGAATTTTCATTCATAGGAACTCCCTCCCAGAGATGTCTATATTAAACACTGCATTTAGTTATACAAATATCATAAATGTCTAAGTATTAACATAAAATCAAATCATTATGATATGATCCTATCATTTATTAAAATAGTAAACAATATTATTATAATTAGGTAATAGTAAATTTTATCGTGGCATATTAAAAAGTTGTTGTGATGAAATAATATAGATAGTAACTAATAACTAATAGGCTTACAATGTTGCAAAATGTTCTATGGGGGGGGGGGGGGTGGAAGTAATTTCTGAAGAAACTTCTTCTTAGAGATGTCTAGATTAGGACTGCCTCCATGGCCGGCCTTCCCCCTATCAATGTGAGTTTGGGCTTTTTTCTGATTTCCCCATTTTTCACTGGGTGCAAGTTGCGCCCACCATGTATAGGGATAGAAGCCCTGGACGCCCCTTACCTTTCCAGGCTGCGCTGGCCAATAAGTGGCAGGACGGCGTTCAGATTTTAAAATAAGTGCATGGACGCCGTCCATGACCGTCCTGCCACTTAATTATTAGGCCAGCATAGCCTGGATAGGTTGCAGGCGTCCAGGCACTTCTTTTTCTACACTTTAAGCACTGGACACTTGGATAGTGGTCAAAGTATGCTGAAGAATGAAAAAGTGCTGCTGAAGGATTTCAGGATACAATATATTAATATTAATGAGCTCAACTTTTTGTCAACAGAACTGACAGTCAAAGAAATCCGACAGCTTCTAAATAAGTCGACATCATTTATGTCGCTGAAATACCGATCTCCAAACCAGCTCTACCTTCCGTGCCGCTACTTCTACAGGAACAAACCGCACGAATATTTCGACAACATATTCTACCACCAGGCTGGCATCATGACAGTCTACAGGAAAAACAACAATGGCGATCCGGCCTCTCCAATCAACGGTCAACTCGATGGACTATTCTTTGGCGTTAATGTTGACCAAGCAACTGGACTTCCTGTGGTTCCATCGCTATACGGCCCGGCTCGCCTGAGTATCCTGTCATATTTCATGTTCCAAGCAGCACCGAACGTGTACTTCTGTGACTTCTTCTGTCACTACCGTTCGCATCACGTGACACTGGTTATGACAAAACCAGGATCGGCAGCAGACACGTTCTGCTCGTCGCGGTTGAAACGGCTCAACAATTTCCAAAATCCATTTCTGTACGTTGATTCTATAACGCAGACTGTGTGGGTAACAACAAGGGTTTGGCTGCAGGTATTCTACACAGAGAGTATTAATGTTGGTCATGTTTTGCAAAATCAATTGGGATTCTTTGAGGATGTACCGTCCCTCCCGGTTCCTGTGACTATTGACAAAGGAGTGCCGAAAAATCCAACATGCTCAATTTGTAATGTTAACTAGGCGTCAACTTACGAAGGTCAGACATTCTCAGGTAGTGGCTCAACTGTAAAACAAATCAGGCTTAGCTTAGTGCAAGGCCTAAGCAATAATATTACAATTCTTTAATTGACCATTTGTTGTGATTACAGGAATGGCATGGCATGGCATAGCAACACACACACACACACACACACACACACACACACACACACACACACACACGCAAAATCATACACTTAATGAGATCAACATCACTTAGGCCTGTACACAGGTCACTTCTGATAACTGGGATGGCTTCATATAAATTTCTTTTAAAATAAACTAAACTGAAATAACAGAGTTATATAGCACTAAATTACTTACAGTCACATTTTCAGCAATCATGCATCTACACTGTACTGCAGCTCACTCAATATCTAAACAGGCTGACCATGTCCCGGAAAACCTCAAACCTGCAATCTTTACCTTACATTACAAGTGCTCAACCGAATGGTCGTTACCTTGCTGTACTGACAACTCTGCACTTTAACCAGACATCCACATTAATTCACCCCTTAACTGGGAATAAGAAAGAACGGATGTAACCACACAACCATCCCTTCATTAATCTACTTTAAAGGCTTCAAACAACTGCTCTACCACAGCCAATTATTCTTCAACAACTCTAAAAAGAAGCACTGTTATGATGTCAAAGTGAATTTCCTGTTGTCTGCTACAAGACAATTTTCTGTATAAATATTACATTAGACCACAGTATGTCTGATGATGGGCCATGTTGAATGCGTTCCATGACTCGACTGTACCAAAATAACTATGTCTATCAGAGTTCTCGCTACATATGTGTCTGTAATTTCCATATAAAACTATTAAGAGTGTAGTGGCAGGTCAGGGTGGTGTTCAAACCCCTTCTGAACAGTCACATTGCCCGTTACCGCACCAAACTGGTTGGTGTGAGGGTCACCAGTTATATTGGTAAAGTAACCAAATTCTAAAAACCAAACATGTACAGAGTCATCGAAGAACTGGGTAACTAAGAAAAGGTCATCAGAACAGTTGGGTACGTCTCACTTACACTGTCCTGTAACTTCCGGGACATAAACAGTCACAGTTACTAAATGTAAAAAAACAGTCACAGACCAAGCGCAAAATAAACCCTGCTATGAAGAGGGTCGCTTTGCCAGGTTACGAATTATCGACTTGAGTTCTTCACGCTTTTTCGAGACGGTTTCTGGAACGATGACATCGCCGAGAGAAAGTGTCTTCGATTGGCAGAAGTGGTGGCAGAGATGTTCAGCGAAACATATGACGTACACACCACAGTCGTGAGCTGAAGTCACAACATATGCAAAATTATGCATATTACAGGTAGCAATAATCAATTCTGTCTCAAGAGTCCTTTTCAAACACACTTACTCAACCCCCCAAAGCTACAATTAACCAAACACAACATACACATAGGCTGCAAAAATTAATTTCTCAATAGTCCTTTTAAAACACTTTTACTCAGCCCTAAAAGCTAAAGATTAACCAACGTTGCTTTCCCATACATCTCTTACATGCATAATTATACATGATAAAGACAATAACAGTAATCACCAAAGCACAGTTGGGAACAAACCTTGGGAGAATGCCACGGTTATTAAGTGCTAGCGACTTCTCTGACATCCTCAACATCAGCATATGGATGTATCTATTTATATAGCACATTTTTCTAACCTAACAAGGGTCCTAACATGACTAACAAACAGATCTAAATAGGTGCTATTTAATATAACTCAAAGATATTTCTCAAGCAATAAACTGGTACATTCTTTTCATCAAAAACTGCATTTTATTTTATAGCATGTTCACTAGAAGTGCAATCTAAACACATCTTTTTTCCCTTGTCAGAAATAGGATGACAAGCAATTTCCAAGCACAGCTAAAAATAACAATTGGGTTTAAAATAGTAAAAAGTAATAATCATCAACATAAATATTTTAAAGTACATAAATGTTATACGTACAATTTGTTTGTTTTGGACAGTTGCTCTCTTCGAACTTCAGGCCACCTAACCAGAATGTACCATAACACAGCAACTAAAATAAAATGGCCATCTAGCAGTTCTAGATAGAACCTAAGATAGCTTGAAATTATTGCTTAAGTGGTCTGGCAAAACAAACATAAGACTGCATAAATGTAAGATTTCATGGTCTATACTGATTACTGTCCTAAACTCTTTTGTAACCGACTTAATGCTACTTTTTCCAGTGTACTGAGGCGACTTCATAAATTACCATGTTCATAACTCCTTATATAATTCTTAATAGTAACTAATTTATCTGTTTGTATATAAGAATAAATATTAATAACAATGATCATCATATATGCGATAATAAATAAACAATCATGATAATAGTAACAGTTATCATAAAGATCAGCAACGACTAGCCTAGCCTCTAGTGAACAAAGATACTATGATTTAAAAAAAATCCTGATGGTTCGCATCAACCATGGGTAAAAGTATCTCCAACCATCCACACTTCCACCTTTCCATACCCATTCCAGAGCCATACGCTTTACTTCCAGCAGAAGCATTTGCTCAAGTAAAAAATTAATTATAAGAAATAATGTAATGCTCTTTGTCATTAATAGTCTCCAGATACAACTTAGCATTTCTTTCCCGAGGAATCTGTGCCTTGGATTAAACATATTAACCTCAGCAAACAAATCTCAAGCGTACACACCTTGGTGTTCTTAAATTTCTGAATGATCATTTGCAATGCTCATAAAGATAGCAAGAATATTAATAAGAACAATAATAATAATAATAATAATAATAATAATTACCATTAACAGAAACTGACTTGTTCTATCCAACAGTCTTAATTTTTGGAGGTGGTTTTACTAAGAAGCAACCATTCATTAACCGATGTCGTGTGCATTATGGCAATGGCGCTGTAGAAGTTTCCGAATTATATTAGATTACGTATTAATTTAACCTTTAAAGATTTTATTCAAAATGACGAAAATCTGTTGTGCAGACTCCCTGTTTTGATCAGATATAGAATCGTAATGGTAGCAAATCTTGCTGGTTACCGACAGCACTAGAAGACTCCTAAAAGATGAAAAAAACAAATCAAGGTTAATGCTCTAAACTCTCGATGAAACGTCCATTTAACTACTAAAATGAGCTCAACGTGTTTGTGAAAACCTAACTTGTTAACTTGGTCAACTCAGCATTATTTGCTTGTAATGTAGATGAATTTTTTCCTGTTTGAACTAACACATCACAGAAACTTACGGTACATGTGCAGCACTCTAAAACAATAATACATGAAAGATTACGAGTGCTGCAATTAATTCACAGGCATCGTGACTTGAAGCAATGATTCAGATGAATCAAGATGAATTAAGTTGTTTAAAAGATTAAACTGGTTTTTAATGTCATATTGTGTGAATCTGGCTTCAGTTTTAACATACTATGAAACCAGTTTCAGTTACCAGTGAGTTCCACCAGCGTCTTCAGACATGTGGTCACTGACAGCAAAGAATGCCAGCTCTTTCTTGGTCAGATCCAATGGCTCAATCAACAACTTTGCTTCATCAACTAAAGACAATACGTGAAAGACAATACATGAATCACAAACAGAAGTTTATTGATAGCAGTAGCAGCATGAAATTAATAACGTAGGGTAAAAATGGTGGTTGGCAACGAAACATGCTTTCACTTGTGTGAATAAATGTACTTTCAATATTTACAATTCTGCACCACTAAGATAAAAGGACATATCAGCAACAGCAGAATATATGAGTCATTTTCTGCTATTAGATTAAATTGACTTTTGGAGTTGGATGAAATATTTTTATTTCAAACCGATAATTTCTTTATCTTATTTTAATCAGCAATGTATGTCATTAATATATATGGGGAAAATCTCTTTCTTCAGTGGTAGTGTAAAGCAGTAACCGAGCAATACATCTGAGGAAATGTATCTTCAGAGGGAGGGTCATGTAAAACCAGAGGAGCAAATTCTCTCAATTTTGTTACAAAGAAATTTATTGCAAATTGAGTTAAATTTTGAAGGCCATATTCATGACCTCAGATCAGAATTATTATTAGGATTAATACAATACTGTCAGTTATTTTTCGGTCTGAATTATTAAGCAACATGATATCATAAACTTCACAATATAATTTATGAACTTACATGACATCATTTTGAAGCATTGGGTAACGTGTGGTCCAACAAAACTCACAACAGAGGAGTATTCTGCAAAGACCTCCTTCTCAAAGTACCTTTCGAGCGAAGAGACACGTCATACAGTTGTATACACAAAACATAATTAAGAACTAAACTGTAGGGTCGTGGTAAAAGTTTGAAATCACTTCACTGCAAGGATTAAGAACTGTAAATTTAGTCAGTCAATAATTAATCAATTTAAAACCACTAATGGATCGCCAACAACAGTGTAAACACATGCTAACACTGTAACCAAGTTTACACAGTAAAGTAATAATAACAACAGTTAATAGTGGGACGCGGTGGTGTAGTGGTGGCGTACGTTGCCTTGAAGCCAGAAGGTTCGAGGTTCGAATCCACTTCGCCACGTAAGGACCTTGGGTAAGTCCTTCACTCAAAATTGCTCAGCGCTTCGGCGTGAAACTCCGATGCAGTGTCCGCTCTGCATTCGGGAGCGCCTCTGAGTAGCGAGAGCTTGAAGGGGCGCTATAACAAGTGCACATACATACAAACAAACAAAGACTATAGTTCTCTTTCTTAAGATTGTTTCTGATAGCAAGAGAGACGCTTTATAAATTCATAAATAGAACAGAAGCGCATGTGCAGCAAGTTCGCTGTAGGGCCTGCGTGGAAACACCATAGACCAAGGCGAACGAATAAAACGCATGAGGCAGGCGATACAGAAATATGGTTACAAAAGAGTACAAAATCTGCATCAAATCACTCGAAAGCAAATCCGATGACGTTGTCGTTGAGCCAACATGTTTTTTCGAGGAGACTAAAATCCGACTGTCGGATTAGGCTGTCGTGAAAACTTAAAACAACATCGTCTCGCGCGGCCATAATAATTATTTTCCTTATGAAAGTAGGCCTCGTATTTTAAAAATATTTCCATTTTTCTTTTCATAGACTTCCTTTCGCCAGATCTCAGTCAGCGAGGATGCCATCTGGCAACGGAAGAAACTATAAACTAGGTACATCAGTTATGGCTCCACATAAATAATAGGCCTACCATAAATGCCAATAATTATTAAAAGAGGGCTAGGTCGGCCTGTACCTCAACAATAATATTAAGATTATTACTTTTTTTATATTATTTCAGCACCAGTTATTATTCGTAGCTGTGCTTGGAAATTGCTTAGCATCGAGCTGCATTGTCATCCTTATAAGAGTAGGCTACGGTGCGCGAATTCGGTATCCCTACCCGGTTACGAATTCGAATTCCCTACCCGGTTAGGGGCGTACGGTGCGATTCTCACAAGGGACGAAAGATGTTTTTAGATTGCACTTCTAGTGCACGTGGCTATAAAATGGAATGCAGTTTTTGATGAAAATAATGTAGGGCCTAGGCCCTATCAGTTTATTGCTCGAGAAACATTGTCAAGTTATATTAAGTAGGCCTAGCACCTATGTAGATCTGTTAGTTAGTCATGTTAGGATCTTTGTTAGGTTAGTAAAATGCGCTATATTCAAGTCGATAATTCGTGACCTGACAAAGCGACTCTCTTCATAGCAGTGTTTATTTTGCGCTTAGTCTGTGACTGTTTTTAACGCTTAGTCTGTGACTGTGTTTGTGTCCAGGGATTGAGTTACAAAGGACAGTGTAATTGAGATGCATCCATATGTTCTGATGGCCTTTTCTTATTTACACAGTCTCTTCAATGACTGCATTTTTAGTTTGTTATACCTTTTTACTTTACCAATATGTCTGGGACCCCCACACCAACCAGTTTGATGCAGTATATAATGGGAAATGATATTGCTCACATTGGGTTTTCACCCAATCCTGACCTGCCACGTATAGTACGTACTGCACTCTTAAAGTTTTATATGGAAGTAAAGAACACAAATGTAGCAAGAAATCTAGTAGACATAATTATCTGGGTACATTCAATGTGGTCCATCACCAGACATACTCAATTTATCAGCATCGTGCTTTCTCGGTTGTATGTCCATCTGTCTGGAATAGTCTCCCGTTGTAGATGTGCCTATTACTGGTTGACTCATCAGTGTTTTACAGATTCCTTAAAACTCGTTTGTTTCACCGTGATTGGACTGGGAGCGCCTCCGAGTTGATTTGTCTTGAAGGGGCCCCAATATAAATTCTTGACATGAATGAATAATGTGGCCTAGTGTAATACTTAGACAGAATTAAACTGTCTTGCAGCAGACAACAGGAAGTTCACTTTGACATAAGTTTGTACAGTACCTGTATTTCTTTTTAGAGTTGTTTAAGTGGGTTGTTGTAGAGCAGTTGTTTGGACTTTGGAGCCTTAAAACAGATTAAAGAAGGGATGGTAACGGTAATTACATCCGTTCTCATTCTCACTTAAGGGATGATGTGAATGTGGATGTCTGGTAACTTAAAATGCAGACTTGTCAGTACAGCAAGCTAGTGATCATGTGGTTGAGCACTCGCATTAGGTTTGAGGTTTTCCAGGAAATGGTCAGCATGTTTAGATAATTATTGAGTGAGCATGATTGCTGAAGAATATGTGACTTTAAGTAACTTAGTGCTGTATAAATCTTTTATTTCAATTTATTTTATTTTTAAAGAAATTAAATGTGAAGCCATCCTAGTTATCAGAAGTGACCTGTGTACAGGCCTAAATAATGTTGATCTCATTAAGTGTATGATTGTGTGTGTGTGTGTGTGTGTGTGTGTGTGTGTGTGTGCGTGCGCGTGTGTTGCCATGCCTGTAAACCGAAATGATCAATTAAAGAATTTTCTTGTTTTTATAAAATTATAATCATATAATAAATTATATATTTAAAATATTTTATTGCTGGATTTACTAAGTTAAACCTAATTTGTGTTACAGTTGAGCGAACTTGAGCCGCTACCTGAGAATGTCTGACCTGAGAATGTCTGACCTTCATAAGTTGACGCCTAGTTAACATTACAAATTGAGCATATAGGATTTTTCGGCACTCCTTTGACAGTAGTCGAAGGAACCGGGAGGGACGGTACATCCGCAAAGAATCCCAATTGATTTCGCAAAACATGACCAACATTAATACTCTCTGTGTAGAATACCTGCAGCCAAACCCTTGTTGTTACCCACACGGTCTGTGATTTAGAATCGATATACAGAAATGGGTTTTGTAAATTGTCAGTCAATAGTTTCAGCAATCGCGATGCGCAGAACGTGTCTGCAGCCGATCCTGGTTTCGTCATGACCAGTGTCACGTGATGCGAACGGTAGTGACAGTAGAAGTCACAGAAGTACATGTTCGGTGCTGCCTGGAACATGCACGACGACAGTATGCTCAGACGAGCCGGGCCGTATAGCGACGGAACCACAGGAAGTCCAGTTGCTTGGTCAACATTAACGCCAAAGAATAGTCCATCGAGTTGACCATTGATCGGAGAGGCCGGATCGCCATTGTTGTTTTTCCTGTAGACGGTCATGATGCCAGCCTTGTGGTAGAATATGTTGTTGAAATACTCGTGTAGTTTGTTCCGGTAGAAGTAGAGGCACGGAAGGTAGTGCTGGTTTGGAGATCGGTATTGCAGCGACATAAATGATATTGACTTCATTAGAAGTTGTCGGATTTCATCCATAGTCAGCTCTGTTGACAAAAAGTTCAGCTCATTAATATTATATTGTATCCTGAAAATTGTCAGCAGCACTTTTTCATTCTCCAGCAGCACTTTTTCATTCTTCAGCATGCTATGGCCACTATCCAAGTGCCCAGAGTTTAAAGTGTAGAAAAGAAGTGCCTGGACGCCTGTAACCTTTCCAGGCTGTGCTGGCCTAATAGGCCTAAGTGGCAGGAAGGCGTTCAGATTTGAGAATACAATGTAAGTGCTTGGACGCCATCCACGACCGTCCAGTCACTTTAAGCCTTGCAAGTGTCCTTATAATTTATTAGAGCCAATATATAGGCCTATTGCATTTTGCATGCAACTATAAGTGGTTTTCAAAAGGGCTATAAAATAATACAGATACATCATGGCCAGGCGTATTCAGTGGCGTAACAACCTAGCTGCAGAGGGCGCGTGGAATATGAAGCTCGGGCTATACCAAAATTAACGACACTATTACACTAAAGAGCTCTATGCGGCGTCTGCGCCTATTAAACCTTATAACGGCCATAAAACGAACTGTTCAAGTTTCACAATGGCCAATTAAGCTTAATTAATTATCCTTTGATGTTGACGCTAAATAAAACGCATCCGAAATACTGAAAGACACTTGTAAAGATATGAGAATTATAATACTGATCTGTCTGAAATGCATTACTCATAGTAGGCTGTTACAGTACATGTATAACACTGTGTAACTTACTAACTTACACAGCTTGATTTTGCTACGGCGATGGAGGTCGTGGGTTCAGATTCAGTGGCGTAACAACCATGTAACGAAGGTGGACAAAATCCACGGGCCCCCGAGGTTCAAAGGGCCCCCAAGCGTTTTAACTTAAAAATCTCACTTAGATAAATTATACTTTTCTACTTGTAGTTTCAGTCTGCAGACTGCAGCAGTCTGAACTAAGCCTTAAAATAAATTACGACGGATGTTTGTGTTTCACGATACACATGAATATGATATGCTTTTCCCTCAGATGCATGTAGGGATTGATGTGTTCCTGCTTTGGGTCAACTACTGACACATCCTGCTACCCATGAAGTTATACACAGACACCACACATATGCTTACAATCCCTACATGTATTATGAGGCAGCGTGAGTCAGGTGGTTGAAAGATTGACAGATAAACGAATCTATAGACGAAGGTGCCTAATGAGCAAAATCAAGCAGACAACCAGGCGGACCGGGGTATACGTGGCCTATGCCAGAGACTTCAGAATAATTTAGGTCACTGCACCCTGCATCTGATTCCCCCTTCCCATCATCACAATTAAGCCTTAGAACTGGAAAGATATATCTCTCATCAGATTAGTCTTCCAAACACATTAAGGTTCTCTTGCGTGACAGGGTTTCGCAGTTGACCCTATATATCAAATTTCTAGCAGCCGCAATCTGAACCCACAGACCTCCATCGCATTAGTCAAATCAAGCTGTATAGGCCTGCAGCAGTGTTATAGGCTACGTGCATACTATGAATAATGCATTTCAGACAGACAAGTTTATTGCAACTCTCATATCTCTGCAAAGACTAGACTAAGTGTCTTTCAGTCTTTTGGAACGACGATGCGTTTGATTTAGCATCATCTAAGGATAATTAATTAAGGCATTGAGAAAATTGAACAGTTCGTTTATGGCTGTTAGTTTACCTACAGACGAGAATTGGATGGGCTTCACAAGCATTTGGAATGAAAATCAGAGAAAAAACAAGATAAAAATATATACGATACGATGATAAACCGATTTTCCTATGCAGATCAGAATACTAGACTAAGTGCAAACAGGACTAGAAAATAATTTTTAGGCATAGCCTACTGCAGAAATGAGTTGATGGCAAGAATTTCAAGACCACAGAGCATAAGAAACGATGACATTAGACAGCATTAAGAATCGAAGCAACTCTGTTACATGAGAATTCTTATGCATACTGCAGAAATGAGTTGATGACAAGAATTTAAAGACCACTGAGCATAAGGTAATATAGTAAAGGACTAGAGGAGGACTTACCCCGGTAATATCAATTGACTCGACAAATGAACATGGGGAAATGGATGTAATTTATTCGTGACCATCGCCGCCAACTGGCTGCAGGCATCAGGAACTGATGATGATGGTATTCGTTCGTTTAATTACTGTTAATCGTATACCCAGGAAATACCGGACAGGGAGCTAGAGAGATAGGAGACGGTCACAAACTTTTGTACAGTGGAGGTAGAGACAAACGTAATGGAGTGGGAGTGAGACTGGATCCGGTGATGAAGGAGAAGGTGGTGGATGTGACGAGAAGTGGCGACAGGCTCATGGCCGTGAGTCTGGTGGTACATGGGCGGATCATCAATGTGATTTCTGGATATGCTCCACAGACAGGATGCACACAGGAGGAAAAGGACAGCTTTCACGAAGATCTGGAAGCCTTGATCAGAAACATACCAGTCACACAAAGTCTAATTGTAGGTGCCGATATGAATGGTCATGTGGGCATGGAGGCTGATGGTTTTGAGGAGGTACATGGAGGTCACGGTTTCGGTACGAGAAATGAGGAAGGAGATAGATTATTGGAGACAGTACAGGCATTGGACTTGGCCATCATAAATACATACTTCAAGAAATCAGAGGAACACCGAATAACATACCGCAGTGGAAGAAATGCAAGCCAGATTGACTACCTGCTGGTGAGGAGGGAGGACAGAAGGCACATACGTGATTGCAAAGTCATACCTGGCGAGGCAGTGGTCAGTCAACACAGGGTGTTGATTATGGATATGATGGTACAGACTCAACATCAGGAAAGCAAACAGATCAAGCAGAAGGAACGTATCAGAACTTGGAAGTTGAAGGGAGATGTAAAAGAAGCTTACAAACTGGAGGTGGAGGCGCAACTCGCTGGAACGGAGAAGGTGACATGGGACAAACTGAAGAACGGAATGGTGGAGGCGGCAAAGCATGTATGTGGAACAACAAAGGGTCAGAAAAGGAAAGAGAGAGATACTTGGTGGTGGGAGGAAGAAGTGCAAACGGCAATAAAAAGCAAGAAGATTGCTTTCAAAAACTGGCAGAGGAATCGGCAAGATGCAGTATTGAGAGCAGCATACAAGGCAACATGCAAAGAAGCTAAAAGGGCTGTGGCAGTGGCGAAAAGTGGGGCGCTGAAGCAGCTGTACCTGGAACTAAACACCAAAGAAGGGGAGGATAAGATATATAAAATAGCAAGGGCAAGACAAAGAAACAAACAGGATAAGCAGGCGGTAAATGTCATCAAGGACAAAAATGGTAAGATACTCATTGATGAGGAGGCAATAAGGACCAGATGGAAAACATACTTCGAGGAACTGCTAAATGAAGAAAACCCAAAGGAGCAGCTGCAGGAGACCAACCCAGTAGCAGGCCCAGAGAGGGAAATCACCTGTAAAGAGATTGAGACAGCAATAGCAATGATGAAAAACAACAAAGCACCGGGACCATCTGGAATGACAGCTGAAATGTTCAAGACTCTTGAACAGAATGGTGTTGAGTGGCTATATGTTATCTTGAACGACTTCATGAAGCAAGAAAGACTACCTCAGGATCTGAAGGAAAGTGAAATACTAGCATTATACAAACAAAAAGGAGATGTGATGGACTGCGGGAATTATAGAGGAATTAAACTGTTGGAAGTTGGACTGAAGGTGTACGAAAAGATCATTGAGAGGCGAATCAGAGAACAGGTCGAGCTACATGACAACCAATTTGGCTTTAGACCAGGGAGAGGTACAATGGACGCAGTGTTCATATTGAGACAGGTACAGGAAAAGGTATTAGAAGGAAACAGCAAAAGATACTGGACCTTCGTGGACATGGAAAAAGCTTTCGACAGAGTGCCAAGAGATGTAGTTTACTGGAGCTTAAGGAAGAAAGGAGTCCCGGAGGTGTTAGTGCGCCTGGTAAGGTCGATGTATGAAGGGGCAAGAACAACAGTAAGAAGCAGTGCTGGAAATACAGGAAAATTTGAGATCCGAGTAGGTGTGCACCAGGGATCATGCCTGAGTCCTCTTCTATTCATTATTGTGATGGATGCTGTGTCGGAGCATGTGAGGAGAGAGGTGCCGTGGGATATGCTGTATGCGGATGATCTTGTGCTGGCGGCTGATGCAGAAGAGAGGATGCAGACACATTTTACGGAGTGGCAGATGGCGGTTGAGAGCAAGGGCCTCAAGGTAAACATAAACAAAACAGAGACCATGGTATGCTCAAAGACAGCGGAGACTGTGGAGATAAAGAGCACCACAGGAGAACCACTGAAGCAGGTGGAAACGTTTAAATACCTGGGATCGACGATGAATGCGCAGGGAGGATGTGAACAGGATGTCAGGAACAGAATCAAAGTAGCGTGGCAGAAGTGGAGAGAATTATCAGGAGTGCTGTGCGACTTCAAAATGCCAACCCACCTAAAGGGAAAAATCTACAAAACAATGATAAGGCCGGTAATGCTATATGGAGCAGAGGCCTGGGCGTTAACGAAAAGAGACGAGAAACTGCTGGAAAGAACAGAGATGAGAATGCTGCGATGGATGCTTGGAATATCACTGAAAGACAGGAAACGAAGTGATGACATCAGGAAGAAGCTCGGTGTGGCGTGCATCACTGACAAGGCACGAGAGATCAGGCTGAGGTGGTATGGACACGTGATGAGAAAAGAGGAGAATAGCTGTGTAAAAAGAATCATGCAAGCGGAGGTATATGGTCGACGCAGTCGGGGACGACAGAAGAAAAGATGGGAGGACGTCATACAACAGGACCTGAAGCTGCTCAAACTGAAGAAAGAAGACACTGGAAGCAGAGACAAGTGGAGGAGAAGGATCCGAGTGGCTGACCCCTCGCCAGAGGGAATAATTCTAGCCTGAAGGGAAAGAAGAAGAAGAATCGTATACCCAGGAAAAAAGACTAGAGGTGAGAAAAGTGAATCTATCTTGGCCATTTTCTCTTCTGCCTAAGACTGATTTATTTACCAAATCGCACCATACTGGTCGGGCACACTTTCCTTCCACAATTGCCTCGCTTCCTTGAATCCTTGAACGCATGCTTTTCTCTCATGGCCCATGTCATCCTAGTGGTCTGTTTGAAGAAGATGAAAGTGGGCCAACTATTTTCAGCAACATACACTATGCCTATCCTGCTACTTCTCAACTGGAAACATAACAGTTGGAAGAGAGTGGTTGTGCTTCTCATCATATCTAAGATACCATATTGCCACGTAGCCTACGGCCAAGTTGGTAAATGCATTTTAATATGCATTTCAGACCCTAGGCCTCGCCTACTGTTTTCTTGTTTTCTCTTGAACTATTAATGTGCCTTAAACTACGGATTATTGACTATGGCGTTTAATATTCTATTTTAATCTAACTGCGGTTTGTAGCCATTTCACAATGTTCACTTTTTATGTCGTAATAGGTAGGGGCCCCCGAGCTCCATTGTCCACGGGCCCCCGGCTAGGTTGTTACGCCACTGTTCAGATTGCGGCTGCTTGAAATTTGATACCAAATCCTTAAGGGTCAAAGTGTGACCCCCTCCAAATTTTGTATTTAGGCTATATCTCAAGAACGCCGTCAACATCAAACGCCGTCCAATGTCCATTAAGACTTGATTCTTACCAGCTCGAAATACGGCTTGTGCGGAGTCGATGGTCTTGTAGCCAACCTGTATAACGGGAAGGACCGCGGACTGCGCCATGACACCCTGCCTCTGGCCTCCGTCCATCGGCGGCAACCAACGCCTGACCAGGCGGCCGTTAAGGGCAAACCGATTCCCGGGCGGAATAGGGACGGGCAGGGCGAAAGAAACGGACTCGGCAACGTCCAGGAGGAAAGTCCATTCGTCTCCGCAGTCGATATTACGTATGTTCAGCTGTAGGATGACGTCATCGTCACCATCCGCACTGGACGCCAGGTGGCGCTGCGGGAGGCGGAAGTGCACGGTGGCACTCGACCGGTTGCGTCGCTCGATGCGCGCCTCCATAGATCAATAATACTCTGCTGTTCCGCTTAGTGTGCAATCACCAGAGAACGCTGATTTCGACGCATGCGCGCTGCCGTCATGGATGCGAAAAAGACGTTGGTGAAAATTAATAATAAACTTCGATCGATAAGCATAATTATAGACTCTACCTGGGCAAACATGATCTCGAGAAACTTATTCCTAAGGTCTTAGTCAACTGTGTCTCCTGTTACACGAGTCTTTTGTGAGGCATACGCTAGGCCTAGGCCTACACCGTGCGTGGCATGCATGCCTCACAGGCAACGTACGTTGCCTCAATCTGTTCTTTGTAAAGTTGCCAAAGCCCAACTGAAGCGCACGCATGCCTATGCCTAGGCCTGGGGCTGCGTCTCACCACTCGACATGCTCAGAGCCTTCTATAGTGCTCATGTGCGGAGTTTATCAGGGGCTAGGGGGAGCTAAGCCCCCCCCCCAAGAAGGCCCAGATTTACCTTTTTACCATGAAAAGGATATCTTTTTCCGGGCTTAGCCCCCCCCCCCCTAAGAAGGCATTAGCCCCTCCAAGAACGGAAACCAAACTCCGCCCATGATAGTGCTGTAGGCATAATAGAAAGCTATTATGTCGATGCTGGTTTCAATTTTCGAAACTAATCTTATAGGCCTAGCGGGTTATAGTGCCTAGGCAGCTATAGCTACAGGCTACGTCAAACACTCGATCCAAACCAACGAGGCAACGACCTTATTATTATAATTATTACAAACGATCCGTCGTATACGCCCTCAAGCCATTTTGGCCTATCATGTGGCTTGACAGGCATAGGCCGGAATGACGTAAGAAATATGATTTTAGGCCTAGCCGCCTAGGCCACAGTTCATGACGACGAGTAGCAATATATATATATGTATATATATATATATATATATATATATATATATATATAGGCCTGTAGGCTACGCATGAAAGTCAATCAATACGATCATCGTATACACCCGCATTGTGGATTTGTGGTCTATCAGTAGGCCTAGGCCTAAGCTTATATCACGCACTTGATTGACAGTTAGGCCATACGGTAATGTAAGAGACAGCTGCAGTCTGCTGATGGTGGCTGCACTTCGTAGGCCTCCGCCTATATATATAGGCCTATATATATATATATCTCTCTCTCTCTTTCATGATCGGACCTACTGTGCCAGGTCGTTGACTGTGACCGGTCATCGGAGGCATGCAGCATGCAGGTCCATCAATTTCCCCCGGGTTATTTCTCTGCTGGTGATGAGATGTGTGAGCTAGTTCAGCTAGCTATTATATATAGCCTAGTAGGGTATAGCAAGAAAAATGTTTTGGTTTAGAATTAACTTTGGGATAACTTAAAAAGTTGCTCCAGATCCTAAATGAAAGAATTAAATAAAAATTGCATCAAAATTATTGCATCTAACTTTGCCGCCGAGCACTTGAAGTTTCGTATACTATCGCAGCTGCAAAGCATAGCAAAAACATGTACTGTGCAAACACGAGAACGATTGTCATGGAGAAATAGACAGAAAAGAAAGACAAAAGAAAGAGAATATAAAAAGTATTATAAATCTCAAAGATTGTATAATGTATAGATGATAGGCCTACACCAGACAATGATTCTAGCTGTGGTACAGTAATGACTCCGATTATGCAGCTCTGCATGTTCCATTTCAATGAGTTAACGTTACGACATTAATTTATTTGCACATAATTTATCACGTTTCCTAGCCAACGTTGAGAGAAAGGTCATTGATAAATGTATTCAAAAAAATGGCTACTATGGTTACCCAGAATTTTTTCTCTGATTTATGATGATTGATGAGAAAAAACACACGCTAGAACTGGCAGCCAGAAGATTTAAAAGAGCAAAGAAAACTAATCATTATCACCATAGCAGTTCTGGTGATAGGGGGCCTATTAGAACATTCATAATCTCAAAACTGAATTTAAAAGCCACTGTCCACTGTGTTCTAGTTAACTGGTTCGATTTTTCCAGACTTGAACCTCCAATAACTTGCAAGTTTAAAAAATGACATCAAGGAATTCATTAAAACTAGAAGTATGTTAGATCGTCAAAATACCATTGCCACAAGCAAAGCTGCTAGGCCTACTGTAACAGACGCAGCAAGGTCAGTGTGTGGCAAAGAAAGTAGAGAGGGTCACATTCGAACAAAGAGCGAATCCCTCAAAAACATGGTCAAATGTACCATAAAAAGTGAGTAGAAATATATAATTTGAGTGAAACGAGTTGTCAGTATGCATGGGAGCATTTCTGAAACGTAATTAGTGACGACAAATTTTGCAACATAAATGTTTTATTCCGTTTTTTAAGACAGAATAATGCAATGGGGACCATCCAGAAATGACGTCACGTAACTGGAGGGTAGAGGTCACACATCTGTAACGATTTGTGACAGTCCAACGGGTCCATCGCTAGATATCATAATTATGAGTTTTGTGTTAACGGGTGACGAGGGTGTTGAAGGGGGTAGCCCTAAATTGCGTGACGTCCTTTATGTAGCTTGTAGCTCATACTATGTCGGAATGGCCAAACAAATATTATTACCCTGTGCCATAAATCTGGTTCACAATATTCCTACTTTTAAGCCTAATTACTACTTAAGTTAAGAAAATAATCAAATTTCAGCAGTTTTAATGCAATGCTCAAAAGTACGGTGTACACAAATAACTTCTGGGCCTTGGCGGCAAAGTAAAGCAGCACGTCAGAAACAAAATTTCTTTACCAAACACTATCCTATGCTTAGGAGCAACAAATTAATATATCCCAAACATGATCCTTTCTGGTCACTATGCCCTAATATATAGGCCTATAGGTGGTTTCTCGTTGCCTTCCTCACAGGCAATAATTTTGTTATTATGGGCGAGTAACTTTATTGTCCAAAGTCGCTATACGCAGCTGGCTTAAGGTTGCAACAGCTAGGGACGTAGGCCTAACTAGCGTTGGGTTGGGTCGGGGGGGGTAAGCCCCCAAATAAATCAAGCCATTGTACAGCCCCGGCACGACTCCTGCTACCGCACTCGTCGTGCTCAAGGTTTAAGCCCCCCCCAAACGAAAAATCCTAGTTACGGCCTTGGGTAGCACTAGCAGCACCAGTAGTGTAGTCCTAAAAAATGAAGTGGGGGAACGCTCTTTATAATAATATTATTAGTAGTAGTATTATTATGAATATTCCATTATCCTTGGAAAAAAGTGGGGGAACGGCGTTCGTTCCCCCGCGTTCCCCCCGACTAGCCTACACCACGTACTGAGCAGCACACTTCGGTTACAATTAAGGCTTAAACTTAGGCTACCGCTACACCACCGTGTCCCGCAGTATGAGAATTGTGGAAAAATAACTGGGGGGTTGGCCTATGATAAACTTGAAATTGGGGTATGAAAAACATACTTTAACATGGGGCTCTAAGAAAGACTGGGGGGTTGAACCTCCCCAACCCCCCCGGCAATTTTCACCCTGGTGTCCCGTAGCCTAATTATGATCTGATCACAGTTAGAGTGAATGAGTTACTCAAACCACTATAGTTAATAGGCCTATTAGGCCTAGCTATAAATCGTCGTGACAATCTAAAACAACAAGCAATAGGCCTAAAAGTTAGAGTCTTCAACCAATTAAAGATCTACACATTCAGTAGACTGACATTCCTCTGATATTGGCCTATCCTTAAAAATTTGAAGCTCGTACCTCGGACTAAATCAAATATCGAAGAGATAGGAAACCGACGAAAATTGTCATTTTTAAACATTGGTTCATTTTGGTTGTGGTTGCATCGATCATGCCCATAGACATCTTACATTTAATTAATATATGATGTCTATGATTATGCTACATGAACTTTGACTCTTTGAGAACTGTACGCCTGGGACTGATATCGATATTAGTTACAGATTAAAACTAAATGTAATGAGCCTATCAGTCGCCATCAGCGGTGTTTATTGCTACAAGATGTCTTTAAACTCTGATCCATCCGTCCGACTTTATCGGAATCTAATAAATTCTACTGAAGCAAGTTTAGACACTCTGGTTTAGATGAATAATAATTCGCTGAACGTAATTATTCAGACAATGGGAATCTTCGTGGGAATATATTATTTCGAAATTAGGTCAAGCATTGCGAAACTAGGTCGGTCGTTGCTATTTATATTTGCTTATTTGATTAGTTTCAGGGATGCCACTCACAGCTTTTTCCACCTAGTCTAGGTTTTTCGGTCTTGTCTGGATTTCTAGGGTTGTTTTTGTCAGGATAGTCTTTCTCAAGACGATTTTTCCGACTTTTTACACATAAAAATAGACTTTTCAGGTGAAAATGCACAAAAGACGTGAAAAAGTATAAAATGTTGTAAATACGGACCCAAAAATTGTAGATTTGGACCAAAAGACTGAAAAAGGTCCTCAGAAATTTAAATTTCAAGCGAAAAATCGAAAAATTTCTTAGACATTCTCAATCTAGCCTTTTCTAGCCTTTTTGACCGGATCTGATCTTTTTTTATAAATTCAAAGTGGCATCCATGATCTAAGAATAGGTATAGGGGTCCATGATTAGCTTCTTACAAGAGACCGTAGCAGCGAGCATCTAGGAATCGCGTTGTTTACTTCGGTGTTGAACGGATCATAATAACGCTAAAACCGGAAAAGTTTGACTCTTTTTATTCGACAGTTTTATCGTGTTTTGCAGTAGCATTCGACTCAAAATAACAGATCGTGTGCTGAGCGAACTGAAATGGAAGCGAGTAATTTTAAGGCTGGCGGAGCTGCGGTACCGACAACGCAAGTGGAAATCGCTGTATCTTGTCGGTCAGTATAATAATTTCTTACACAAATTTTAAAAATAGCTGAGTTCATCCATCCACCTTTCTATCCGTCCATACTACGCTAACTCACGCACTCGCCAAACCATATTCAGTAAAGCAGTGGTTTTCAACATTTTTTGTAAAATGTGCTCAGTTTTATATTGCCACCTATGACCCTGCTTATTTTTAAAATGACCAGGGTCATATGAATAGGCAAAATTTGGTGAAATTCGACGCATGGCCAAAGACCCGACCCGTATTTCTGGGGGTGGGGATGAGAAACTGCCGTTTTTCGGACTGCAACCTTTGAGGCCCATAACGCTGGCAGAAGGAGTGGTTTTGTGAAACAGAAAAACTTCTGTTTCTTGACACTTTATTCATATGATAGTAAATAATATCATGGTTTATTAAGACCACTCATGTAATGCAATATCTAACTCTCTGAAATAAGGCAGACGAACCGGAGTCCTCACACTCTATTTCACAGAGTTGTGTGAGACGCAGCCAGCGCTCTAACCCATGTAACTTAATGGGCTATTGACGGAACCTTGCATAAACCTTTAGTCCTTCATATGCTTAAAAGAACCCAGCGCATTTCGCCCGTCCAATTTTTGAAGAAATAATGAAATTGCAACTTAATTGAGCGGTAGAATCCTGGACCTGCTTACGAAGTAATAAATCATCTGTCACGTTCATCTCCAACTTTCTGCCCACTATCATTGCTTCACCTTTGCTTCACATCTCTCCCTCTTTAAATCACATCTTCAACCTCTCTCGCAACTGTGTTGAGCATATTCGTAACCTCGGCCGTATTTGACCCATGCTTGTCTTTAAAACTTTAACCACTATTGCTACATCCAATGTCCACTCCTAGATTTCTTGCTATGAACTCCCCTTTCGTCAACTTTGAATCCACCCATATTAAGCTTTTATAGCTCATCCAAAATTCACCTGCCTGAGCTGTTGCTTCCAGGACACCCAGGCAAACAATTGCTGCGTTACCATATCACTCCCATCCTCAAACTGGCTGAGAATGCACGAGCAGAACTACTTGAAAGTCCTTTTGCTAACCTACAGCTTAATAAACTAAGTACTTGCAGCCAAAGCACACGTCTCTGCAATCTTCTTCCCCATCCAGCCATCCCTGCTCTACCTGATCATCATCATTCTACGTCATTCTTTCCCACCTCAAGTTCTGTACCCGATACACAGTGTTTAAGTGGATTTTCACAACACCAACATTTCTTGGGGAGGGGATCCAGGTTTCTGGAGGCATTTAACGGTTGTCTAGTGACACTGCACAGATCGCTTTACACTATTATATTCCTGAAATTACGTTTATATGTCATTCCATATTACACTATGCAACATTAAATTACCGTGTGCTACGTGATACTATGCACTTCATTACTAACTTTGTGGTTCATGTGTAGCGTGGGAAGGCTTGCAAACCTTGTGTAGCATGACTAATTACTTCTTACCTCATTGACATAATTGCTTATTTAATTATGCATGTGGTCATCAATGCATTATTGATGGCAACATGCATCTTCTGAATCCCTGCACGGCATGTTGTAGCGTTGAGGTGATTGTTGTTAAAAGGGAATCTTCTGAGAACAAGACATGCATTTGTGTAAACAGGTCTGCTAATAACGGACACTAGTGTTGCCTGATAGTAGGTCATATACAGACATAGAGGGACAGGCAGACAGGGAGACAGATGGACTAACAGACATACATATAGACAGTTGGCCATATGAGGCAGAGACATTCATAATGATAGACAGAATGTACAGAAACATTAATAGATATATAATTTGTCAAGTCAAATCAAGTCGGAGGTTTTCTTGTTAGTATACAGTCAACCACAGTGATTGTACTAATTAGAAAAGTAAATGGGAGTCTCAGAAGAGATCAGAATGCCGATAAGAAAGGTCACTCAGATTGCTGTCTATTATCCCAAACTGATAAGATTTGCCTAAAAAAGAGCTGTAATATGCAAAAATAATATCTGTCAATTGATGAATATGCCCCTTGTTGTCATAAGCTGTTGTTAAACTGTGGATCCATCCATCCATCCATCCATCCATCCATCCATCCATCCATCCATCCATCCATCCATGCAAACATGCAAACATGCAAACATACATATAACATCATATATGAATTTTTTATATGCATGTATTGTATACAATGCATGTTTTCATGCATGCATTCGCATTTAAACGCAGACAGCCAGACAAATACAATATGACAGGTCTACATATGACAGATGTTGAGCATTCGATGACATTTCTTGTTGATTTCATTGTTTCACTCTCCATGGTAAATCACTGATGACGTCTGTATTACCAATGAGGATCTCTGAAGTACTTCCTTGATCTATGGACCAGTTGGACCTACTTTCTTGAACAGGTTTCTTAGAAAGTTTATGACTCATCCAAGCTGCCATTCGATCCTGCAGGGTATTTTTAGGTTCTGAAAGTTTCCACAAATATGTTGAATATTCATGCATTGTTAGCAGATGGATATATAGACAGACAGACAGACACGGTGACAGACAGACAGGCAGGCAACCAGGCGGACATACAGGACAGGTATGCAGACAAACAGGCAGAAAGACTGAAAGACAGACAGACAGTCATTCGGACGAACAGCAGGGTGAATAAAAATCGTGATTTTTTTAATAAAAATCAAAAAATCGGATTTTTTGATTTAAATCGGATTTTTTTGATTTATATCGGATTTCTTGTATGTAGTGCCTTTTTGGGTATCAAGTCACATGCTTCATTAGGTAACAGTTATTACCTTTAATTCTACAGCTATACAATACAGGGTGGACAAAGATCATGATTTTTTTTAAGCTAAAAATAAAAAATCCGATTTTTAAAATTTAAATCCGATTTCTTTCTACTAGTTCTAAGTTTGTATTTACTGCCTCCATGTGGGAATTAAGCCACTATGCATTATTGTAACTGATATTTGGTATTCAGTAACTATTATTATTACCTTCTTTAGTTTTGCAGTTATACAATACAAATTAACACCTTTGAAGTGGTATATATACTTAATACTAATAGTGCGATCGATGAACAATCAGTTAAATCCAATGAAGAAGTCAATGTTCTGTTAAACTGTGAAATCAGATCGCTATGTAAGTGGTTAAGTTACTGAGTCAGTCACACCTTGCAAACTAGAACACTACGGCACTAATATTATTAGGTCACTGCTAGTGCTAGTCACCAGTAACTGTTGTCATTCAGATGTAAAATATTTTAGTCACAATACAAGTGTTCATCTTCTCCTGCTAATGGCACTGCTGCAGCTAAGTGAAAGGAAACAAGCCTGCAAGTTGTGTGGCACAAAAGCATTGATTGAAATTTATTTTCACTATCCGATTTAAATCGTGATTTTTATTACCGATTTAAATCGTGATTTAAATCAATGATTTAAATCAACCGATTTAAATCATCTCCACCCTGACGAACAGACAGGCAGACAGACAGGTAGGTAGACAGACATACAGACAGACAGACATGCAAACTGGTGAGCATGCTGGCAAGCAGATAGGCAGACAGACAAACACCTTTTCAGTTGTTGAACAAATGTATTTCTAATTTATCTTACCTTGTAATATATGATAATAATTATTACTTTACCTGGTATGCTATGTTATTTTTTTTATTCAGGAATTTGCTGGATATGGATATTACGTCAAAGTCTGACCCAAGTAAGTTGATATCTTATCTTGTTTCATTTATAAGCAAAGATAAGACAATGAAAGAAATTTAGACATGTGAAAGATGAGGAGATAGGGAGAGTTGAGGTAAGTAAGATTAGTTACGGTGAGATAAGATAAAAAAAAGCTGAGATTTGGTGTGAAAGGTAAGTAAATATAGATCTACGGGATTTTAGGAAAGGTACAGTGAGGTCAAGTCAGGAAAAATTAGATTGGTTTGTGAAAGGCTAAAACAAGAACAAGAAGCCAATGAGGAGAAAGGGGGGGAGGAGAGGGAAGAAAGAGAAGAAAAAGAATTTCTAAGAGCAGTCTCTTTAAGCTAGTACAGAGAAAGCACTGTACTGTCTGACATCAGTTTGTGCTTGGGGAATAATTTCGTAATTACAGTTTACCGTACAGGTCTTGACCTTTTGCCTTGTGCAAGCTTGGACCTCCATCTTTACTCTCACTGGTTTGAACATTGGTGTGTAGACAGGTGTTGCTTTATTGTTTACCTAAGTTACCATGGTGCTTCTGATCTGATCTCATGCATCCTGATCTCATTCCGTTAATCTGCAGAAATAATTCTGTGGTTTTTGTTTCTCTTGTCAGTGTGTGTGCTCTATGTCAAACAGTTTGCATCCGAGGCTTGGAGAGAGGTGAGTGCAGTTGCTTACCATCACTATATATAAAGGTGCTATATAAATGCTCAGGCACATAAAAACGTGCACACACTCAGACACTTATGTGGTGCCATGCATTATTCTAGTATTAAGGTGATTTTGCAACATATTGAGTTTCATAGATGAGTTCATAGGTCTTCTTGCATCAGGGTTGGCCTTAGGCACATGCAAGGCAGGCAGTTACATGGGGCACCAAATTCTAGCAGGGGGGGGAGTCATTTGCACAAAAATGTATGTTAATAACGTTTTTAACTTTTAGCCATTGTGCACGAAATTGAATTTTATCCAGCCTTCAGTGTGCTAATAAAAATATAGCAAAAATATAATTTACTCAGCTGAGTGTAAAGACTCTGGCTGGTTCATTATTGGATTTTGACGTGGGATGAGCAATTGAATTTGAGTGGGGTTCTGAGGGCGCGAAGTGTATGCTTTGCCTATGGCGCCAAATGCATGCTGGGTGCCAAATGCATGATTTGCCTAGGGCGTCATTTTACCTAAGGCCGGCCTTGGGTGGAGCATTCTAGCCATAAAAGCAGATTAACTCTTCTCTCACTTGGTACTAATCTAAATAGTCTTGTAATGGCATTTGTTCTTATTTTGAGTGTAGTAGTCTGTCCAAGAAAAATAGATAAACTAATTATTGTTCAACAAGATCCAGCGACTAGTTTTTGCCCTGGGCGATCGAAACAATAAGCAAACCGGTTGAAATCACGGCATGATCACGTTTGCGATCGTGGTGATGATTGTTATGATCGTGGTGATGATCACTGATGGCTCCAGTGAGAAAGCATGTCAAGCATGGTTACGGATGCTGGCATGCTGCCTCGGCCCGCATTCCAATTAGGCTTTGCTGATCCTGTTGCCACGGTTACACTTCCATTGGGACCATAAATAATGATAATATGAGCGGTCTTGAACGAATCATGCTAATTGGTAAGAATAAATTATTAATAAATTATTAAGTATTTGTTAAAATTAGGACCGAATATATTTTGCATGATTGTCAATAAATTATGCTAATTGTGTTGCAAGAAGAAATTATCAGGCATTTCCATTCAGTGCATGAATGAATTATGCATACCAGAAAAATTGATAGCCGGGTAGGTGTAATTTTTATGTGAATGCGAAAAGTGCGAATGAATCACGTTATGTGATTGCTAATAGGAGTTAATAATTATTGGACAAAAAATTTCCATTAAGACGATGATTAAAATTATGAAAATTTTTGCTTCAGTCATGCTGTACTTTTAAGGGCGTGCTGTACTTTTAAGGACACAAACGTGTGAATGTTTTTACAATTACAATGCGTTGCCCTACCTTAATTTAAGACCATACATGTACATTGTATATGATGGCATTACAGTGCCTTGCCTTCTTTTTAAGACTTTAGGTGTACGATTGCCTTGCCTTGCAATTTTCGATTTTTGTATGAATGTACACGCTATGTTCTGTTCTCATATAATGTTCCCGCAGTGCGTTTGCAGGCGGTTCAATAAAGCACATACTTACTTACTTATACATTTCAAGGCATGTATGATTGTATGCGTGCTTGCCTATTATTGCCGTACCCTTCTTCTAATATCATGTGTGTTCCTTCCCTTATATTAAGAAGCATATACCTTGGATTGCCTTGCCTTTTCTTCTATTCAACCGTCGAGCTTAAGTGCGGAGACCATTGCCCTGCGCTATTTCACTCAACTTGCCCAGCCTCGCCTTGCCACTGATGAAATCGGAGAGATGGATTTCATGGAGTCAGGTGAGGCGACTGGTGCGCGAAGAGTTTCCGTGCCAACGTCGCACTTGAGTGCTTGCCCATCAGGCAACGATTCATTGCACATTTGGGTCGAAACTGATTGGCGGAGGGGGAGGGAAGGGCAGATAGGGAGGGGGAGGAAGGGCAGATAGGGGGGAGTGGACAGGGTTCAGCAACCCACAGCAATCAAGCACACCCCACACTAGACACCCTGGAGAGTTTTTTCCTGGCACAGAAAAAAAAGTGGAGGCGAAAATATTTTTAACAATTAATAGTAACTGTGATGATAGTTCAATGACAATACCTGAGTAATCATAATGTTGACAATGACCACTGTCGTAAAAAATACTTGTACTTGTAAGCAATACATATTGATAATAGTGACATCAGGGCAATTTTTAAGTGGTGACAGCAGAATGCCAACAGGAACAGTTGCAGTAACTATACCAACGACAACAACAATAATGTTGTGACTAACAGTGATAACAATAACAAAACAAGTTCCAATAGCACTAACAAAAACAGTTGAAGTAGCAATACACGCAAGAGTAGCTGCTAATATTGCAACTGTACCATGCAATCTAACGACATATGAGACAAGCAGGGAATATGACGAACTGCAGTGGCCATCTTAACCCTTTAATGCCGAGATGGTAGTTAATGGTATGGGAAATCCTATACCCTCCAGCATTAAAGGGTTAATGGAAGATTAAACTCGCACCATCAGGGTTTCTTGGCAGGTAATCGATCAACCAATGTTTTCTTAGTAGATAATAATTAAATACATAAAGAAATAAAATATAATAATTAAATACATAAAGAAATAAAATATAATAATTAAATACATAAAGAAATAAAATATAATAATTAAATACATAAAGAAATAAAATATAATAATTAAATGCATAAAGCAATAAACACTAGGGAGGCAGAACATCGTGACGATGACATCATATTTGTTTGTATGTGCACTTGTTATAGAGCCACTTCAAGCTCTCTCCACTCAGAGGCGCTCCCGAATGCAGAGCGGACACTGCATCGGAATTTCACGCCGAAGCGCTGAGCAATTGTGAGTGAAGGACTTGCCCAAGGTCCTTACGCGGCGAGGTGGATTCGAACCTCGAACCTTCCGGCTTCAAGGCAACGCCTACACCACTGCGCCCCACGATATATACCATAAGCTGTGGGGGGTGATGACGCAAGAGCTAATGGGGGACTGACGTCACGGGTCTTAAGTGAATTGGCTGCTCACAGAACCTCGTCATCGGCCTCTGCGCTGCGTGTATCGCAGAGCCTACAATCCGTGACTGATTTGTCCTTGGTCGCCCATTCATCGATAATCGATCATGTCCTTAATGGTAATGTCTGGCAACAGCAGACACTCGTTTCATCAGTTGCTCATAAATGCCTACTGAGCGCTGTTTAGTCGCGTGTAATCCAAAGATTGCGGATTTTAACCTGCGGATCAGACCCTGCGTAGTTTGTTTTTGTATTATTATGCTTGTCTTCTGAACATGTTTGTTTTGTTTTCTGTGCATGTTTGTGTATTTTTCACATGTTTGTGTCTTTTCATGTTTGTATTATGTTAGAGTGTAGCATACTTTATCGTTTCATTGCATTGGGTTACTGGTGTTCGCTACAGTGTGTTGTTTTGTTATGTAGTATGGCAGGACGGAAGTGATCTGGGACAACCTGAATCCAGACTTTGTGAAGAAGTTTGTCATGGACTACTTTTTCGAGGAGTCGCAGAAGCTCAAGTTCGAACTGTGAGGCGATATTAGACATCTTGCCTGAGTAGATATCTTGAAGAGGCGCTATATAAATTCTCAGAATGAATGAACGAATGAATGAATCTTGCTTGTATTTTATATCGTTTTGAATTCATATTGATTATATTGAACTTTTTATCTGCATTTATAAATTTCATTCTGGTACACTTGACTTTTTTTAATTTGCGTGCTTCATTTTTCATGCATGTAATTATTTGTGCATGTTCGCATTTACTTTATTTTTTTCTATTTAAAAAGAATTGCATTTTTAAATTCAATGCGAATCTTTCTTTTTTTTGTATAAAATTGTAAATTTAATATTGTTTGAAATGTAAATTTTAATATTTTCATTGTTACTTGTGAATTCTTTGATTTCTATGGATACACTTCTCAGTTATATCCCGGTAATTAATCTTTCTTTAGGAAATTTGAATTTAAATTATTATTGGTTTGTTAATGTTTTATTTATGTCTTTTGAAATCACTGGTTTTTTAAAATTGTAGTTATGACGTAGACTCAGAAAGCCCTGATCTTCGAAAACATGTAAGCGTCTCTGTTTTCTGACATCATTTACTTATGTAGCAATGCCAATAAATATTTATTAGTATCAGTATGGTGTTACTACACACATATATACATACATGCATGCATGATGGATGCATGATGCATACATGCACATGCACTCATACACACATACATGTGTACATGATTGTAGCAAAGACATGTAGTGATTGTAATTTAATGCAATGTGATACAACTATAAATACAGATGATACTTTGCGATATAATACAAGTTTATTAGTGTAATTATTTTGTAATGTAGGATTTCCTGGGCAGCATGGAGTGTACGTTGGGTGAAGTTGTCTCGCTCAATCGACTACAGAGACCCCTACGGTAAGCTGGGCTCTATAGAAGTTACAGGACTGGATTAGAATAATAATGCAGTCTTAATCTCCTAAGTTAGCCTTATCTAAATACGATAATTATTTTCAGTTGAAAATTTTAAATTACAATTCATAATCTTTGTTTAAGCCAGATCAGTGTATGTGTGATCTAAATCTTTTAGTATTCTTTAGCCTAATCCTTGTTAATCTTTCCCTGATCTTCATGTAATGGTGATCATCATCTTTGTCTAATCAGATTCTGAGTATTATAATCTTACTCTTCATCTTTGTCTTCACCTGAATAGTAATTTTATCTTCATATTATATTCCATTTTCTCAGTCTCTGCATTGTTTTGATTGCGAATTCCAGCTTATCTTTACAACCAATACAAACCATCGATTAGGGTTTTAGTTTTTGTGGTTAAAATTTTTTATCAGGTAGTGGTTGTTGCTAAACATTTAGGTTTAATTGCTGAAATGTTGATGAGCGTTAATTGTATTTTATTGTCGAGTTTTCTTTATATTTCAGTGGACCAAAGCCAGATAGTGGTTGCATTATTTGTGAGTATTCTGTTTTTCTTTCTTTCTGCTCTTTATTATCTTGTCTTTGGTTTGTTTATATTTGTCTTGTTTATCTTTGTTGTAATTGTAATTACTGGTTTATATACCGCCTTTTACAAGAGACGCTTTGAAGCGCTTCTGAAATAAACCAGGATCACACATAAGTTTTTAAGCATCTACTTAGAAGAGATTTTGTATAGAAAAGAAATTCATGCCATGTTAATGATGTCATGCTCGGCAACCTATCCCTGAACGTTTTACAATTGAAGATCTAAAATCCTAAACGCATTTAAATACATGTATTGATAATAATAAGAATAATAATAATAATAATAAAAAATTTAATAATAATGATAATAATAATAAGTAATAATAATAATAAACTCTTCTCTTGAGAACCTAAAAGTCGGGTCGGTCACTCGGTTCTGTCTACGGCCTAGCATCGGGTCATGAGATTGGTATTTTTGGGTGGCAGGCGTAAGCCGCGTCACCCTATGCCGGGCATCATTTCAGATACTCCAGCTGCTATCTGTGAACGTTAGAGGGCGCCTGCATCTCAAGGCACTGCTGTTGTCTGCATCTTCTGGAGGCAGTGAACGCGATTGTCCTGAAGGCAGATTGATGCTTTGTTTTACTGTTGTTGCTGCTTTGCTTATTGTTGTTTTGTTTTCTTTGTCTTTGGTGTTTTTTTTACTTTGATTGTTTACTTATCACACTGTCATTGGATGTTTTGTTCAATCTTCACTCACTTAATTGTTTCCAACGTGGTTTGTTGTGTCTAGGCATAAATGTCATCGTCATTGTTGTCATCCTTTCCTCCCCCTCCATCATCGGGATAATTGTTATCATCATCGCCATCATCATCAGAAATATCATTATCATCACCATTCACCATGATTTTACGTTACGTGATATTACACTGCATTGTAAGTTTCAATGCTGCCTTTTGTTTCTCGTTAAGTAGTGTCCGCGGAGGAACTCAGTTGTTGCAAGGTAAGTATCGCTTGCTATGAATGTATGCATTAGTTGACTGAATGAATTAATGAATTCTGATTGATTGATTGTATCTGGTGGTGTTCAGTAGAATTTTTTGGCTGGATAATTAATTGGAAGTGGGACCTTGTGGAAATCAAGAGCTCTGTAGTTCAGTCACTTTGACGTTAGTTTTCTTCATGGTTTCTCAGTGGGCTTGTGACTTGTGTATGCATGCCTTTTTTAATATGATTTCTGTCTGCTTGTCTACTTCTATCTATCTATGAAATTCGTAAATGCACCCCTTCAAGATAACTACTCAGAAGTGCTCCTGACGTCAAAAAGAAGGTCGTAAGTTGTTTTTTAGAAGAAGCTCAGAGAGGTCTTTGCGGGAGAGAATGCAGGTTAAGGGGAAGGCCATTCCAAACAGATGGACCGACGATTGAGATACAGCCCAACCCCATCTGATCGCAGAGCAAGCATGCAAACTATAAAGTCACCTCTGTAGGCCAAACACAGTGATTGGTGACCAGAGACCTGCCCAGAACACAGTGACAGACAATAGAGCAGACTATAATGGATGTACTGGGAGGACATCACTCGTAAATGCAGAGAAGTGGCCAATTAAGTGAACAGCTGCTTCATGAATATGCATTAGGTCTGAATGTCTTTTGTGACAAGGACCTAAGTCTGCAAGGCTTTGCCATTTTATTCTGACTCAGACGTTCTGAATCTCCAGAGTAAAGGCATTTGTGCCAAAAAGTCCAGAGTTAAGACACCTATGTCAGAAGTTCAGAGTTAAAGCACCTGTATCAGAAGACTTTCAGAGTTAAAGCACCTGTGTCAGAAGTCCAGAGTTAAAGCACCTGTGTCAGAAGTCCAGAGTTAAAGCACCTGTGTCAGAAGTCCACAGTTAAAGCACCTGTGTCAGAAGTCCAGAGTTAAAGCACCTGTGTCAGAAGTCCAGAGTTAAAGCACCTGTGTCAGAAGTCCAGAGTTAAGGCACCTGTGTCAGAAGTCCAGAGTTAAAGCACCTGTGTCAGAAGTCCAGAGTTAAAGCACCTGTGTCAGAAGTCCAGAGTTAAAGCAACTGTGTCAGCAGTCGAGATACAATGGACGATGCATGACCTAAATGTGCGTTCTTTTGTCTTTCGAAGCCTTTGTTTTAGGTTTTCCGATCAGTTTGCATGTGATGGCTTTCGACTTTCTCTTTAGGCAGAAATGCTTCATCTCTGCTTCGTATCATATTTATTTTCTGTTTATCTCATTACTTAGTTGTTACTCATCCATTGTAATTATCTGTTTCATTTGTGCGCACACACGCACACGCACACACACACACACCAACACACACACACACCAACATACACACAGTCACACACACACACACACACACAGTCACACACACAGACACACACATGCACACACACACACACACATGCACAAACACACACACACACACATTTGTCGCCAGCTCATTATTTCCTTTAGCCTTGATGTTGCACATCTGCATACTTGGCTTGCCCATCATGACCTGCAGGTGTGTGGCCTGTAAACCTTTCCCCCCCCCCCCCCCGGCAATTTCATAGATCTGCATGCCCAGAAAAGGTTTTGTTTTGGGCATTGGAAGAGCGAGTGAATTAATGAATGTGTCGTGGACTTGATTGTTTTGATAATCAGATAGTCAGAGATGCACACGACCATTTTAGGTAAGAGACTGGCAAGCAATGAGACAAATAGAGACATATGGAATGACAAACAGACAGGCATAGAAATACAGAGATGAATGGACGGACAGACTGGTGGATAGATACAGATAAGCTGACAAGCAGGCATAGATGCTAGGTAAATGTTTAATAAGCAAACACAGGGATAGACAGTGTGATAGGAAAACTGACAGATAGTTGATGATCATTGATCAATGACAAACTATAGATAAAAAGACACGAAGACAGATCTCGGTGACGTGTCGTATCGTATCGTCTACAGAATTTTTGAAGTGCCTCTTACAGTACTAGCTATTCAGAGGTGCTCTCAGCATAACCACGCAAGGAAATAAGACAGGCAGAGTGGTAAAAGACAGAGTTATAACTTTAGACAGGCACACCGATGCCAGGAGACAGATGGACAGACAGACAGACAGACAGACAGACAGACAGACAAAGAGATAGAAGAAGTAAAAATGTTATGAAAATGAGTTGCTGGTCTGCAGGATGACACCAATATAATACATTTTATATATATTCATATACATATGTATATATTAAATATATATCTTCTCTTCTGCAAGGTCTGACCTAAAATTTATGCCTGGTGATCACAGCTGTCATGGTCTATCTGGAGGCTAATCTGACAGAAGTCTTTAATAATTAGCCCTGACATTTTTATACGAACCTCTTAAGTCATAATCTTCTGTTGGTGTCCCTGTTCTGGCCAGGCCAGTCCCTCAGCCTGAGCAAGCCGCTCCAAACAGTTGCCAGATAGTCAGTCACTGGTTGCTCAGTTATCTACGTATGTGATTGAAGTGTGTGTGTATGTGTGTGTGTGTGACGGTCATTTGTCATTTGTTTAATCATACTGTGTCCTGACAAAGGTGATTAACGTCACCCTCCTCCTTTTCTCAGTCTTTGGACTGGTGCTGCCATAGCATATGCAGCGGTGGAGCTGAAGTGTTTGTCCTCGGTTGTGAATCTCCTTTATATATCTGCCGATGATGTGCAGAGTCTTTTATAGGGCACTAAAAACGGAGACAGGCAAGAGGAGACAGATGCTGCTGCTGCTGCTGCTGATGCTGCTGCTGCTGCTGCTGAAGAGCAGGTCAAAGTCTCTGTGGCTCGACTAGACAAACAGACATCTGTTATTTTGTCTCAATGGTAAACATGTATTATGCGGTCCTTTCCTTTTTGCAGGATGAAATTACGTTACAGTTCTGTGCGGTGAAACTCGACAAGAAGGATTTCTTCGGAAAGTCCGATCCATTTCTCGTGTTCAGTCGAACAAACGAAAATGGAACGTAAGATTTGCTTATTTGCTTATTTAGTTGAATATTCATTCCTTTATATATTCATTCATTTGTTTGTCAAAACCAAAATCATTTATTGACTTTCATGTCACATCAACATTCACATAACGGTAACAGACATTAACAACAACAACAAATTCAACAAGAAATTGTTTTAAACTCAATATTAGTGCAAGTTAGTGAAGTTTGCTTTAGATATATATATATATATATAATGCATTTTTAAAATTTATCTAATATTCTACACTCATCCTAAAATAAATTCAATAGGCATAGACAGAGACAATCTTAGGTATATATATTCCATTTATCAACTGCTTTTTCGTACTTGGTAGCAATGTGTCTATCAGTTTGTGTTACCAATAAACAGACATAATAATGATTATATATATATATATATATATATATTCGTCCACACAGATATATATATATATGTATATATAATTATATATATATATGTATATATAATATTATATATATATTTATTCACTTGTTATCTTTATTTATCGTTTGTGCCTACTTAGAAAAGCACTGTACAAATTATTTTATCTTATCTATAGTGCACGTTATTGATGCTTAAAGCATTAGTCAATG
The DNA here is from genome assembly GCA_945859605.1 of Lumbricus rubellus. Lineage (NCBI taxonomy): Eukaryota > Metazoa > Annelida > Clitellata > Crassiclitellata > Lumbricidae > Lumbricus > Lumbricus rubellus. The sequence continues at coordinate 16,435,557 of OX243818.1, forward strand.
GCAACTAGTAAACACAAAATTTGTTGTGCATGCCAAGTTCGTCGGTTAGAAAGCAGAATTTTTGGGGGATGACAATTAGTTATCAGTCCTTAGTGATCAATTTAAACGTACATTTGAATGCATGTCTTATTATGAGATTGGCCCCCTTGTTCAGCCATATCGTGGGGAGCGGTGCTGCAGTGGTGGCGCCGTTGCCTTGAAGCCGGAAGGTTCGAGGTTCGAATCCACCTCACCGCATAAGGACCTTGGACAAGTCCTTCACTCACAATTGCTCAGCACTTCGGCGTGAAACTCCGATGCAGTGTCCGCTCTGCATTCGGGAGCGCCTCTGAGTACAGAGAGCTTGAAGGGGTGCTATAACAAGTGCACATACATGTCACACATACAAATGAACAAACATTTGAATGCATGTCTTAGTATTGTCTTTTGCGATTGTTCCAGGTTCACTGTAGTCCACAAGACAGAGGCTGTCATGAAGACGCTAAATCCAACCTGGAAGGCATTCACAATTCTTGTTCGAACGCTGTGCAATGGAGATCTCGACCGGTGAGAAATTGTCTTCAACTTGCATAAAACTAATCTGATGTTGTAGTGGATGAGTGTGTTGAAGGTGGGATGCTTTAGAATACTTGTAATCGCGTTGTCTGTTCATGCTCAATATATATATATATATATATTAACAGCCCAGGTGTTGGAACAGTATTCCATCTTTAGAACACTCATCTATTACGCTGCACACTTTCAAGACGAGACTCCAGAATCTTTTTTGCCGTATTGCTTACCCTCGATAAGTCGCTGAGTTTGTTAAGCACTATTGTTACGAAAAAGCCAGATATTTTATATTCATTCATTCATTTTGGGAATTTATATAGCACATCTTCAAGAGACCTACTGAGAGGCGCTTTAATATGTATGTATGTGTGTATGTATGTGTGCGTGCGTGTGTATGTATGTATGTACGTATGCACCTTGCTTTGAGTTGCTTCTGTTGTTGTTCCAGGGTCATCAAGGTCGAATGCTTTGATTGGAACCGCAGTGGAACGTACGTATTTCTCAAGATCATCTGCTTACAGCTGTCATGTAATTAAAAAATTAGCAGTTACATTTGTGAAAAGAGATTACGTAATGTGTCGTTTAACGTTGCAACCCGTTGCTTAGATGATATAAAATGCAGTGATGCAATCAATAAATCATTTGATCAATTTAATTAATCAATAAATCACTTAATCAATGTAATCAATCATTAAATCACTTAATCAAAGTAATCAATCATTAAATCACTTAATCATGGTAATCAATCAATAAATCACTTAATCAAAGTAATCAATCAATTAGTTATTCGATCAATAAGTCAATTATAATTTGCCTTCAGGCTTCAACCAAGTAATTACCTCCCAAAGTTTTTTGTAGGCACGAGCTTATTGGTCAATTCTCCACTTCCGTTCGAGAACTTTCCGGTGGACCTGGTCCTTCAAACGACTATGAGGTACGAGTTCCTCTTACCACAGAAGGTATTACCATTTGAATTTGTTTTAGGTCGTAGCAAGGAACCGAGAGATAGATCGGCCGATTTAATTTTATGCTTCATGACCGTATTTCAGAAAGAATGATGCATTTTGATGTTCATGATTGATATAACTTTTTTGTTGCGTTTGAATGCGTATATGCATGAGGACGCATATTATTTTTAATATTTCAGATTGCGCCTTTTTAAGTAACTCGTAAAGTACTAAAGGCAATGTACTACTACCTATGACTGTCTATCAGGTTTAAGCATGTGTGCATGAGAAAGTTGGGGAGGGTAAACATGCTGCCTGGCATCATCTGTGTTGACATGAGCATTCGTAATTCATAAATGCGTTAATAATGAATATTACTTGCCACGTTAAATATAGATGATTCCTTATACATTCGTATTTTCAATTATTCATAATGAAGGTTAATGTAAATGTAAACTTGGATTTGTTTTATAGTGTATTAGTCCAGCAATGCAAGCCAAAAAAGGGAAGAAATATACAAACTCAGGATACGTTAGTATCATTTATTTCAATATCAACATGTCTTTGTTTTCATTATTATTGTTATTATTATTGTTATTGTTATTATTGTTATTATTTACGAAGTTTTATATAGCGCTTCTTCAATGTAGGCTACTCAGAAGTGTTCCCGGCTCAACCAAACTAAGTATTAGAATTTATGTAGCTTCAGTTTGTCGACGTTATCTAATCAGTCTTTATATTCCAGTCAACCAGTTCATTGATTGCCAAGAATTCAATCAGTTTGACAACCAGAAAGTTAGTTAATATTTAATCAATTACTGTACTGTAACAGTCATTCATTTCATCAATCAATAGAGCAATCAATCAGCAAACTAGTCAACTAACGAATAGACCTTTCATTTAAATGTGTCAATCAGTAGAGCAATCAATCAGCAAACCAGTCAACTAACGAATAGGCCTTTCATTTAAATCTGTCAATCAAACAATGCAGTTCACAATAACCTTTTAAATTCATCATATTTTCGTCAGATTTTTAATAACACCTCTTCTTTTTATCTCTACATAGAAGCACTTTCAGTCAAGTTGTTGTGAAATGATTGCGGTCACTTTATCCACTTTACCCTCGGATTCATCCTTCGTCTTTGTTACCATGGTTTCTCCCTCCTAACAAAGATGACTGCAATATCATGTGTGAGTAAATCAGTGAGTTTCCATTCCCATAATCTCAGCAGCCATCTTGTGACATGCATGTTGATTGCCTTAAATTTAATCTTCAAACATGTGTGATAACGTAGAATTTGCATGCATGTTTTTAAGAAGAAAACTTGATGATGACTATGTCCGGAGTAGGCTTGTTTTGTTAGTTTTAATCAGTGATTATGATTAATTGCTTTATTACATGTGAAACTAATTAATAGATTGAATATATTGTAGGTGAAGCTGATGCAATGCCAAATTGTCCAAGTGCCAACTTTCATGGATTACATCAAAGGCGGGTGAGTGAGAGCCATCCACACACTCTTAGCTGTAATGCCTGAATATGCCAGACACTGGTTATGTAACCAGAACATCAGTTGTCTGGTAATGCATGCTGCATTCTCGCTGTGGCATACTTTCAGAATGTAATTGTAATTTTTCTCACTGTGCACTACACTAGCTTACATTACCCTACCATACCTTACCCTAATTTACCTTACTCACTCAAGCTCAACCATAGCTTATGTACCATGTCTTCCCACATCTCAATATTTCACTTACCCTACCCTGCTCTACTATACCATACCTTGACATACCTTAGCTTTCCTTCCATTGTGTTTATGTGCACTGTCATGCTACCATACATTTCAATTACATTACAATTTCATTATATTACAGCACGCAGATACACTGTACGATTGCCGTGGACTTCACAGCATCGAATGGAGACCCAAGGTCCCCGACTTCCTTGCACTACATGGACCCCTACCAACCAAATCTCTACGCAAGGGCACTACGAGCAGTTGGTGACATCATCCAGGACTATGACACGTTAGTAACTTACCTGTGTGTTGTTGTCAGTGAGTGGCTTTTACTTAGCTACTTTTCTCTTAGTTTACCTAACCATGCTGTTGGTCTGTGCGATTAATTTGTAGTTGTTTGGTGGGTGTATGGCTTGGTCAATCAATCAATCAATTCAACAGGTCAGTTGATTGATATGGAAGGAAGGAAACATTGATTGATTGATTGATGGATTGATTGAGAAGGATGGACTGTATGAAGATGAGCACATTGAACAAAGGAAAGAATTTGGCAAATGAATTTGGTACATTGGTGTAGCGGATGAACAATGAGTGAATTAAAAATGGATAAATAAATTAATAACAATTTTATTTCTTGTTCCAGCGACAAACTGTTTCCCGCGCTTGGATTTGGCGCCAAAGTTCCACCAGATGGCCATGTCTCGCACGAAATCTTTCTTGTAAGTCAGTCTTAATTGTGCTGTCCACTCTGTTTTGGTGTTGCAAGATATTTTGTCTGAAGCACTGGCATGATATCTAAATTCTTACAAGACAACAATTGCAAAAATTAATTTCTTTCAAAGATGGAGGGATGTAAATATTGAGCAACTACTTGTGCATGTTTATGGGTTTCTTATGGCAATATATTTATCCATTGACAATCATGCATATGGTTAAACTCCATCATTTAATCATGCTCAATTGTTTGTTTATTCCTAAACGTTTAAATTGTAATTATTCTATTCATAATCATTAAAAGTGGACAATAATAATATTCTAAGTATTATTTCAATCGTAACCATTGTCTCCTAAGACATCTGGAGGTTTTAGTCATCATGCTGCTGTAGTCTGTACCATTATAATTGGTTTCATTGTCATCATCGTCATGATCATCGCCATCATCATTACATTATCAGTTAATGCCTTCCTAGTGTTTGTATTATAAATATGACACTGTGCAAATATACATGTATCCAGATTAGATTATTGTCCGTTTTCTTTTGTAGAATGGTCATGCAACGAATCCATATTGTCAGGGGGTGGAAGGGGTTCTCCAGGCCTACTACCGGACCCTCCAGGCTGTCCAGCTGTTTGGACCAACGAACTTTGCTCCAGTCATCAACCACGTTGCCAGGTGAGCCTTCGTTCACAGGATTTCTCTTTGTATTGACGCTATATAAATGTTTATACGTACATATTAATTAATCAAGGAGTCTGATATCCTTCTGGGACATTCAATGACCAGGCCAAAGAGTTTATAAGGTTTGAACCTCGATGACACTGATACAGTACACACTGTTGATATGAGGCCAATTGAAGGCATGTAACGGAAACCACATTTCATGCATGCACATTGCACACTTTGCGCAGCTTAATGATTCTACCAGCTAAGTAGAGCTGTATGTATTGCCTACATTTGCACCAATACAAAATGAACTTTGTTCTGTTATGTACAATTACTCGTAAACATGCATTTTTCAAATGATGATTGAAAAGCAGAAGAGAAAGAAACAATAATTAATTATTTTACAAAAGTCGGTTCGTCAAAGGCTTGCATGTCCTTGAGTTGTTAGTAATGGACCATGGATAATTAATTAGAGAATGGGATGAATCTTTTTAAGGCAGTGCATCAAGGACTTTAACATACACCGTAAGTGAAACGGGTAGTGATGACTGCTAGTGCTCAGCAAATGAAGGTTTCCCCAGGTGAGAGAGAGAGAGAGAGAGAGAGAGAGAGAGAGAGAGAGAGAGAGAGAGAGAGAGAGAGAGAGAGAGAGAGAGAGAGAGAGAGAGAGAGAGAGAGAGAGAGAGAGAGAGAGAGAGAGAGAGAGAGAGAGAGAGAGAGAGAGAGAGAGAGAGAGAGAGAGATTGTGCAATATGACTAGGCAATATTTGTTAGGATTTTATTGCCCGCTTTTCAAATCTGACAACAGATACGTAAGTTGCCCATCTTGGCAATGATTGAGGGTAAGTTGCCTGTTTTTTTCTTGGTCAATTGTTCTGAAGGATTGCCACACAGATGGGTCGTCGTGGCGAAAACTATTTCATCCTACTTATTCTAACCGACGGAATTATTACGGACATGCCGCAGACTTGCGAAGCGATAGTAAATGTAAGTTACGTCAGTTGTGTTATCAAGGCTAAGTTTGAAAGTAAGATGCAGCCACTCAGCTGCAGTTGCGTAAAGAATTTAAATTCATTGAGTGCGATACTGGTAGTGTCATCATCATTGGCTCTTCTCTGGAACAGACTGCTATGCGAGTTTGTCACCTGTGGTCTTAGGTTGTCAATTCATGAAAAGCTACTTATTCTGTAACTGCTGTGCGACGATTATGATAGCAATGCAAAATGAATATGCTGATATATTTATCAGCACTTGAATACAATAGGTTAGAAAAACAACGTGAAAACGTTTTGTCTTTGTTTCTGCAGGCGTCTGTGCTTCCACTTTCCATCATTATTGTCGGGATTGGAAATGCTGAATTTGACGGTATGTAAATGCATTTAGAATCTTTTGAACTGAAAAAAGAAATTATTAAGCTTACAAGAATATATGTCAGTTTTTACAAATTAAAAGTAGGCTTTATTACTGGTGCTGTAGAAAGCATGTAATTACGGGGCAGTAGTAAATGTAAATTTATGCAATGTAGTGAATGTAAGTTTGTCAGTTGAGTAAGATGTACTCTAGATCAGATCAAATTTACAGACAAGTCACTCTTTCTTTTCAGCAGGATATCATGTTGTGTTTTTGCTTAAATTGTGATGGGCGTTTATCAATTTGAGGAGTTCACACAGTCTTGTGATTGCTTTTATATTTATATTTTTAATATTTTAAATATTTTTACATTCAAATATTTTCAGCTATGAATACACTGGATGGCGATGATGTCCGTCTATCTTCTCGAGGTCGATATGCAGAAAGAGACATCGTCCAGGTATTTACAGAACACAAACACATACGTATTACGTACATTGGTTATTAGTCCTGTGTTTGAATGCAATTTATAGTATTTTACTAAAATTGTTATTATAATCATAAAACCTATCTATGTTCTTTTTAATTTGACTTGACGTTGATTGATGTGTTATGTGTGGAATGCAGGTAGTGCATTACCTGTTTAATCATTTAAAAGAATTTACGTTCCTGATAAAATGCTGGACTTTAATTTAGACAGGCATATGAAACCTTTACGCGATACCAATAGCCTAGAATGTATGTAAAAATTGTTAAGTCGCAACTTATCTCACACTTTTTCATTTGCTATGCAGTAGGTTGGAAATGAAGGAATGCTGTTAAATTAACCATTTCCACTTTATATTTGCTGTACGATGTTTTTTGTCGTTTGTGCATTTCTAGTTTGTTCCTTTTCGCGAGTTCATCGGGGGTCGTTACGGGAATGACCTGACTCGCAGCCAGGCAATGCTGGCGAAGGAAGTCCTCGCCGAAATTCCCGACCAGTTCCTCTCCTTCATGAGGAAGAATGGAATCCGACCGAATCCAGCGCAGGCGGGTAACCGTGGCGCCACCTAGCACTTGTCATGTCAGCATTGTGCGGCGGTCAAGTGTGCTTTATCAGTGGCAGGAGACGCGATAACTTGTTGTGGGTGTTGTGCTGTGCTCTCCGAGTGGCAAGCGATGTTGTTTGAGCGTGCAATGAGATGAAAAACTCGTGTCATGTGAGCAACTACTTATTCGAAAACCATGAGATATATGCGAGTGTTTTTAGCCTTTCCGGAAGACACGGTTGTTGAAGGTGTGTGTAACTTTTGACACGTGTTTCATGTAAAAGATTGATGATGGTGGCCATTTCTTCTTGACAGATCTGATAATGTTTTGTTTTCGTGGCAAAGCCGACGATTCTTTGAATCATGCATTTTTTGAGGGTTTTTTACGATCAATTTGTTTCTGCTGATGTTTCTATTTTCTGTATTTGAAAGCATTTTGCAACTGAACTATTTCGTAAGCAATGTCGTAAGGTTGTTTGTTTTCTATGCATACGTTTGCTTCGTATGCATAGTAAAAAAGTGTTTTAAACACAAGTGTCTTTGTGCAGAGACTATTGTGCTCCCAGGCAAAAGTGTCTGGTTTTAAAGCACCAACTGTTGTCTGCAGTGAGACACTTAACGGGTACGTCTGGTTAGCATATGAAGCCACGCTCTGTCTGGGTGTAGGTCAAAGTTGCATGTTTTGGTGTTATATAACATTTTGGCAGCATTAGTGTCTGCTGTTTTTCTGAAGAGGGTAGTTGCTTGCCCAAATGGATTGTTGAATTTAATCAACTTTTTCGTGTAGCGTTAGTTGTGAACCCCCCCTGTCGGAACTGCTGTTGATTTGATGTACAATGGTGTAGCTGCTGCTGCTGCTTCTTGATGTGTGTACTTTTAAGCCTTGCCTGACCCAAGGGTCAACGCATACTTAGAGTTATGCTTTTTATGATTGTTATTATGATTGTTTTGATCTTGAAGTGGCCCTGAATAAATGTACAATTACTGTTATTGTTGTGTTATTATTATTATCAGTAGTAGTAGTATTATTATTGTGAAAGATAATTACAATTTTTGAATCTGAGATGGATACGCATAAGATGGCTTCAAATAGATTTCTGTTGTGGGTAGTTTCTTTAGCTGGCATTTGCCCTGGGTCTCACAGGGTTTACCATTTTTAATAACTTCTACAATTTTCAGTTTTTATCTAAAAATAAGTCATTTTATAAGGTACTTGTGTAGTAGTTTTTTTTGCTAGTTGTACCGCTCCCAGGTTTTGAACATTTCCGATGTATATAATTATGCTGCTTTCTGCCTATCTGCTGTATATGCCCTGGGAGCTGTTTTTTTTAAAACCATATTTGCCTGTGTCGGTGTTGAATCCGACTTTAGTTGCACATGTCCTTCCAGTATTAGGGTTGGGGACATCCTTCTTGTTGTTCCAAAAATATTCGTGAATTAAACAAATATCTGAACAGTATGTATGGAAGACGCTCAAACATCATTGGCTGAGCGTGCAGTTGTCCAAGAGAGCAGGACATGAATTGAGAGATGGGAGACGATTTAGCAAGACACAGTGGTGACCAAACAGATGGCAGAAATTTTACAATTTGTAACTGTTACACTGATCCTTAAGGCTGGGGAATGTAACGAAAACTTTTTCACTGAGTCTGTAGAAAATTGAATGGTGAAAGAAAAAAAAGAGGTGTGGCCTGACAAGGGTCAGAATGGATTGGCATTACGGTACTTATGAATATGCAAAGCCATATTCTTGAGAACTTATCTTGTATGCAATACAACGAAGTTGTCCAGAATCATCACGATTTAGAAGGTGTTTATGTATATTTTGTTGAATGATGTGTTTAGGGTCGAATCTGTAAAAACAGTTTCGTCTGTGTGAATTGCAAAGTAAATACTGTTGTACGTGTATAAACTTCCTATTTTCCATTGCGCATGTTGAATTTTTATGTATATATGTTTACCGTCTTGAATATTTTGACTCTCGATAATTTTTTGTATTAGCTTGTGTGTATTTATACAATTACATTAATGTATTAAGACCTATTGCATTTTAGGTACCTAAAACACTGTGTATTAATATAAGAATCGTGCAATGTCGCGCCATATCTTTCTGGTTTATAACAGCATGTATGTCTTTTCACCTCTGTTTCTTGCTTATAAATCCAACGCAAGTGAGTCTTTGGCCTTCATTGTCAGGCCTTGCAACCCATAAACTATTATTATATTCGTTTAATTGGCAATAAAACTGATACACACCGCTATCAGGTAAAAAAATTAACAGAAGACTAACCATTGTAGGATTGCTGTATTGCTATACATGCGCTTGAGCTGGGAAATCCTCACCTGCAGACTAAGGACTCGCCTCAATAGGGCGTTCATTTATAAAGTAGTTTCAACGTACAAGAAATTAACATTTCTTGTAGTGTTTGAACCGTACTCAATCTGAAGTAATATGTGCTCAATTTGTGCTACATTCCTGCATCATTCTCCTGGTAATATCACACACTAACTGTGCATGTTAATATGCTCAGCATTTTACACCGCTTGTATGCACTCCCACAGAGTATTTGCTAGTATAGGGCCTATGCATGTACCAAGGTGATGCTTGATTGCAAAATGAACAAGTAACTCGTCATTGTAACTGGTCAGATGTCGTCGTGTTTAACAATTTTATGTGCAGTTGGTTGCCATTTGTTGATGATTTAATAATTTAATGATGTGGTGCATTGGTTTCTTAGCCACTTTAGTACACTCGTTCGTTAAAAGTGTCAAGGATAGAGACTGTGTAGAAGGGTAAGTTTTAATGGAAAATAGCGCGAAGAGAGTGGAGATGGGATAAACCTACAGGCAGGAGTGAATTGTAGGAGATTATTTTTCCTATCCTATTTCGTCAGTAGATGAGGTGCACTTCCTGGGAAAGAGAAATGGAGAAATTGTATGTCATGAAGTTTCTTATCTTACGTGCGAAAGTAATCTGCTTGCACCTACCTGTCTGCCTTATGAAAATTGTTTGATGTTTTCCTATGTTTGTTGTCCATGTTAGTAATGCAACACAAGTCTTAGGAAATTTTCAAATATTTTTGTGAGCACAGATTTTTTTACTGAATCATATTTATCGTCGACGCTTTTTGTTTTAAAACACTTCAGCGGTGAACTGCATTAGTTGCACGCTTGCGTTAAGCGTGTGATTGATGCAAGTAGTAGTATTAGGGGCCTTCTAGCCAGGGATCCCGTCCTAAAGAAAAAGGAACCGGAACGCCGGACACTCACGACTAGGGGGTCTGGGGGAGCGTCGTGAGCTCCCCCAGTGGGGTCTGGGGCGAAGCCCCAGCCGACAACGGATTTTAGGGCAATTGCTGCTGAATAGAGCCCGTTTTAGCCACTTCATTTTACTAATTTTGCTATTTTTACCACTGGATTCTTAGACGTTCTGTGATAAGTAATCTCTTTCTCATCCACTATTTATTTATGCGGAATTCCTTAGAGCCAACTCGTTTCACCCGGATTCTTCATTGCACTTTGAGCTACTTAGGTTACCGATAAAAATTACTGTGTAGGATACTGGTAGGCCTACTTCCATATTATTAGGGCCTGCCATGAAATAATCAGACTGCTTATTATTTTTAGCTAAACATGGAGTCAAAAGCAATGCATGAAAATAATAATAGTTGTAGGCTATGGACTACTGTTATTATGCAATGTGTCTGGCTTCTATAGGCGATTATTGACACGGATTAGTTCTCTCAACTTTATAGTCTGTGCACATCTGACACCAGGGCTGAAAGTGAGCCGGGTCTGTCCGGGTCTGAGACCCGGCATCGATTTTGGAGACCTTCTGTTGTCGGGTCTCAGCCGAGTCGCACAAAAGGTCGTCAGGTGCCGAAAGTAGGTAAAAATGGTACGCTTTTCAAGGGCATTTCACAAAGATTTTGGGGGGAAGACTAAAAAAAAGGTCATACACTTTTTCTGACGGGAAAATGTAAGAAAATTTCTAGAAAATTTTGGCCGGATGACTAAAAAAATGGTCATCAACTTTTCCGGCGATGGTCGTCATAAATTTTTCGGCAGTACCCTGGTGCGCTCGTCCGCCAAAGTGAGACCCGGCAACTTTTCAAAACCACTTTCAGCCCTGTCTGACACTACTACACTAGCACTATGCAAAGATGCAAGACGAAAATAATGAAACGAAATATTCCAGTTAAGAAATAACACAATGAAATAAAATTGTCAGTAGTTGCATAGACAATAGCAAAAGCCATTAAATTCAGTTAAATATTATCCGCATGTGATAGTAACGTGGCTCTTCTCGGTCCTCGCATTTCCTGGACTGATTTTCAAATGCGCCACGGTGACCGACAGCCAACCATTTCTTCACATAGGCCTACGGAAGCGGGTTGAAGTCCTGCAAGGACGGCCCAACAAGTTTCACAAAAATTAATTTGGATAAACGGTCAACACCTAGCCTATTCCGAAGAGGCGTACATATTATGTTCATTGTACTGAAGCCACGTTCGGCATCCGCTGATGTTACAGGGATTGTGCTGACAGCGAAATTGATATCCGTCATGTCATCAGGTATACTGGAACCCCCATTATCAATGAAATCTCGGAAGCCTCTACGGGTCTTATCAACGTCGACACGCAGTCTCATGCAAAGTTTGGCAAGTCGCTGTTCACCGTCGTTCCAGGGTGGTAACGGAGTTATTAATTTTTTATATGTCTCGAGTCCCGATCGACAACATAAAAATGCTAAAATACACATAATTCTGCATCCCTTGACCAATTGTTATGATTTTGGTGTCATATGATTAGAATTTATATATATAGGCTTGCTAAAACATATGGAGTCATTTTAACTTAGAAATAAAAATATCGTTGGCGCTATAAATTAATGGAGTCATCCAAAAGGAGAATGAGACAGAGGGTTTACCTATGTGTATACATGGACTCTGCATGACTAGGGCTGAGCTCAACATGAGCGCAGAGAAAATTATACGAAATAAAAAACGACGCCGTACATGCAAGAATTATTTTATAAAAAGGAACCGGAACGGCGTTCCGGTCGTCAAAAAAGGAACCGGAACGGCGTTCCGGTGCGTTCCGGTCCGACCTGTTCCCTGCTTCTAGCATATTTTCTATTTGAGCTAATAAACAAATTAAATAGGGTTAAAAGCAGTTAAATTCTTTTGGATAAGCTTTGGTTAAACAGCGAGCAATGAGCGTTTTAGATAGCCCATCACCTAGGATTATAATTATACCGAAGCATGCAGCAGGCATCGGCGTTCGTATACCTCGCCAGTAATATAATTAAGCGTCTGGCATGCGATCAGCAGGGCTAAGGTCGTAAGAATACTGCCGAAAAGTCTCTAGCTAATATACTTAGTGCGATGTGCGAATAAACGAATATCTCGATAAAATCGGTGTTGGTTACGAAAACTATGCCACTACCGGTTGAATTGTTATACGCAGCTCCCGTTCCTCCTCCGCCCGCAATTTGCATGTAATTCGCCCCATTTTTATACAGGTAGACGTTACCATGAGCGGTATTAGTGTCACAAAATTCTATGTACGTCGAAACGAAATAGTATCCGGCTTTTCCGGGAGTGACACGAGTCAGTCTCGTACTTATGCCAGCATCGGTTTTGAATCTTACACTATCGAAAGAAACTCTTGTGTGAGTTTGAGCGTTTACGGCTTGACGAGTGAAAGAATGAATGCTAAGCGCGGGACCGATTGAGATAGAATCTACATACTGCTTCGTAGCTACATCGCTGGCGCTGTTGGGTTCGTGTAGACCTGTAATGTAACCATCATGCATAAAGATGGTTGTATGCACATTTATTTGAGATGAAAGATTGTATTGCATCGACTTAACCATCTCTAAGATGGTTTCATTATTTAATTTAAAACGAAATCCGTCCGTCGATTCTAATATAATTGGTTGGTTTATTCGACCTTCTATTTTATTCGTTGTATTTCCTAAAAATATATTAAAATATTTATTTCCATCCAAATCCTTACATCCCATCGCCCGCGAAAGATCCCTACCGATGCTGCTTAAGAATAGGTCGCCAGTCATTGTATCACCAGTCTTAGACACCTTCAATGTAACTTGTTCATCAACGTATTTCTTATTCGTCAAATGATTATCGTTGGACGGAGAATCGTCGTGATTCGTTATCAAATCAATGGCTTGACCCCAACTTAAGGCCTCATCCATTCCTGCTGTCAAAGGCTTCGTTGTAGGCAGTCCTTTAATTTTGTGACCACCCATTTTTAGATTTCCAGTCGCGGGGTTTGTTCCATCCAATCGAAGAAAACTAGCATTTATTTGGCTAAGAGTAACACCACCAGCGATTACTCTTTGTGATGAACCAACATCGGTGTGACCAAATTTATCAACAGGCATTTTATATAATAATAATTTTTAATGCAAGCCATTTATAACTTCTTGAAAATTCATTCCATCACTCACCATCTTCATCACATACAAACACAAATGACCACAAAATACTTCGTTATCGGGTTGTATTCGCTCGCTGTTATATAACACTGGACGGCGTAAATACTTTATCAGTTCCAGAGGGGGAGGAAGGCCGTAACTATCGAAATATATTTTCTCATTACCGCTCTTTAAGAAAGCGCACCAATGCTGACCGGTTCCTTTAGAATCGTCTAGATTCAATATCCCACATTCAATCCGTCTAGGTTTATTCGGCAGCTCGTCTCGCACGAAAACGCCTCTAAAATTCGGAATATTCAGCTTCTTCGCGGCATCCAATAATTCAAAATTCGTTAACGGATGATTTGGAAGAACTACGCCTTCGACATCGATGTTTTTCACAGTTGCAGAACTCATTTTATATTTCATCTAAATGTTTTAAAAAGTAATTCGATTTTACTTCCTGCATTACATTATTAAATAGTTTTCAACAAATAGTGTCCATATGCTAAAGTATGAATGCCATCCTCCATTATTACTCGTTTATCGTCGTCGGCGGACAGCGCGACTTTATTAATTTCTTCCGTATAAATATCGTGATGATAAGATCTAATAACATTCATCGTTCGTTGTTGTTCTTTTTTGGTAAATAAGCAGTCTTTATAATCTTCGTGAGTAATAGTTTTCTGGACAACATTCTTCTTAATTCCTTTACATTTTTTATGCTCATCTCCAGCAGACATCTTATAAGAATACAACTTTGCTCGTAATCCGATAAACTCTTCTATCTGTTTTCCACCTGCTTCATCCTTGAACATCCCAATAACTTTTTTATTTACTCCAACCTCAATACCAGATGGATGATCTTTCGAGTATTCACTCGTGTCGAATCGAGCTTTAATATCTTGTGCGATATCTGAGTAAAAGTCTTCAGTTTTAATTTCGTATGCCAAAGAATCTGTGTCGGTGAATAAAAGCTTGGCCCTATCTCCGTACTTGGTCTTGATGTAGTTATAATTGAAATCATACATTAAAGTTTTGCTCAAGTCTAATATACACATGCCAAGATAGATAGGTTTATTATAGTACAATTTAGTTCTTTTCATGTGAACGGCTATTAGATTTTCATCGAAAATAGTACAACGCTCGTAATTAGGCTTTGCAGCTAGTTTAATAGCATCCTTCTCTTGACACACTAACTTTACATCAACACGATTTTCAATGTTCTCACAAGTTTTACCAAAAACACTGTTATTCATTAGTTTGAAAAAGTCTTTCTCAAAGTCATTAGTAGCTTTCGTTCTAAGAGCTGTATTTAAATCGATATACTTTTTCAACCAATCACTTTCTTCGAATAGTATACCTCTATGCACTTTTGTTATTTTCAAACCTAAACTCTCATACAGCTTCAGATTATCGTAATGCAGCACATACTTCTTTTTATGGTTTAAGTTTGGAATTAACTTTTTGACTTTGTTAATCTCAATGCTTTCAGGAGCTAACGGATAATCGTTATGCAGGTCGTGTAACTCTTTAGGGTATTCCAAATCAACTTCCAATATGCATGGAATACTTCTCCAATTATTTAAATCAGCTTCATTCATCCATTTGAACCCGTGAGTAGGTAAAGGTTTGATCATAGCCCATCCATATAGATTATTCGCATCCAGGTAAGTGATAAATGTAGAATTTTCGTTGCTATTGAAATCGCTCATATATTTATTATTCGCTTTCCCGTAACGATTTGATATTGTGCTCACTCCTCCTCTCATCCCTTGCTTAATCATCAGAATCATATCGTAATCACTCAATAACTCCAATTTCACGCCTGTCAATTTTAAAGCGGCATCCCAGGCTAAGCCAGGAGATGTAAAATACCATGCAGGGTCAAGCGTATAGTTCTTCATACACACATCTCTAAAGTTTTCGAAAACATCGGCAAGTAGCAGAACATCCGAAACGTTGTATAAATCGTGATATTCTCTGAATGTTTTGCATCCAAATTCTTTCCATACCGTTTGTGCATGCTCGTAGTCTTCATCGCTAATATTCGAATCATTTAGCTTAGAATAGAAAGCGGATTTTGGTGGTAGTTCGGTTTCATTAAAGGTAGTAAATGAATCGACGTAGTCATAAGGATATATGCCTTTTCTCAGCAAAAGATCGAGCTTCTTTCCAGTATATCGTTTCCCAATATTTTTACACTGGTCTTTGCTTAGGTTCCTCGATAAAGCATCAAGACTCGAAGCCATAAATTTAAAACTGTCGATAAAACGCAGTTCTCGTCGTACTAGTATTTCTTTTCCATCTTTTACAAACTTATCAACTACGACATCTCTGCTAAAAGATATATACTTTTCCTCGTTATTAGGTATGCAGTTAATTTTCTCTCCTCTCAGTTTCTTAATGAACAGATGACAATCGTACCCGGAAAGATTATGAAACACGACAGGGAAAAACTTGGGGACTTTATAGTCTAAATTACAAATGTTATGAGCAGCCCCTCTAAATTTACCGCTAAGATGACAGTGATCTCTAACTCGGTCTTCACCCAGCGTTTTTTCGCAGATATGACATACAGTAGCTCCATCGAAACACTTCTTGTCCTCTTCGGTAAATATCATCTTCTTGTGAAATTTGAATTGATTATATATTCGTTTTATATTCTCTTCGAGTTTATCTACAAATATTTGACCAACATCATCATCTTCACTTTCAGCCGTAAACGTCACAGGATCTTGAGAATATACACTATCGTCGAAACATTTTATGTGGTAACAAAAGGAGCTAGGAGTATGCTTTTGATATTTATTAGTGTACGACAACTCTGGATTTGGTTGGCATGTATCGATCGGTTTCACAAAAGACTCGAAATCTGCGTAGACTATAAAAGGAACCCTCATAGATCGGTTATAATTTTTAAAACTTAACATAGTTCCTGGCTCTGGCATTTCTATTTTTTGTGCGTTATGTTGTGAGCAGTACTCGCTGTGTTTCTTAAGCGAAACTACAGTTCTATAGCCGATCAAACATCTTTTACAGTAATGCATAGAATGGTGGGATTTTTCTGTTCGGAACGTCATCAATCTGTTAAAGTTTTTAATCCAACAATAGTGCTTCCTATCTCCATCAGATATGACTAGTAGATCAACACAAATATCGCTTTCACACTTAGACAGATAAAGCGGGTAGACAAATTTTTCGTAACCAAATACATTAACACTAATATTATTATTTCTCTCAAATTTACCTACCACATTAGCATCAGCAGCAACTGGAAATTCAATACCACCCCAATTAAGTTTTTTTGATTGTTCTTTCAAAGCTTTAGTTATTATCTGTGGGTTTTTTTTCTACAGGGTTCAACGCTCTAGTAATACACCATTTGAAGCATTCTTCGTCGTCGTTTTTCATATTTATAATAGCCTTTTTATTAGCTAAGAAGTTGGGAAGCGGAATGTAAGAACTACCTCTTAAGGGTGTATATTTTACCGTATTTATATCTAATTTCACAACAGCTTTAAATCTCCAATTACTTCCTTGCATCTGAAAACTAGCAATAGACTCCATGATTTTATCCTTTTTTCTGCTGTATATTTCATTCAAGTCGGTAGCATCTAAAATAACTTCTGCCCTGGAAACGAATGGTATATCCTCTGAATTAACTACTCCAGATTTCATATCTACTCGTTCCATAGTACAAGTAAGAACTAAATTAGTCTTTGTCTGGCGATTGTTCGACAACAGATTTACTACCTGCGGTCTGACGAAATCAAGAAACGACGAGGCATCCATTCCATTAATTCCATCTATTCTATACTGCTTGGTGAATCCTTTAATAGCCGTCGCCGTTTCTCGAATTTTATTTTTATCAAATATCCTGGAAACAGTTGATTTCAACGATTCCAGTTTTTCATTAACCTCTGCTTGTTCGGGCACGTAACTAAGTAACCAATCCGCAAAATCATTAATTTTGGATCTAACCTTATTGGTGTATGTTCTCGTAGGCACTACTGGCTTGTACTTTCTCGGCGTAAGCGTAGGAGCCTTAATGTCAGGAACCGACGAGTCAAGCAAGTGTTCAACATGGTCCATATTTCTTAAACTACTTTTCTTTAAATCCATTTTATCTTACCACGCAAAAATATTAATACTCTCGCACACTTTAATACACTATCTATCTCTCATACACTTTAGTTTCATATCATTATCTCTCATACACTTTAATTTCGTATCTATCTTTCCAGACATTTCCGTTATGATAAGCTATTATGCCAGCACTCTGACCATACGCCTTAGCGGCTTTATACATCGATGGATACGAGCTAACAACGCCAGTCTCTCGATCTATAATATCTACTCTTCTCGGTTGTTTCCTGATACTACCCAGCGTGTCATGTCGATATGACACAGACTTGTAGTCCGTCGGAAGAATATTCTTTTCGATCAGTACAGCTATCATTTGAGGTTTGTTGAGATGTGAAGTGCCTGTAACATTGTTATGCTTGGCCAACAATCTTAGCTCTGGTAGCTTCATAATATATAAGTATTCTTTAATTCAATTTTCCATACACAACACTCATTTTCTGACCATCCGATTGGAACTGCAGCAACCTATCCGAAATTACAACGGCGAAAGCTTCGGTGTCGGCTGGCACTGCTGCATTGAAAAGAGCCTTAATCTGTATATCAACGACAGATGATTTCAAACGCTCAGATTGTTTGCTTACATCGAACACGAACAACGGATATAATTCTTTATAATTTATAGGTGATATATTGCTTTGCGTAATCAACCGATCCATACCATAGAATTTTTGACTAAAGGAGGATGCGTCTCTGTACGCTCTGGAGAATTGTTGATTAGGAAACGACAGGTTATGATCTACAGCTGGATATCTTTCTTGATTCATCATCACATAAATGTTCTTGATATCGCAGTGATCAAAGAGCGATGGATTACTTTCCTGATCACCGCTACGACCCGTCTGAAATCCTACGATAATATATCTAGGCTTCTCGGGTGACGTTTTAACACTTAATCGCCAACTGAAACTTGTCGACTGAGGAACTGTTATCGTGTCGCATTGACGTGCTCTATACGCAACTGGCAACGTTAATTTTGATTCAATCGTCTTATACAACTGCATTCGTTCCATATCGGAAGGAATAACGTGTGGAATAAACCATGAAATTTTGTTTATAGCAACTTTTCCAGCAGCTGCAGCGTTATCGCGGAATATGGCATCATCATCAGCTTTACGAACTAAAGTCAGCGTCTGTTTAAAGCCGTAAATAATCTTGTCGTAATCATCACAAAATCCGAAAATATGCTTCAACGGAACAATAAAACTGAACATTCCCTTAGTGTTTGGCTTACGAATGAGAAAGATTTGTCTAGTGGAAAAGCCGACGTTGTCAGCAATAACAGCAGTCGCACCAGTGTCTTTATACCACAGCTGATTTAAGCCTTGAGTCAACTGAAAATCGTTTGGATACGTAAGTAAACCGAGCATCGTTGTAGCTTGACCCGGATGAAATAGCGTTTCGATTTCTTGATTAGATAACTGATAGGATATTTGACTGAATAGATGCATAAGCCCATTATTCGTAAGAGCGACTGCATCGGCATTAACGTATGCGGTGTCATCAGCTTTAATTAGTCTTCCTTCGAATTGCAGATACGACTCTGCTGGGTGACTGTATAAGTCTTGTAATTCAATATTTATTCTTATTTCCCCAGAACTGTTAAGATTAGTTCTCGCTACAGGTTCGTACTCGTGCCATTCGTATCGCTCGATACCTTCATCGATCAATGGTTGCTCTGTGAATCTTAGAATATCGGATTGCATTTTATTATACATATATTTTTAAATAAGAAAATATGTTTAAGCCATTTTCAAACCACCTCCGTTTAAGCGTTTTACGAGATCTTGAATTCTAATAGCTCCTCCCGTCATTTGCGGATTCGATCCTAGTAATCTAGCTAGAATGACTTTAGTTTCCTGAGTTATAGGCTGCTGAACGGTGGTTGGTGGGAGTATCTTATTGAGTAATCGTTTTCCAACGTCGATCGCCTTATCCTTAGCAACACTCCCAATCTCTTTCACAGCCGTGCTCGCAATTTGTTTGGCTGCATTCGATGTCACTAGTCTCTTGAGAAATCCTGCAATGGAATCGAATATTCCTGCTCCACCGACAACGTGTACTTTTTTATAACTTCTTTTCGCAACGACCAGCATTTCTATATCATTAATTTTTAATTAGATCATCAATTTTTAAATTAGATCATCAATTTTTTATATTAGATCATCAATTTTTTATATTCATCTTTGGTTATCACTCCCTGTCTCAGTAACTCATCCGTCATACCTACAATTTCATTTCTTACTCCTGTATTTCCCGCTTTGTAGCTATATATTCGCAACTCTAATTGTTTTACTAATTCGTTAGGATCTGAAGGAATGGTAATTATTCCGCTTCCTGTTTTACCTCTTAACTTTATGTAATCGTCCCATATGGGTTTTATTATCTTTGCATATTTTACACTTCTAGACGATTTAGGTTTGTTTGGTTTATTTGGCTGACTCATGGCATTCGTTTTAATTAGAATCTCGGCGTATTCTTCGAGATCACGATTATCATAAATTGAACTGTTTGGACTAGCTAACGTTAACAATTCCCATAATCCTGGAGTTCCTTGATAAGTTGTGGTTCCAACTGTAATATCATTTCCTTGGATTGAGGCTTCGCTGTCACCGATGTAGAATTTTCCATCTCTTGATCTTAATCCGAATGTTGTATCCACAAGTCTTCTATCGGAAGCATATTTTGTAAGGTATTCAACTGCAATATTTCCTAATTCTAACCTTCTAATGTCTTCTACTGGGTCATCGTCATCGTACGCCTCTATAGACGGATACTGGGGAAATTGAATAGTTTTCAACGAATCTGGAAGTGATTTTAGAGCGAGTGATGTTGCTGCAGAGTTATCTTTTATTGTCGACAGCAAAGCGTTTTGTTCTTTTGAAATTGCTGATTGAGAGTCGACTATTGGTTTGTAGATTTTCGTTAATTCTCGTTGAAGTCCAAGATCATCTATTCTCTCTGAGAGAAAGTTTTGTTTAATATTTTTTTTCGTTTTTAAAAACTCTTCGATAATAAAATCTCTTTTTGCAGGATCGCTAATTTTCAGTAGTGACATTTTTTTATTATAAGTATAATGTTTAAAACGTAACGTAAAACGTAAACGTAAAACGTAAACATAAAACGTACAATTTATGCATCGTAGTAATTAACATAACAAATTGAGTCTTTTTCATTTATAGTAACTGGTGAATCTGAGTTGTTTTGAATTGTAATTATTATATCCTCTGCGTCCTCTAGGACAGTACCATCTTGAAGACTCAGTCTGAGTTGTTTCAACTTCTGTCTAAGAGAGACTAGACACATTCCACTGGTCATTCGGACTCCAAGGCCTACTTCTACTGTAATATTTGTCTTTGGTTCAATCGTTATCGCTTGCTGAGCAAAAATCTCATATCTATCGCCTGCTCGTTGTCTTGCAGGAGCGTGAGTGACCACTTTAGGCAACCAAATTATTGTACTCACACGAGGCTTCCGTTTGGTGATAAATTTGTGTATTGGGTGACCGTATCCAGACATTTATATAAGAGATTGTTTAAAGTAACATTCCAAGAATAGGAATATTTTTAAATGGTGAATTGGGACCAAGTATAAGACCTTCACCGCTGATATATCCTGCTCCTCTTTTCATAAACAGACCGGATCCTGTTATCGAACTACCCTTTTTCCACGGTGATAGAATAAGACCTTCCCCAGCAGGCACTATCTTACAGCATATTCCTCCTTTCTTAACGTACAGCACGCCAGATCCACTTATCGAAGATCCACTTATCGGATGTGAGATCGAAGATCCACTTATTTTATCGACAATTTTGGAACCAGCTGCAGAACCCAATCCTGTTAAGGCTCCTGTGGCTAAACTCGGAAGAACACTAGACAGAAGAAACTTTCCGGCTGTTGCTAAGAACGGTAGAATAGCGCCAATAAATCCGCCTTCGACTCTCGCATTGTCTTCTAATTGCTTTTTACCCATTTTAATTGTCACACCAGTTCCATTCTGATAAGCTTTCGTTATCTTGTTAATTTGCCTCTGGTTTAGAGCTAATAAATGCTCACCAGTTATATCTCCATGAGAAAGTCTTATACTCACCCCAGTTCCGACTTGAACAGCTCGCTTAATCTTCTCTTTTTGCCCTTCAGAAATATTAACTTTGACCTTAGCGTAAGCGCTCATCTTATATTAAATATAAACTTTAAATTAAACCTCTCTTATGTGAAATCGTATCGACAATTCCTCACCTCTTAAATTAATAAGTTTTCCATTTTGGTCTATTAGTTTTGTTTCCATCGATGAAATAGAGTATAGCGTTATTGGAAGATAAACGAGATTATGAGGAGATTCGATTATCTTATAGCCAGGCCCGACCGATGGAAAGAAAGAATAAATTATGTTCTCTGTAGTTCCGTTGGCATACGATGATCCTATTATATCACTGGTAATTCGTAAACTATTCACGCTGTTTATATCGACTATGTGCTCTGATTCGTTATATCCTTCGGAGTATACACGACGCTGAAATCCTAGAACGGTGCTAATTGAATTTTCTACTGTAAAATCAACTTTATAGTTCTCATCAATTTCCAAAACCGCCTTTAACGTGTTGTTATTTGGTTGCAACTTTATACATTGTCCATGACCTTCTTCTTTTAGAATTCTTTGTATGTATTCATTTAAGTCTTCGATTTCATAGCAACCAGTTGGAATGTCTAATTCTTCCCATGTTACACCGTTATCTGGTGAATATACGAATTTATTATTTGTTTCGTCTATATTAGGAAAACTGTAGTAAGTTTCAAGATTAACTAAAGCCATTTCATACTTTTTACTTTTGTCCAGTTCGATTAGTGGATTAAATTTCGTTCGAATTCGTGTGCTCCTTTCGTTCAACAAAATGCAAAATGATTCCTTAGCCTCTGTGTTATGTGCAATCGTTTCAGTATTAGAAAAAATCTTTTCCAGAAGGCCTTCCATTTTAAATAGTTATTTTTAAATCTAGAATATAAAATCTTAAACTTTGTTATCATTTTATTATTGATTTTATTTAATATAAAAAGTATCTAAACCAGATCTGTACTTACCATTATTTGTTTTACTAGTCAGGTCTATAACCACAAAACCATGCGTTTCATCCCACGCAGTTTTGCATAGTTTTCTAAATTCTTCTATAGTCATATCATCTACGCCTATATGATCGCTGTAGATATGATTAATATTTTTGAGGTCTTGAGGGAACAAACATATAAAGTTGGCATTTTCTCTGATAGTTTGTCTAGGCAGTTTGAAATAATTTTGTGCTAGGTAAAAGCAGTCTACATTACTATGCCTACCTCTTATATAATACGATTCACATTTATTCTGCTTCTCTAATTGTAAGTCATCAAAAATCATGAGATTCTTTTTATCTCGACTTAAGTCTCGTGGATCTGGAACATCTTCCGAAGTTTCAAAGAATTTACAGTCTATATCAGATTTCTTATCCATGTTTTTAGACATCTCCTCAACAACGGACGATGGAGATACATTTAATTTCATTATCTCATCTCGGTTATCAAAAAGTCTTATAATTGCTTCCTTTGGCAATTTCTCTTCGAATGCTTTCTTAAGTATCTTATATTCCGGTTGAAAAAGCGATTTGCCAAAGATTTGCAAGTTATCGTAATCTAACCAACCAGGTCTCAGTAATAGATTAAGTAGTAAAGTTGTTTTACCGCATTGAGACTTACCTACGATCAAACCTCTGATACTTCTTGGTAAGAGAGGACTGTTGAAGCGTTTAGATGAATCTTCATTCCAGGATAGGTCTTGGACTTCCATTTTAATTATATTATATTAAAATGGAGTATTGTGTAAGATGTAAACGACAAACTGAATCTAAAGATATCCAACGAGTTGTCAGTAAGAATGGCAGACCTATGCTTAGATGTGTATGCGTTGAATGTGGCGCTAGAAAAACTCAGTTTACTAAAATGTCTACTACAGTACAAGGAGGTGATTTAGTCTCAGCTCTCAATTCTGCTACTTCTAATATTAAACTTCCATGGGCAAAGTACCCGGGTGAAATGCATCTTCCAGGACATTCTTTCACAGGTCCAGGTACTCGATTGGATTTGAGATTGAATCCTGATGGAACACCAAAAGATTGGAGTAAACCAGTAGATAGGGTTGATGCAGCAGCCTATCGTCATGACCTGGCTTATGCTAAACATACTGATACAGCAGGGAGAAACGTCGCTGACAGAGCTATGATAGATGAATTAAATAATATACCTAATCCTTCTTTCCGCGAACGAGTTGAAAGATCTATAGTTAAACCAATATTATCGACGAAGACCCATTTTGGAATGGGGTTGAAAAAAAAGCTCTGAGATGGACAGACCAACTTGCTGACGAATTGCATAAACCTATAGTCAGGAAGTTCAGGAAGCGAGTTGTTTATGTTCAGGGAGTGGACAAAGTTTGGGCAGCAGACTTGATTGACATGCAGGCTTATGCTAAATTTAATTCTGGGGTGAAATATTTGTTAAGTGTTATTGATATATTTTCCAAGTATGCATTTATTCAGCCGTTAAAAGATAAGCGAGGAGAATCTGTGGCAGATGCTTTCGTTAAAATATTTAATACGAGTAAAAGAAGGGGTGAAAAACTTTGGGTCGATAAGGGAACAGAATTCTATAATAAACAGGTAAAATCATTAGGTATGCAGTTGTACTCAACTGAGAATGAAGAGAAATCTTGTATCGTAGAAAGATTTAATAGAACAGTGAAAGAGAAAATGTTCAAATATTTTACAGCGAATTCAACTCAGAGATATATCGATGTTTTAGATAATATGGTTAGTTTATACAACAACACAAGACATTCTTCCATTAAAATGACTCCTGTTAAAGCGAGTATCAAAGCAAACGAATGGGTTGTGTGGATGAATCTGTATGGTGATGCTGTACCTGAAACTATTAAACCTAAATTTTCGGTAGGAGATAAAGTAAGAATTTCTAAGAAGAAAAAGACATTTGAGAAAGGCTACACAAATCGTTGGACACAAGAAATTTTTACTATAACACACATTCAATACACAGACCCTATAACCTATAAAATATCAGATTATAATGGAGAACAAATACAAGGGACATTTTATGAAGCTGAGTTACAACTGACAACGCAAGATACATTTAAAATAGAGAAGATTATTAGGAAAAGTGGTAATCGGTCTTTGGTTAAATGGTTAGGCTATGATAATTCATTCAATTCATGGGTTAATAATAAGGATTTGGTAACACTGTGATAACACGAAAAACTAATAGGCCTACATAAAAACAACTCAATTAAGAAATCTCGTTCAGGAATGTGGTATTTGACAATCCATTCTACACGAAATCAATACTCAGGTGTAGAATCTCTTTCAGTGTGACATTCCTAAGTTCGGAGACCGGGACTCTGGAATGCGGTATTTGACAATCCGTTCTACACGAAATCAATACTCAGGTGTAGAATCTCTTTCTGTATGACATTCCTAAGTTCGGAGACCGGGACTCAGGAATGCAGGATCGATGAGTATACTGCAATGCGTCTCGGTTGTTAAGGGAGAATAACAAACACGCTGGTTGTCAGCTCGGCTGGCGTTATCGATCGCTGTGTATCGACCACGGAGTCCACAGGAGCATTCTGCACTGCATATTGATCGTTCCTTCCATAGCCAGAAAAATTTATTGATCGTTCCTTCCATAGCCAGAAATGTAATATAATGTGTTTTAAAACTTTAGAGAAACTGTGGAATGTCTCTTTCATCCAGTAAAATCTGCTGTGGACCAACAGCATCTTGTTGAATACAGTCTGCATCAGTATTAATTGGATGGAGGTTCACCGTTGTTGGGATTGATGGAATTGCAGTAGACATGATGTGAAAATTTGTGTGATGTGCAGAAACGACAGCGTTTGATTTAAGTCTCTCAGCTAGTTGAAGATCTGTCCCAAGATGCTTTAGAATTCGATTGTGATGTTTCGATAATTGATTAAAACTTAAATCGCAAAATATTAGCCTAGGATATATTGCGATTAGCATGTAGAACAGAATGTAACGCTGAACTGTATTGTAATTAAGATGAAATTGTAAAAAGTAAAATCTTTTAATATTTGCACCTTCAGGCATAAAATTCCGAGCAGTTACGTATAACAGACCTCGGTGATAGGCGGCGATCTGTTGTAGACCTAACATCGATTTTTCTTCCTGAACGATCCTTGCATGTGCAGATTTTATTAAAGGAAGATCGGAGAAATCAAAACCTATGAATCTAGTGTCGAGATGCCATTCCAAATCCTCAACATTGTTCAACAAATGGTGTTCATATTGTGCAAGTTTTTCCCGAATCTGCTTTAGAATCACATCGTTGAAAATCTTTACGTGTGAATCGATGTTAGGTCTAGGTCTATGGTGTGGTCTCCTCCTTTCAGGTGGTTGATCCAGAAATTCAGTTATAGCTCGTAATTTCTCTTCAAAATTCCGTCTTTCATCATCATTGTCTTGAAACACTAAATGAATAGCCAACTGGATAGCATCTTCAGAAGACTTAGAAATATCACAAATTAACGCTGCCATTTCTGATGTAGACCTATACGCACAAGCACAGAACGTTGAAAGCCGGCTGACGTCTCAAAATTATTTGCAACAGACAACTGTTTAGTTACTGTCATGACAACAAGACCGCAACACAGGGATGTCCGATTTCTGAGTCTCGAGATTATGTAAAAAAAGGCGCCCAAAATCTCGAGACAATTCAAAAGGAGCCCAAATATCGCGAAGTGGTATGGTTGAAAATTAAGCCTACAGCCGATTGCGCCTTTAAAAAGTAGCCCAACGCATACACTTTTGTAACACCCTAGCAACTCCGTGCAGTACTGCAGACCTTTATTTACAAATCACCATAGGGATTACTGCGACGCAGATCCAGCAATCAATGTAACCGACCGTGGTGTTTGCAGTAATTATCGACTATGCGCTGTCGCGTGGAACTCGGAGTCAATATAGTATTCTCCCGTGCTGTTTGCAGTAAATATTGACTGCTGCCACGGTCCACGCGGACTGCGAGTCAATACGCACGAGGTTTCTGCAGTAGGCGAGGTATTGAGCGGATGCATGCTGCATGCGTCGATATAATTATAATCCTGGGTGATGGGCTATCTAAAACGCTCATTGCTCGCTGTTTAACCAAAGCTTATCCAAAAGAATTTAACTGCTTTTAACCCTATTTAATTTGTTTATTAGCTCAAATAGAAAATATGCTAGAAGGCCCCTAATACTACTACTGATGCAGTGATTCATTCATCTGGGTTAAGCACAAGTATTAGCTGAGTTACCTATGCCTATAATGCCAATGTCTGAGATGATTTATTTATTCATTCTGAGCATTTTGTTTGCCACCTCTGATTCTTAATACTGAACATGACCGAGTTATTCTAACTCAGTTGTTTGAAAGATTACCAAATTTGTAGACATTTTCTTTATGCTTGTTGAATTTGTATCTATTGATTGTGTGAATAAAAATTAAAACAATGACATTTTCAATTATTAGATTAAGCTAGCAAATATAATGCTTAACAAAAATAAATATAGTAGCCTATGGTAAAATAAATATTTTATAGATAGCCTAGGTAATTAGTATTCATAAGGTGGAAGCGAAACCTATTTGTCTGTACACATAAAGAAAGATTCCACGAAATGCACAAGTTGAAAAAAGGAGGGAGTCGAAAATACGAATTTTGGGCGTACATAATATATGGATCCTTATCCAAAATCCAATCATATCAATGAAAACAAATACGCTTACAGACAAAATGCACCATAGAAAGAATATAAAGAACTGCTCTGTCAATATTCCCAAAATGCATACAACTAAGTTTGTAAACCCAACTGTAATTCTATAAATTATTCTAAACACTTTCAACAGTGTCAACTTGTAATTAAATTAAAGTCTGCATTAATTTTGAACAGACCTAAGTTTGTTTTGAAAAGTCCTGTATATGGTTTGAAAGGCTATCTCTATTCCGAACAGCCTTTTGTGGCACGCACTTTACTGGTCCTGTGTACTTTGTACAACCCTACGTACCGTTATTTATTCAGTAAAGCCATGCTGCTTATTTTTAACAGTTACTTTTCAAACCGTCAATCAACTACCTTTATTTCTATATCCTCATTCGGGAGTTTATCTTAAACACCAATCTGTACTATTTACACCAAATCGTTTCTATTCTTGCTCTTTTCTCTTTACTTTGTAGTTTCCTCGTCTTTGTTCGATCCAAGTTCCTTGATGTTGAACTCCTGGATGCTATCAATTTTCCAGTCGCTCTGGGTCTCGCTCTCGTAATCACGACAGAACCTAACATATGACAACAACAAAAAGTAATGTAACTCAAAAACTGAAATGGTGCATAATAAGAATTTTGACAACTTTTAAGAACTAGATGCCGGACTCTGCTCTGCTGTGGTGAACAATATTGATGCTAGGTGCTGTGCAGTCCTAAGCAAGACAGAGAAACTGCACTGAAATTGGTATGTTCAATTCTGAGTTTTTGAAGAACTAATGAAATATACTAAATATCACGTCTGACTTGTCCTACTCCTAGTTGTAAAGAACCCCATCAAATGCCAACTCAAGCCGCATACACTGAATAGATACACACATATCGTCGGTTGAGAATTATAAGGCTCTATGTCCAAAAAGTACTATTCCGAGATATTCCAATTTGAAAGTTCAACAATCAGGCACACAAACAAGAATGAAAATATTACAAATGTAACTGGGGGCTTTTGTTCATTTGTCAATGAAGTAACATTGTACATCGCAAAAAGATGTGAATAAAACGTGAAAACATTTTAATTAATTTTTTTAAAGAATGCCCCACGCCAAAAATGGACATAGAGCCTTATAATACTCAATGTTTACAGAATGCGAGGGCTGAACATAATTTTTGGTTGGACTTGAATGCAGCGTTCGTATTTGCTATTGGACATAGAGCCTTATAATTCTCAAAAAGATGAAAACATGGGAGCCTTATAATTCTCAAAAAGATGAAAACATGGGACATAGAGCCTTATAATTCTCAGAAAGATGAAAACATGGGACATAGAGCCTTATAATTCTCAAAAAGATGAAAACACTGGACATAGAGCCTTTTAATTTTCTAAATATCTCTTTTAATATTGAAGATGAAGCTTAGATTCTTACAGGACATTATAGCCCTGAACAAGATCTACGTCATGGTACCAAAAACTAAAAAATTTCAAAAAGTGGACATAGAGCCTTATAATTCTCGACCGACGATATTCTTGATAAACGTTTAGATATTCTTGATCCTTTGTTCCCAGGACTAGGATCACTCTTGCCAAACATTGGGCATTTCCTGTTATCGGACCCTCCATTTCAGAATTACCTTCCTCCCTCACTAAGGGCTAAACTTATGACTCTTTTTTCCTCATCAGTCTCTCATTCTTTTAAGGCTTTTCCTTTTCTTTAAAAATTCTGTGCTGAAAGCATCTTTGAACAGCCAAAGAGGTGCTATATAAATCCATAGATATACGATATGAAAATCACCTGACGATTGTCTGAATAAGAAGCGGCTGTGATCGAAACATTCTTACGGCCAGACAGAAGACATCGATCGAGACAGCAAATGATCCTACAATGATCAATGATCATAAAAAAATCGATCAATACAAACATGATCATAAGAGCTGAGTAAACTTCAGATGTCTGTGTAGATGCCTACCAAGATCCATAGCAAACCACCAAGATCCATAGCAAACATTCATTCATTCCACAATGTAAGATTTACATGCTTAACAAGCCACAAAGTTTGTTAAATAATTATTATACCAATATACTAGAAAAAGGACAAGTGTCATTCTTGACTCAATGAAATCGTTCTCAGGAATAAATGTTTTAAAACGGTTCCATTAAATACAACTGGTTACAAATAAAAAGGCAATGAGAAGCAAATTTAGTTGGTATTGTTGTTACTAAATTACTTACTGTTATCAAGAATTTCTTAATTTATTGCTTATGAGCCCCATGCCTATTTTTACTCCACAAACAAATGAAAAAATGCAAGAACGACTGCATGAACAAATGAGAGAAAATGAATGTTCAAATGTATAAACAATGAATGTATGAATGAACCATGCACGAACCAATGAACAAAATATGTATTGATGACTCAATGACCCGGACCACCTTTGGACTACTCTTACGGACAACCCTTTTGACGCAACGCAACGCTTGTGAATAAGATGATGCCCCATGCTTGGCTTTCGAGTAGACCTTTAGAAGTTTGGAGATTACAAAAATTATGATTACATAAATTTAAGGCTGAATAAATTAAATGAATGGATGGAGAGTCGAAGCGATGAATAAACGGCTGGTCACATGACTTACCTTCCTCACGGTGACGAACGGAAGAAACGCTGAACTTGGCAAGGTTGATGTTTTCCGGAAGAATTTCAAGACTTTGCAACTGCTCAAGCGACAAAGCCGAGACGATCTCTTTCATCTTGTGAACCACCTAAAATGATACGAGTTTATAAATAATAAACCAGAAATCAACGGAGTGAATACATCTTGCCAAAATCTCAGCCCAAAATTGTGGGCAAGGTATTTCCACAAGGACTCACTTTACAAAAAGACAAAGTGCAAAAATAATAATATTTAACAATTTATCGTTTCTGCTTGCTCCTTCATCCTGTTCACAACCTGCAGGACTAGTTTAAAAAAAATGTTATTACAGCATCTTTCTTGCTTGATCCATCATCTCATTCATGATTTGCTTTAATTTAAAAAATATAACCTAACAATAAATGAATAATAAACATTACATGAATGTGTTTTAAAAGTTGGATAATAATAAGTTATAATACTAATAATAACAACAACAATAAGTTTTGAAATAATACGTAATGACACTTGACTGTGTCTATTGACATTTCTAAAGTGTTACTCAAATTATTATGGAAATTAATCAAGAAATCAATAAAATACATAAGCAAATCAAAGGCACAGCTTACATCAGTTGATGCAACTGACTTCATTCCGTCGAAATCTTTGAGAACGGCCAATCTTGTCAGATGACAAACAGCCTGTAATTAATCAAAATGAAATGCAGGGAAAGATCTTTCTAATAGGAACAAGGATAACGGTGATGATGACCATGATGAAGACGAACATGAAAATTACGATAAATTAAATGACAATGACACCAATGATGAAAACAACCATGAATATGGAGGTGCTGATGATGATTATGATGAGGTGACAAAGAAAATGATCATAATGACAGTGACTTGTCACTGATGATTCAAGTTAATTTTTTACATTGATGATTCAAGTCAATTTTTTTACATTAACTAATTTTTATGAAGGTTTAATATGCATGTTCAGATTGCAACACAAGTCAAGACTAGGTTTCATTAATTATAGATGACAATGATGATTGCAAATTTGCAATGTTAAGGGAAGATGGTGGCAGAGTGCAATTGTGATCTAAAAATCAGATAACAGATTTGGGTAGAAGAACACAGACACGAAACAAAAAGAAAAAGATCAGTCAATTAATTATATTAAATATATTATCAAGTCACTAATAAACTAATGTCAGCAATAACAGTAGTATATGCAGAGATGTTAAATACCATCGGCGCTCACCTGTTTTGCACCGAAAAGAAAGTCCTGTCGGTTGAACGAGGTGTCTAGCCAACCTTGAACAAAGAACATATACCAGAGGTTCTTCAGCCAGTCGATAGGGTTTGGTATGTGAACCACAACACCTTTCATTTCCGTTCTTGGTTCGTTTCCCCCTCGCTTGTTCGTCGAGTACATCCTCACCGATCTACCTTTCCAGCTGGATTTATCCCACGATCGGGGTACCGATAGCGGGCTTGGGTTATGGAAATTTCGATACCAGTTGGTCGATGAAGCATTCTGAAAGTTGGCCAAACCGAGCACGGGCGCAGAAATGGCTGAAGTATCGCAACGCTTTTGGTCTCTTGGGAATTTATAGACTAGGTGTCGGCTTGCGCAACTCGTTAAGGGCACAACCGTCTCGTGGGTGAAAGGAAAGGCAACACAAGACTGCAGAGGGTGTCCACCAAAACTCGACTTAAAACGTACGATTTTGTTAGCGTATAGCGTCCGCATCAAACGAAAATCTGCTCCCAAATTACTCATATTAATGGGGGGAAAAGACTTCAAGCGATTTTTAAAAAAATTATATTAAACTGAGAACGAGTCCAACTCCGCACAAAACAAAAACAAACTCGGCAGACGGATAACCGTAAGAAAACCAGAAGGTAGAAACGACAGCTGCTGACCTTTCCCGAAACTCGCAATTGTGTAAAGTCATACTACGAAAACTTATTATTGCAAACTAAACCTTGATTATGAAATCGTTTATCTACGACAACCAAAAACAACTAAACAGTCAGCGAACAAAAACAAGTTATCTAGGTAACTGGGTCGAAGTACGATTTTGGTGAGCACGACTGTAGGGCCTACGAATTTATTGTTAGATAAGTATGATAGCAGGCCTAGGCTACAGTAACTGTTTAGACCAAAGTCAAAGACTCTGAGATCTTTGTTTAGACTCTAGGCCTACACTTTAGAGTCAGCTCTTCTAACTGACAGTCCAGTCCTATCATTAGGCCTACAATTTACAAGACACATGATTGTAAGATCTTTGTCTGGAGTGTGTAGGTCTAAATTAATAGGCCCCGATCGTCTTTCTTGAGGACTTGGCTCTAAAACAAATAGGCTACAGGCCTATCTTGTTAAGATCTTGCGCCTCTAGACTCACAACGTGTTATTGAACGTGAATTTAAGGGCTTTTTCTACAGGCTCTGAAAATAATAAAAGTTGCGAGGCCGAGGGTCTATTTTTAAAATGATTGGAATATAGGCCTATTGTCTGTCAAAACATTTGATTAGGTCTAGCTTACCGTTATGCCTAGACTTAGGCCTATACGTAATTACGTAGGCCTATACCGGGTAGGGCCTACATAGGCCTATTCTTTTCACGTTAGCCTATAAACCAACCCTTTAAACGGCCTGTATATAGCCTAATCCTATAAAAAGAATGGTCGAAATTATGCTTGTAATAAATTCTTAATCGCATATAATATTTTTTGACAAAGACCAGTAGCCTACTCACGTGGCATAGCCTATGCGTCGGGCGCAGAGCCGCGCAGTCACCGTCTGAACCATCAGTGCTCATCGATCATTATTCTCAAATAGTCATCCGACGCATGCGAGCAAATCTCTAGGCCTATTAATAAAAGTCACTGTGGTCAATTCGACGAACGAATCCTTCAGTTTATCTTCGCTGCTCATGTAGCCTAGGCTACTAGATTTAAGCTGAGATCTCGAGTCTTAATTAGCCTTCCTACAAATTGTAATTTGGCTAAACCGTTGCGCAAACGAAACAATAGCCTTCTTTAGGCTACACGATTTGTGACGATCATGACCACATTGCTTTACATTAGTCATTAGCCTACATTACATTCCCATCGTTATCGTAATCTCCAAATCTCTAAAGCGCCACTCGAAAGTCAAACGCAGGGCACCCGCTTATTCACGATCGCAACATTGGGCCTACATTAAATACATTATATAGGTTGCAATGGGATGTCTGATGTCGGCCGATGTATACCCGATGGCCCCTCGGGGAGACGGGGCCCCAGCGGCGTCGTCGTCAGGAATGGTTTGTGGGTTCAAAGGTAGAGCCTCGTCATCTTCTGCTAATTCTGCCGTGGAACTGGAGAAGCCGTTGCCTAGCAACCGATTGACCGTCGATCAGCTGAAGAGATCGATCAGGATTCCACTGACGGAGAGAGAGGTCTTCAGCGTCTGCAAGTCGTGGAAGTCAATCAGCCGGAACATGACCAGCACCGGAATCGCC
This sequence comes from Lumbricus rubellus, assembly GCA_945859605.1. Taxonomy (NCBI): domain Eukaryota; kingdom Metazoa; phylum Annelida; class Clitellata; order Crassiclitellata; family Lumbricidae; genus Lumbricus; species Lumbricus rubellus. The sequence continues at coordinate 16,469,084 of OX243818.1, forward strand.
ATGTTCCTTAGGTCAGTATAAAATCTATTATAAATTATAATGATTAATGACCTATTTTTAGTCCTTTAATTGTCACAAACTCACAATTAAGTTTCCCTCCAGAAATATCGCAAGTCGCCGCGTATAAAATCCGAGGACCATGCATAGTCTACACAAGTTTTCCTCCAGAAATGTCGCAATTGAGTCGCCACGTATAAAATCTAATGACCATTTTTTAGCCATCCGCTTGAAACTAATTGGAAATTTGGCTTTTCTGCATATTTTTCACCGGACAAGCCTTTCGTTCCATTTCACTCTTCCGTTGTAAACCGGTTGCAGTTGCCTTTTTCTAACGATTTTCACTGCACAAGATTGCTTTTACAACTGCACAAATTAATTTACAACTGCACATGTTGTCTAGATTCTAGAACTGCACGTTTTAAAAGCCCTGATCATGGGCGGATACTAAGTCTTGGTCTACAAGTTGCGGGGGACGAACGAGTGGCTGAAGGAAGGACGCTACATTTCGAGGCCGAGTCGCCGAAAATTTCTGACGAATTTTTTTGTTTAGCCTAGTCATTTGGTCGAAATTTTCAGAAAAAATACAATTTCACTGTCAAAGAAGCTGATGATCTTTTTTTATTCATCAAATTTTGTCCCTGTCGAAATAGCTCATATTCTAGTCTTTAGGCCTAGGCCTATAAGCTTTACTTCTTTACGTCTTGTAATATAGGGCCTATTAGGCTACCACAATTAACCACTCAAAATTTACGGCGCTGTTAATTTTTATGAATAGACCTACTTCTTTTCTTAAAGTTGAGGGACATGACCCAAACGTTCCTCGTCCTTCTAAAATCTCCGCCCATGGCCCTGATATAATAGGCTAGCCCTACGTCTGTCGACAGAATGTTCGAGACTCGATCGGACGTGAAGGCGATGTTCGAGCAGTTCCGATCGGTCGACAAGGCTGACCTTGGGTCGAGTCGTGCCCTTGAGAACCACGCCCTCCTCGTCATGAATGCCCTTGACGAGGCGATCACGAATATGGACGACCCCGAATACATGATCGATCTGCTGTTGACGACCGGAAAATCACACACGAGATTCGAACACTTCAGCAGCGTCATCTTCTGGGTAAGACGGATTAGATTAGATTAGATTATATGATCTCGTATAGATTAGATTAGATTAGATTAGATGATCTCGTAAAGATTAGATTAGGTTAGATTAGATTAGATGATCTCGTAAAGATTAGATTAGATTATATGGTCTCGTATAGATTAGATTAGATTAGATTAAATCAGGTTTGACTATACAACAGCAATTCGGAATTGTGATTGTAGTATGTGAGGTGCGCTGGAAAGGTGAGGTATAATTATGGTTTACTCAGTGTAAGGTACATGTATAAGCCTATAAGGATTAAGGAAGGTTGTCGGATATGTAAAGCAAATTCATACAGGTTCAGGCCGTCGCCACCATCACCACCACAAACAGATTCACAGGCAGACGCACAATTGGCTGACAGTTACATAGGCCTACAGACATGAGAATGATGAGACACACATCAAAGGCTGCCTATAATTACGCACAAAGCTAAATTACTTGTCCCGGCTGAGTGAGAAATCAGCGTCGCCAATCACCTGTGACCAATCGGGCGATAATTGAGGATTTAACTTTTCTCCATGCAGCTGAACGCCGCTTCAAAGCCTAGCTTGGAAGTAATTAGAGCCTTCAATCTGTCCACCGTGCAGTCACTTCTGATTAATTAGGTCTAATCTGCCATTAAGCTTACATCGGCTAGTACTAATTGTTTTTATGTGGACCAACATGGAACTGTATGCGCCTACATCAGAAGAGGAGTACAGAAACACCTGGGTTCGAATCCCAGAGTAAAGTGATCGACGTTAAGCATATTAGACGTCGTTAAAACAGCAAGGCTCTGCTACTGTACAGACGTTCATGCGTTAAGTCGTTCTGCCATTGTGGAAATAAGGATTTCCGGTTGTTTGATTAGGCCTACACACTACTGTAACTGTTTTCGTAGGCTACATGGCCGATGAAAGAAATGTCAGGTCGTTATAGGTAGAGCAGTCACGTAGGCCTACCACTAAACTGTTTTAAGGCTTTAAAAAAATACTAGACACATTAAAATCGCAAAAGTGGGGTACAACCTAAGATATAACCGTAGCATATAGGTCCTATAATATTTTGTATGTAAATATAGGCCTACCTCTTTTTGGAGCGCCTCTGAGTAGTTTTTTAACTTGAAGGAGCGCTATATAAAATGTCCGAATGAATGAATACCTATAGGCCTACGTTCATGAATTTTATTCAGTTGTTCCCAGTTATTTATCTACAAAATATTTTCGTTACAGTTGGTGTTGAGACGAATAATTATAGAAGAAAGCATCAAGCATGACATCAGATGTGAAAGAAACGATTAAAAAAATAGTAGACCTAAATCATGCAGATAGTCTGATGACATAATGTTCTTGGTTAGCCTACTCGCGATTGTTGTATTGACAGGCAATCGAGGAGCCGTTCCTCGGAGCCGTCAAGGACGCCCTCGGGGACCGATTCTCGTCGTCTGTGGAGGCAGTCTACCGCAAGACGATCAAGTTCATCCTTCAGACGCTGACGACTGGATTCGAAAACAGTAGCGCCTTCGACGCCAACCAGGAAAAGCCGTAGATACTGTATACGAAGGGCACTAACACGATGGAACGGATACAGGGTGACAGAGAGACAGAGAGACAGACAGAGAGACAGAGAGACAGACAGACAGACAGAAAGAAAGAAAGACAGACAGACAGACAGACAGAGAGACAGACAAATAGCTTCATCGTTTCTGTTCGGCTGGAATTAATATATCCCTTGGGAGGAGGTCAGCCACTCGGATCCTTTGTCTCTATCTGGCTCTATCTCCAGCGCCAATGGCATAAAAACAAACACAGCGCTATATCGTAGAGATATACCCGGATATATACATACATTCATTCACACATGTACCAGCATTCATGCATATAGGCCTATATATATATATATATATACACACTGTCCGGGAAAAGGGACCATTTTGTAAATATGAAAATAAATAGTAAATATTCATCGATTTTTACAATTCAAACACCATTTTAATCCTGACATAAATTTTGTCTAACATTGGTCAAAATATAAAAGTTCCAGTCAAAAAAGTTGACGTCAACCATTTTATTTCGAAATGTATAACACCGATCATTGAACATCTTTATTAAAACCTGTTAATTCAGTTCGCTTCAAGTGTTGACCGGTTGACCATGCAATACAGAAAGGCGCCATCTTGTTGGCCATCTTGTTGGCCATCAGCGTCTGACCTGTCAGTCCAGGGTTCGGAAGATCAAACCTCTCTGCTATAGTAAGAAGTATTCCGAGAACTCTTGCCTCGTAGCAAGCGGAGCTACTGAACGTCGATCACACCTATCGTATACGCCATACACTGCACATGTATACAGTGACTGTCAAAAGGAAGATGATGGATGACTAATCGGGGCTTAGAAAACAGCATGCGTTATGCATTATGCATTCGTACCTTTCGGGTTCGTAATTATCTTCTAAATCTTCGTTTTCTTTTTTGTCTTCATCTGTTTCATCATATGCGTCTTCTTCTTCCTCTTTCTCTTCCTCTTCCTCCTCCTCCGCCTCCTCATTCTCTTTCTCCTCCTCCTCCTTTTCCTCCTTCTCTTCCTCTCCTCTTTCTCCTCCTCCTCATCCTTCTTCTTATCCTCCTCTTCCTCCTCCTCTTCCTCCTCCTTCTCATCATCCTTCTTCTTCTCATCCTCCTTCTCCTTCTTTTCCTCCTCCTCCTCCTTCTTCTTCTTCTTCTTCTTCTTCTTCCTCCTCCTCCTCATCCTCCTCTCTTTCTCCTGCTCCTGCTCCTGCTCCTGCTCCTCCTCCTCCTCCTCCTCTTTCTCCTTCTCTTCATCCATTTTACTGTTCTGTAACACGTACACGAACGATCACCACATCATCACTAATTAATATTCGTGTTGTCCATACGAATTTAACCAAAGACTATGTAAATTATCTTTGGTTTGAATCCGGTTCCTGCTGCCAAGGCGACATTTTCACATTTTCATCACTACACGGGCGTCTTTACGTACATGTACGTGATGACCCATGTCTGCTCAGAAGTTACCTATATACAGGCATATTCAGGACCCCACAAAGTTGGGATAAAACTGTACTTTGCTTCCATGCTGTTTGAGTATGGTAGGGCGGTTGGCGCCAGCGCAAAGTCCAGATCAACGATGTTGACACTTTTGTTGGATTAGCGATATTTTGAGTTTGAAGATTACTATATTATGCTGGACAGACTTTAAGGCTAGTTTCAGCCAATGTTCTACCATTGAACATCTAAAGTTGGCCCAACGACGAGTCAGCGTTGGCCCAACGACGAGTCAGTGTTGGCCCAACGACGAGTCAGTGTTGGGCCAACAACAAGTAGTGTTGGGCCAGCAACAAGTCAGTGTTGGGCCAACAACGAGACAGTGTTGGGCCAACAACAAGTAGTGTTGGGCCAGCAACAAGTCAGTGTTGGGCCAACAACGAGACAGTGTTGGGCCAACAACAAGACAGTGTTGGGCCAACAACAAGTAGTGTTGGGCCAGCAACAAGTCAGTGTTGGGCCAACAACGAGACAGTGCTGGGCCAACAACAAGCCAGTGTTAGGCCAACTATAGAGCGAACTCCGGAGCTCAATGGATCAATAATAGACGCACAGCGATCCATATAATTACCTTAACCCATTTTGAGGCAACCTTAGTGCAACCACGCATACTGCAGAGGTCAATTCTTCTTTGGCCACAATAATTCTGGAATAGACATCAGACAGTCCAGAGTTGAGCCGTTGCAGGTCAAACATCGCCCATCAGTCATAGCGGATGGCCCGTAGTGTTCGTCGTCGTCGACCCTCCTTTCACTGCTTCCTCGTAGGAGGGTGGCGGTGCATGGGCCGTCGGAAGGTTGGCCCCTCCGCCGTAGACGGTGGAAAACGATGCACTCGTCGTCACTGTGCTTATGCTTCGCGAGATGTCGCTGTAGTAGACGGGGACTTCGCTGCAGATGCAATACGCTGCGCACGACTCTGTATTTAAACATAGATAGTACAATGTAATGTATGCAAAATTATAAATGGTAAGAGAGTAACTGGTAATGTAAATTTAGCGGCAAGGTAATGGTATAATGTATGAAAAGCCAAATACTGTGCGAGCAGTAATATAAACGAAAATGACAATGTGATGGTTATTCTATTGAATCTATTCTATTCTTTGCAATCCTATTCACGGATCTCAAAGCGCCTGTCGCAGTAGCCTAAATCTACTCAGAGGCGCTCTCAGTGCGAAGAATCGCTTGAAAAGAAGTCTTAAGACAATGGACAGAACCAGAAGTGTCCCAGATAAGATCTGAGCACAGGCTATAGCATACAGAAAAAGGTCATTCCACAGCAATGGCCAACAGAGGCCAATGCAGATACTGTGCTGTGGCAGTCCGAGACCGTGCGTGGTACACCCCCCCAGGATGGTCCTGAAGTTCTAAAGAGCAAATGTGATGTAAATCACAGTATAAATGCTGTGCAAATGTTACTGCAATTGGAAGACTTGGAAGTGTCAGTGTCAAGGCCATTATATATAACCTGCAGGATTTTATTTCACGGTGTGTTTACTCGATCGTGACCAAGCCCACAAGCAACCGAATCAACTGACTAAATGGGTTTGGAGAAGCGTAGTGAGCTAACATAACGGGTTCTGGACGGCCAATACATTGCGCACTGTAGTTCTTTTAGCGCCTATACCCCTAATCATCATGTGCTAGAAAATGCGTTATTTCATTTCTGCATTATTTCAATCCGGGGTTGCTCAAACACCCAAAACACCCCCTAGCGGCCTTGGTCAATGTAGGAAATCGATATGCAAATAGTAATGTAACGTCAATGGTAATGGCGAAATAAAATGTCAATCCAAAACAATAATGCAAATTGCAATTGTAATGTAATTTAACAAAATGAGATGCAATACCAGGTACAATTGAAGCAGCAACATGGTATGCGAATGAATGAATAACTGAATGAGCGATTCATTGAGTGAGTTAATGAGTCAGTCAGTCATTCTATGAAAAGAAGAATGCTGCAGAGGGATGGTGGTGGATGGCGTGAATAGTATGGAAGACGTTTAGCACGCGGATAGATTGACCTGAGATATTATTAGTGACTTGCTTGCGCTCAGAATGAATGAATAACTGAATGACTGAGTTAATGAGCCAGTCAGTCATTCTATGAAAAGAGGACAAGAAGAAAAAGCTATGAGAGAGACAGACAGACAGACAGACAGACAGACAGACAGACAGACAGACAGACAGACAGACAGACAGACAGACAGACAGACAGACAGACAGACAGACAGACAGACAGACAGACAGACAGACAGACAGACAGACAGAAACAGCGACAGAGAGTCAGACAGAGAGAGACAGAGATAAAGAGAGTTGGTGGATGGACGGAATAACGGAATTGTAAAAAAGGTGTTTGGCTTGCAGATAGATTGACGTAAGATGTCAGTGACTTGCTGGCTCTCAGAATGAATGAACTTACACAACTGAATATACATTATAATACATACATATATAATATACACGTATATATGTATATTGTATGTATATATATGTATATATATACATGTATATATATATATGCATCAGCTGATGAACGAACGAATGAACAAAGAAAAAAGCAGAGAAATGACCACAAGAATAAGAAACGGACATTGGTCAGTTTCTCTGCCATCTTTCGTTGCATACCTAGACCGTACTGAGCGCTGCATCCGCTGCCGTGACTTCGGATGACCCGGTGACCCCCTCGTCGGCAGGGGGCGCGTTGTCGTCGCCGGACCGGAAGATGAATCTTGCGCATGCGCACGACGAACCAGAGCACGGCGATCCAGAAAAGGCAGACAGCGAATCCGATTGGAACGAAAAGAGTCCATTCGTCGTTGTTAGAAGATGATGCTGTTGCCGATGAGAAAGAGGAGGACGACGACGAGGAAGAGGAGGAGAAAGAGGGGGAGGAGGAGGAGGAGGAAGAGGAGGAGGAGGAGGAGGAAGAGGAGGAGGAAGATACCATTTCTGCGTCTGGGGTATTTCTTCCGAACCCTGCAAGATGAAGTAGGGTAAAAAAAGGGTATAAAGAGTAAATATAATGTGTGTGAGATATACAGACAAGGTACATGTATAATAAGGTTTAGGTATACATAGGTAAGCAGATAATTATGAGAAAGAAAAAGAGATTGACTGGAAGGGAGGAAATGTAACGCATACTAAACAGAGAGGGGAGAGATATAGACAGAGAGAGCGAGAGACAGAGAGAGAGAGAGAGAGAGAGAAAGAAGGAAAGAGAGAGAGAGAGAAGGCGAGGGGAGATTGAGTGGGAGGTACGGTGCGGTTCAGTGCATGGCTAACGTAAGGTAGGTTATAACGTGTAGTATGGTTACTTTGGTTAGCTACAAGGGACGATGAGGCGCTATAGGACAGGATAGGATAATATAAATGCTGGTGAATAAGCTGGTGCCCTGCGCTTGGCTTTCGAGTGGCGCTCTATAGAAATTTGGAGATTACGATTGCGTAGCGTTGCGTAGCCCTGCATGAGTAGCGCTGTACAAGGCCGTAGCCAGGATTTTATTTCGGGGGGTGTTTTTATCGACGAAATTTTCTGACGACCTTTTTTTAGTCCTCCGGTTAAAAAATCTTGGAATTATTTTCCATTTTCGCCGTCAAAATTTCTGATGACCTTTTTTTAAGTCGTTAACTTCGATTTTTCAGATCGAAATTTAGTCTTTTATTTCGTTTCGGGCGGTGTTTTATGGCTTTTTCCATGCTTTTTGCATCAAGAACTAAAAAATGCAAATGATTTTTTTCTGTATTTTCCATTTCGGGGGGTGTTCAAACACCCAAAACACCCCCCTGTCTACGGCCTTGGCGCTGTATAATATGTTTGCTCGTAGCGTTGCGTAGCGCTGGTGACTGGTGTCCAGGAAACAGGTTGTCATCTGCAAGAAGAGGAGAGACTCTGTTTTTGCTAGATTAACGAAAATGCATTTCGTCGATAGACAACGACGCTACAGATGACGAATGACGTTCGGTTACGAAAGGCGGCCGAGAGATGGGGGGAAGGGTAGATATGGGGGAAGGGTAGATGTGGGGGAGGCAGAAACAGAGGACAGCAAAGTACATTATTTAGAGACGGAGGATTTGAATGGAAAAAGACAGGGAAAGAGAGACAGAGAGAGGCATGGAGGAAGGAAGGAAGAAAGAAAGGAAGGAAGAAAGGAACGAAGGAAGGAAGGGAGAGAGGGAGGGACGGAGGGAGAGAGGGAGGGAGGGAGGGAAGGAGGAAGGGTGGGAAGAAGGGAGGGAGGAAGAAAGGAAGGAAGGAGAGAGGGAGAGAGAGAGGGAGGGAGAGAGGGAGGGTGGAAGGGAGGGAAGGAGGAAGGAAGGAAGGAAGGAAGAAGGAAAGCAAGGAAGAAATGAGGGAAGGGATGGAGGAAGGGAAAAGCTATGGAAGGGAACAAGAGAGACAGACAGACAGACAGACAGACAGACAGACAGACAGACAGACAGACAGACAGACAGACAGACAGACAGACAGACAGACAGACAGACAGACAGACAGACAGACAGACAGACAGACAGACAGACAGACAGACAGACAGACAGACAGACAGACAGACAGACAGACAGACAGACAGACAGACAGACATATATAATACACAGTATACAGATAGACAGAAACAGAGGCAGAGCAAGGTAAAACGACAGGCTGAATTATACAGCAACAGAAGGACGACTTTTAGCCAAACAGCAGGACAACCAACCATCTAACCAGCGAGACTATTACACGGTGTTCACAATAAAAAAGGTAGCCGACAACAGATTTCTCGCTTCATTTGACACATGTTCAGCTCCACAATCGATCACGTCTGTCTGTCTGTCTGTCTCTCTCTCTATGTTTCTCTGTCTCTATCTGTGTCTCTCTCCGCCTCTCTCTCTGTCTGTCTTTGTCTGTCTGTATGTCTTTTTGTCTGTCTGTCGTATCTGCTTCTCTCTCTCTATGTCTCTCTCTGTCTCTATCTATGTCTGTCCAGTCTCTATCCGTCTGTCTATCTCTCTCTTACTGTCTCTGTCTGTCTCTGTCTGTCGGTCTGTCTGTCTCTATATATCTCTCTGTGCGTCTCTCTCTGCCTCTCTGTCTGTCTCTCTGTCTCTGTCTCTGTCTCTGTCTTTGTCTCTGTCTCTGTCTCTGTCTCTGTCTCTGTCTCTCTCTCTCTCTCTCTCTCTCTCTCTCTCTCTCCCATGCGCACACTGCTCCTACTTTATCTTCGTCGAGCAGATGGCTTGGTATAAGTACGTCCCGTATACGATTTCTCTTCATACTCGTCGTCTTTTTTCTTCTTCACAGAATGACACCAAGCGACATGCATCGCTTAACATGAAGTGCTGCTTGGCATTGTCTTCTAGTCTCCTTTCTCTCTGCAGCGTCCAGACTTCAGACTTCGTTTCCCATTACATCTTTACGTCGTGTATGCTGCTGACGCGAAATTATTCATTGAAGCGTCATCAACCGCTGTCTTTATTTCATTAGCCTTTAATGGTCACTTACTATAGTTTGCCTACTTACTTACTTACACAGTTACAATGTAATCGTAATCGTAATCTCGACACTTCTACAGCGCCCACAAAAGCAAAGTCGCGGAACCAGCTTATTCACAGGCGCTTAATCAAAACCTCATCTTCGAAGAGAGGAGGCATCGGCAAAGTTACTCAGAAAAGTCATGGCAAACGACAGACTCCCAATATATACGGACATTGTGTTCCACCCGAATGTTCGCCTTCCTTCGAGACGACCCATATGGCTAAATCCACCAGCGGAGGACATGACAGCTATTTCGACCTGGTGTGCTGAATGGTTGGCAGCTGATGTTGTGAACCATTCTCTCGTGGTCGTGCCATCTGTCTGGCCCCCTGGCCATGATCTGCCACGTGGGCATTGGTCAACGTTAAATCGTTTTAGAACTGGACAAGGACGTTGTGCTGCTAACATGGTGCGATGGAGACAGGCTTCGGACCCACTGTGTAGCTGTGGTGACATCCAAACAATGTCACACATCGTAGATGACTGCAAAACAACCCGCTTTCCGGGTGGTTTAACCGCCTTACATGTGGCTGATGAGGCTGCTGTTCAGTGGCTGGACGCGTTCTGCAAAAGCTAAATAAATAAAATAATCAAAACAAAATCGATAGGCAAAGTGTCAAGTACGGAGAGTCAGGCAGGCAGACGGATGGACGGCTAAGGGGAGTGATGATTAGAGTTGAAATGACGGGAGATGTGAGGAGAAGAGGAAGAATCAGGATAGGATTTGCGGAAGAGCAATGTTTTCAGTTTTGAGTGAAAGACCTGTGGGAAGATAGCGAGAGGTGGAGTTTTGGTGAGTTATTTGGCAATTCTACTCTGTATGATGTATGTGATCTAATCTGACATCACCCCGCTTTACCGTATACCTTGCATTGTCGTATATACCTATCAGTTTTGACCTTAGCCCACTTCATCGTGCCTCAGCATATACTAAGTTTACAACCTCACCCAACATTGCACAATCATCCTTTAGCTTGAGTACTTCACTTCGGCAGATAGTTGTGCAGGAGGGGAAAAACACAGTGGTCAAGGTTAAACTTTTAAAAAAGCCTTGAAAAATATGAGGTTGAAAGTTAAGAACGTAGGTACTTTAGCGGAAACTTGTAAATGTAAATTTATCGGTTTGACTTTGTGAAGGCCGACTTTGTGTATCATTATAGCAACGTTAGATTTGGAGCAAAGAAATTTGAAATCAAAACGTAGCAGTTAAAAAATAAGCTTAAATTTTTCTCGGGAAACGCAAGGGCCCCTCTTGCTCCTATAGGCCAGTGCCCATGCATATATGGACCCTACAAGTATTAACAAGTACTCAAGTAGTAGCAAGTATTAACCACACTTTACATTACGTCAAAAACGTCACCTGGGCACGGCCAGTAACTCCATATGGCGATACAAGATGGCGTCAGACAGACGAAACGGCGATCAACGCAGACGGCTTCCGAGCAGCAGACGACATTTTTAGCGGCGTGTATAGGTGGCGCCAGCGTCGACGGCAATGACGTCACACGACCTGCGTCCTCTTGTGATGCAATCGTCTGATCCATCGGGGGATTGTCTGACGTTGCAAAGAAAACAGTGACAAGTCTTAATGAGGTTGAAGTCCGTGATCTCCACGATACATTGTAAATTCACTCATTTATTTATCCGTCCATACGTCCGTCTGTCCGTTCGTGACGTCCGTCCGTCCATTAATCCATCCATCAATCCATGCATCAATTAATTCATCCATCTATCCATTAATCCATCCATCAATTAATCCATCCATCAATCCATCCATCCATCTCGTCATTCATTCACCTATCCATTAATCGATCCATCAGTTAATCCATACACCCATCCGGTCATTAATCCATCCATCAGTTAATCCATCCATCCATCCGGTCATTCATTCATCCGTCCATCCTTGCCTCTGCTAATTAGTTAGTTAATTTGGTCAGAACTCGTATGGGCAAAACTAGGGTCTTTACAATGGGGTCCTAAGAAAGACTAAGGTTTGACCCGTCGGGCCCCCCCACAATACCCGGCAATTCTCACCCTGTTCAATGCACACACCTGTCAGCTTTGACTAGCGAACTTCTATATGATGATGTCGACTGTGGTAATTATTTATTATTATTAATCTGGGTCCCAAAAACAAACGCCGTTTTATTCCTGTCATCTTTAGTTCTTTACCTTCGACGGTACTTTCTTCAGCCACTGTTCGGTGGTGGAGACGGTAAAGGAAGGAGAATCTATCTCCAAGGTCGAACAAACCCCTCAGACGAACGTACAGAAACCGAGACACCAGAATCGTTGTGTTACCCATTGGGGTAGATGACCAGTCATCCGTGCCCCCACTGGTCACGTTCATCAGTCGACCGTGTCGGGGCTCCTTGGGGCCGGGTGGGGTCCTTCGACGGGCCCCGGTCTCCTGCTGCAGTCGGCCCCCGCAGATGGTGCTAGCCACGTCCGTTTCGATGGAGCCCCAGAATGTGGCGACGGCTGGTGAGGTTGATGTTAGACCGTCGTGAACTGATACGGTGAATAGGTCTGAAAAATTATTGAATGGATGGATGGATGAATGAGGGTTGAATGAGAGATGAATGGATGGATTGAATGGACTGATGGAATTGGAGGAATAGATCGAAAGATGGATGAGCGAGGGATGGATGAATGGATGGATGAATGGATGGAAGGATGGAATGGATGGATGAATCGATAGATGGATGAACGAGGGATGGGATGAATAGATGTATGGATGGATGGATCGATGGATAAAAGGATGGATGAATGGATGAATGGATGGATGAATGGATAGAATGAACGGATGAATCGATAGATGGATGAACGAGGGATGAGATGGATAGATGTATGGATGGATGGATCGATGGATAAAAGAATGGATGAATGGATGAATGAGGGATGAATGGATGAATGGATGAATTGATGAATGGATGATCGAAGGATGGGTGAATGGATGGATGAATGGATGGATGACTGGATGGGATGAATGGATGGATGGATGAATTGATGAATGGATGATCGAAGGATGGGTGAATGGATGGATGAATGGATGGATGACTGGATGGGATGAATGGATGGATGGATGAATTGATGAATGGATGATCGAAGGATGGGTGAATGGATGGATGAATGGATGGATGACTGGATGGACGAATGGATGGATGAGAGGATGAAAGGACGGGCGCACGCATTCGCATTTCTTCCGCGACTCAGATTCGTATTTCTGTATGACCTACTGACCTTGAAATTGTTTACAATGACGAAAAATATTATTATTTACGAGATAAATTATCAAGACTTAGAGTTGTTGCTATAGTCTTGCTTTTGTACTGTCGATAGCCTATCAATGTTACCATACTAATTTTACCATGCTATCGTCGCCATACTAACGTTACCATAGTAAACGTCGTCATGGTTACAGTTTCCATGAAGTAAAGTGTACCGGAAGCAATGGACAAGTTGACGATTTTCATCTCAAGTCTTCTGTCGGATTCGACGGCAGAAAACACCCAGACGCAGTCAAAGAATCGAGGGTCAGATCCATTCTGCAGTTGTTCCGCTAGACTGAATTCCACGCGACCTTCACGGTCAACCAACCGAAACCTAGAATCGCTTCCACAGTCTGAAGAAAAGATTTCGACCATGACGTTTAGAATATTCGATTCATTCATGCGAAACAATTCTAAAATTGCAGACCTCAGAGAATTCCTAATTACACCACATAGTCAGTCAGTCATGCAAAACGCTATTCAAGATGCCTATTTCATTGAAAAAACAATTCGCTCGAAATTATCTTCTGTGGTGACCTCGTGAAAGTTCCGCCTAAATCATGTAAAAAGCGTTCTATATACCGGTACTGAAGTCGCTAGTACGCACAAACAGCAGCTTTTTCAGGCGTTGCATGGTCATAACTGTACAAATTGTGAGGCATTTTTAAAATCTCCCCACGGGGTATCAGACTGCAGTCCGACTACTGGGTATACGTCCCCGAATCAAGCCGAGTTATTCACGACGGATGAAAGAATGATTGCGGCCTATAGGGTGTCCATAAAACGACCCTGATATCAATCACTGATGACATTGATATAATAGTCGAGTCTTGGTCTTATTGGTCTAGCAAATCCAAGACCAAGACTCTGAACGTCAAGACTGCACATCGTAAGACCAAGACCTTAAACACGGACTCGATTGGAACCCTGGAGACCAAGACCTCTGTCTCGCGGACAACAAGATTGATTCCTTCCCTTCGCTTTATATACATGTACGACGATCTCTCTTTCGTTGCATTCATTCGCTCACACATGTGCTCGTGGCGCTATATAAATCTCGAATTACGTCATTGATCACATGAATTAGTAATATATCCGTAAGGTATGGATGTCCCCCTCACCTGTCGACGGAAGTCGGCAATCGAGAAGATTCTCCGATGGACCTAAAGACAAC
>OX243818.1:16485726-16561475 GCA_945859605.1 Lumbricus rubellus
TTGGAGTGGCAATGGTAGGCGCATGAAATTGCATTAGCAACGCTCGTTTATGTTTTGTTCGTGTGTGTGTTGAATTATGTATGCAGGCACAATGTATGCATGCATATCTATGCATGCATATGTATGCATGCATTTGTATGCATGCGAGTATTTAAGCAAAAATGTACGTATCCATGTACCCATGTATAGGCTAATAATAGAAAAATGGATAATGGATGGATGGATGGATGGGTGGGTGGATGAGTTGGTGGGTGGATGGATGGATGGGTGGATGGATGGATGGATCGATGTATAGATAGATAGATGGACAATTGGACGATACATGATATAATTTATGATGTATATGCAAACTTCAAGTACAACTGATATCACAACCACTGACCCTGCTCCCTATTCAATATCATCATCGACAATATCATAGACAGACAGGAGACACAGAACCACAGATAAACACGGTAGACAGACAGACGTAGGCCGACAGACGGCAGAAACAGGCAGAGAGAGACAGACGTCCATTCAGAGAGGCAAGCAGACAGAGTCACTAGCATAGCATGAGAGAGAAAGGCTGAAGTTATAGATAACCACGTAGCTGTATACGCAGGCAGGCAGACACAGGGTGTTACAGGCAAACAGACAGACAGACAGATAGACTAATAGACAGACAGACAGGCAGACAGACAGATAGACACTTGACAGGCAGACAAACAGGCGGACAGACAGACCGTGGGCAGGCAGGCGGGCAGACAGACAGACGGACAGATGGGCAGACAGATGGGCAAAAGGCAGACAGACGGACAGACAAGCGGACAGACAGACGGACAGGTGGCCATTAAGACAGGCAGACAAACAGACCCACAGAGAAACCCACAGGCAGACGGACAGAGAGACAGACAGACGGACGGACGGACGGACAGGCAGACAGACGAACATACTGCCATTCAGAGAGGCAGACAGACGGAAAGACAGACAGAAATACAGGCAGACAGGCGGACAGACAGACAGGCAGACAGACGAACAGATGGTCATTCAGAGAGGCAGACAGACGGAAAGACAGACAGAAAGACAGACAGACAGGCGGACAGATAGACAGGCAGACAGACGAACAGACGGTCATTCAGAGAGGCAGACAGACGGAAAGACATACAGACAGGCAGACATGTGAGATTGTTTTCTCTCTCACTTCGATGCAGCTGCTGGTCGACAGCATCCAATCGTCAAAGACAATCGCGATAAGCGAGCGATGGTCGACGTGTCGAACGACGTACACGGTGCTGTCTCCCATCATGGCGTATCCCAGAGGGTAGTTCGGTGACCTCAGCGACATCTGGTAGCGATCCACGCCACGGTACGTCTCCCGCGATTCTGAACAGATATCCATCAAAAGCCACGACGTATGAAAAAACACAACTAGGTGGCAGAAAGCAGGCTGTGTATACATAGAGTCGTACACTACTCTTGTTGTGGCCGCCGCTCTTGTGGTAACAGCAGTGGTTGGGAATAGCAGGTACGTACTCATGTGGCCAACCCTTTATAGATGCAACAACTCCAAAGCTGTTCTCAGTTTCACCAACTGTTGTGTTTCCAGGGGCACCTCGTCAAAAGGACGTCCGACAAAAGGGCGCCGACAAAAGGGTCACCGTTTCCGTGCATGGTGAGTGCAAAAGGCAAGCAAAGAATTCTCAGAGCAGTTGGAACGCCGTTCCCACCCACTTTAATAAACCCTGAGTAAATCACACATACGATTTCTTTTAAATTTGTAGTGCATCAAATAATAAAAAAATCCTTTCCAGTACTGTAATCTGAAGAGAGTGCAGCTGACATTATAATATTTTAGCCACTGATTAAACGATAATTGATTGATTGCTTTACTCTAAAAATTAATAACCATGCATGCATTTAAGATCTTCAACGGTGACTGTTTTCGATGCAGCAGAAATTTGATTCCTATACGTTCAAATAAAAAGCATCACTAGTTTCCCTGTTTTAAAATTGTATACTCCACAACTGTTGTTGTTGTTATTGTTGTTGTTATTGTTGTTGTTGTTGTTGTTGTTGTTGTTGTTGTCGTCGTTGTGCCTAATTAATGTTTATGATCAATCTGGCTGCACTACTACATGTCTGCCATCTCCACATTCTCCAGCCATTGCATGGCGAAGTACATATAATTATTATCGCCTGCGCGTATCAGAACACGGATCTCAGCAGAACTGATTTACAGTGAATAGATAGAGGGCAGGCCGAGTGTGACAGTCTCCCTCGTGGACCACTGCACGGGTTGTGCCCCAGGTCCTTATGGGCCACAGTAGTAGCGATTATATTGTTGTCCAGTGATCGTACCGCTGATAAAGCGGGATTTCAAAGCGGAATATACCAAGAAAAAATTATATCAGTGCAGAGCGGGCAGTTGGCCAAGATATATTGTCCCAAAAGGTATATATGACGAGAGGGAAAGGACATAGGAGGATATGACATTAACCTAGATAGGCAGACAAACATACAAACAGGTAGACAGACAGGCAGACGTATAGACACATACACAGAGATAGAGACGGGAGACAGACAATGATATTTATTGTTAACGCACTTAACGTATGAATAATGCAATGACATTGCATGTATCTAAATTTGTGTGCCTATATGCTTGATGTATGTATGAATACACCCGGATGTGTAGGGATGCATGTATGCATATTTTTACTTAGCTTTTTTGCAGTTCACGCATAGCCACTCAACAGCAGACTCATGTATGCATATAATACTCATACACTCACACAGCCAGTCACACAGCCAGTCACACAGCCAGCCACGCAGCCAGTCAGTTGCACAAATAGTCAGCCATAATAACCAGTCAACAACACAGCCTGAGCCAGCCATCCACACAGCCAGCTAGCCACACAGAAAGCCACACAGCCAGTCACACAGCCACCCACACAGCCAGGCAGCCACACAGAAAGCCACACAGCCACACAGACAGTCAGTCACACAGCCAGCCAGCCAGCCATCCGGCCAGCCCCACGGCCAGCCAGACGATCAAATTGATCCGCACTGATCCATTTCAATTCATGGCCGACCCGCGCATCGCCATAAAGCGCGGGTCAAATCGCCAATTCATCTAGCGCCTATTTATCCCGCGTCTCCCTTTAAAAGCGCCGCGTCATCCTCATCCTACGGTAGCACTAACCTTTGACGGCGTAGGTGATAACGAGGTGTGACGCCCTGACAGGTGATGCGTGACCACGCGTCACTTCTGCTCTGAGGACCACCCACGATGATATAGAGACGTAGGTGGTCCGCGGGGGTGGGTGGTCGTCTGGTGATTGGTCCGGCGTTGAGGAGGACGACGACGACGAGGAGGAGGAGGAGGAGGTGGAAGAGGAGAAGGAAGGAGCGACCTCCATGGAATTGTTGTAGGCTGGTTCGTAGATCATGAGGCGATCGAGGCGAGAGGAACTGAAGAGAAAGCAGAGAATATAACGGGAGAGAATATAGAGAGAGCTGTCACAGCTGCATGTCTCAGTGCGCATGTCCATGGGAATTTATGGCGAGATTTTACGAATGGATGGATAGATGGAAAGATGGATAAACTAATGCTCCATACAATATTGAAGAATGGATGGATGAATGAATAGAGTGCATGATTAAGCATTCATTGATTAATGAGTGAGTGAATGAATGAATGAATGAGCGAATGAACGAACGAACGAATGAATGAACGAACGAACGAATGAACGAACGAACGAACGAGCGAACGAACGAATGAATGAATGAACGAACGAACGAATGAATGAACGAATGAATGAAAGAACGAATGAATGAACGAATGAATGAATGAATGAATGAATGAATGAATGTATGAATGAATGGCGTCAGGTGCATCTAGTCAAGCGAATCCTGCGTGCACAAATGCATATTATAATAAAACACAGTACAACATTTAAAAGAAAACTCCGCCACTGGTTACGCTCTACCAGACTGCCACTGCCAGTCCCAAGCGTGGATAAAGGAGGAGGGCGACACTGAACATCATTGAAATGGCAGTTTCGTTAGGCAGCAGCAAACACCATTCGACGTTTTGACGCATCATCAAAAGAAGTCTCCCCAATATTGTGGCTATTATCGTACACGCTGTATTATATTGTATTCGAACACTTGTAAAGCGCCGCTATAATAGGCCTAGTATTGGACCCGTTCAGAAGCGCTTTCTTTTACTGCCACTCTCTCTGGTGCAGGGCTTTTTTAACGTGCAGTTGTACACAAAATATGCAGCTATAAATGGATTTGTGCAGTTGTAGCAGCACTTCTGTGCAGTTAAAACTAGTTTAAAAAGGCCATTGGTCTCCAATTGAAAGTAATTTACCATGGAGGATGGGAAAGGAAAGAAGGAGTTGTGCGGTTCTAAAAATCCTTAAAAACAGCCCTGCTCTGATGCATAATATTATATATATATATAATATTATATATATATATGTATATATATATTAATAGAAACAATTGACAGATGGGATTTGTTGAATAATGCAAAACGAGATGACGGGGAAACGTATGCTAAATATCGTCCGCAGGTCATCATTCATCTTCAGCAAATCTGATTTAGCTCACTTCACCCATGCATATATATATATATACATATATATACATATATATACATACATATATACATACATATATACATACATATATACATACATATATACATATATACATATATACATATTTACATATATACATATATATATATATACATATATATAATATATATATATATATATATATATAGCTCACTCGTGTCCGTGATTTATTCCGCTCGGAACCTGTTGAGGTCACCACTAGAATTTCTTATAGCCTATATAACTTAGTTCATTATGATCTCAGCGGATTCAACCGATGTCTCAATATATATCGTCTGACAGTTCTGCATATATTATTATTCAATAAGCGGAATCGATATATCGTGTGCGCATGCGCAGTGGGTCAATTTAAAGTCATGCTACCAAAGTGGTAAACACGCACGCAAAGCAAAGAGTCTAAGTTTGAGAAGTTTTGACAGCTACAAAACCTACAATTAACGACACCGCCCCTACACCACCGCGCCCCACAAATAGGCCTATGCTATAGAATATAGACGGAACTGTCATCATTATTTTTTAAATTGCTTTTGCTGTGTGGTACATTTTAAAAGCACTCTTTTAACTTTCTGCGCTTCCTGGCCTCAGTCCAATTTAATTCGCCAATGGCGTGACTAAAGTGTTCTTGTCGAAGCACACAATCTCATCGGTATAGTCACTAGTCCTGGTTCTCGTATATATACTGGTACACGCGTTGTTAAACCGCTACCAGCGCCACCGAATCACGTGATTCCATGATCTCACGAATAGCATACATAGGACACATCGTCCAAGTCAGATGAAAGCACGACTTTTCGTGCTGGCATGGAATATCTCTGGCGCACTAATAATGTCTAAAGAAATGCTTATTCCAACGAAAACACTCATATTGCTTTCTAAATGTGATTAGTAGCGTGTCTAATTCGATCTGATGAAATCCTGATGTTGCATCTACAGTATATAGGCCTATAGGGACTAGGAGGCTCTGGACTCTGGAGACTGTCTCAGCACTCCGCATAGCTTATTAAGCAATACGCCCTAAAAAAATTCACATAGTGAGCCTTAGCTCGTCTGCAGACTGCATGCATGTCTGCTTTATTAGCTTAGTCAAGTCTACACATCCAGATAATAGGGTCTACTACACAGAAAAAAATCGTATTCTCGATCCTCCCTGTTGCAACTCGTAGGCCTACATTTCGTGAAACCCATGAGTAGGCCTACGTGCAAAAACTCCTCTGCTCCTTACTGCAGGCTTACAAGAGTTACTTAGGTTTAGCTAAAGTCATCTAGACCCTATAAAACACTTATTCTGCCTTAGGCTACTATTTATTTTTGCTAAAAATCATATTTCGTCGCCTGACAATTATCTTCGCGTATGTCCATTTTTGTCAAAATCGAGTTTAGACTTGTTTTGTAGCAAAAAATTGGTTCTCTTTCTTCACTGTTAACCGTTAGAAGATACGACAAGTCGTTTTAAAGATATTCAACGAAAACTACTTGTCGTATGTCCAATTTCAGTGTTACTTTGTCGTATCTCCAATTTATTTTGCCGTATCTCCACTTTACGCATTCACGGTTTAAAAGTGCATTGTCGTATGTCCAGAAAAGCTCGTCGCTGATTGGACGATGGAGATACGACATCCCATTCGTTGTATCATAGTGTCGTATGTCCAGGAAATAAAAAACGTTATTTTATTTAAAAAAGGGTATTAAACTTGCGAAAATTGAAACGAACAAAGTCGCAATTGATTGTATATTGCTTTCTTTTATTATTTCATTTAAAAAAAAAAAATTCTCACGTCAGGATGACTTGCAATTGATTTAAATCCATTTTATACAACATTTTCCAGAATTTCACAAAAACCACTCTAAGTTTCAGTTTAATTTTAGTGCAACATCCTTTAATTAATGTCGATACTTTATTATGACGTCTTTGCTTGAAGTTTTATTGCACTGGATATATTTTTTTGGCGTCCAAAGTTGCGAAACTTCAAACGCGTTTTTCTCGGAATTCACAAAAGTGGACATACGCGAAGATAATTGTCAGGCGACGATTTGCTGGCTAAACTTTGTTAACTGTTATGGTAACGGTTTACTAATTAGATCCGAAAAAATTTGATTAGGCTTTAAGATCTAACATGGACGTCACACTTATCCATTTATTTGCGTACGTATACATACATTTTGCCGAGATCCCTTACCTCTCCACCCCTACCCCCCCCCCCAACGTACGCATCCTAAATCCGGTGATCCCTTCCCCTCCTTCCATTCGTACGTAATATATGAACATCCCCTAATCTCTCTCTCGTCTTAAAGCAAACTCATTCGAGCCATGAAGAGCGGCGACGTTGAGGTGAGTGTGAATTGTTAACCCGAGGTATACGTCTCTTAATTCATGGTTCAACGGATTTACTTCTATGGCCAACGTTGAATATTAAATGGTCGCCGATCTGCAGCGACTATGAAGCACTCATTAGTGACGACACTGATTTGAACAGATTATATATGTATATATATATGTATATATATATATGTGTGTGTGTATGTGTGTATATGTTTGTTTGTTTGTATGTGCACTTGTTATAGTGCCACTTCAAGCTTTCGCTACTCAGAGGCGCTCCCGAATGCAGAGCGGACACTGCATCGGAGTTTCACGCCGAAGCGCTGAGCAATTGTGAGTGAAGGACTTGCCCAAGATCCTTACGCGGCGAGGTGGATTCGAAACTCGAACCTTCCGGCTCCATGGCAACGATGCCACCACTACACCACCTCGCCCCGATTATATAATTCTAAGTCAGAGAATAGCTATCACAATGTCATTAAAATTAGTCATTCTAAATTGTGCAGCCCGTTTATCGATTAGAAGTACTTTTTACCATGGGAGGAGAGCTAATTCGGGTTAAGTCCCGCATGTTCATTCATTCATTCGTTCGTTCGTTCATTCGTTCATTCATTCATTCGTTCGCAGTCGCATCACCTGATAGAATTAATGTATGCAATAGTATCCATGTTTGCGCATGTATGTATACACGTAACACGTATGTAATGCACGTATAGGCCTACGTATGCAATATGTATGCATGAATAAGTGATTGAATTGTTTAAAAAGATTAATGACCGACCGAACGAGTGGACGAACGGTAGGGCTTTTTTAACGTGCAGCTGTTCACAAAACTAATGTGCAGTTCTAAATGGATTTGTGCAGTTGTATAGAAGCACTCATGTACAGTTACAACTAGCAAAAAATAGTCATTGTCTTCCGATTGGAAGTAATGGAGGATGGGAAAGAAAAGAAGGAGTTGTGCAGTTCAAAAAATTTATTAACCCTCGGGCTACCAAGGGGGGGGGGTGGTATCCACCCCCCCCTAGGTTTTTTCCAAATAAAACTTTTTTCGTTAGGAATAAAATTTTGACGTTTTAGGTGGCTGTAGAGAATTCATTTGCACACATTTTGAGCTAAAATGTGTGATGATATACCATACCATTCAAAAGTTACACCCGATATACCCGAGGCACCAGGGGGGGGGGTGGATACCACCCCCCCTTAGATTATCGGCTGTATCTTATCCGTCCTTTGACATGAAAAGACACCAATTACACCATTCTGTAGAGGGAATGTGGGGCTACATTGTGGTGGTCACGGAGTTGTCATTTGACAACCGGAAGTGCTCAAAATAAATTAAAATATATAAAAAGGTGTTTTATTTTCATAAAATTTTCATGTTGTTTCTATTAAAAATTATTCATAATTTATTTTTTAAGATAAATAAATTATGTCATTCTATAGAGGGCAATTAGGGCTATTTAGTGATACCAAATAATTTGACATTTGATGACCGGAAGTGCTTAAAATAAATTTAAATGTGTGAAAATGTTGGGTTTTTTTACAACGCAAACCGATAAGTCTGCGTAAACGTTTTTCAGCATGTTTTACGTGTTTTTTCTCTTTTTATTGTAACTAAAACTAACTTATTACTAGTTTTTATAGTTGAATATTGGACTTTATTATATGTAACCTATTTTAAATTAAATAAATTATGTTAAAAACACACAGAATCTAATATTTTGCTTATGCGAAAGTATACATTTTGTGGAATCGACGGGTGCCTACGGTAAAAAATTCATAACTTTGGGGTGCTTTCATATATTTTAAACCTAAATATACCATTTTGTGCAGAAATGAATGCTGAATCCATAGGTGTATTACAAGTTATGATATCTCAAACCAAACCCAAAATCCAGGGGGGGGGGTGGTAACCACCCCCCCCTTGGTAGTCAGTGTTACAAAAAAAGCTTGGTAGCCTGAGGGTATCCGGACGTTTCATCCTCGGACGATTCATCCCCGGACGGTTCATCCCGGACGATTCATCCAGTGGACGTTTCATCCCCGGACGGTTCATCCCCGGACGGTTCATCCAGTGGACGGTTCATCCAGGGGACGTTTCATCCCAGGACGTTTCATCCAGGGGACGTTTCATCCCAGGCCGTTTCATCCCCGGACGTTTCATCCCAGGACGTTTCATCCCAATGGATGGAAATTTAAGCAATTTAATCCTATAAAATTTCCACTATAATAGATATAAAAAGTCAAAAATACTTGCAATAAAATAGCTTTCATATAAGAGCACATAAGCCTATAATTATGACAGAATGAATCGTCAGTAATTAAATAAAAAAATTAAAAAAATACTTGGAATAAAATAGATATCATATAAGAACACATAAGCCTATAAAACATGCAATAAAATCTAGATAAAAATGTATAAAAAAAACTATAGGAGTAAAATAGATATCATATAAAAGCAAATAAGCCTAGGCCTATATACATGTAGCATGCAATTAAATATAATAAAAGGAACACATGGCATTCGTACTGTGGTGTACAGAATTTTAAACAATGTCCAATTGAGCGTACAACACTAAGCTGTCGGGACTTGATTAGGTGATTATATAGAACAATAGAATAGGTGACTCTTCACCGGGACGTTGTATTACCCTGCCGACATGGGTGGAGTTTGGTTTCCGTTCTTGGGGGGGCTAGAGGGGCTTTCTAGGGGTGGGGGGGATAAGCCCGGGATAAAATACCATTTTCATGGTAAAACAAATTTCGGGACCTACTTCAGGTTCGACAAATGTATCACATTATTCTCTCTATTTATTTTCCGGGATGAACCGTCCGTAGATGAACCGTCCGGGGATGAACCGTCCACTGGATGAACCGTCCTGGGATGAACCGTCCACTGGATGAACCGTCCACTGGATGAACCGTCCGGGGATGAACCGTCTGGGGATGAAACGTCCACTGGATGAATCGTCCGGGATGAATCGTCCGGGGATGAATCGTCCTGGGATGAAACGTCCTAGAATCAGCCTGAGGGTTAAAAACAACCTTGACGAACGGAGAGATAGGTAGATGACCGAATTAGCTATATACGGTACTGTTTGGATCAATATGATACAGCAATGAACTAATTAATTATTAGATATTATCATGTCTATGGAACGATGTGTGAATGGATGGATGGAATGAATGAATGAATAAATGGATGGATGTATAGGTGGATAGATGGATGTATGATCATAATGGATGGATGGATGAATGAATGGATGAATGGTTGGATGGATGGAATGAATGAATGGAAGCATGTAAAGATAGATGAATTAATCAACCGATAAAAAATCAATAGCAATTAGCCTATTAGCCTGTCTGTCTGTCTGTTCGTCTGTCTGTCTGTTTGTCTGTATGTCTGTTCGTCTGTCTGTCTGTCTCTCTCATGAATGGCCAGTTAGTCGGTCGGTTCTATACATCTGTCCATCTAAACATCCATGTGTCATTTCACATATTATATGAAAAAATCGATCAATTAATCAGAACAGCAGTTAGTCAATCAATAAATCATCCTTTTGCTCTATATATATATCGATCAATCAATCGAAACACATTGAAGCAGATTAACACGTCCACCCAGGCAGACACAGAGAGGCAGCAAGAGACACATACATCCTGGCATACACAACACAAGAGAATCCAATTCTATATATGCAGCACAGAGATCAACAAGCAGAGCGACATCGTTGCTTCATGTCATAACAATCAGCGCCGATACATCTGCAGCACACCGACACAGAGGCAGACAGACACAGAGATAGACAGACACAGAGGCAGATAGGCACAGAGATAGACAGACACAGAGGCAGACAGACACATAGATAGACAGACACAGAGGCAGGCAGACACAGAATTAGACAGACACAGAGATAGACAGACACAGAGGCAGACAGACACAGAGGCAGACAGACACAGAGATAGACACAGAGGCAGGCAGACACAGAGGCAGAGAGACACAGAGATAGACAGACACAGGGGCAGATAAGCACAGAGATAGACAGACACAGAGGCAGACAGACACAGAGGCAGGCAGACACAGAGATAGACAGACACAGCCAGTGAGACAAAAAAATTGGATGGGGCGCGGTGGTGTAGTGAGTATATGTTCGTTGCCGTGCAGCCGGAAGGTTGCAGGTTCGAATCCATCTCAAGTCACCGCCTCAAGTCGCCGCGTATTATGGATCTCGAGCAAGTCCTTCACTCGCAATTATTGCTCAGCGCTTCGGCGTGAAACTCCGATGCAGTGTCCGCGCTGCAGTCGGTAGCGCCTGTGAGTAGAGAAACTAGATGGGGCGCTATAACAAGTGCACATACAAACAATCAAAAACAAACAGATGCGCATTGTGCATACGAACATGCATTTAACAAAGTCATCCAACTCAACCGTGTTCTCCTTTATACCAGTTGTACATGGATCACTGCAGTACCCTTCCTATACTTACCCCGACAAACACGGCACCTCTATCAATCGCTCGGATGATGTCGATGGGTCTGCGGTTACCACTGTAGCTTCTCTCCACGTTATCTCGATACGACACGCATGACATGTTCGCAGTTCCGTCCAACAAGTCCACGAATCCTCAACGGTCCCAGCAGAGTCTTCCGCCACCACCGGGGGTACCTGGGAGGAGTGGCCCTCTCCCTCCCAGAGGAGGATGCCTGTCTCCCCAATCCCCAGAAACTGGGTTCGGTTCCTCGGTAGACAGTTGAACGAGCAGCTTGCCGGAACTGCTGTGCACAAACGAATCATTCTGTAAAGTTCGCAACATACTCATATATAGCATAAAAGAAGTATGCGCCGCTGTACTATAGAGGTGATAATAATGGAAGTGGTGATAGCAGAGATCGATGGTGGTGTGGAGATAGAAATAGAGGCATACCAAAAGATATACAGGCATATCCAGAAATGTAGGAACATGCAGATAGAAAGAGAAAATAGGATTGAGAGACAGAAGCCGAAACAGACTTAAGCTCATACAGACATGCAGAAGCACATACAGAGACAGGGAGCCAGAGGAATACAGTCTTAATCGGTATAGCAGCGGATATATAGCTATATATATATAATTATATATATAATTATCTATATATACACTATCTGAACCCGGCCACGCGTTGCTGTGGCAGAAAAGACCGTCCTCTGCCTCCAATCCTCCCCTCTCTCCCCTCTCCTCCCCCTCGCTCCCCTTCCCCTCTCCCCTCCTCTTCCCCTCCCCTCCCCCTCCCCTCCCCTCCCCTTCCCTCCCCCTCCTCCCCTCCCCTTCCACTCCGCCTTCCCCTACATCCTCCATCTCTCCCCTCCCTCTTCGTCCCGCTCCTTCCCTTCCTTTGCTCCCTCACACCGTCCCTTTCCGACACGGGCCGACAGCGACGCGGAGCAGAGCGACGCGGAACATCAAAAAGGCCGCAATCGAATGTGTTGAAATGCGCTACATAAACGGAACACAATTGAACCACAATTTGAAACGCGCCCGAAGCAAAGCCTATCGACGGGCGTAAAACGGTCGAATTTGCAGATCTTTTACCATAAAAATAACTTTCACTTCGATTCGACGATTCCAAGTTAAAATTCAAACCGTCCATAACAACAACAAAACTTTCACTTCGATTCCACCGATTCTGAGTTGAAATTCAAACCGTCCATATGCCTTCGCCAAAAATAGGTCGCGTTTCAAAATGGTGGTTCCGCAAGGTTCATATAGCGCACATTCAACTCGGAAGCGGTCGAATCGAAGTGAAAGTTGTTTTTTGTTGTAAAAGATTTCATCAAAAAAGCATTATGCAAACACGCGCCTATTGGAACGGAACGTTTTGCTGCAATTTTGAAAAGAATCGGTGGAGGACTTACCGAGATCTTTGGTCCCTAAGATTCGTGCGAACGCAGTTACATTTTTATATATATAGATGTATACATAATGAATGTAACCCGAGTCGGGCTGATAATGGAAGTCTAATGGAAGGTATACACAGGGAGCAAAGGAAGCGATGGACAGATGCCACTGTAGCAGCAGAATGCGATGATTGGAAAGATTCACAGCAGGTTGAAAGAAAGTGACAAGCAGCGGAACGACGAGACGAACTAAGACATGAAAGGAATTTATATAATATAATATATTATATATATAATATAATATATAATATAAAATAAATAATATATAATATATATAATATAATATATAATATATAATATATAATAAATGATATATAATATATAATATATACATATACTATATATAATATATATAAATATATATATATAAAATATAATATATATAATATTTATATAACATATATTTATATATATATATAATAGCCCAGAGGTGGTTTCCCGCTGGCTTCCTTCCGATCTTTTTTAACGAGACATCATATCATCTTCCATTGTTGTTGATCCTGTCGTCCGTCCGTCCATCCGTCCATCTTTCGCTTTCTTTTGTCATCACCGCTGCATTGTCACTCACATAAATCCCGGTGGCCCTGCATGGGGGTGGGTCCAGGAGGGAGGAATAGGTCGTCATATTATAAAATATTATCGCTTTTATAGGCCTATAAGAGGTGTTAAAATGTGCCATAAGCAGCCATACTCATACATGCATGCGTCTAATTTGTTGATAGGCGTGTATATAAATTCTAGATAGGTGTGGGGCGCAGTGGTGCAATGGGTATGTTCGTTGCCTAGGAGCCGGAGGGATGCAGGTTCGAATGCACCTCAAACCGCCTCGTAGGGACCTTGAGCAAGTCCTTCACTCGAAATTGTTCATGTGCTTTGGCATGAAACTCCAATTCAGTGTCCGCGCTGTATAGTCGGGAGCGCTTCTGAGTAATCATCTTGAAGAAGTGCTATAACAAGTGTACATACATTGGCGTATACATAATATTATACAAACACATGCATACGACTATTGAGACATAACTAATTGCGTGAATGTTGAAGTGCATTTCCTTGAAGTTAATTCATTCATTCGTGCATGTGTTCGTTAGATCTTTCTCATAATTATATTCTATCCATCATTCGGCAGGTAATTCGTTGTCTCATCCCACCTTAAATTATTTACTCCGCCATCCATCCAGTTTGTCTTCTGTGACGAAGAATTGGCTCCAGCGCCCATTTTTACACTCTTCACATCATTATTATAAACTGCTTATATAGCTCGTCCACGTAGGCCTACATGTATAGGCCTACTCTATTTATGCGTATACATACGTTGGGTATCAATAACTCAATAGATAAAACTGGAATAGATTAGAAAATGGACAACGGCCTACCTTCGTTTCTTGTACCATTTTCTTGTCCCAATCTCACCGTTGCAGACACATCCTGCCAAAATATGGCGACTGCCACCAAAAAAGGTTGCACCAACCTTCTGACTGCCAGGAATTTCGAGCTGGTAAAACCGCCACCAAACGCCACATCCCGGTAATTACTAAACGCCTCATAACTGCCTATGTTTCCCATGGGAAAAAGCAGAGGTGTTCCGAGAACTGCAGTAATTATATCGAAAGTGTCCAAAATAGCTGACCACACGTGTCCAATGTCTTCATATACCTAACAGGATACTAAGGCTGACATTCTATTCCACTTAACCTTATTAATCTCATTTACAGACTTAGGCTACCAGTACTCTTTTTGTAAAGACTGCTATGCCATCACTAAGATTTTTTATAATCTAATTGATCTGTTTCTAGTTTATTTTAGTATGATTTTGCCTCATTATTCTGATATTCATATTTAGTTTAACACGATTTCAACTCTAGATCTATATTACTCTGAATTTCATTCAGTAAGTAATCTGAATGTCATTTTACAAACGCATTGCGGAACTCTGCACTCATACAACACGACAACACGGCCGCCATGTTGTTTCGCCGACCCACACACTCTCTTGTCAGCGTGCAATATTGATACTACCGATCAAACACGGTCGTGGCGAGATTTTAGTGGCGTTTTGCCCTTTCTCTTCGTCCCACCTAACAAGTCTTCGAACCGAGTGATGAAACATTAATCGCACTCGAGCCATTTCTAAATCATTTCGGATTACGCCTTGTCCGGAAATCGTCTGCTCGGCGAGGCTGTTGCGTGGCGCACGAGAGCCGCATCGCATAGACGGCGCCGGGCACAATAAGCCCAAAGCCGCCCAATACTATATACGCTATACGCGTAGGCGATCCCGATGCTCGCCGAGTCCCGAACTCGGAGATGGAATACTAAGCACTCGTCGGGAGTAGGCCTAGGAGCGGGTTCAATATATTTATGAGAAGGTGGTATTTGAAGGGTATTATACGATGTCATAAGATGCAGAAATTACAATGAGAGACGCCACGCGATTAGTCTAGGATGAGATGAGATGTAATAAAACGAGATGAGGTCATAATGTGAGATGAGAAGATGAGATTAGGTAGGTCTAAGGGTGGGTAGGGGTCGGATCGGGGTCGGTAGGTTGATGTAAGATAATATAAACTGTTGATATGTTCCACGTGTGCGTGCGTGTGTGTTTCGGAAATTGCACAGTGAAGAAGGGGGGTTGAATCCCCCCATAAAGCGCCCATGATATCATGAGTCTCAGTCAGCCACTGTTGGCTTCTAGTTTACCATGCATTGTTTTCCTAACTGATGTAAAGACCATTACATGAAGGTCATTCCATGCAGGGATAAAGACGGAAGATGAGACAGACCAATGGAAGGAAGGCAGGACAAACGGACGGAAAGACGGACAGATAGACGGTTGGATATGGTAGCATAAATGAACAATATTATATACTATAGGATCTACCTCGGATCGTGAAAATTGTCCTCCCTATACTATAGCTGAGAGAGTGCAAGACATATTCCGCCTGCACAGCCCTCTTGGGTTTGAATGGCGCGCAAGGGACGACTTTGTCTAGCGCCTCTATATTCTGAACGATTTTAGGCGCGGCACTACTTCGCCGTCGGAATAGTCGCCGAGTGTGAATCGGTCGTACTCATACGCGCTGATTTACGATCAGCGTTGAATTCACTGCTATACGATGAAAAGGCGCTCTATCAACGCTGAAGGCACAAAAAATTCTCCATGCATCATAGACTCCTTGATGGCAGTATGTGCATAATGTCATACGTACATGCACATTGCACACACACAAACATACACGCACGCACAGTCGCACACACATATATATATGCTATATATATACTATATATATATAGTATAACATTATACATGTGTATATATATATTGTTTGAGATGTCATATATATATAATGTATAACATTATACATGCATATATATATATTGTTTGAGATGTCATATATATATATATATATAATGTATAACATTATACAATATACATGCATATATATTGTTTGAGATGTCATATATATATATATATATATATATATATATATATAGATCTATAGACTATATTGCGGTGGAAAGAGTAGCCTATAGCCCTATACGAGAGGGTGGGATAGGGAACGTACATGTCGGCTGAGAGAGTAGGCCTACCGGTATTAAATATGAGAGGGACGAACGGGACGGAGGAAGCGGCAGAGCGGGAAGGGGAAAAAACAACGAGGAAGAACAGGGTTACATCATGTACCTATAACTGAGTAACGCACGGAATGAAATTCAATATTAAATGAACGAGTGAATGAGCCATTTTAATTTTGAGCGAATTAACCAATGAGACGATTTCAGACAAAATCACATGATCATTGTCATCGTCATCGTCATCGTCATCGTCATTGTCATCGTCATGGATGGATGAATGGATGAATGGATGGATGGATAGATGGATGGGCATGGATGGGTGATTGATAGCATAGTTATTAAACAATTTGGTGACTCAATGTAATTTTGACAAGTTCCGATCGATTCTGGAACCATTCACGCGATGCCAAACGAGCGTGTTGGATGAAGGAGGGAGGGGGTCACGAGAAGAGGCGGGGGATGTCAGCTCTGTCATTCTACGAAAGGGCAACATCTTCTCCTCACTCAAAGTGGCAGGTGACTAGAAAAGGTCGCATACGGTGAAACAGATAATACAACCCGTAGACATGCAGATCTCCTCCAACAGGCGAGACCATCAAGCTGCAATGTATGTACATGTATCCATCCATCCATCCATCCATCCATCCATCCATCCATCCATCCATCCATCCATCCATCCATCCATCCATCCATCCATCCATCCATCCATCCATCCATCCATCCATCCATCCATCCATCCATCCATCCATCCATCCATCCATCCATCCATCCATCCATCCATCCATCCATCCATCCATCCATCCATCCATCCATCCATCCATCCATCCATCCATCCATCCATCCATCCATCCATCCATCCATCCATCCATCCATCCATCCATCCATCCATCCATCCATCCATCCATCCATCCATCCATCCATCCATCCATCCATCCATCCATCCATCCATCCATCCATCCATCCATCCATCCATCCATCCATCCATCCATCCATCCATCCATCCATCCATCCATCCATCCATCCATCCATCCATCCATCCATCCATCCATGATGACTCCCTCCCTCCCTCCCTCTCTCCCTCCCTCTCTTATCTTTCCTCCATTACTTCTCCTTTCTCGACGCTGAATACGTGTTCCTGTTGGCGTAGAGTTCTCGTCCTACTTCGTACATCGGATTAATTTCACAGATGAATTGCTCATCGTAGGCTATTCGCTTAGCGTGAAAGATACAGATTGGTTCTGTAGAAGAAAAAAACGACGCATCCGAAGCCAGTAGCCTACGAGGTTGTGCTGAGTTTAAGAATGCAACTAACTGAACGCCAGGTGGCGAATGAACGCGTCGCATGTACTACACGAACGCCACATGAGCATGTGCTGAGACTCGACACGTTGTAAAAGATACGTTTACATGAAGACTGCAGTGCGTGTTGATAACACCCATCAACTCCGTAAAAGACATTAGTGTCTAGAAGGAGCTTATGTATTGTTCTGCACGGCATGTCTGATTAATGCCAAAAGCGCATGCGTGCATGTTCGGTAAGAGTATCCAACTCAATAAAACGGAGGAGACGAAACAGAGCCTGAATGGGCGAAACAAGACAGTGAAAGGTGAATAGCGCCGGTGAATAAGCTGGTCTCCTTGACGTGGCTTTTGTGGGGGCTGAGAAATTCTCGAAGACTTACATTTTTAACATTACAAGGAGGAAGCAAAAAGAGCAGTAGCAGATGGAAGAAGAAAAGGAATAGAAAAAGAAGGAGGAAGACGAGGAGAAGGAATAGGAAGGGAGCAGGGTGTAGAAAGAAGAGATGGAGAAAATCAGGAGGACGAGAAATAGAAGGAGAGAGAGGCCAAATGATGGCAGGTGACAGGAAGAAGAGAAAATGTGCAGGAAAAGTTAGGGATGCAGATGGGGAAAAGGAGCAGCATTAATAGTTGCAAGAAAGAGGAAGGTGAAAAGAAAAAAGAGGATGCAATCGGAGAATGATCAGTGTAACGTCCTATAAGGTCGCTACAATTTAACGTCTTGTAAGGCCGCTCAGCGTACTTACTTGCTAATTGGTTTTATTAGATATCGCGGTTCTATTTTTAGATCATCACATAGAAGTGATATTTTTGCGAAGGCCGGAGCCGTGTTCGGTAGGAAACTACTGTACGAGGCTTCTACACGGGTTTTGAATCCTTTGAGATAGCCAATCAGAGTAGTTTGTCCTTCCTATCAGAGGCCGAGGTTTGCGTTCGACGA
Organism: Lumbricus rubellus; assembly: GCA_945859605.1. Lineage (NCBI taxonomy): Eukaryota > Metazoa > Annelida > Clitellata > Crassiclitellata > Lumbricidae > Lumbricus > Lumbricus rubellus. The sequence continues at coordinate 16,504,425 of OX243818.1, forward strand.
CCGCTTTTGCGCAGTTGTCGCTGATTGGCCGATACGGCCCACGTGACCGCTGCGACCGCCGAAAAGCGTAGTCGATCTCAGGTTTTCATCAGGGTAAGAGGTCGGCTCGTGAAGACAAGAATTTGCATGTATTTTTGGTCTGAAAATACTAAATACGTGGCTGATTGCCTGACTGTATGAGTAAGAAGATATTGTTGACTAAGCAACGGGTTTTGGCACCGTTTGCGACTGGTATAATTTCTTCCGTGTCCGTCGAATCGTGTGCTGATTCAGACGAGTGTGGTTTTCTTTCTGAAGTGATCGAAATAACACGATTGTCATTGCTGATGCCATATTCTTCGTGAATAAGCTTATCTTGACGACAAATAATTATACCCGGGCAAGAATTATCCGATCTTCTTTTCATATTCGAATTCGAGAGTGACTCAAAATTGCACGGAAAGGAAGGGAAGTATAAAATAATCTAATTGCTCCATAACAGAATCCGAAACCAATTAAAGTTAATTAATTGAAACTGATGATAATAATTGATAACTGATGGTGAATGATGATAAGAATTGAAACTTTTGTTGATGCTGAATAACGGTCGATACAAATCGAACCGGAATGTAATTGATTATCATAGTGTTAATAATCGACCGTGATTACTAGAAACAAGGTTAGGCACGCTGGTTGATTATTTGCTTTAATTTCGTTGGAGTTAAAAGACACTGAACTCTTTGTGAAGAACAATGTTTAGGCCTAATCACGAATGTTAATTGTCAGCCATGTTTGTCAGTGATAATTAGTTGAATTGTTTAATTAAATATATCAAATCAGACGTTAATAAATCAGTAAATGATGGAAACTTCTATAAGGTCTGAGGATCACTCTGATGAAGATTTAGAGGAATACATAACTGAGGGGGAGAAGGGAGTAACCCCTGACAGACTTGATTAGTTAGAAGCAAGGGGTAAACAAGTGGGGGAACTTTTACTAACTGTCTCAGAAACCCTGGGGAAGCTCATGGAACGACATGAGTCCCAATTCAAGAGCCTTAGTGAGGAAATAAGCCAGATGCAGGGGCAACACCATCAGGATAGTCTTTCCCGAGAGGAAGGTGAGGTAATGCAGGAAAAGAGAAGGGAAGGGTCGATCGCACTTAAGGATTGGGGATTTAAACAATCTGTTGAAGGGGATTTGAACCCAGACGGACTTCCGCTAGGGGAAGCCGTCGTCCTCAGACCGAGGACCGCTGACATATGTCGCCACTCGACCGAAGCCATTCCTGGTACCGATAAGAGATATCCCAGTCCTGAGGTGGAAGACCCAACCCTAATCTACGACTTTACCGCAAGGAAAGCGATGGGTCCCATAGATCTTACCTACTTGGATGGACCTGTAGAATTACCTGACGACAGAGAACCCCTTCAACAGTGCGGCGCCTCGTTTGAAATCCTAGGGCGGGCTCCTACCACTTGGGAGGCTGAAGAGCATTACCAGGGGTGGGACCCAAGGTCACGTGGTTTTCTTACGAGGGGGCAGCAGGCCGTTACATCAGCAAGAAGCATTATGAGAAGAAGTTGGAGGAGGAGGATAAAGAGAAAGATGATATGAGGAAGAAATATGAGGACTAGACCATTTAAGGAGGATTAAATGTGGCGAAGGTTGGAGTGTACATGTATATGCAGGCTTCATCCTCCGTTCCCTTCATTCTTCCATCCGTCCGTCCGTTCGTCCGTCCGTTCTTCCGTCCGTCCGTCTGTTCTTCCGTCCGTCCGTCTGTCCATCCTTTCGTCCGTCCGTCCTTCCTTCCTTTCGTCCGTCCTTCCTTCCGTCCTTCCGTCCATACTTCCGTTCTTCCGTCCGTCCTTCCGTCCATCCGTCCGTCCGTCCGTCCATTCTTGCGTTCGTCCGCCCGTCCTTCCATCCTTCCGTCCGTCCATCCGTCCATCCTACCGTCCTTCCGTACGTCCGCCCATCCTTCCGTCCTTCCGTCCGTTCATCCTTCCGTCCGTCCGTTCATCCTTCCGTCCGTCCATTCTTCCGTCCGTCCGTCCTTCCGTCCTTCCTTCCGTCCGTCCGTCCGTCCGTCCGTCCGTTCGTCCTCCTTCCATATTTCCGTCCGTCCATCCTTCCGTCCGTCCATTCTTCCTTCCGTCCGTCCGTCCGTCCATACTTCCGTCCTTCCGTCCATCCGTTCTTCCTTCCGTCCATCCTTCTGTCCGTCCGTCCGCCCAGCCAACGAGTTATCAATAGATAGATTTCGTGCGCATCTTTTTTAGACCAGTACATGCACGACTAAAGCCATCTGGCGGTGGAAATCCTGGCCATTCATCTAGCGCATTTATTTGATAAAGCCGCCGTATTCCATTAGAGCCGAGGCACATGACATGTATAGCCGCTCGATCGTATACGCAGATGTTCGTAGAACCAGCGTTGGAATTTGCGGTATCGTACACCAGATGGCTTGAAATACAACTTTATTGTCTGGTCTCTAGTCTCTAGTGTCTACATGTAGGCCTACATGCACAAGTACTTCGCCATTCACTCGATTGTTCTTTGTAGAATGAATTGTAATGATCGTGGACATGGGCGTCCGCAGCGGGGCGCAAGGGAGCGCAAGTGCGCCCCTCTGAATTTTTCGCGTAGTTTGCACATAAATTTATATTATTTGGTTGTGATTGTTACAGCTTACTGTGTTTTGTTTTGCAACTTGTTGTTATTTTTTGCTCGTTATGACTATTAATATCATTTCGGCTAGTTAGCGCAGAGAGCGCCTCTGAGTAGATATCTTGAAGAGGCGCTATATAAATTATCAGAATGAATGAATGAATGAATGAACGCGATTTTCAACGTGATTATCGGTGCGATCTACACGTTGGACCTATTTATTTTTCTTTGGGTGCATAAGGTATAGGTAGGCTATAGGATTCTCTCGTGGTAATATGGAAATTCAAACTGTCACCCATTAAAAATTTAGACCATGTGACAACTATTTAAAAGTCTGCGCCCCCTAAAAAAATTCCTGTGGACGCCCATGATCGTGGACCTGGTGCCGTACGCGCAGCTGCTCGAGTATCTATTTATATATATAAATATATATATATATATAGCCTATAAGTATAATATACTTTTATATGGTCATTATAATTATATATAGGCTAGTCATTATAAAAATTATGTATAGTTAGTATATATATATATAATTCAATTCGTGGAAAAAGAGGAGGTCATGATTTACAACAAGTGACAGAAGGGTGTCCTTGGCCACCCTCTTGAAAATTTGCACATACATTTAACTACTAACTTCTTGTTTTTGCAAATTACGTAGCGCTAAAGTCCTTTTGATATAGTATTGATACTGTACGGCGTACGCAGAGTGAAACTCAGAAACTTACATTGAGAGCCATCTATGAAAAATGCCCATGTTTTAAACTTCTTGCTTTATAGTCTACATTTTCAAGCGCTTTCCTAAACATTCAACCGTGACCATATTGTATTTTGACTTTTCCTTAAAAGTATCTTCTGGCCACCGTGATCGTCCGACTGGCGATCATTGACCAGAAACTTGAAGATATCCATAGAAATAGGCAACGGACAGAGTTTAATATAGACGTATCTGGCGGTTGGAAGTTCCATTCCCAGGAATAGTATCCCCCACAGAAAAAATCTTGAGCTGTTGACGACAATGCAGGTATAGGCAATATTCCCTACCCCAGAAAAATCGCGTACGTAGAATTCTCCCCCTTTCCTAAAACCGAACAAGCCTACATGCCTACTCTGTCTATTCTAGGGAGGGCTTCATGCGCTTTCTGAATCTTAAACAGCTCCTATTGCCATCTAGCGAATGCCGCTAAATCTTTTATAATTATTGCACTCCGCTTTCTATTTTTAATCGAAAGACGTCTGCAATCTGCGACTCGTGTTGGCAATGTTGCTCCCCTTAATTTGTAGTCCTAACTTCTGTCATTGACCTGCCTGTAAATACTTAAATCTATCCCTACAATCATAGGGGCAAGAGATGGCATTTCATCCCTGGAAATTGATACCTATTATTATTAGGGGCCTAGCTACTACTGATAGGCTACTTTTTTGGCTGTCAACAGATTTCTTCGCACTACAATTTGTTGATTCAAGTGATATACAAAACAAAACTGAGAATTTATAGTTAGAAAACTATATGCAAAATTCCGTTGTAGTTAATTACCAGCAATTTGTGTTTTAAAGTCCTTGCTAGGAAACTGTTAGGCTACCGTCCATCCATCCATCCATCCATGGCTGTCTGTCTGTCTGTCTGTCTATCTATCTATCTATCTATCTATCTATCTATCTATCTGTCTGTCTGTCTGTCTGTCTGTCTGTCTGTCTGTCTGTCTGTCTGTCTGTCTGTCTGTCTGTCTGTCTGTCTGTCTGTCTGTCTGTCTGTCTGTCTGTCTGTCTGTCTATCTGTCTATCTATCTATCTATCTATCTATCTATCTATCTATCTATCTATCTATCTATCTATCTATCTATCTATCTATCTATCTATCTATCTATCTATCTATCTATCTATCTATCTATCTATCTATCTATCTATCTATCTATCTATCTATCTATCTATCTATCTATCTATCTATCTATCTATCTATCTATCTATCTATCTATCTATCTATCTATCTATCTATCTATCTATCTATCTATCTATCTATCTATCTATCTATCTATCTATCTATCTATCTATCTATCTATCTATCTATCTATATATCTATCTATCTATCTATCTATTTCTTTGTCTTTCTTTGTCTTTCTTTGTCTGTCTCTGTCTGTCTCTGTCTCTCTGTCTCTCTCTCTCTGCCTCTCTCTGTCTCTGACTCTATCTATTTGTGTGTGTTTCTCTCAGCCTCAGGCGGTTCGAAATTCTCCTGACTGTTTGCATTTGACAGCTGCATGTGTGTGTGTGCATTTGTGTGTGTGTGCGCGTGTGTGCGTTTGTGTGTGTGATTTTATGTCGACATCACACGACAACATCTGTTCAAACTGTTGCCTTAATATCTGTCGTAATTGCACATCTATAGGTCCCAAATCCATTAAATTTATGCCGTATGCTGCATTTGCATATCGAGCCGTTCCGGGGCCATTATTAAATCCATGCATGCATCTCAAGGTAATGTATACAGTTTGCAGACACTATAGCTGTTGCATAACGACTTCGATGGTGTTTAAAAATACACGAAGCTTTTATATGAAAGAGTGGTAAAAAAACGCAGTATTATATAGGCTAGATAAGTCGAACTATATAGGCCTTATGCTATCAAGTGATTCATATGGCGCTATGTAGGCCTACAAAGAACGCCGCCTCAGGATCTATCTTAGGACAACCTGAGCTTATCCCAGGCCATGATCAGCAGGTCGCATCAGGGTCGTGGAAGTTATTCAGCAGGTCGACGATCTTAAAGAAGTTATCAAGAATTCCAAATAATGTACTGGCAGGTCATCAGGCAGGTCAAGAGTAAAATAACCTGCCGCGACCCTGCAGAGTTGTACCGACACCGAGTGGTTCAGAAACGTGAATGTTGGTGATGCCACTTTTGACATAGATAAGAAAGTTATCAGGCGTTCAAACTCTGAAGAAAGGTTTCAGAATGTACTCGGATTTTATATGGCGGCCTCAATGACCCTGTTCATTTTCCAATGAATTTGATCGGGCGATATCCTTCACCACCGCAGCCCGTTTGAATGGACGCCACGCCGTAAATTTTGCTCCCCGTGCACGGACCGTGCTAGCCCGAGATTTTGAATCTCTGAAATTAAACCATCTTCGGGAAGCGAACCGCGGCCCGCACGCTGTCTTTCGCAGAGTCGCGTACAGACGCGCACCAGCGCTCGTACCGATGTAGTAAGAGGAAGGATGAGGCGCTCATATGCTTTGACACCAGAGGTCATAATTAAAGTCTGGCACGAACGTTCGAGCCACATTGTTGGATGCAACATTACTGTCGTCAGACATAATTTGTAAAGAGGTATATACATTACATATGTCTATATATATATATATATATATAGACCTATTTCCAAAAAATATATATATATAGTCTAGCCCTCTTTCCAAATATATATATATATATCTATATAAATAAAAATGAAACTTTCCAATAGTTCCTGTTAACACCACGCCGAAAGCTACGCACCGATTGTTGTGAAAATTTACCAAACCTTCCATTCAAATAGCACCGTGTCTTAAGATTTTTTCACCCGAAAAAACGCAATCGTTTCCACAAAAAGTAAACTTTGCAATCCGTTCGTCCGCCATTTGCAAATTCAACACGTCCCACACGGCTAAACGCTGTCTCCAAACACAGCAGACGAAACATGAATGATGTCGCGTCCTGTGACGTCATAAGCGATTCGCGGCCTTCCCCAAAGCGGCCTTCACGGCGTGACGGAGGAAAGAAGCGGAGGGAGCGGGACGAAGACGGTGGGGAGAGAACGGAGGGGGAGGGGAGGTGGAGGTCGAGGGGGAGGAAAGGGGAGGGGAGGGGAGGGGGAGGGGGAGGGGGATGGAGAGGGGAGGGGGAGCCTCTTTTCAGCCACAGCAACGCGTGGCCGGGTTCAGCTAGTATATATATATATATAAATTTATATATATATATATATATGTAGTTGGTTGCTTTATGCCTTCTTTGCATACACTGGAATGAACGGACAGTGAACCATGCAGTGAAGAGAGTCAATATCGACGCGTGTAACCTAACGTGTCACGTGTTGCTTCGACCGGTAAGCCTATTCAGCAGTCCCAACTGAGAGGAACATTCTGTTTCCAAACGAACACAATAATTAATTGAAAGTGTTTTGATTTTACATGTTTATTTATTATCTAAGTAGAGATCTTGAAGAGGCGCTATATAAATTTATGTGATTGATTGATTGATTGATTGATTGATTGATTGTAAGGCAGTGATGACGACACGTTCAAGACATTGCTGAGCGGTTATCCGATTGGCCAGCGGAGGCCACGCCCAACATAAAGTAATGGAGCTTCGTCATAATAGGCGACTCGGACAGTATTAGGTATAGAACACCTGGTGATATCGTAGCGATCTCTTCGCGTATTGATCTCCTGAGCATGAATCTGGCTTGTAGCCTGCATAGAGACGTTATTAAAGCATTTATTAAAGTGTAATCTCAAATTTGCATCAGCCTACCGGAGTTCAAAACTGTGTCTTTTTCTGAGCATTACAGTATGGTTAGTAGAGTAATATTACTCCTCGCATGCTACGATATGGACGCTAAAAATGCTGCTACAACGGATTTTTGTATAATTATTCAGGGCTCGTAAATAAGTTGGCGCCCCGCTCTTTTCTTTCGTGTGGCGCTCCATAAAGTTGTTGACATTATGATTATATGCTGTAGTCTGTACGGAAGTCTGCGATAACTGGATTGTGTTCACGTAAAAATGGGAACGTTGCCTGGATTTGTATTTCCCGTTCTACTCGGGTTTTCCATTGGCTTACTGCTCTCCTATTCAGTTGTCACAAGACGTTCGACTCTTCACACGATAGAGGGCGCTGATTGGTCACCAGATTTAAATGGAAATGAGAGCGAACCGGAAGAAACCATGCAGCCAGAAGTCATCACAAATTTCGACCAGATTTCCTTCAGTGATAGTCAGTTCCACGGAGGTAGGCTATGATATGTAAGCCTACGAGAGAGTAGGTTTGAAATTTTTTCTACTAGAATTGAAATAATGTAGGCATCTTATTGTGCTGTACTTGTATGAGTGCAAACAGCAATCAATTTAATTGTAACAGAATGGTAGAATCCTAAGGACGCGTTACGAGTACCGTTATGAATCGGCTAATGTAGGGCCATACTTATAATGTGGAATAGGATTTGCTGGGGTCGTGCATGTATACTTTTGTATAGACCTATGGGCGAGAGTCCCACTGTTTCAGGCCATCTGCAGTCCAATTGAGATTTTCTCCTTTACATTTACATAATCTTCATTTCTGTTCCTAGGGTTTAGTCTACTACTGACACCAAAAAAATTGCATCATGGTTTCGGAAAGTTCGTTAACCTGGCTCAGACTACTTACCTATTTAACAACCAATGTGTGTTAGTGGACATGGGATATCATACCCTATGCCCCCAGTCGATAAAGGAATAACGGTTTAAAAAAAGATTGATGTCATTTATTTGCGGCATATGACCAATGGCCCCTATGACCAATAGGCCCTATGACCGATCATCCTATGACAATGCACTCATCCTATGACAGTCATCCTATGACCAATCGTCCTAGATTCGCAACGGAGGTATCCACGCAAAACACATGCACAATCAATGAGTCATACTCAATATAATCAATAATATGATAAACCCTCCCAAACAGTCCATGCAGCATCAGACAGGTTTACAACTTTACATCTATCCAGCATCAAATTAGCAATCATACGACCTTCGGCCGACGACAGACTCGATCGACTTGGACTGTGGTCTCCTGACCAAAATTGATTACGACAGCTGCGTTCTAATATCCCAGTGGATCAAATTACTAAATTACACATGAATTTCAAATAAGATTATGAGTTTAATCAATTTCAAAGTCTACAGCTACTCCAATGCGTCTGGCTAAATTACAAGTGTTTTTCAACGAATCCACGTGACACTAAAATTAATGGCTTGTTTTTTCTTATTTTGTCCATGGCCTTTACTATCCAAATTGCAGCAATGCTTTTTTTAAAAGATAGAACTAGTGTGACTTTAATATAGGCAAAATATGTGAATTGTGAGCGACAGTTGCAACGTCGCCTTTAAACAGACGCTCAAAGGTGGAACAAATTGTTGCCACATGAGTGAGAAGTCATGGTGTTAGGACTTGTCCTGTTAAGTCCTGCCCCACTTGAAAGACTGTCGACCTCTTTGAGATTCTCGAAACTGACTAAACAGCATACATTTTATTTTAAAGTATATATCCCCATAATAGTATAGAGTTTTATAGACGTAAAATAATCCTTTGTTGAAGGTTTGAAGCAGCATATTTACATATATTATAACTATTGTAGGCTATTGGGGGAACAAAGTGTAGGCTGGGGTTGGATTAGGCGTCGTGTGGGTCGGTTAGGATTAGAGTTAGGGTTAGTGTCGTCATTGGACACTTCCCAACGATACCGTCAGTGTAAGAATTGTCGAAAAATAACCGGGGTTTGGACCATTAGGCCTATCCACTTGGAATCGGGGTGCGAGAAACAGACTTTACTATGGAGCTCTAAGAAAGACTGGGGGGTTGAAACTCTTCAACCCCTCGGCAATTCTCACTCTGGATAACCCTACATGCTTTTGACTCTGATACTATGCCTATAGCTTTGACGTTGAAATCATAGACCTCTTGTACTTTACAGACGATACAACGGTAGCCGACAGACTCTACAAAGCTGTCCGAATTCTGTGTCTTGTGATGACCTACCCTGCAAATCACGAGAAAAAGGCGATTCATGTCAACGCAACTTGGGGCAAACGATGTACTAAACTTCTGTTTGTAACCGGTGCCGCATACGATGACCTACCAACGCTTATTTTGAATGTGACGGAAGGGCGCCGTCACCTTGGCGACAAGACGCGTGAGGCGTTTGACCACGCCTACGAAAACTACTTGGCCGACTTTGATTGGTTCCTGAAGGCCGATGACGACGCATACGTCGTCATGGAAAACCTGCGCTACTTTCTCTCGGCGCAGGATCACAACTCCCCCGTGTTCTTCGGTCACACCTTTGCAAAGCACGTGAAGCAGGGTTACGCGAGTGGCGGAGCCGGGTACGTAGCTAGCAGAGAAGCCGTGAAGAGGTACGGACAGAGAAATAAGCTCGCCAGGGGTTGTAGATTTGACAGCGGAGCGGAAGATATAGATTTTGGTCGATGCATGGAGGCGTTAGAGGTGAGGCACGGAGATTCGCTCGATGCTCTTGGAAGGACTAGATTCCACTGCCTTCCGGCAAGTCATCACATTAACGGACACTACCCATCTTGGTACTTCACATCCGACAAATATAAAGGAATGAAAAAGGTATATACACCGTGGTTCAAAAAAACTTAGCCAAATTGTTTTTCATATATCTCTGATGCGTGATAATATATCACGCTAAAATTTTCCAAATATTTAGAGAAATGGACCAAGAATATGATTCCAAAATTTCAAGAGATAAAATTGAACGGATAAAAAGATATGAATCTTTCAACTTCATATGCCGAAATTGCAACTTAGAAGCAATTTTCTGCAAGATTCAGTAAAAAAGTAAGCTAAACTGTTTTTCTTATATCTCCAATACCTGATAATTAATCATACCAAAATTTTCCACATATTTGGAGGATTCAACCAAGAATAGGATTCCAAAATATCATGTCACAAATTTGAACGGATAGAAAGATATGAATATTTAAACTTTATCTCCAGAAAATTCTGTTTTCAACAAGTGAAGTCTGTTGCGGTTTCGATGCTTGATAGTTCCCAATTTTGGTCTTCAGGGATCCTGGAGTAAAATTAACGAAGTATATTATCGCAACATTCTGCTGTCACAACATCTTCCACCTGTTATCAGAAATCTATAGCCCCAGAAGGCTGTTTTCGTTTTTCAACAGAACAGCGCCAGCCCACAGAGCCAAGGAAACCATCGAAATGCTGACAAGAGAGACACCAGACTTCATTTCTCCCACATTATGGCCTCCGAACAGCCCATATTTGAATCCTGTCGACTATGAAGTGTGGAGCGTTATGCAAGACCGAGTCTACCAGACAACAATCCATGATATAAACGATCTGAAGCAACTAACGCTTGTTGGAAGTGTGGGAAGGCCTGGACCAGAGGATAATTGACGATGCTGTTGCGTAATGCATGGCGCCAGCGCTTCCAGGCTTGCGTGCAAGCAGGAGGAGGACATTTTGAGCATCTTAATTAATTAAATAATAAAACCATACTGTTGGAATCATATTGTTAGTTAAATTCTCTACATATCTGGAACATTTTAGAATGATTAATCATCAGGCATTAGAGATATAAGAAAACATTTTATTGAATCTGACAGAAAATTGCTTGTAAACTGAAATTTCGGCATATGAAGTTTAAATATTGATATCTTTTTATCCGTTCAACTTTGTCTCATGAAATTTTGGAATCATATTCTTTGTCCACTTCTCTAAATATTTGGAAAATTTTAGCTTGATATGTCATCAGGTATTAGATATATGTGCAAATCAATTTGGCTTCGTTTTTTTTAAACCACGGTGTATACAACACATACAGGGTGGGCCAAAAAAGACCCCATATGTTTTTTGCCAGTATTTTGGCCAGAAGTAAGAATTTCAAATGAAATTCTGCAGTCTTAAAGGCAATTCATATTTACACATGATTTCCAGATTTCATCTAAATATTTCATACAGAACAAAAGTTATATCACTTTTAGTGAGGCCACCCCCTGTTTTTTGACGATTCGAAAACGAAACGGAAAAAATTAGGTTTTTGTCAATATCTTGGCCAGAAGTAAGAAATTCGGAAATGAAATTTTAAGGCTTAAAGGCAATTCATATCTACAAATTAAGGCCGGATTTCATCAAAATATTTCAAACACAACACAAGCTATACCACTTTTAGCGAGACCATCCACCGTTTTTGACGATTTAAAAACCACATGCAAAAAAGTAGCAAAACACGATTTTATTAAGCTCCGTCTCAAATAACTGTTGTCAAATGAACTTGGTAGTGCTCCACAACTTGTGTTCAATGTGCCCACCACCAGTGCCAAAGCTTATTTTGAGTCTCTTTGCAAAGTTCTTGATGGACCTGTTGATTAGTCTGACAAATTCCTTATTTACCAATTTGATGTCATCTTGCTACGTGACTTCTGAGTGACGTGCAGCTACGCTGGTACCCTGTTCATTTTTAAAAAAGTAATAATAATGAGCATCTGGCAATATCAAGGCTATTTGATAACAATTATTTGAGCTGAGACTTAATAAAATTGTGTTTTTGCCACTTTTTGCTGCGTTACGTCTTTGAATCGTCAAAAAATGGGAGTGGCCTCACTAGAAGTGATATAACTTTTGTTCTGTTTGAAATATTTTTATGATATCTGGTCATCATGTTGTGGATATGAACACTGTCTTTAAGCGTCTAAATTTCATTTTGATATTCTTACTTCTGGCCAAGATATTGGCCAGAATAAGTTAGCTGATTTTTTTGTTACTTTTTGTTGCGTCGGGTTTTTGAATCGTTAAAAAACGGTGGGTGGCTTCACTAAAAGTGGTATAACTTTTGCTCTGTTTGAAATATTTTTATGAAATTTGGCCATCTGGTGTAAATATGAATTGTCTACAAGACTGTAAAATTTCATTTCGAAATTCTTACTTTTGGTCAAGATATTGGCAAAAACTTAGGTTTTGTTTTGCCCACCCTGTACATATATGTATATGGAGCGCGGTGGGGTAGGGGTTATGTTCGTCGCCTTGCAGCCAAAGGGTTGCAGGCTCGAATCTACCTTAAGTGGCCTCGTCAGGACTTTGGGTAAGTCCTTCCCTCGCAATTGCTCAGCGCTTCGGCGTGAGACTCCGACGCAGTGTCCGCTCTGTAGTCGGGAGCGCCTCTGAGTAGGGAACTTGAAGAGGCGCTATAACAAGTGCACATACAAACAAATAAGTATGTTGACTTATGTCATTTAGTATATTATGTACATGCTAAATACCCAGAGGCGCTCCCGACTCCAGCGCGCCCAAAAAGAATAGGCCTAGTTTAAAGTTTGGTACCCCGGTACATGTATAATTGTATATGGAAAGATCCTGGTAAAGTCGCAGGGTGTAGGCGCAGCTCTAAAGGAAGACCACTGGGCGAACCACAGACAAGGTTCGATTCTTCATGGTAGCAGTTCGAGCAAAGAGAACACAACGCTCTGCTGAAAGTGACTCCATGTATGTATGTATGTATGTATGTATGTATGTATGTATGTATGTATGTATGTATGTATGTATGTATGTATGTATGTATGTATGTATGCATGTATGTATGTATGTATGTATGTATGTATGTATGTATATATGTATGTATGTATGTATGTATGTATGTATGTATGTATGTATGTATGTATGTATGTATGTATGTATGTACATGTATGTATGTATGTATGTATGTATGTATGTATGTATGTATGTATGTATGTATGTATGTATGTATGTATGTATGTATGTATGTATGTATGTATGTATGTTATGTATGTAGGTATGTATGCATTTTCATTACACAGGGAGTGGATGCATTGAGTGACTACGCCATTTCCTTCCACTACGTCAGTCCACAAGACATGTACCTCATGGAATTCGTCGTCTACCATCTGAACCCTTACGGAATCATCAAAGGACTTCAGAATCTCAACCAAATTCAACCGAATGCCACGACTTAATTAACAGAGAGGACAACACGTTTACTGGAAGACTCTAACCTCAGCTCTGTATACGAGGATGCGATCAATATGAAAAGACATCAACAGAGCAACAAGTGTCCAAATAATTATTAGGAAACACAGTGTGTTATATATATATATACACTGTGTCCCAATAAATCGGGCACCCTTTTTATAATGTGAATAAAACCGGTAAATCTTAATCGATTTTCAAAATTTCAAAACTGTTTTCATCCTGAGATAATTATCTTACACTGATTCAAATATGAAGTTTCTGGCATGAATATTGACGTCACAATTGCGTCATTTGCATCAGAGAATTCAAATGTTAACACCATTCTCTAACGAATTTTGTTGACATTTGGATTCGATATATGTAAATTAACGACGTCATTATGACGTAATTTGTTAGTGAGGGCCGTTCATAAATTACCAATTTGTAGATAATTACCTCAGGATAAAAACCTTTTTGAAATTTTGACAATCGATGAATATTTACCAGTTTTATTCGCATTATAAAAAGGGTGCCCGATTTATTGGGACACGGTGTATAATTATATGTATATGTAGACATAATGGGCCGATGTCTTCCAAGTACTCGCGCTGATCGAACTTGTCACCCTACATTTCACCAGTTTAAACAGAGATTAAAGACAGTGCTTAAAGTGTAAAAAAGAAGTGCCTGAACGCTCTTTAACTTTCTTATCTGGGTTGGCGAAATAAGTGGCATAACGGTTAAAAATAAGTGCATAGACGCCGTCCATAACCGTCCTGTCACACTTAAATCCTTGAATAAAGGTTCATTGGGGGGCGGGGGCGGTAGAGTAATAGAAACTCGCTGGCGTATAGAGCGAGAGGCTGCGAGTTCGTGCCCCGTTGGGCGGAATGCTTTGTAGGTTGCTATTAGCGCCATGTATTGCAGGCTGTCTGTTCAGTTAGTATAGTTAAGATTTGTGTAAATTGTGTGATCTGCGTTCTTGTGAATTGTTTCAACTGCAAAATTGTACACTGTAGGCTAACCGGTTGCGTTCTGTCAACCGAATTGTTCACTAAAGAAAATATTATTTTATATGGCTACACTGAACTGAAATCTTAACTAGTAGGCCTATATCAGCGCCGGTGAATAAGCTGGTCTCCCTGACGTGGCTTTTGTGGGCGCTGAGAAATTCTCCAAGATTTACATTACATTACATCTAAGGCTGTATTTATATTAATCGGTTTTCAATGTTGCCACTATTCACTTGCGTTCTGTGCACTCTAGTCTATGAGTTAGGCCTACGTGTTTTGAAATAATAAACATGGATACATTGGATACGTGCTGTCAAGCAGCTATAGTCAGATAACTGATTCATCTCTAGATGCATATGAGTTGTAATTAACCTATTTATGCCATAATGTATGCATTTTCTATGACTAAGAGCGTGCTGTATTCGTTCATTAACAGTGCGTGATTCGACTTGTTTTTCTGTTTCTTTTTTCTTTTTCTGTTTTGATTTAGTTACTTTTGTTGTTGTTTCTGTACGAATAGGCCTAACCTTGTCTTTTATTCATGGACAATAGATGGCTACTTAGATCGGCAGAGTGTTTCTTTTGGTTTGTCTGGTGCATTTTACAAATTGATAGATTATTTTCTTCATGAACGTTCTCTCTCTGTGTGATGCTTGTTTTTTAAGGTCCTCATGGGTGCCTGCACAATATGGTTTACCCCATGCAGGGTCCAGTCCATGGTTTCATACTTTATATTATCTACATCTCAGGTCTTGCCACACACATAATGGCACATGTGGTTTCGGGTCAGCAGTATGCTGCAGACGACGCCCATTGAGCATTGACTCCCTTCTCTAGTGCTGTCGAAACGGTTCGGATAATGAGCGGGACTTTGGATGCTCTAGAGTCTAGAAGCATGGATGCCATCCAATAGACTACGCTTGAACCCATCTAAGACTAAAATAGTTTATTTGGTTGGGCACCCGGCAGCAGCTTGTCAAAAAAGCTTGATCTCTTTTCTCTTGCATCTGAATTTCCTGGCTTTGTCTTTGCAACCACGGTTCATGACCTCGGTGCAGTGTCCAACTTGACCAAAAACTAATTTTTTCCCTCAACTTTACCGTCTCGGCTCGAGACTGCTATTATCAGCTGCGCCAGCTTTGCACTGTCATCCGTTCTTTTAGGCTACGTCTGCTGCTACTCTTACGTTAATGCATTCCATCGTTACATCTCGCATCGACTATATTTTGTTCCTCGCTCTACTTTGGTCTTCCATCCAGTAGATTGACTTGTCTTGACCGGGTGTTGAGCTCTGCCGCGCGCGCAATTGGGAAAATCCTTAAATATATGGTCATGTATACAGGGTGCGCCAAAAAAAGACCCCCTAGGTTTTTTGCCAATATCTTGGCCAAAAGTAAAAATTTTCTAAATAAAATTTTACAGTCTTATAGACAATTCATATTTACACATGATGACCAGATTTCATCAAAATATTTAGAACAGAACAAAAGCTATGCCACTTTTAGGGAGGTCACCCACCGTTTTTTGACGATTCAAAAACCAAACGCATCGAAAACGAGGTTTTTTGGCAATATCTTGGCCAGAAGTAAGAATTTCTAAATGAAATTTTACAGGCTTAAAGACAATTCATATCTACACATTATGACCGAATTGCATCAAAATATGTCAAATGTAACAGAAGTTATTCCACTTTTACGGAGGCCACCCACCGTTTTTGACGATTCAAACACGTAACGCAACAAAAAGTAACAAAAACGGGATTTTATTAAGTCTCATCTCAAATAACTGTTGCCATATGAACTTGGTAGTGCTTCCCAACTTGTGTTCAATGTGCCCACCACCCGTGCCAAAACTTAGTTTGAGTCTCTATGCAGAGTTCTTGATGGACATGTTGATTATCTGACAGATGCCTTATTATTTCTTATTTTAAGAATTTCATTGTCATCTTGCTAAGTGACTTCTCAGTGACGTGCAGCTACGCTGGTACCCTGTTTCTTTTTTAAATATTAATAATAAGGATCATCTGGCAATATGAACGCTATTTGATAACAATTATTTGAGATGAGACTTAATAAAATCGTGTTTTTGCTGCGTTACGTCTCTGAATTGCCAAAAATTGGGGGGTGGCCTCACAAAAAGTAGTATAACTTTTGCTGTTTTAGAAATATTTTGATGAAATCTGACCATCATATGCAGATATGAATTGTCTTTAAGCATGTAAAATTTCATTTCGATATTCTTACTTTTGGTCAAGATATTGGCCAGAATAATTAGATTGGATTTTTATTACTTTTTGTTGCGTCGCGTTTTTGAATCGTCAAAAAACGGTGGGTGGCCTCACTAAAAGTGGCATAACTTTTGTTCTGTTTGAAATGTTTTAATGAAATCTGGCCATCTGGTGTAAATATGAATTGTCTTTAAGACTGCAAAATTTGAATATGAAATTCTTACTTTTGGTCAAGATATTGGCAAAAATCTTAGGGGGGGGTCTTTTTTTATGGCGCACCCTGTATATCAAACTGCATGCTTGATGTACTTCATTGGCTCACTATTCGCCAGGGCTCAGGGTATAGCTGGGTAGTTTGTATGGCGATATTGTCAGGACCTCGCCCCAATTTACCTCCGAGAGCTATGCAGTCTTGCATTGGGTATCCAAGGACGTCGTCAGCTACGCTCTGCTGATAAGGGAGTCCTCTTAGTTTCTTTTGCTCGTACTAATACCATGAAGAATCGAGTCTTTTCTGTGGTTGATCCAGTGGTCTGGAATGGCCTTTCTTTTGAGCTACGCCTACACCCTGAGACTTTCCTTCCTGACTAAATTTAAAAGGTTTTTGGGCGCGCTGGAGTCGGGAGCGCTTCTGAGTAATTTTTTACTCGAAGGAGTGCTATATAAATTGATGTCCGAATGAATGAATGAATGAATCTATAAGTGAATAATTATGTAGACCAGGATGACGATTTGGCAAGAATGAATGTCTAACGACTAGTCTACATGACATTGTATATAGGCTACTGTAGGTGCAATTGATGATCCTGCTACAGGGACCTTCAGTTCTTCTCGGGTTGGGTCTGTAGATTATACCCGTGGGCATTGAATGCAATAATGACTTTCCCCCTATGCCTGAACTGTTTTGGTGAACAATAAAAACATTTTGATTGATTGAGGACTGCAAGAGAAAACAGTATTGACAAATAATATGCTACATATAACTGATCCTTCGAAACTCAAAGTGGGAAGGTATACGGTCGGATGGTGTTGAATGGCGTGCACCTCCGAAGGAGTGTTCACGCTGTAGTCTTGAGCGCATCCGAATAGTGAGCTTGAAGGGGTGCTATAGAAAATGCGATAAATAATAATAATAATAATAATAATAATAATAATAATAATAATAATAATAATAATAATAATAATAATAATAATAATAATAATAATAATAATAATAATAATAATAATAATAATAATAATAGTAATTATTACTCTTCGGAAGAGACGTTAGAATAGGCACTTGTCTGTTTTGCAATAATAATAATAATAACAACAATAATAGCCGTTCCAGGCACATTGCTTTTAATATTTTATAAGCCCCTGGGGGAACGAAGTACCTCAGGGCAAAAAAAAAAAAAAAAAAAAAAAAAACAATAATAATAATAATAATAATAATAATAATAATAATAATAATAATAATAATAATAATAGTAGGCTAATAGGCTAATAATAATGCCGTTGCATTTAGAGGCACCTTTGAGCACGTTGGAGACGAGAACCAATAAACTGATTTTAGTCTTTTACAGCCCGAGGGATCTTTACTGCCTCGGGCAAAATTTTAAAAAAAATACAAATAATAATAATAATATTTATAGTAATAATAATAATAATAGTAATAATAGTAATAATATTAATAGTAATGTTTGGATATAGGCTATGCATGTTTGTATTTGTGTATGAGTGGTTCAGAAGCGTAGGCCTACATGTTGGTGATGTCAGTGCAGAAAGTGCTCAAGTATTTAAACTCCGAGGTGCTCATAATATGTTCTGACACCAGAGGTTTTAATGTCTACGAACGTTCGAGCCACTTGTATTTGTTGGATGCTGTCGTCAGACATAACTTGGAAATACATGTAGGTTTATAGTTGCTTTATGCTTTCTTTGCATGCACTCGTATGAACGGATATATAAGCTTAAGTGTTTACTCTCAGATGTTTACGTATAATGAAGTGGCGTCTACACATTCATTCATTCATTCATTCATTCATTCATTCATTCATTCATTCATTCATTCATTCCATTCATTCATTCATTCATTCATTCATTTAAGGCATTTATATAGCGCCTCTTCAAGAATATCTACTCAGAAGCGCTCCCGACCCAACCACGGCTAATGAGAACAGTCTTAAGAGCAGAGTAGAACGTAGTCTCAAAGGCTCGAGGTATTAGACGTAGTTCCACAGGGAGCCCATTCCAGGTTGCAGGGCCAACAACAGAAAAGGCACGGCGCTGCGGAATAGAAGTGCGTGACCGGGGGGAAAAGAAGCTCAGCCTGCTTAGAAGAGCGAAGAGAGCCACGGCGCTGGACGTTCAGGGTGGAGCGACAGAGCTCCGGTAAATAGACAGGGCCACACCCGCGAGACAGCGCCAAACCAAATCAAATCAAACCAAAAACGCTACATGTTCAAGGTATAGCCTAGACATCGGACAAGCCAGCGTAGGCCACGTCCGGTATTACATGTAAGCCTATTTAATAGCGTTTCGTTATTAGGCGACTCGGACAATATAAATATAGGACAACTGGTGATATTGCAGCGATCTCTTGGCGTATTGATCTCCTGAGTCTGAATCTATACCTTGTGCCTAGAGAGACACACTAATAAAGCAGAATTATATTGTAATCTCCTATATATCTGCATCAGGCTACCCGAGTTCAAACTGCGTCTCTTCCTGAGCATCACATGTGTAGGCCTAGTCTGGTAGAATAATATTATTGCTCTTCGCGTGCTACGATATCGGCGCTATAAAAATGCTGGTACATCGGATTTTTATGTTATGTGTATAAAGAGTCCTTGTGTGGGATCTAAGTCCGCACGTAGGATTAAAAAATACATTGGAGGTGTAGAAAAATCCTGCCAGCGTTATAATTCTAGTATATATTAGAGTAAAAGGTTTTATTTCAGTATTAAGAATTATACTTTAATCGGAGAACTGTACGTTAGTATTTTGCAGTTTTTTGTACATGGGCGATAATACTTACGACTTGCGTTAGTCGAGTATTTCCGCCACGTTAACACGAAAGGGTTCGGGTTGCATTTACCCATAATTCAATACGTACAGCGTCATAAAATTATTTAGGACACTTTAGCCATGCTTTCGTGGCTTAGGGAACCATCTTATTCATAGGCGGTTCGTCTGATTAGGCCTACATCAACTACTGATTTAACTCTCACACAACTGACACTACGCTGTACTAAACTGCGAGGCTGTATACTGTATATAAGCGGTCTAATGCCCGGTATACTCACCTAACTTCTATTTTTATTGTATTTCATATTGTATTGTATCATTTAATCATTCATAGAGCGCCTGTAGTAGGGTGAACCGTTCAGAGGCGCTCCCAGTGCGCAAGACACTTCAAGAAGAAGCAGGTTTTGAGAAGAGAGAACGCAGAAGAGAGACTGCCAGACAGAAGTGTAGACCAAACAGAAGGAGAAAGCACATTCCAAAGATAAGGACCAACTGATGCAAATAATCTAGACTGAGCCTAGCAGTTCTAGAGGAATGAGGAAAGTGGACGGTGAGAGGAAACTGATTGAGGACAAAGCATAGCATCAGCTGTATATTTGGGGCAATACTCCGCTGAGTCTTGAGGATCAGTGTGAGGATCGTAAATCATGTGCGAGCATGGAGAGGAAGTCAGTGAAGTTCATCAAACATAAGGGTAGAGATGCGAGAGTACTTGGGAAGACGAGCAATCAGCGAGAATTAAGGTAGTTAAGATGGAGACAGAAATGCTAATGCCTCTGAGGCGTTTTAAATGTAATATAAGAGGAGCGTGTCAGATTGGAAATATGCTCGGTTAAGGTAATTGAGCTATCAAGTGCAACACCCAAATCCCGCACATTTGACGAAAAGGAAAAGAGCATACATTTTCTGAGAGCAGATGATCAAGCTTCTGGAGCTGCTGAGGGATAACTAACCAGTTAAATTGAGTCTTTGAAGTATTAAGTATTATTATTTATGAAGTTCTGTACATTTTGAGATATGGGTAAATGCATGCGGGTTTTCGCGTGCAGCCTATGTCACAGACTAATTTTCATTGCTCAAAATTTCTACCAAAACGCTATGCACCACTGTGAGAAGGAATTCCACCACTGTTTGCACTCTGACATACAGGGTGGCTCAAAATAAAATACCCCACCGGATAAAATGCAATATCTTCGCAACCAATTGACATTTTTCTATGAAATTTTCCCAATTTGTAGGGGAATGAATTTCCCACAATCCCTGAAAGTTTCAATTTCAAATTTTCATGTTTGCAAAAGTTACAGCTGTTTAAACTTTCAATTCGGTTTTTTCGAATTTCCGCGGAAAAGTTAGCGTCACTTGTAGATTTTCATGTCAAATGATATCACTTTCACCACGACCGCAGAAATCCGTTTTACAGTTTATCGTAAAGCATAATGGGAGTGTGCACTCCCTGCTTTAACTCGAGATCAAATTATTTTTGTGAAGCTCAGTATGGCCTTGTTGATCGAGTCCTACGGCAACTGATCCCACATTAGCAGACAGACTTCCTTCAGTTAGCCAATGTTCTCCAACTTGGGATGAAATGTCTTGCATCGTTCCAGCATAGGTTCCCAGTCGTAATAAACAAAAGAGTTAAGGTCTGGCGAGTTAAATTTACCGCAGTTGATGGCAATAAGATGGCATCATCATAGTCAACTCTGCCGTGCGAGCAAGCAGGCGCACCGTCCTGCTGGAAAATAAAACCAAATGTTAGAACATACATGCAGTCTTCAATGAGTCTGGGTAACAGAGTTCAACGGTAAGTTTGATATCTATCCTACTGAATGGGATGAAGTGCAGTCTTCCCTTGCAGCCGTAACACACGCCAGCAGATTTGACACCGAAACCATGCTGTGCTTTGCAAACTTTACCTTTGCGACTACCAAGCGAATTTCGTGAACATCGCGCTTTTTTCCGTCAGACCAAATGACCACTGTCTTTCTGCTTGCTCACAAGGCAAGGTTAGTTATGATGATTCTACCGTATTGCCATCAACTTCAGATTCTTTTTCACAAACATGAATGACCAACAAAGTCAATATACCTTAACCCTCTTGATTATCACATATGTGGAGCTCTGCTAGACATTTCATCCCAACTTGGAGAACATTGGCTGGCTGAAGGAAGTCTTGCTGGTAATGTAGGATCAGTTGCCGGAGGAGTCGATCAACAAGCCCATACCGAATTTCACAAAAAGAATTAAAGCTCGTATTAGAGCAAGGAATGTACACTCACATCATACTTTACGATAAACTGTAAAACGGATTCCTGTGGTGGCAGTGAAAGGTGATATTATTTGACATGGAAATCAACAAATGACGTTCATTTTCCGCGGAAATTCGAAAAAACCGAATTGAAAGTTAAACAGCTGTAACTTTTGCAAGCATGAAAATTTTAAAGTGAAACTTTCCGGGATTGTTGGAAATTCATTCCCCTACAAATTGGGAAATTTTCGTAGAAAAATTTCAATGGGTTGCGAAGATATTGCATTTTATCCGGTGGGGTATTTTTTTTAGCCACCCTGTATATCTGCTTCTTCTTTCCCTTTAGGATAGAATTCATCCCTCTGGCCACTCTGATACTTCTCCTCCACATGTCTCTGTTTCAAGCGTCCTCTTTTTTCAGTTTGAGCAGCTTCCGGTCTTCTTGCATGATATCCTCCCATCTTTTCTTCTGTCATTCTTCGTCTGCGTCAACCATAATTATACATCTCCACTTGCACGATTCTTTTGACACAACTACCTTCTTTTTTCATTGCATGTCCATTGTCCATACTAACTCAGCCTGGTCTCTTGTGTCTTGCCACCCCAGCTTCTGTCTGATCTCCTCATTTCGTTTCATGCACTCTGAAAAATTTGTTGTCAGAAGCCATGTTATTCTACCACCGATAACTTTGCATGCAGGGTATGTACTTTGTGTTGATAGCCTCTCATCATCCTCTTTGCTCTCTGGCTTTCTGTGACATTCTTTTTACCCCGATGAGGACAACCATAACCTATTGTAATCTAACATTATGCTTTTGCCTGGACTGACCCAGGCTTGCTTGTGGAATGACATCAATGATACAACTGACTGACACAGATGGCGAACATGATTCCTCAGTGGATGTCTCTGGGTTTGTGTCCATGTCCATCTCTGGGTTTGTGTCCATGTCCATGTCCATGTAAAGCATTGTGTGGGATAACTTGCATTTTGATGACTAAATGGAATTAATTAGACTGCTACGGAAGTAATGCTTTCCATTATATAACAGTTCCTTGGCTTTCAAGGGGTATCAGATTTTCGCTGTGAAGCAATAACCATTAAAGAGATGCTTTCAGTAGCCTTTATGGTTATTTATTGATATTTATCAGGGGCATATCCATAAAAATTGAGGGGTTTTCAATTAGCATAAATTTTCTAATTTCCAACAGGCATGGTCACAAGACCCAAAAAATTGGTTAAAAAATTTGTAATTATTTTTTTCCAACATTTTTTTCTGGGTGGTTGAACCCATAAAGCCCCACCCTAACTAAATCCATGATTTATATTATTTTTGCTATTGCCACATGTGGCGACATGATACACAGAAATAGGGAACAAATTCTAATTTAAAAAAAGAGATTTTTCTGGGGTTGAACCCATGATGCCCCACCCATGATTTATATTATGTCGGCTATTACCATTAACCTTCTAAATGTATGATTTGACACAATTTCATTTCATGTATGACTAATAGTTCTGAAGATATATTTCATTAGAAAATTTGGATTTTTGAGGGTGAAGAATATTTTATACGTATGCGATACAGATGTATAATTCCCATATTCATTTTCTGTGCATTTTTCTGATTTTAACGAGGTATAACTTTTGCTTGGCAGGATTTTTCTAGGGTTCAAAAAATTTCTTGCAGACTGGATCTTACGATTAGGCTACGAACGCCGATTTCACTATGTATAAGTGCTTCTCGTATTGTAATAGCGACGTTTTATAGGCCTATATAACTATTCTGCGCTCGTGAATAAGCTGGTGCCCGCGCTTGGATATGGAGTGGCGCTCTATAAAGGTGTTGAAATTACGATAAAAAATATACTGTAGTCTGTATGGAAGTCCCCTATAACTGGATTGTAGCCTATTCACGTAAAATGGGAACGTTGTCAGGTTTTGTATTTCCCGCTCTGCTCGGGTTTTCTGTTGTGCTGCTGCTGGTCTCCTATTCAGTTGTCACAAGACGTTCGACACTTCACACGATAGAGGGCGCTGATTGGTCACATGATTTATACGGAAGTCAGTACCACGGAGGTAAGACCTAAATGTGTATGAGAGCACATGCATTCAGCATTGTTTTGAAACTTTTTTTCTACTATAAATATTTATATGTGTTCAATTATTTTCATGAGTAACCAGTACCCTATGTATACCATGCATTTCGCTATTTGAAATCAGTTCCGGTGTCTTCTTATTACCAGGATTGTATAGTGCTCGCTAAACTAATTAACTAGAACAGAATTTTTCTTTGTACACTTGTGTTATTGCCAACTCTGCCAAAATTTATTTCATTGTCACAGCACTCACAGGTGGCCCACTATCGGAACCCAGGTTCTTTAGGGCTGTATTGATCCCTCGTTGTTAGTCTTTTCTACTAGGCCAATCTTGTATCTCGATGTCATATATAGGCCTAGTCTAGGCCTACTGTTGCTTGGGTTCAATAAAACTTATGGTTATGGTTATCATTTTGTAACGGAATGGAAATAGACTAATATTTTTCGGAACGCTTTGCGACCACCTTCACGAATTGGCTTATAGGGTCATATCGAGTCCGGTACGATTTTCGGGCAGTGCATATTGTATTGCATCGTATTAAAACATTTATAAAGTGCCTCTACTAGGGTGAATCGTTCAGAAACGCTCCCAGTGCGCAAAGCCACGAGAGAAGAAATAAGTTTTGAGGGAAGAAAATGAGGAGGAGGGATTACCAATTAGAAGTTGCAATACCGCGTAGATAGAGACAGAGTATTCAAAAAAGAGGGGCCAATTGATGTAGCCTAAAGGATAGGGAATGAGTCATGGCCGTTCTAGTAGGAGGAACTAAAAGATAAAACTATTTGAAGAGCGGAGTGGACGATGTGAGGCGGCTGAAATAGGCCGGTGAATTTCATAAGCTAGATACTTCGGGGCAAGACCCCGTTGTGCTTTGGAGACCAAGATGAGGGTTTTGAACTTAATGCGCGCAGAGGAAGTCAAATTAGTCAATGGATCTGTTCAGACATGAAACTAGAAATTTGTATATAGGTGATGAGTTCCATTATTTCTGGTTATTTGCAGTCCAAGTTTGATTTTCTGCTTTAGGCTACGGTACATAGCCTAAATTCATTGTGATTTGCATTTCATTTCTGTCCATATAACCTAGACCACAAAAATCGCATCATGACTTTCGTAAAGTTCTTTAACCTGGCTCAAACTACTTAACCCGGTACTAATTTTAATTCACCCTTTAATTTCGAATTAATTTATCGAATTTATTTCGAATTTATTTTAGCGACGCGCATACCCGCTTTTATAAATCCGACTTCTATTTAGATAACAAATATTTCTCATCTACCATTTAGTCAAGAAATCGTTTAAATTTGTTGAAAAAACGACATTTCGCATGCGAAATCGCCGTTGGAATCGCCATTGAATCACAACATTTGACCGGAAGTTGGGTACGCGTCCAAACCATCGACGTATAATGGTCCATGCGACAATAAATAACGTACCTTCAGACTGCGATCCTAAGTTCAAAATGCAATCACTGGAAGCTGGACTGATTAAAATATTCTTACCTCAATTGAAGCTGGGTTTATGAAAATATTCTGGCTTCAATAATTAAATTGAAGCTGGATGGCTGAAAATAATTATTATTGAAATAGAAGTTGGGTGCGGAGTAGGAATTTGTTCAATAAATCCCGCTTCTATTTCGTCAGCAAATATTTCTCATCGATTTTATAAATTACTAGCTGTACCCGGCCACGCGTTGTTTTGGCAGAAAATACCCTTCCCCTCCCCCATCCCCTCCCCTCCGTCCCGCTCCCCCCGCTCCTCTCCTCCCTCACACCGTCTCTTACTGAGAGCGGATAGAGCCCAAGAATGGTGAAAGGCCGCTTTCGTTATGAACGGAAATTATTATGCCACTCGCTTATGACGTCACGGCATGCGACCTCATTCATGTTTCGTCTGGTCACTGTGTTTCGGGACAACGCGTTTCTGATTTTGTTGAATTTGCAAATGGCGGTCGATTGGAAATCAGTTCTGTTTTTGTGGAAAAGATTGCGTTTTTTGAGAAAAAAGCATAATACAACAGGTTTTGTAAAATTTTTGAAACAATCGGTCCGTCAGTTTTCGAAAACACTCATAAACTATTGGAAAGTTTCATTTTTATTTATATAGATTCATAAAACAACTGATGCAATTGAAATATAAGCTGGAGTTTTACTTACTTACTTATTTTTGCGTGCTGTCTTATTGCACACTTGGCGCACGCAACTTCCGGAAAGGGTCGAAAAATTAATTCGAAATTAAAGGGTGAATTAAAATTATAGTACCCTTAACCGTCATGTCATAGCCTATATTTGTGGTTTTTGTCATTATACAATTATATATACATAGCCTATAATATTATATCTATTGGCCGCGATACTATAGCTTTGACGTTGAAACCATCGACCTTTTGAACTTTACAGACGATACAACCGTAGCCGGCAGACTCTACAAAGCTGTCCGAATTCTGTGTCTTGTGATGACCCACCGTGCAAATCACGAGACAAAAGTGATTCATGTCAACGCAACTTGGGGCAAACGATGTACCAAACTTCTGTTTGTAACCGGTGCCGCATACGATGACCTACCAACGCTTATTTTGAATGTGACGGAAGGGCGCCGTCACCTTGGCGACAAGACGCGTGAGGCGTTTGACCACGCCTACGAAAACTACATGGCCGACTTTGATTGGTTCCTGAAGGCCGATGACGACACATACGTCGTCATGGAAAACCTGCGCTACTTTCTTTCGGCGCAGGATCACAACTCCCCCGTGTTCTTCGGTCATACGTTTGCAAAGCACATGAAGCAGGGTTACGCGAGTGGCGGAGCCGGGTACGTAGCTAGCAGAGAAGCCGTGAAGAGGTACGGACAGAGAAATAGCAACACTCGGGGTTGCAGATTTGATAGCGGAATGGAGGATATAGATTTTGGGCAATGCATGGAGGCGTTAGAGGTGAGGCTCGGAGATTCGCTTGATGCTCTGGGAAGGACGAGATTCCACTGCTTTTCGGCAACAGATCACATCAACGGACATTATTCATCTTGGTACAACACATCCGACAAATATAAAGGAACGAAACAGGTATATTATGTTGAATAACGTCAATTAGTAGGCTATACAATGTAAGCCTATACGTTTAATGTGCAAATTATGGCAGAGTGAGACACTGAGACAGACAAACAGACAGACAGAGAGACAGGGATATGGTGAGACAGAGAGACAGACAAAGACAGAGACAGGGAGAGGGACAGACAAAAACAGAGACAGACAGGGACAGAGACAGACAGAGAGACAGAGTGACAGAGACAGACAGAAAGACAGACAGACACACGGGGAGAGACAAACAGACACACAGACAAACACAGACAGTGAGAGTGATGGAGAGAGACAGACAGAGAGAGAGAAATGGACAGACAGACAGACAGAGAAGCAGAGAGAGAGAGAGAGAGAGAGAGAAGAGAGACAGACAGACAGATAGACACAGACAGAGACACAGACAGAGAGAGAGACAGAGACAGAGACAGAGACAGACAGACAGACAGAGAGGGAGAGACAGAGAGGGAGAGACAGAGAGAGAGAGACAGAGACAGAGAGAGACAGAGAGAGAGAGAGAGAGAGAGAGAGAGAGAGAGAGAGAGAGAGAGAGAGAGAGAGAGAGAGAGAGAGAGAGAGAGAGAGAGAGAGAGAGAGAGAAGAGAGAGAGAGAGAGAGAGAGAGAGAGAGAGAAGGAGAGTGGAACGAGGATTCATCCTAAATGCATGGGACCAGACTGTATCTGCCGAGGGAGGTTCGATATTTTAGTCGTATGGGCCTCCTTAAGTCGAAGAAGTCACCGAGGTATATGCCGTCCTTCGATCCTACCGCCAGAATCGCCAGGATCGGCGGTACAGTCGATAATAAAATTATGCAAATGAGATGACGTGCTTTGAGTAGTGACACTTCCGTTTTTCGATTACTGATTTATGTTCTCTGATCGATTCGATTCGATTCGAATCGAATCCACATTACTTAAAATAATAATAGCATTAACATTAAAAGACAAATATGGTCATACTGGAAGTATTGTTCGTAGGCTTTTATATATTTAGTGCCATATCAGACGTCTGTCTACAATCAACGCATTTTGTAAGTATTTTACATTAACTTTCTTCAGACTTGTTAGCTTTGCGGTCTCACTAAAAACGGATAAAGTCTGTTTTAATTTGTAGATAATAAACCCACGTATCGGATTACTTTGAAAACTGTGCGTTGGAATAAAAAACTATACACGTATTGTTTTTAAGCGTCGTAAATTACTCGTCATTGCAGCGGTTTTAGCGTTGGTCGAATACAAGTCGCATTGATGAAAAGCTTTGTTGCTATATAGAAGTTGGTTGCAGCCCAAATTCCCGAAACCCCATTCGAATTTGGGCCGGATCCCCGAATCAATATTCATAGAACCTAGTCATTTATATACACTATGACTGTGTTGGCAGTAAATACTTAATTGGTCTATTATGCCATGTCTTCAATTATCTCTGAATAATTTTCGGGGATTTGGCCGCTTTCTATTATAACTGTTTTAAGGGTAGGTAATCTATCGTTTTAGCGTCGGAAATTATTCGCCATTGCATGGGTTTCAGTGTTGGCCGAACACAAGTCGGTTTACGAAAATAATTATTGCTAAATAGAAGTCGTATTGATGAAAATAATTTTTATATAAATAGAAGTGGGATTTATGGAAATAATCCTGCTGAAATCGAAGCTGGATTGATTAACAATTTTTGAATTAAATAGTAGTTATGTTGCTGAAAAATAATTGCTGCCGAAATATAAGCGAGATTGATTAAATGAATTCTTGCTTAAAGAGCTCTGTATTAATAAAAATGATTCTGGCTACACTAGAAATTGAACTTATTAAAAATAATAATCGTGCAAAGAGCGAATAATTTTCTACGCTAAAACAATAGATTACCTAATGGGAATCGTACTTTTGTGTATGTTCAGTGGTTTCGGTTTTCACGGAATCTTGTTGATCCCCCAAAGATGCATTTCTGTTTAAGATGTTTTCACAAGACACTCATAAAGCAACAATTATTATTGACATAAGCAATCTAAAAACAATCTTAAACTAATTTCATTATAAATGCGTGTAATTGATAGCCGAAATGCAGGGTCTCACAACAACTGGTTCACGACAACTGGCTCACAACAACTAGTTCATCGACAACTGGTACACCGACAACTGGTTCACGACCAAATAAAGTGGAGCTGGACGCATGAAAATGTTCTTGCTTAACTTGAAGCTGGATTGATAAAAATCTTCTTGTTAAAATTGGAGCTGGATCGCTGAAAATAACGTTGTAGTAACGGAAACCGGAATGAGTATTTTTATACAGGAATAGAAGCTGGATTGACGAAAATGTGCTGCATTAATTTGGAGCTGGATTGACGAAATTAACGCTAGAGAAATGGAAGCTGGATGAAGGAATTTTTGTGTCTTAAATAGAAGCTGGATTGACGAAATTAGCGCTTGAAAAATGGAAGCAGGATGAAGGTATTTTTGTGTCTTAAATAGAAGCTGGATTGACGAAATTAACGCTTGAGATATGGAAGCTGCATGAAGGTATTTTATGGCTGAAATAGAAGCTGGATTGACGAAATTAACGCTTGAGAAATGAAAGCCGGATTATGGTATTTTTATATCATAAATAGAAGCTGGATTAAGGTATAGCTGGATTACTGATAAAACGCTTGAGTAATAGAAGCTGGATTAGGGTAGTTTTATATCTGATATAGAAGCTGGATCAAGTTATTTATTTTTTATATCTGTAATAGAATCTGGATTAAGTTATTTTTATATCTGTAATGGAAGCTGGAAGAAGGTATTTTTATATCTTAAATAGAAGCTGGATTAAGGTATTTCTTTATCTTAAATGGAAGCTGGACGTGAAAGCGTTATTTTCGTCAATCCAGCTTCTATTTCGCCTATTCTGATCCTTCATCCAGCTTCCATTTCTCAGGCGTTAATTTCGTCAATCTAGCTTCTATTTTTGCCTTACACTACCTTCATCCAGCCTCCATTTCAGATATTAACTGCCTTAATCCAGCCTCCACTTCAGATATAAAAATACCTTAAACCAGCTTCCATTTCTCAAGCGTGTTATCATTAATCTGGCTTCCATTTCTCAAGCGTTATTTTTGTCAATCCAGCTTCTATTTCACCTATTAGGACCATACAGCTGCAATCTAAGCAAGAACATTTTCATTCATCGAGCTCCCAGTTAAACAAGAACATTCTCATCCGTCCAGCTCCAATTTAATCAAGAACATTTTAATCAATCAAGCTCCCTGTTAAGGAAGATTTTCATGCAGCACCAATTTAAGCATGGACACTTTCATCAATCCAACTCCCAGTTAAGGAAGAACATAAACCATCCAGCTCCAATTTAAGCAAGAACATTTTCATCCATCCAGCTCCTATTTAAGCAAGAACATTTTCATCCATCCAGCTCCCAGTTAAGCAAGAAGATTTTCATCCATCCAGCTCCCAGTTAAGGAAGAACATTTTGATCCATCCAGCTCCAATTTAAGCAAGAAGATTTTCACAGCTCCCAGTTAAGGAAGAACATCCAGCTCCAATTTAAGCAAGAAATTTTCATCCATCCAGCTTCCAGTTAAGCAAGAACATTCTCATTCATCCAGGTCCAATTAAATAAAAAGATGTTCATCGATCCAGCTTCTATTTCAGGTAAAAAAATACTGATTCCGGCTTCCTTTACTACAATCGCTCCAATTTTAATAAGACGATTTTAGTCAGTCTAAATCCGACTTCTATTTAAAATTGAAGTATTTTCATCAATCCAACTTCTAGTCATCAACGCGATTGTTTCGTGCATCCGGCTTCAATTTTTACAAGCATTATTTACATCAGTGCAACTTCATTCAGGAAACGTTCTTTTCCTCGGTCTCTTTTGCAGCGAGGCTATCAACAGTCTGTGTTCGATTTATCACGAGTTATTTTCATCAATCCAACTTCTCTTTTAGCGACAATAACCAGGGACTAAACAAAATTCGCAGTGAACATTTGGTCGTGAACCAGTTGCCGGGGAACCAGCTGTCGGTGAACCAACTGTCGTGAACCAGTTGTCGTGAACCAGTTGTCCGTGAACCAGTTGTCTGTGAATCAGTTGTCGTGGAACCGAAATGCAGCAAGTAAAAACTATGGCCGTCACAGATTGGGGCAGAATAGAGTGCTCTGATGTACGACGATCGATAGCCCAATGTTTCCGCGAAAGTAAGTATAGGTAAGTCAGTCTTTGATCAGAAGAGTATGAAAACGTATATTTTTGAAATATTAATAAGCTTAAATAAGCTAAAGAACACATTAAAAGTGTCCGATTACACTTGGTAAATAGCTAAAATAAGCTGTCGTGTAAAGTAAGTAAGTATATAGTAGCTATCTACAGTACAGGGTGTCACGACAACTCGTCTACCGACAACTCGTCTAACGACAAGTGGTCTCCGGACAATTCGTCTAACGACAACTGGTCTACTGGCAACTGATAAATCGCTTAAGAAATTGAAGCTGGATGACAGTTTTTTTTAGGTTAAGTGGAGGTTGGATTGATGAAAAAACGCAAGAGAAATGGAATCTGGATGATGGTTCTTTTACAGGTGAAATAGAAGCTGGATTGACGAAAATAACGCATAATAAATAATAGCTGGATGAAGGTATTTCTAGATCTCAAATAGAAGCTGGATTGATAATAAAACCGCTTAAGTAATGGAAGCTGGATGAGGGTATTTTTATATCTGAAATAGAAGCTGGATTGACTAAAATAACAGGCGAGAAATAGAAGCTGGCTGAAAGTATTTTTAGATTTGAAGTAGAAATGGGTGCATGTTGGAATACATGAATGAAAATCATCAATCCAGCTTCCATTTAAGCTAAAAACCCATTTTTGTAAATCCAGCTTCTATTTCATCAATACTATTCGTCTGTAGACCAGTTGTTGTTAGACCAATTGTCTGGAGACGAGTTGTGGGTAGACGAGTTGTCGGTAGACCAGTTGTCGTGGAACCAATAAACTATAGGACTTAATTGTAGTCGTCCGACAATTAGGCCCTATAGTTTATCATGCGATATATATATATATATATATATTTCCTGAGTATAGCGATGGTCAGGACTAAAAATAGCGCATAAACATTTTGTAATATTATTTCGGCTACCAGCAACAGGATATTTCTTAGTAGTTACTTTTACTGACTCAGAGTTCTACGACTTTTTCTACTATTTAAACATAATAACCTACCATTATAGGCCATTTTGGTTGTAGGTAGAGCCAAACCAGAATGCGTCTTGATTTTATGCCCCTAAGTTCTCTGTTCCTTGCTGAAACATGTGTGTTTGAATTGGTAAACAGAGGGTTGGTGTTTAAGATCAATCAATTTAGTTGCACATGACATGTTCTTTAGCTTAATTTTAAGTTTATTAATATTTCAGAAAATGTACGTTTTCATGGTCTTTTGATCACTTACTTTTGCGTAAACATTGCGCTATCGATCGTAGTATGTCGGAGCGCTTTATTCTGCTCCGAAATGTGACAGCCATAGCGTTTACTTGCTGCATGTCGGCTACCTAGCCGACGTTAACATCTACCATATAAAGACTTCTATATATATCATAAGCAGAATCCGGATAAAAGAATCTTCCCACAGTAGAAGTTGAATTGATGAAAAATGATAGTGCTACTGTGGGCAAGTAATTTAGAATGCTATGCTACACGTTTGCCTGAAGAATAAAAACTCTCCTAAGACTTATTGGATATGGACCGAAGTCAGAACATTATGTCTCGATCATTAGCACTCACATTCAAGGCTGTGAATAATTTATTATCGTACCCGGTTGTTAATAGTGCAGGACTTCATTAAAATATGCTGAGTTTCATAATGTTTTAAATTGTTGCTGATTTAACATGGAATTTGACAGGTTTTATTAAAATAAAGTCTGTTTTCATCTGTGAAAGTTACCTTTGTTATCCTGTTGGCCGCTTTGCTGACTTTATGTATGTATGAGCAATTGTTATAGCGCCCCTTAACGAATCTTCTCAGAGGTGCTTCTGACTACAGCACGGACACTGAATCGGAGTTTCACACTGAAGCACATGGCCAATTGTGAGTGAATGACTTGCTCAGGGCCCTTGTGCGGTGGCTTGAGATGGATTCGAAACCCACAATCTTCCGGCACCGAACATACCCATCCACCATCATGCCCCACAATGCATTATGCGAATGGATGGATTCTTATACATGGCTTCTGTATAGTTTGTCCCTGGAGGCAACTGCAAACATCCAAATGCAATATCTACCCCGATAGCATATTATTATTATCATTGTTGTTATTATTATATTATGATGTAAATATTATTACAGGTAACTGGCTAACGAATGAAAGCATTAGAGAAAAGACAGGACAGAAGAACCTGGAGAGGAACATCAGGAAGTGGCTACTAAAGTGGATGGGACACGTGATAAGAATGGATCAGGACAGAAGAGAAAAACAAACAACATGGGTCATGTAGGGAGAGACACAGAAGAGGGAGACCTTGGAAAAGCTGGATGGAGACTCTTCGAGAGGATTTTCCATGTCTGGAGATGATGTGGAACGACGCTGTTGAGATGGCGGTGGACAGAGAATCGTAGACAATGCGTTGCTCGATTGCAACTCTGCACTGGAAGGTCTAAGGTAAGGACGACATACATTTTTAAAGCATGCAATAGCACATTGAAATTTGATTCTAAGTCTTCAAAAGAGGAAGTTAGATATCTATGTGCTTGAAAGCGAGGAACAAATATTTAGTGAGTTTTGAGCCACTTTTGGATATGAATTTGAGAACTACAAAGCAAGAATAGAAGCCGATTCCATTCTCTGGGTTCAAAGGCATGGAATATACATGGGCCCATAACTGGGGCTCATCTAAAATATCCATACTTGATGATCAGAGGCAACAAGGAGGAATGTATGGAGTTTGTAGTGACTGCAGTTCGGTAGGTGTACTTTTGCTTAGGGATTTGTTCAAACCGACCAATTTGAATTTTAACCGGAACATATCAGGAAGCCAATGCAGCTGAGTTAGCCCTACCCTTAGTGCATGCCATTTCTGTTCTCTTTGTTCGACTAAAAGCGCTCTTAGTTCCTTCTGCTAGTACTTCTGCTATAAAGAGCCGTGCCTTCTTGGTGGTAGTAGCCTCAACCTGGAATGGCCTCCCCTTTTATCCTCTGTTCCCTTTCTAGGAATCCTCAGGCATTCCTCTCTCATTTTAAGACAGTTTTATTTAGCCACACTCGGGTTGGAAGCGCCTCTGAGCATTTTCCTTGAAGAGGTGCTATACAAATGCAGTTAATGAATAAATGAATGAGTGAATGATGAAGTAAGGCTAATGTCTACAGTCATGGCCAAAAGTTTGCGACCACTATATTTTGATGAATAAGTGCAACTTTTCAAAAATACTGATTATTTATACTATCTGAAGTGCCTATTCGATGTCTAATGTCGTCACACACCACTGTTAACAAAAATTATTACTTACAAATGAATATTTTTATCTGAAATTATAGTTTATTTGTGGGAAAGTGTCGATTTTGGCCAGTTTTTTTCGTAACTGGAATAAATCAGTGATTTGACACCGACACACTGACAGTGTCGAAAATTAATCATTATTATTTCTAATTTTTCTGACTATATGTGGGTCATTTATGGTCACCACAATAAGAAGAATCATCTCGTGCACCCACATGCACAGTCTTGATTCAGTTGATCAGGACTGCCTCAAGAGTTGAATTTATGAGTAGAGACTGACTATTAGTATCAATGATTCTCAAGTCTGGACTGCAGCCAGGTCATGACTCCTGCAGTGGAATGCCCTTCTTCTTCAGCCAGGATTTGATGGCCTTTTACCAATGCAAGGTGCCCATCTCTTGTATCATGTTAAGATAGATGTTTCCATTTATCCTAGTGATCTCTGGCATTCTGGCATTATCCAGAGTCCATTCTTTTGAGCAACCAACACTGCTCCCCACACCATGACATTCGATGCCTGCTTCTGTATGACATGCTGGTGGTTATGGCCTTTATTAGGCGGTTGTCTCACATGCCAGCAGGAACTGTAGAATTGCATCGGAGTTTCATGCCGAAGCGCTTAGCAATTGCGAGTGAAGGGCTTGCAACTTGAGATGGATTCGAACCTCTGCCTTCAAGGCAATGACGCCACCACTACACCACTGTGCCCAACGTTGTGTTATACTTACCAGAATCAACACTGCACAGTTAGTAACTGTTGTTAGGCCAGTAAGTGACAAGTGTATTTTATGGAAATGAAACTTCTGGTGATTTGATCATGAAGGATTGAGATTTTTGGTGCCAATTTCTGCAGCACTTGTGTAGCCTACTATCCTTCTGTCCTGCGCTTTCATGGAGTACCATTAACAAGGAATGCTTAAGAAGACCAGGATGGAGCGTGCCGAAGTTGAAAGATCTGATTTTGTACCACCAGATTATCCAGTGGTAGCACACTGGATGGGAAATTCCTACCCGAGATCTTCAGAGCAGGAAATGTTAACCGCCTGCCAGTGCTGGTTTCAGGTGATGGTGTGTATAAACTCTTAGGCCCAAATTAGCTTCAGTGACAGGATGCAATTCAAATCCAAAGCAGTTCGTTATTTTCTGGAGTTATGGAAACTCACTGATAATATGCAGGCCCAGAACTTTGATACATCATTATGTCAGCACCGGAATTTTCAATAGAGTGCACGATTTTGCATGAAATCAAGATAGGTCAAGAGTTCCTGTGGCTGACCTTCATGTGATGGAATTGATTTTGACCATAAGCCTTCTGCAAGTTCCTGTGATTTATCGAATTCACAATATATTCCAATGTTTAAAAGATTTAATGCTGCTTGGTAAGGTGTGACACTTGACAACATCTTAGGACTGGAAGTCACATCCGGTACTGAAGCCCTCCATGCAAGAGTATTCAGTTTTCTCAAGTACTTTGCTAAGTTTGCTGAAATAAAGTCAGTTTCAGATAAATTAACAAGAACTCATTCAGATATCAATGGTTGACATTGGAAGTCAGTCTTCAGTAAGAAACTGGAGTCCAATAATAAAAATGCACATTGGATGGCCAGGTTACTGTATGACATCAAAATATACCTTTTAGTGCTCAACAAAGTCAACATGATGTAATCAATCTAATTAAGAAGAAAAAACTCGAATTCATCAACTTAGGCTATGTAATTTGGTGGCCTTCGTCACACAAGGGCATGGCTAAAAGACTTGCTGCTGTAGCTGCAGGACAAGATCTTTCAATATGGACATATATAGAAAATACGAGTCAGTTGCCCATGCAGGAGATCAGCTTTGCTTCCATGAAGGTCCTAGAAAACCACCAGTAGTACCTTTCAGATGAGGTTAAAGCATGGGCGGAGTTTGGTTTCCGTTCTTGGAGGGGCTAATGCCTTCTTAGGGGGGCTAAGCCCGAAAAAATATATCATTTTCATGGTAAAAAAGCTAAATCTGGGCCTTCTTGGGGGGGCTTAGCTCCCCCTAGCCCCTGATAAACTCCGCCCATGGATTATAGGTCTGTTATGTGGCTATTTGCCCATAGCAGACAAGGTAAATATTCCACAGAATACTTGTGAAGCTTGGTGAAAGGATGGTGAGGCTTAGTGATATGGCGCTGAAAAAGGAGATTGCATGGGTGATTTTGCATCTCAGCAAATGAGGACGCTACCATCACGCCTGAAGATTGGTGATTTCTTTTTGTGCAATCGAGTATAGGAGCACTACTCTAGTCCGGCCCAGCCTCCTAGGCCTTGCTCCTGTCTACCTTTGCAAGCTCTGTAGCCCTACTCTTGTTAATACTCGCCACTTCCGCTCCATTTGTTTGGCTGACCAAAGTCTGCTCTCAGTCCCACTATGCAAAGTCGACCGTCTTGGCGGTAGGACCTTCTACCTGGAATGGCCTCCCCTTGACTCTCCACTCCCTTCCTAGAACTTCTCAGGCATTCCTCTCTCATCTTAAGACAGATTTATTTTGCCTTGCTGAGTTTGAGAGCACCTCTGAGTAGTTCCTTGAAAAGATGCTATACAGATTCATTTAATGATGAATGAATGAATCTTATGTAGCACGTTGCTTGAAGCATCAATCAAATTAAAATCAGAACTGCAGTCAACCTCTCGTTATCTGTTTGGAAAACTCGGATCAAAGTCAGTTAAATTGGAAACCAGGTTCTGGTGGATAATAAAGGTGGAAAAAGATTTGTGTTGAGTTTAGACTGGAATGACATCAAAGATACAAAGATTATCGTTTTCAAAGTCATAATTCATTTCTGATAGGCGCAACAAGACCTCGACTCCTGAAGTTCTAAACTCTTGAATAGGATACCAATCGTTATTCAACAAGGTTGCATTGTCTAGCTGGTTTTTTCCATTTACAGAGACCACTGCTTATGTTTTTTTTTACATTTCCATTGAACACTATGATAAGTGTACTGTCGGTGGGAAGATGAGACGGCAAGGTAGACTGCCCCATGTTGATATTCTGAGACTGAGAAAATAAAGTCGTTGACACTTCACACGTATGGATGTTGAAATCTGCTTCTTTTGCTAGCTTAAGTGACCTCCTCTTTGTCATCTCTTCTATGTTGAATTCGATATCTAGTGGTGAACGTTAATTTTATGACATGTTGTACAACACGTTCTCTGCATTTTTCTGCAGGTTGATTGGAGTACTGCAAGAGTTTGTCCGTACGGACTGGCAGTTGGCTGGTATGGTTTGTCAGACGTTGTGAAGTTCACTGCTAAGATCCCAAGTACAGCGTCCTGTTTCGGCGAGGAAGAAGCACAGGAGCTTGTCGACATTCTTGTCGATTACCTGGGTATAGTTTTTATCTACTACTAAAGTTTGGCTGGTGTACAATGTTTATTTTGAATTCCATTCAATTTTGTGAGATGTCCATAGAATTGGCAGTAGGAGTACTGAAGGACAGAAGATTAATGGCAATGGAATTCAATCTTTTGCTCCTGTTGAGTATTAAATTTGAACTGTGCCTAACTGCTTGGTAGCCTGCAATACAGATGATGATGATGATGATGATGATGATGATGATGATGATGATGATGATGATGATGATGATGATGATGATGATGATGATGATGATGATGATGATGATGATACTCTAAAGAAACTTGTCATCTCAGCTTCCATTGCTTATGTGCCGTGGCCTTCTATGTTTCTTTTGTCCAACCAGAATTTATTGAATAATAATAATAATATAATAATAATAATAATAGCAATATTATATTATCATTTGGTAGATGACGATGTTGTTGCTGAAGTTGGTGAACTCGACGAGGAGATGAGAGACTACTTCCAGGACGCGTGGAAAACGGAATTCTGTCCAGTGGCAACCGACCATTTCCGTCGAATCAAAAAACATCAATCTCACATGGAACCTATCTTGTCGTGAAAATCTCGTCATTCCTTTACTTCTTTTTCTGCTGCCAACAGCATCGGTCTGAACAGATGGAAATGATTGCGGCAGTGCGTCTAACGTCCGTACTACCACGAGCACCTCTGTGTAGTTTGATCGGCTAGAGGCGATATATAAATTGGTTTTTTAAGATCTCTGGCATAATCTGCTTTGTGAATCGGGTTCTAATCGGTGTTTGGTGCAGAGGTGTTGTGGGTTGAATAGTGACTGCAATTGTGGTGGAAAATCCCTTAAGAGATTTTTTAAATGTTATCTTGTCAATGAAAAGTCTGGAAATGTGTATTCTTTTGAGGTAGTCTGATTTATGGAACTTTTAAGAGCTTTGTTGTTAACTGTGGTTGTGAAGTCTGCCTTGAAGACATTGCACTTCAGTCTAAGTTGAAAATCCTTGCTAATCAATTATGTACAGTAGTCTATATTAAAGTTTCTGAATCATAGCGCGTTTCCTACAGATTTTCAAAACTTCTCAAACCACAGTCTGTATCTATTGCAAAGTTTCTGAAAACAGTGCTTAGTGGAAAGTTTTTTTGAAAGCACAGCATGTACTGCAAAACTTTTGAATTCATATTGTAAGAGGACTGCATTTATTGCACTGTGTTTTTGGGGTCTTGAATGGTACTTTATAAATGTTATGCTTCGTAAATGCAGGGTTGCTGAACAATAATTTAATGCATTGATTGCCTGCTTTACTCGATTACAAATCATTTGCTATGGATTAACTTTCCATCGCAGACCTAGAAGGCGATGATTGTTGGTATCAAACAAAGGAATGCATCTGTACAATTAGAGAAATTGAATTCAGTTGGAGTCATAGGTTCTTCTTCATATCTGAACTGCATTTCAGTCAGTCGGTCAGACAGGTTTCTTATTTCTCTAGTTTTCTTTTCTACAATTTCTACAGTATTGTGGACATGGCTTCCAATGGTGGCATGGCGATTACACGTGAAAGATAAGAGGTACACGAGAAATTGTAAACTTTCATAATTCCTCCGTGCGTGGACGGACAAAATGTCCTCGGACAAAATGTCCCGGACAAAATGTCCCGGACAAAATGTCCCGGACAAAATGTCCCTGGACAAAAAGTCCCCGGAAAAAATGTCCCCTAATAGAAGGTTTGTAGATCTAATAATACTGACAATAAATTTTTTGCGCAAATAACTGCTGCCAAAATACAGAGGGACTCGTAAAAGAACGTGCGATCTTAGGTTCTTTAAAGGGACTATTTGTCCAGGGACTTTTTGTCCGGGGACATTTTATCCGGGGACTTTTTGTCCCGGGACATTTTATCCGGGGACATTTTATCCGGGGACTTTTTGTCCGGGGACATTTTATCCGGGACTTTTTGTCCAGGGATATTTTGTCCGGGGACATTTTGTTCTAGCACCCCTCCGTGCCATTCGTGTGTTTTCACACTGTTTTCCTTTACTGGATCAGGTTGTAAATACTTTAGAGATGGAAAACTTATTAAATTTACAATACACTTGGTAGTCAGTATTATTGAGACACACATGTTTTTGTAGCCGACCTCGGACCTCCCCCAGTGGAGGTTCATATCCCTGTGAGAGGGCACAGGATGGCTGCCGGCGTAGCATCAAATGGTCTTGCAACATACTCTACAATCTGTAGTGCAGTTCTATATTTTCTGTTTCTTTAGTTAGCACTTATATGGCAGACTGGTTGCGTTGCTATTATTTAGGTAGCTTAGTGCTGTGCATACTTCACTGGGAAGCATAGTGAAATTGATTCAAAATTCAGTAGTGGAGTACACTAGGCTGCAAGACTCGACTCTCGTACCAAAACCATATAGCATTTACTCTTTGGTTTACCTGTTGGTGTGCATATCTGCTTCAAGCCTTTTGTGCCAATCATCTGCCATCCTGCTAGTATTTCATTGTCACTTCCTGTTAAAGTTTGTTCCTCTTTTCAGTCTTTATCTGCTGGAAATAATGTTGTTCTTAGCACACGCACACACACACACACACACACACACACGCATCTTTCCGTTGACTGGTGTTCATTCACAGTTGTTGGGTTCTCCATCTACCTACTCATGTGTGCAACTCTTTTAGCACGTAGACCTGTCATTTGATCTAAACTGAACACTTAAATATCCAGTCTACCTTTATAGCTCCTAATGATTGCCTGGCTTCACTGAGCACTTCTGAACTTTGTGAGGGAATTATCAATTGCAAATTGTATTATAATTATATTGTATAGTGAAGCTTGTTATAAAGATTTTCAGTGTACTTGGATGGAGGGGACCATCCATAAGGAGGTCGCATGGTCTGCCTCGGCACTCCATCCTAATTGGGATGAGACCAACTCAAGTTCGGTGTCAATTGGTTTTTCCATTTTTTCGATTTTTATTGCAAGTATCTTTCCGTTGGTGGACCCACATGTCATACGTTACCTATTCTGTGCTTACGTTACAATAATATTTAGTCTCATTACATATTGGATTTAGCTTTATTATTAATATAATGATTTTCAAACATTATTGCCAGTTGTTATTGATATTAAGATTATAATGTTATCAAATCAACTTCACAACCTGTGTTCGCCTGTGTCCACCACCAGTGCCGACACTTGTTGTGGGAGCCTTTATAAAGGTCTTGATGGCCTTGTTCATTTATTTCGGAGGTAAATCTTCTCAATTCAACTGCAATGCGACCATCAATTCTTGTATCGCTCTTAGTTTTCGGTTGCATATAGCGGTAGACTATTTCTCCAGCATAGCTCTTCACACACAATAATCCATTGAGTTGAAATCCGGATATTTGGAGCCATTGGCTTTTCTCAATGAAACCAGACAAAAAGTGGGTGGTCTCCCTAAAAGTGATATAACTTTTGTTCAGTTTGAAATATGTTGATGAAATCTGACCATCATGTGTACATGTAAATTCCCTTCACGCCTGTAAAATTTGATTAAAAAATTCTTACTTCTGGCCAAGATATTGGCAGAAAACTTTAGGTTTTTAATGGCCCACCCTGTATACCATCGTCCTTGCTTTGATGCAAACAACTCTGATGACAGAGCTCACCGCAGTTGAGACCTGTGCTAAATCCAACTAAGTTGTGTGAAATGATGATCAAGAGGGGATTATCATTTCAGGGCTGTTTTTAAGGAATTTTTAGAACTGCACAATTCCTTCTTTCCTTTCCCATCTTCCATGGTAAATTACTTTCAATCGGAGGACAATGACCTTTTTTGCTAGTTTTAACTGTACAACAGCACAAATCCATTTAGAACTGCAGATTTTGTGTAGAACTGCATGTTCAAAAAGCCATGCCTTATCTACTGCCAGGCTTTGAGAGTGATGACTCGATGATGGTGCTAATATTAACGGTCAGTAGTGACTTGCAAGTTTTGTCGCATATCAGTT
Source organism: Lumbricus rubellus (assembly GCA_945859605.1). NCBI lineage: Eukaryota > Metazoa > Annelida > Clitellata > Crassiclitellata > Lumbricidae > Lumbricus > Lumbricus rubellus. The sequence goes on from OX243818.1 coordinate 16,546,318, forward strand.
ATGTCCTGAGTCCATCTCTGTCTTGAGCATCCTAAATGCTCATGGACTGTCACCAGCCACTCTGCACAACTTTGCTAGAGCTACAATAACAGTGCATATCTACACCGCTCAGACTTCATAGTGTCTAACAACATCTGAAAGACTGCTGTCATTTAAGAGGTAGCGTTTTAGCTTTGTGTTGCCTGATATTAGGGGTGTAGAAGCACTCAAACTTGATATGTTAAGACTGTCTACTGCAAGCTGTAATAATTGGGTGACTTGACTGACAAGTTCTGGTCAACCTGTTCGCACAGAGGGTCAACAGACTATATAGTTGGCGTCTTCGTTCTCACAGCTTCGAACTCCCGATGAAGAACGAAAGAAATTGAATTTCTCCAGTACTACACACACACTTGACCAGGGTCCTCTCTATCCGACTTGTTGTAATTGAATTATTAGTTACAGTTGCAATACAGTGCATTTGTATTTTACTTTGCATTTCAAAAGTCATATGTCTTTGATACCAATGCAATTAGTAGCAGGGATTGTGTTTCATCCAAATTGCAATGTATGTATTATAATTTACATTACGATACAGTGTATTTGGGTTGCAAGTTATAACTTGGAATGACTTTAGCTGGAACAGAGAGTGTAGAACGTGGAACTCGTTTTATCTTCCTGGCACAAGTGGCACATAATAAAGAAAAAGATTTGAGAGATTTATGAAACAAATGTGACCGAGTTAGTATTTTTCTATTAATATATGCTTCTGTGTATGTCTATATAGTAAATTTGAATTAATACATTTACATAATTAGACCAGTTTATGACCAGAAGGTGAATAAATTTAGAGATTACAAGGAATGCTATAGTATAATGTAGCAGAATTTGTATGTATACTTCTATTAATATATGCTTCTGTGTATGTCTGAATGTAGCATGCATTATGGGCATGTGCAGTGCACTTATCAATATAATTATAAATGCATTTGCATGTTTGGATGCCTGCAATACATATATAATTTTGGCTGTTGTCATGTATGCATGACATACATAACAAGTGGTTTTGTGTATGAGTGCTACTGCAAGTAAACACTCGTGACACATCAAAGGTACTCCTTGTTTGAACCAGTTAAATCACTACCAAGTAATACTGACTACATACACACACTTGCAGCATGTATTACACTGGTGAATATAGTAGCTGAATGTGGAAACCAGTGTCATCGAAAAGCACAGTGACATGCTGGCTAAAAACCAGGAACAGAAACAGTTAATTCTTTGACTAGTTGCAAAAGTCACAAGAATTTTCCAACTCCATCCAAGACAGCGCTCAATGCCACTCATTTAATTAAATAACCATTATGGAATTTTTAATCTATTTTTTCAGTTGACATAAAGTGTCAAATGGGTTGACCTCTGACTTTCATTTGTTTTATTGAAAAAATCTGATTGTTATAATGATGATAAAGAGCAAAATTGATGTTGTGGACAACTGAAATCTGTTAAGTGGCTTTTTGGACCACCCTATTGGGAGGTAGCACAAAGGATCGAACAAGATGCCTGCTGACATCTGCAATGAAACTGGTTGCAGCATTGAGATCAGACTGTTAATTTATGAATATCAAGTAAAGAAAAGTCCACCCTACTGCATGTAAGGGTGTTCACGAAAGTTGTGGTAGCTTGAAGGGAGAAGCAGCATCGGAGGGTACGGGGCTGACTGGAATGGTGAAAACATGAGCTGCAGACACTAAAGACATTTATGATAGTTCAGGAAAGCTGCTGATATAGAACAAGTTCACCACAAAGGAAAAGAAAAGTGTGTATGGAAACTGATGGTGTAGTCTCTGTACATATTATTATTATCATTTTTAAGTATATTTATAGTGTATGCAAGGTCACATTGAAATGTGAATCTGAGGCATGGAAAGTCAGTCGTCAGGAGAAGAGGCAGTAAAAAATCCCATGTGCTTGAAAGTCCAGAACAAATGGTGAGTTTTAAACCTTTTTGAAGGACGGAACTGAATTTGAGCTACGAAGCCAGAGTGGAAGCCAATTCCATCCTCTGAGTGAAGAGGCATCAAATACACAGGGGCCCGTAACACGTGTAAAAGATTCATGCTTTGTAATCACAGGCAAGGAGAAGAAATGTTGGAATTTTGTAGTGGTTGAAGGTAGGGATGTGAGGTACTACCGGTGCTGAGTAATTTGTAGGTCAAACAGGCCAATTTTAATTTTATCCTGAAATCAGCTGGTGTTACCTCATGCAGCTGATGGAGTAAGACATAGTGCAATGTGCTTTCTTGTTACATGTTTAATGACTCTGCAATATCAAAGATGCTTAGTGTCGCCCTCCTCCTTTATCCAGGTTTGAGACTGGCACTGGCAGAGAATAACCAAAGGCAGAGTTTCAATTTGCTTTGTTGACAGTAGGCTACTTAAACCTTGAACAATGTTGAGTAAGACCACAGGCATTATGTAGTGGGCACTTGCAGCAGTGGGCACTGGGCAAGGCCTTATCTACATTTCCTTTAAAAATGAAATAATGTAAAAGTGAAATTGTGCATTTAGTAACACATGATTTAAAAACTAAGGGTATACAATTTTGAAGCCACATGTGACATTTCAGAATAGATTAGATCATGATAATCAATTCATCATGATAATGTGGAAGCTAATGAAGTACCGGTACTGAATAATTACTTCAGCTGTTAATGCTGGAAGATTTGGGAACATTCAAATCAGCTTCAAATCATATAATTTTTATATCAAATAAACTTAGCCAGCCAAATTCAAGTGAGCTTGAGAATGATGTAACAGCACAGGATAATGTGGATCAGCTATTGAGGAGAAGAAGCTCAAAGACTTACCTAGTTATCCTCATTATAGTAAAAAATAGACGATGAAGAAAAGGGGAAACAAGAATCGACATCGTGGCTTATACAAGTCATAGTGAAAGCTTAAGCTTACATAGAGAAGCAGGCACTATATAAATATTTTTAGGTCAACTTAAAGTAGAGAGTTTAGGAATAGTTGGGCCTCAACTGTGGAACTATAATATTATTGTCTTTGGCTCCTGCAATAGAGTTCCACAGTTGAGGCTCAAATATTGTAATAGTGAACTGCTTAGTATTGGTCTGGCATGAGGTGTGAACTGGCAACATTGAAGAGATGATGGGAGAGCAGAGGATACCTTATTAAAGCCTACAAAATTATCACTGGGATGGTGACAGTACAAATGGAGCGGATTTTGAATTTAGCACCCAACATACATACATAGGTATATAATATTATTTAAGAAATCAAAAGAAATATTATGGCAGAAATTCTTATGTGCAAAAGTTCAGTGTAAGCGTGAGCTATGAGAGCTAAAATATTAAGCATTAGGCATAAAGCCTAACTAACTTCCATTGGTTGTAACACAGACTGAACATCTTCTGAACCACTTTATGGGCTTATTACCAGTATTATGCTATCTTACTGCAATGTGATACCATTGTCCATTTGCATAAATTGAGACTCTGGAATGGTATAGTACTAATTGTGCTACAATGTACAATTTATTGGCTGTCCAAAACCAGCTAAAAGAGCTCATGGTGCTCCTACAAACGCTCTAAAGTCCGCCACTGTTTGTACTCGGACAGTGCTAGTTCTAAGACTAGATAAAAGATATAAAGGAGGAGGGTGACATTGATTGTCTTTGTAACGGCAGTGTCGTTAAACAGTAACAAGCTCCACACCCCATAGTCGATTCGGTGGCATGTTTGACCAGCATGTTTCACCCCGTAAATTTCTGGTTACGGCCTTGGCAGCCGGATTTGGCTTAAACTTGACAACTGATACTACCACATAATTTTATAGTATATTCATTATTATTCATTCATTCATTATTAGAATTTATATAGCGCCTCTTCAAGAAACTACTCAGAGGCGCTCCCAGCCCAGCCACGACCAAAGAAAAAAGATTTAAGAGACTTGAGAAATAGAGATTGACTGGTCAGATGGAGGAGATGGAGGTTTGAGGGGAGGTCATTCCAGATTGACGGTCCCACAACCGAGAAGGCTCGGCGCTGTCTGGTAGCTAAGCGAGCCCGTGGAACAAGCAGTTGTCCCTTCGCAGCGGAGCGAAGGGCCCGACGCGCTTCAATGTCAGAGACAGGACGACAGAGGACGCGCAGATAAGATGGAGCACAACCAAGAATACAGCGAGAAACAAGGGCAGCAATGCGGTAATTGATGCGTTGGGCTATTGGCAGCCAATGCAGCACATCACGCATGTAAGCAGAGACAGGCGAAAATTTAGGAATTCGCCCGATGAGTCGGGCAGCAGAGCGTAGAACCCGGTCTAACCGTCCCAGAACCCCAAGGGGAAGGCCAACAAGGATTGAGCAGCAATGGTCAATACGACTAGTTACAAAAGCGTGAACAAGCACAACTAGCGCATCATGGGAGAGAGAGCGAGCAATTACTCGAAGTTGACGAAGCTGATAATAACAGCTTCGAGCGACAAGATTAACATGCTGGGTGAGACTGAGTTCACAGTCAAGGGTGACACCCAGGTCACGGACCGTGGAAGAGAAAGTAACATCCGGAAACAGTTGAGCTAGCAGAGGCAGGTCAATATTCTCAAGTTGCCGACGGCCGCCCAGCCAAATGAATTGCGTTTTACTGGGATTTAAGAGAAGCCGGTTTGACGCCATCCAAGAGGAAAGGACGTCAACAGTCAGGCACATCAGGCGCACAGTGTTAACTGAGTCAAATGGGCTAGAGTGTATGTAAGCTTGAGTGTCATCAGCAAAGATTTGGTGAAGGAGCCCCTGGGACTCAAGTAGAGGACAGAGATCAGCCGTGTAGAGAAGATATAACAGAGGGCCAAGTACGGAGCCCTGAGGTACACCAAGGGGAGCAGGAACCCAGAGGGACCTAGAGGAACCAATAACCACACAGTTTGAACGGTCGGATAAGAAGGAACGCAGCCATTCTAGAGGCTGGCCAACTAGCCCAAAAGATGTAGAAAGACGCTGTAAGAGGATGGAGTGGTCCACAGAATCGAATGCAGAAGCGACATCGAAGAGAGCCAAGAGTGTAACCTGACCGTGGTCCATAGCAGAGTACAGGTCAGAAAGCAGCCTGAGCAGAAGGGTCTCTGTGGAGTGGTACCTCCGGAAGCCCGACTGCTGCGAAGGGATCAGTTCATTAACATCTAAATATGCAATCAACTGATTAGCAACAATGCGCTCTAGAAGTTTAGAGAGAAAAGTTACATTTGCAATCGGACGATAGTTATATTACATATTACAGTAATAGAGGCCTACTACAGTGTGACTCTACTGTCCGGAACGAGGCCGGAGAACAGCAGGTGACTACCAAAATTCCCTCCACTAACTTGAGTGCTGGCTGACTTAGGCAGCAGCAGGTTAGCCCAACTGAACCTTGGTCTCCCATATTAAAGCTGTGCCTGTAGTCAATATGGTTGGTCTCCAGTCAAGGTTCTTTGTGTGGATTGATCTTGGTTTGTAGGCAAACAAAGACCCTTGGTAGCCAATCTTGTCTGTAGGCTGTACGAACCAGGCAAGGGGAGACAAACCCATCTCCGCTGCCCCAGCCGAAGAGCCTACCTCCAGTCACACCTCTTTTTGGTTGAGCTGAATGCTTACGTGTCTGATACCCATAGCTTAGCCTAGGATAATTACATGCATAATGTGTATATAAGCCATTCTTTGTCATGACACGCCTCTGCTTTCTTGTCTGTCTATTGACCAAAGAAAAATTGCTGCACAGTGTGTCAAGTAGGCCTAATTTTTCAATGAAAATGTCAGAATTATATTCCCAAATTCAATGTATGTGTAAACTCACAAGCCTTAAAGCAGAAAGCAGAAAAAGAAAAGACATAAATCAGAGATTAAGGCACACAAACCACTTGCTTGTGTATGAATAATTATGCCATCACAGACACCGTTGTACGAAATTTTCATGTCAGTCGTCAATTGAAGCAAGATCGTCCACAAGATTTTTTACATTTCCCATGCAGTATGCCAATGTTGTGTTTGTTCTGTCTGTGTGTCTGTAAATGATCCGGTCTCTCACTCTGTCACTCACTCTGTCACTCACTCACTAACTCACTCATTCAGCCAACCAGGCAGGCACCAAGCCAGTCTGTCACTCAGTTAAGTCAGCCAATTAACAACACAAAAAGTCATGTACTGCACCTTTATAATTCCCATCGATATATTATAAGAAATTCAGACAATACATGTTATACATGGACAGATGCATCCTCCAGCTCAGATACAAATGTGTCTTTCTACGCTTTTCTAAAACAATTCATCCATTTATGAAATTAATTTTCCATCTTATACCTCATTGGTTAAGCATAGGCCCTAAATCAACTCATCTACCAGTCTAAGGAAATCGATTGCAAAAAAGAATCATAATTATGTCTTTAAAAAGTGCACAGGAAAATTGGAATTTTTTGATCTTTTCAAAAGCAAAAAGCTTATAGAAATAAGCTCAACAGGTGTAGGACATTATCCCCCATGGATATTATCCCCCAGACATTATCCCCCTGGACATTATCCCCCGGACATGATCCCCCCGACATTAGCCCCCCCCGGACATATTCCCCCGGGGTAGGACATCATCCCCCCAATCTATGAAATCATTGCCTAAAAATGATTAATAAAATATAACAAAGGCAATAATATACAATAATAACCGGTAATAATAAATTTTTATACCAATCTTCATAACAGGTGACTTTAACATTGACTTGTTAGCATCAGCCTGTCATTCTTCCACCAACAATTTTCTTGAATCCATGATGGCTCATCATTTCTTGCCATTGATCCTTCATCCTCCGAAGAATCACTCCCACTTCAAGTACAAATAGATAATATATTTACCAACTCTGGCTATTATGTGTCTGAATCTTACCGATCATCAGCTGGTTTCCTGAACAACCTGAATCACTCCAGAACTTAGGTAGGCCTAAGATTGAAATGACTAGACTAGTAACTCATGAAACTATTTTCATTTTTAAAGACTTATTAATTAAAACTGAATGCACATGTGTAAAGCAGTTATGCAATGAAAATAAAAACCAATTTGGCATATGTCTTTTTATGAAAATAATCAAACATAACTTTGACCAAGCATTCCACTTATACACAACAAATTTTAAAAAAACTCTTCAATACTCATCTATGACACAATGTTTACCTGCACCAACCCTACCACTAACCCTAACCGACCATCATGATGCCTAACCTGACCATAACCGACCCTCACGGTGACTAACCTTACCCTAACCGACTCTCACGATGCCTAACCAACCCTCATGGTGCCTAACCAACCCTCACGATGCCTAAACTATACGTCCTCACTCAGCTTCCTCCCACCGTCCACTTCGGTCATCCAACAGATTTGACCTCTTGGTTCCTCGGTCTAGAAATGTTATGGCTCAGTCTCGATCATTAATTTTGTCTCAATTGGTCCTTCTCTTTGGAATGCCCTTTCTCCTTCTGTTCGCTCTACACTTCTTTCTGGTAGTCTCTCCTCTGCTTTGTCTCTTCTCAAAACCTGTTTCTTCTCGCTGGGTCTTGCGCACTGGGAGCGCCTCTGAACGGTTCACCCTACTAGAGGCGCTTTATAAATGCTTAAATACAATACAATACAATACAATACAAATACATTAGGTTAGGTTTAGGTTAGGCATCGTGAGGGTCGGTTACGCATCGTGATGGTCGAGTTAAATTGTACTATTCATTAATATATCCTTATCTCTCGTATTGTAATTTAGTTTGGGCAACCCCATATAAATCCAGGCTCAATAAATTAGTACTTCTCCAAAACCGTGCAATACGTATCGTAGCTCTAGTTAAGCCTTTTGTTCACTCAACTCCTTCATTCCAATCATATAATTTATTAAAGTTTCACCAAATAATAACTTCCCATATAGGGTTCTTTATGTATCGGTTCACCCATGATTTTCTACCCCTTAACTTTACAGTACGACACTAATTAGTTGACACATCACGGGGAACTCGATAATTAGCCTAAGTTTAAACAAATTGTAGGCCTACCTGCACTTTGTGCAGCAAAGGGGGGGAATTGTCCGGGGGGTTAATGTCCTAGGCTAAATCAGGGGGGGAAGTGTCCGGGGGGGTTTTGTCCGGGGGGGTTTTGTCCATCACCACTTCCAACAAGGTTCTGATATACACTAGTGCTCTACTAGAAACTCCTCTCACTATCGTGCCATAGGCTATGCGCTCGATTAAACTCAAGAAAATTCCATATTAAATACACTGGACTAGGTGTATGGAACTAGATTCCTAATCATATTCAGCAGGCAACAAGTTTACTAAGGGCTAAGACACTGCTACGTGACTATTTGATTAATGACTGCAAAGACTCCAATGAAATCATTGCAATAAAATAGATCTATTAAACATACACATAGCACTGGACTTAACCACTCCTCCTCAGCTTCTCTTTAGGTCATATGTGTTGTTTTGTCTCTGATTAATTGATTACGTTGATTACTATTGTTTCACACTTTGAAATACTTGGATCAATAAATTGATTTGATTTGAATAAGAGGCTCACCTCTGAAATGGTTAAGTAGCTACTTATCAAATAGGCTGCAGTATCTTTATGTTAACCACTCCTCAGCTTCTCTTTTAGTGATATGTGGAGTTCCTGAAGGTTCAATATTGGGGCCATTGTTGCTTACATAATACATTCATTCATTCATTCATTTCAAGAATTTATATAGCGCCCCTTCAAGAAATTCACTTAGAAGCGCTCCCAGTCCAACCACGGTGAAACAAAAAAGTTTTAAGGAGCTTGTAGAACACAGACGACTCAACCCTAGGTAGCAGGCGTATCTGCAATGGGAGACTATTCCAGACAGATGGACCGACCTACAACTGAGAAAGCACGACGCTGGCAGGTTGATGTTTCAACACGTGGGACCAAAAGCCTGTGTAGAACACAGACGAGTCAGAAGACCAGAGTAGAACACAGACGAGTCAGCCCTAGGTAGCAGGCGTATCTGCAATGGGAGACTATTCCAGACAGATGGACCTACAACTGAGAAAGCACGACGCTGGCAGGTTGATGTTTCAACACGTGGGACCAAAAGCCAGTGTAGAACACAGACGAGTCAGAAGACCAGTGTAGAATACAGACGAGTCAGCCCTAGGTAGCATGCGTATCTGCAATGGGAGACTATTCCAGACAGATGGACCTACAACTGAGAAAGCACGACGCTGGCAGGTTGATGTTTCAACACGTGGGACCAAAAGCCAGTGTAGAACACAGACGAGTCAGAAGACCAGTGTAGAATACAGACGAGTCAGCCCTAGGTAGCATGCGTATCTGCAATGGGAGACTATTCCAGACAGATGGACCTACAACTGAGAAAGCACGACGCTGGCAGGTTGATGTTTCAACACGTGGGACCAAAAGCTTACCGCTAGAGGCAGAGCGAAGAGCTCTGCGAGCCAGGACAACAGATATTGGACAGCAGAGTTCACAGAGATAAGTCGGGGCACATCCAAGGAGACAACGCCAAACCAGGGTATACAATTTTGAAGCCACATGTGACATTTCAGAATAGATTAGATCATGATAATCAATTCATCATGATAATGTGGAAGCTAATGAAGTAGGCTACCGGTACTGAATAATTACTTCAGCTGTTAATGCTGGAAGATTTGGGAACATTCAAATCAGCTTCAAATCATATAATTTTTATATCAAATAAACTTAGCCAGCCAAATTCAAGTGAGCTTGAGAATGATGTATTTGAATTGAGTAAAATTGCATTAAGTTTTTCAGATACGATAATTGGCACTTTCATTCAACTTTGCATTTGAATTGAGTAAAATTGCATTAAGTTTTTCAGTTACTATGCATGGCACCTGCTTTGAACATGCATTTGAATTGAGTAAAATTGCATTGATTCAAGTTTTTCAGTTATGATACCTGGCAATTGCATTCCACTTTGCATTTGTATTGCATTAAGTTTTTCAGTTACGATATATGGTACTTGCATTCAACTTTGCATTTGTATTGCATTAGGTTTTTAAGTGATGATCATATTCAGTTTTTCAATTATTATACTTGGCACTTGCTTTCAACTTTGCATTTGAATTGAGTAAAATTGCATTAAGTTTTTCAGATTCGATAAGTGGCACTTTCATTCAACTTTGCTTTTGAATTGAGTAAAATTGCATTGCATTAAGTTTTTCAGTTACTATGCATGGCACTTGCTTTCAAGATGCATTTGAATTGAGTAAAATTGCATTGATTCAAGTTTTTCAGTTATGATACCTGGCACTTGCATTCAACTTTGCATTTGTATTGCATTAAGTGTCTCAGTTATGATGCATTGCACTTGCATTTAACTTTTGAATTGAGTAAAATTGCATTGCATCAAGTTTTTCAGTTACGATACCTGGCACTTCTGCATTTGTATTGCATTAAGTTTTTCAGTTACGATACCTGGCACTTGCATTCAACTTTGCATTTTTATTGCATTGTTTTTCAGTTATGATACATGGCACTTGCATTCAACTTTGCATTTGTATTGCATTAAGTTTTTCAGTTACGATACCTGGCACTTCTGCATTTGTATTGCATTACGTTTTTCAGTTACGATACCTGGCACTTGCATTCAACTTTGCATTTTTATTGCATTGTTTTTCAGTTATGATACATGGCACTTGCATTCAACTTTGCATTTGTATTGCATTGTTTTTCAGTTATGATACATGACACTTGCATTCAACTTTGCATTTGTATTGCATTGTTCTTCAGTTATGATACATGGCACTTGCATTCAACTTTGCATTTGCAAAGCAATCGTTTTTTCAATTATGATACCTGGCACTTGAATTTCACTTTGCATTTGTATTGCATTAAGTTTTGCAGTTACGATACATGGCACTTGCATTCAACTTTGCATTTGTATTGCATTGTTTTTCAGTTACGATACCTGGCACTTGCATTCAACTTTGCACTTGTATTGCATTGTTTTTCAGTTACGATACATGGCACTTGCATTGCATTTAACTTTGCATTTGTATTGCATTGTTTTTCAGTTATGATACATGGCACTTGCATTCAACTTTGCATTTGCATAGCAATCATTTTTACAGTTATGATACCTGGCACTTGCATTTAACCTTGCATTTGTATTGCATTAAGTTTTTCAGTTACGATACCTGGCACTCAGTTACGATACTCGACAGGGTGAGAATTGCCGGGGGTTGGGAGTTGGGGGGGTCAACCCCCATCTTTCTTAGAGCCCACATGTTAAAGTATGTTTCCCCCCCCCCCACCTATTTTAAGTGGATAATGGTCCAACCCTTCAGTTATTTTTCCACCATTCTCACACTGATACCTGGTACTAGCATTTATCTTTTCAGTTACGATACCTGGCACTTGCATTCAACTTTGCATTTGAATAGTGTCATACGACTATGACATAGTATTGATATTGTAAGCATATAGACGAAATTTAATATAAAATTGCATTGCATAGTGTTTTGCATTACGATGCTCGGTACTTTTATTTTACATTCCATTCGTAATGAGTTGTTTTGCTGTTTTACAAATTGTGATGCTAGGTGATATCTGTTGAGTTACACACAGACACACCATATATATATATATATATATATATATATATATATATATATATATATATATATATATATATATATACACACACACACACATAATTATATGCATACACAAACATTATACACCGACTTCCATACATGCCTATACATGCCTGCACTAGGCACTATTGCAAGAGATGGTGCATTATGGAGTGGTATAATACATATATATATATATATATGTATTTAACTATTTATGCATAATATATGCATGTGTGTGTGTTAAAGACACATAGCATAGATGTTACCTGTTTAATTGGTATTACACAGGCAAGTCCACTGTGTTGACAATGCTGTATTTCTGGATTTTTAAAGACTTGTTTGCATTGGGTGCAAAACCATATTTTTATGAATTAAAGATTGAACACTGATATTGCGTTATATACTTTTTTACTGTTGATATGAAAGTCTGCAAGAGATGGTGCATTATGGAGTGGTTACTAAACTGTTTTAAACAGTCATTAGATACAAAGAAATGTGAGAACTGTGCATGATTATGGGAAATGCTGTAGACCCCAAGTATGACTGTAGGTCGACATCTGATATCGACTGTGGATGACTTTGCGAAATGGTGTAGATTCCAAAGACTGTACGCAGTGGAGGTCCATATAGTTATGATTATTGAAACTGGATTGGTTATGGGATTATGCCATTTTAACGCATTACTATTAATCAGGGATATCATGAATATCATATATAGGCTTACATTAATAAGTTGGTCTCTGAAAAATTCTTAAAGATTTACATTACAATTAGTCAAACAAGTCATTCAATGCCAAGCATAGAAGCAGTCAAGTAACCAAAGTTGAGGAATTGTAAAACTTTTCGGCGGCCTATGGTTGTCATGCATAGCTAACGAATTTCGTAATAACAGCCACGAGTCCGCTGATTGATGTGCACTGAGAAACTATGCTACAGTGCATGCAGCATAACACACAAATCCCAGACAATTAAAAAAGGCACCTAAATAGGTAAATGCTTCTGGCAGTCCGCAACAACGGTGGAGGTAGGAGGGCTCTGATGATTGAAATGCATCCTACAACTTGCCAAATCTTGTTTTTCTCATGACCACATGTATTTCACACAAAAATTACACTGCTTTTTCACAAAGTTTAATCCATTTACTCTTCCCCTTCACACCCCTCGTTGTTTAAACTCCAAACATCATCCACCCAAGTCTGACTGTGTCAGTTTGGACCCTTCTCCTATTATTTTTTTAGTGATTAAGCACTTATGAACAAACCTGAAAGTAACCGACACATTGGGCCCGGATACTATAATTATTTCCGGCATTAAGTGGGGTCTACGTCTACTGCGGTATACATAATTTATGTGGAACGGTTGCACACAGCAAAAGCTAACCTACGCTAACCTTAAATTACTTAAAATGTAAATAAGAAATTATAATAAGCATAAAGGCAGGCACACAAATGAAAGGCGAGACTATAGAATGGGGGGCGACGTCTTGCTGAGCAATTGTGAGTGAAGGACTTGCTCAAGGTCGCTACGCGGCGACTAGAGGTGGATTCGAACCTCGACCCTTCCGGCTTCAAGGCAACGACGCCACTGTAACACCACCGCGCCCCACAATAATTTATTTTGACCAGCAAACGCACAGTAGTTAACAGAGGAAATAAACCTTCATGCAAAGTTATAACAACGTTCGCATAATAAAACTTCTTTTAGCAAAAGAATCAACTCTATGAAGTGTTAGATTATGTGGCCTGGGTCAAGTATTGTATGGAGTAAACTTTTGGGGAGGGAGGAGGTCGTAAAGAAGGTGGCAAGGTTTCGGAATGTGAGAGACAATTTGATATAAAATACCCATCCCATTATAATACATTTGTCTAAAACAGTATGGACAAATGAGTTGAACAATACATGATTTATTAACACAAATAATGGAATGATTTTTTTTAGCTATTGCGTAAAGATTACATGCCACAAAATGGTCGAACTAAAGACAAGCAAGAACTAGTGAGCAGCGGTGGCTCATTTTTACTAATTTTTAGTCTTAGCCTACAGTAACTATACCGCTTGAACTGAATATAATAAGCCTATATCGCTGGTTGTAAAGTTTACAATTTTTATGGAAAATTGCTACTTTCATCCATTCAACGCTCAAATATATTGAAATATTATTATAGCCTATAGCGTAAGTAAGTAAGTAGGCCTCTTAGCCGCCTCTATTCAACCAGCTGCATTCCACATCCTAGTGTTGAAACATATTATAGCCAGATTATTTTAAAATTTATTTAAATGCTACTGGAACCGCGCAGGATTACAGGAAAATCCAATAGGCTAACGTAGGCTACAAACCAACCATCACTTTGAACTGGCTGGGTTCTCCTTGTTAACGTAGACCTAATGGACCGTTTTGTGCATCTTTTAATAGGCCTAGGCCTAATGTTATTATTCGAACTGTGTTTGTTCTCGGTCATATAGGGCCTATATTTTTTCAATCTTACTTTAAAATAATTTAGATTAGCGTCTCTGAATCGAAATCTTAAAGATGCGCTGTATAAATTTTGGTAATAAATAAATAAATAAATTCCTAGTTGGTATGAATTAGGCTACAGCTTTTCCACGCTGTGGTCAACTAGGCCTAACTGTTACTAAGACACGGGCGTGCTATAGGCCCTCGAGGTGGAAAAAATTAGGGTCTAGGGGCCTATAGGCTATGGCCTATACGACTTGGGACATTGGTCGAATATACCTCTGCTAGGAACGCAATCTAAAGTAGTTGTGGCAAAGTTATGAATAGGCCCTACCATAAAAAGTGCATTAAGCATTAAAATGTGTAGGCCCCTATCTAAGGGAAGGATGTCTGCATACTTTCACTTATAATTAGGTCTGAGATTCCTGTATGCGTTAGAAATTAGGATTTATATAGAGGCCTAGTCGAGTGTCCCGCGACTTGTAATCGATTGTCTCTCTTTTGGTGAAGGCCCTTTGGAAATGCGGAAAAAGCGGACTTTCCTGAATAAAATTACATTTTTTATGGAAAGAATGGTAAATATTTTTACTATCAATGATTATTTTAGTGAAAATGCTACTAAAATTGGAGAAAAAAAATTTCTCCACGTTCGAATTTTCGCTACTTCGATCAACGACGACTATATGACATCCACTTGATATTTTTGTCAAAATGAAATTTGTGTGCAACATGGTGCGTGGTTAACTTTTTAATTTATATTGTACTTGTGGAGATAAGAAGGATGCCTCGGCTGTAAAAAATTTGGCAGTTGCCACTAATTTTTAAGCAAGTTATAGGTAAAACTTTAAAGAGGTAGGGAAGTTGCTTAAATTTCACTAAACTGCGCGTTTTCATAATTTCAACTTAATTTTTTCAAAAAAAACATACGCGTGGCGTATAGTACTAGATTTATGCTAAATTTTGCAATACTAACTTACTTTCCAACGTTGAAATTAAGTGTCGTATTTATTTAAATTAGATTCCTTCCAAACGAGTCTACCTCGTTTAAAGGCTTA
>OX243818.1:16561675-16616675 GCA_945859605.1 Lumbricus rubellus
TTTAATGCCTTGTTACTTTATTCTCTTGTTCTTTACTGTAACACTGTTGGTTTGGTGTAAGACATGACATCCGTCAGCAAAACATTTGGCATAATTGGCTAACACTATATAGTTACTTTGAACAAGTAACTGTAATCTGTAACTAGTTGCATTTTATTAAAAGTAAGTACTAATTACATGCAGTTACGTTTTGGTGTCCAGCAACTAGTTCCTTCTTAAAAAGGTAAATAGCCAACACAGATTAAAGATCAAGTACTGTAGTGCAATGTACTTTGTTGACAGTAGACTACTTCAACCTCAAATATTGATGACTAACACCACAGGCATTAGGTAGTGGCCACTTGCATCAGTGGCCACTGCCTTGCTAGAGGAATGTTTTGGGTGTTTGAAAATCCCCCACCCATTTGAAATAATGTAAAAGTGAAATAGTACATCTAGTAACACATGATTGAAGAACTAAGGATATATAATTTTGAAGCTCTTATTTATTTATATGTGACATATTACAATAGATTAGATCATGATGAAAATCAACTCATGATGATAATGGGAAGCTACGGAATAATTACACATGTACATCGGCTGAGTGTTAATACTGGAAGACTTGGGAACATTAACATCAAAATCATATCATATACAACAAATAATAAACTTTGCCAGCTAAATTCAAGTAGGCTTGAGAATGATGCACAGGATACTGTGGATCGACTCATGAGAAAAAGCTCAAAGACATCTAGTTATCCGCACTATAGTAAGACAGGGTGAGGAAGAAAATGGGAAACAAGAATCAACACTGGCTTATGCTATGTCGTAGTCAAAACTCACATACAGTACCAGGCTCTATATAATTGTTTTAGGCCAAATTTAAGCAGTTAAAAAGAGCTTAGGGAACTGGTGCCTCAGACAATAGAGCTCCACAATTTAGGCCCAGCTATACTAATAATTAATTGCATAGTATTGGTTTGGCATGAGGTGTGAACAAACAACATTGAAGATATGATGTAAGAGCAGAGGATACTTTATTGAAGCCTACAAGATTAATTATCACTTCGAAGGTGTAAGTGGAGCGGATTTTGAATTTAGCACCAAACAAGGCAACTCTGGTACACAGGTATAAATTATTTCAGAAATCGAAAGAAACATTATGGCAGAAATTTTTCAGTGCGAGTTCAGTGTAAGAGTTAGCTATGAGAGCTAGACTACTTTTCACTACTAAGCATTAGGCCTAAAGCATATAACTTGCACTGGTTCTAACACAGACTAAACTTCTTCTGAGCCACTTTATAGGCTTATTATGCTATGCTATTACAATACAATGACATTGGCCCATTAGGAAATTTATACTCTGGAATGGTATAGTATTAGTTGTGCTAAAATGTGTAATTTATTGGCTGTTGATGACGATGCGCCAAACGCCCTAAACTTCGCCACTGCTTGTACCTGACCCAAGCCTAGATAAAGGAGGAGGGCCACACTAATCATCTTTGTAATGGCATTGTCGTTAAACAGCCACAAGCTCCAAACCCCTTAGTCGATTCGGTGTCGTGACAAAGGTCGCGTGATCACCCCCACCACTTCAATAAAAGTGACATTGACAAGTGATACTACAGTTCGGAATCAGGCCAGAGAACAGGTGATCACCAAAATTCCCTCCACTAACTTCAGCGCTGAGTGACCGAAACATGCTGCCCGTGGAAGCTAAGCAGCACCAGGCTAGCCCAACTGCAGTCTCCCATGTATATTAAAGCTGTAGCCAAGATCTTCGTCTGTAGGCAATAAAAGAACTTTGGTAGTCAATCTTGGCTGTAGGCTGTATGAACCAGGCAAGAGGAAGCAAACCCAACTCAGCTGCCCCAGCCGAAGAGCCTACTTCCAGTTACACCTTTGGGGTCGAGTAGGCCTACCCGGCCGAACGTATACGTTTCTGACGCCCACAGCTTAGGATAATCACACTATAATGTAAGCCGTTCTTTGTCATGGCACGCCTCTGCTTGTCTGTCATAATTTACCGTCCATTGACCAAACAAAAAATTGCTGCACAGCGGGTCAAGTAATTTTCATAGAAATAGGCTATGCGAATTTTACTCCCAACTTCAATGTAGGCTATGTGTAAACTCACAAGTGTTAGAGTTTAAATAGCACAAAGGTGAAAAGAAAAAGAGACGAAACGGAGATTAAGGCACATAAACCACTTGTCTTGTGTATGAAGATGGCACCACAGACATCATTGTACAACTGATGTAAGACAACTGATGTAAGATCGTCTACAAGGGTTTTCACTTTCCCATGCATCCTTACATATCTTATTGTAACATAGTTTGGGCTTCTGCTTAAAAGTCACATCTTTCCAAGCTTATAATACTCCAAAAAATGGCCATTAGATTTATTGCAAGACTCCCGTATGGAGCCCACATTGAACCAGAATTTCATAGCCCGAGAATACTTAAGGCAGTTGAGATAAGGCATTTGCAAATTGGGATATTCATGTATAGAAATACACATAATCAATTGCCATCATTCTATAGAAATTACTTCCAACAGAATGCTAGAAGTCAGGATCGCCGCTTGAGAAATATAAGCCCATTCTATACCCCATTTGCTCCACTATTCCGAGGGTCCACTATTCCAAAGGTCCACTATTCCGATTTTTTAACAAAACAAATGTAGTAAACACTACAGAAAAAATTCAGAGAATGAACACATCCAAAGTGGGGAACGGACATTTACCCCCCTCCCGGACATATTCCGCCCCCGGACATATTCCCCCCGGACATTTACCCCCCCGGACGTTTCCCCCCCGTTTTTGACTAGGACATTTACCCCCCGGACAATTTACCCACTCTGTACATATTATAGGTTAGGCATCGTGAGGGTTGGTTAGGTTCACGTTAGGCATCGTGAGGGTCGATTAGGGTCAGGTTATGCATCGTGAGGGTCGGTTAGGGATAGGGTTAGTGCAGTCATTCATTAACATAGGTTCGACATCGTGATGGTCGGTTAGGGTCAGGTTAGGCATCGTGAGGGTCGGTTAGGGTTAGTGATAGGGTTAGTGCAGTCATCCATTAACATAGGTTCGACATCGTGATGGTCGGTTAGGGTCAGGTTAGGCATCGTGAGGGTCGGTTAGGGTTAGTGATAGGGTTAGTGCAGTCATCCATTAACATAGGTTAGGCATCGTGAGGGTCGGTTAGGGTCAGGTTATGCATCGTGAGGGTCGGTTAGGGTTAGTGGTAGGGTTAGTGCAGTCATCCATTAACATAGGTTAGGCATCGTGAGGGTCGGTTAGGGTCAGGTTATGCATCGTGAGGGTCGGTTAGGGTTAGTGATAGGGTTAGTGCAGTCATCCATTAACATAGGTTAGGCATCGTGAGGGTCGGTTAGGGTCAGGTTATGCATCGTGAGGGTCGGTTAGGGTTAGTGGTAGGGTTAGTGCAGTCATCCATTAACATAGGTTAGGCATCGTGAGGGTCGGTTAGGGTCAGGTTAGGCATCGTGAGGGTCGGTTAGGGTTAGTGATAGGGTTAGTGCAGTCATCCATTAACATAGGTTAGGCATCGTGAGGGTCGGTTAGGGTCAGGTTATGCATCGTGAGGGTCGGTTAGGGTTAGTGGTAGGGTTAGTGCAGTCATCCATTAACATAGGTTAGGCATCGTGAGGGTCGGTTAGGGTCAGGTTATGCATCGTGAGGGTCGGTTAGGGTTAGTGGTAGGGTTAGTGCAGTCGTTCATTAACATAGGGACCATTATGGGGGGAAAATGTCCTAGGTCGGGGGGGAAAACGTCCGGGGGGGTAAATGGCACAGATTGTACTGAAAAAGGTCCATTTTCCAAATTTATATGCGGACGTCCGCACTTGTCACGACCCCCCTCCCCCATGTCCGCATTTGTCTGCATTTGAATGACCCCCCCTCATTGCGGACGTCCTTTATGGACAACCCCTTATGATACCTGCACTTGCATTTAACTTTGCATTTGTATTGCATTGTTTTTCACTTACAATACCTGGCACTTGCATTCAACTTTGCATTATTTTGTATTGCATTGTTTTTCAGTTATGATACCTGCACTTGCATTTAACTTTGCATTTGTAATGCATTAAGTTTTTCAGTTACGATACATGGCACTTGCATTCAACTTTGCATTTGTATTGCATTGTTCTTCAGTTACGATACATGGGACTTGCATTCAACTTTGCATTTGCATAGCAATCATTTTCTCAGTTATGATACCTGGCACCTGCATTTAACTTTGCATTTGTATTGCATTAAGTTTTTCAGTTACGATACCTATCATTTGCATTCAACTTTGCATTTGTATTGCATTGTTTTTCAGTTACCATACATGGGACTTGCATTCAACTTTGCATTTGTATTGCATTGTTTTTCAGTTACGATACATGGCACTTGCATTGCATTTAACTTTGCATTTGCATTGCATTGTTCTTCAGTTACCATACATGGGACTTGCATTCAACTTTGCATTTGTATTGCATTGTTTTTCAGTTACCATACATGGGACTTGCATTCAACTTTGCATTTGTATTGCATTGTTTTTCAGTTACGATACATGGCACTTGCATTGCATTTAACTTTGCATTTGTATTGCATTGTTTTCAGTTATGATACATGGCACTTGCATTGCATTGTATTGTTATGATACATGGCACTTGCATTCAACTTTGCATTTGTATTGCATTAAGTTTTTCAGTTACGATACATGGGACTTGCATTCAACTTTGCAAAAACGTTCAATACGTATCATCGCTTGAGTTAAGCCTTTTTACTCACTCAACTCCTTTATTCCAATCATATAATTTATTAAAGTTTCACCAAATAATGACTTTCCAGATAGGGGTCTTTATGTATCGGTTCACCCATGATCTACTACCCCTTAACTTTACAGGATACTTCCAACAAGGATCTGATATACTACTACATATACACTACTACTCTACTAGAAACTCCTCTCACTATCGTGCCATATCCGCTCGATTAAACTCAAGAAAATTCCATATTAAATACACTGAACCTGGTGTATGGAACTAGAATACTAGATTCCTAATCATATTCAGCAGGCATCAAATTTACTAAGGGCTAATACACTGACTATTTGATTAATGACTGCAAAGATGTTTAACCTTGTAAGCACTGTTTTTGTTTGTGTTTTTAAAGTTAAGTTGACTACAATAATTGTCATTTCATTCTATTTTCAGCCTACTGTTTAATTCAAGATGTCAACCGTTTAGCCATCAATTAAAATGCCCATGTAAATAGGTGTCCCTGCTAGCGGGATAGGCCTACTCATCCCTTAGGACCTTCCTTGCTGCCATCCCATTATGTGAAGCATCTTGTACTATGACTATTGTTTATGGTTGATTGTTACAATAAATAAATTGAATTGAATTATAGATTCTTCGGCTATTGTGGCTTACTGCTAACAGCACTTTATTTTATTGGTCTTGCATAATCATTATCACCTAAACTTCACAGCCTAAGCAAGAATTTGGAAGTCAAATTCTTTTGTTGTCCTCCCAACCGACCCCAATGAAATCATTGCAATAAATAGATCTATTAAACACACACATAGCACTGGACTTAACGGCTCCTCCTCAGCTTCTCTTTTGGTGATATGTGTTGTTTTGTTACTGATTAATTGATTATGTTGATTACTATTGTTTCACGCTTTGAAATACTTGGATCAATAAATTGATTTGATTTGATTTGAAAAAGAGGCTCAGTGGCTCACCTCTGTATTGGTTCGGTAGCTACTTATCAAATAGGTTACATTATGTTTAAATTAACCACTCCTCGTCAGCTTCTCGTTTGGTGATAAAATTATGTGAAGTGACTCAAGGTTCAATATTGGGACCATTGTTGCTTACATTATACATAAATGATTTACAGTATGCGACAGCCTTAAAATTAATAATATTTACTGACGACATGAATACTTTTGCCATTGGGCATAGTCCCATCGTGCTATCTGAAACTCTGAATGCTGAACTCTAGTTCTCTGCAAACTTGTTATTTTTGAACTTAGATAAGACTAATTCTATGATTTTGGCAACTAGGGGATTCCTGACAAAGATTTCAATATATGTGTAAATGATATGCATCTATCTCGTGCATGTGAAACCAAAATTTCTGGCGTTCTATCACTGAAATCCTCAAACGGAATGAACATGTGGATATGGTGATAAGGTCATGGGCATTTTAGTTAAGGTTGGGCATTTACTACACATTGAACAACTTTATTATACCAAACCTTTGAGATTCGATAGACTGTTGGTTCTTATGCTATTAATCGGGTGTCTTTGTAGGTGTATGTGGTTTAAGATTATATACTACTGCATTATCATTTTTGTGGTAATAACAATAATAATAATAGTAATAGTAGTAGTAGTACTATGTCTATCACTATGACTGTTATCAGTTATGTCCTAGTTAAGTATTATTGAAAGCATGCATGAAAAAATAGTCAAAGACGAGGGGTCAGTGCAGTATAAGCTATTAGCTTTTCTTGGCTCCTGTTGCACTGTACTGGTTTTTCACGTTTGTACTATTTTACTTCCGTATGCAATAAGCAAAATCATTATTTAGTGTTGTCTGGCATTTTGCAGTGAAACCTGTAGGAATTGGTATATATTGACCCTTAGACTTGCTTGGAAGGTGGTAATCCTGTGCAGTCTGATAAGATCCAACAAAACTTCTCGCAACTTCAACCCACATCCATATTCATTCATTTCAAAAAGGCCAGAGACAGGTCGATAAAAGCTAGACAAGTATGATGGAGTACAATCAAGAAGGCATCACCAGCCACAATCTGGAAAGCGTATACTGCAGTTGTTATGCTGATTTTTTTCAAGTGCAGCAGTTTCTGATGCGTGGCAATCTGGAAAATGATAAAAATCAGAAGGGGGACATTGTCACTTTAAAAGTTCATATGAGAACTCAGCTGGAAGATCTTGTGAATGGGATATGGATGATTGTTTGCTTGTTTGCTCAAATTCAACAGTTTCTCCTTGAAAGTGACAACTTCTTTCGGTATATCAAGTTGATTATTATCAGTTGTACAATGTACACCAACATGTATTTGGAGTCCGAACAAATCCTCTGGAACACTTCCTCCAGACGCACCCCGTAATTGTCTGCATGAATTTTTCTACCGGGGCATTTCAGTAGAACAATTCCCGGATAGTTCTCCAAAATTTACCCCAAAATTAAACAATTATATCTGTACAGACTTCAATAGTGCTTTCATGTCTGAAGGTGGAAATTTCTAAGATATTAATGCTTTCACTATTGTTTACTTAACTAGACTAAAAACTTTTGCTTATAAACAAAATACTAATATTTTGCAATTTTTTACATTGTATCACTGAAATCCATTCTTAGAATATAATTTATTTCATTTATGACCTATTTAAAACCAATGCAATGTTAGTTGATATTAAATATATTTGAAATAGTGTTTGTGTAATTTTAACAAATAATGTGAATACTATGAGTTATGATGCTAATGACATGGTGGACTGGTGGTGTAGGGACAATATTTAAGTGAATGTAAGGCAAAGATGAGATCAAATGAAGATGTACCCTGTAATATTGATGGGGACGTCCGGTGGAATTTATCTGGGGGAGATGTTCAGTGGAGGTACTAGGGAATCTATGGGAGAAATGTTCATGGGGATCCACTATATTCAACTATTTCATTAAAGGTTGGGGAAGTTTTTTGTCTGGCACACGTTGGAAGCAGGCTGCTTCCATTTCCCCAACCGTGTAGGCCTGGATATAACTCTAAACTGTGGATTTAAACAGTGTGCTGTCCTATCTCCAGTTCTGTTTGCTGTTTATGACATAATAATTATTGGACAGATAAGTCGGTGCAGGATCCAGGCAGAATTGATTATACATACTTGGGGTGCTTCATGTATACTGATAACCTCTAAATTTTTTCCTCAATATTACTGTGTGATCTCCAAACTAAATTTGACATTTGCTGTGTTGAGTTAGAAATATATGAAGCTAATAGTAGCAAAATCAGTAATTATATACATGTAGATTGGAATATTATATGGTATGGGGGTATATAATTTATGTGTAAGAACATTAGTGCGAACGGATGCAGGACATTATCTCCTGGACAAAACACCCCTGTACAAAGCACCTATGAATAAACCCTCAGACAAAAATCCTCAATTTTGCCTAGGACATACTTCCCCCCGGACATTGCCCCTCCACTGTGCAAAAGCCTATTTCTGTAGTTAACTGATAAAGCCCAAGGTACCTACCCTGCGGCTGAAAGGTGACGACCATACCCACTACACCACCGCGCCCCCAAGTCATAGGACTAAAATTGGTCAAAGGACGATTGGTCATAAGGTCTGTCTGTCATATGCGCCACAAATAAATGACATGAATCTTACTTTTAAAACAAATAAACCATTGACAAAATAGGCAATATTCTTTAAATAATTTATTGCATAAAGCCTGTCAATTAGGAATAATCAGCATTTTTAGAAAATTATATAATTAGTGTATATCAAGAAATTTAATAGAGTTTAACACATTTTTCTTTACATTACATGTTATATAAATGATATTGCAAATGTTAGTTGGTGTTTTAACCTCTTCAATAAGTATATAATCGATTATAGCTATAATTGACTAATTTATCCTTGTAAAATTATGCCCAATCGACCATTTAACCAACTGAAAGTCGTATGATCAATCCTCCTATGACCAGTAGTCCTATGACCAGTAGTCCTATGACCAATACTCTGTATATCAAGCTAGTACTTGCTAGTGTTATTTAGGACAACAATGAAGACTTGCCAATATCATCAAGTCCTAGATTTAGAGACTTGTTATAGGCATTCACATTCAAAATGTATTTGTAATGAACAAATTATGGAAATTGTCTATCAGAATGACCATATGTAAAAGTAAGAACCTGAAATATTCAAGTCATGACACGTCTAAGTTCATTCACCGCAGTTCGTTCAGCTGTGTATAGTTTTCATGTTTAGTAGACTATACAAATACGCACAATTCGTTTATAGAATATTTGACCCATTTTATTTATTTATTCATCCATTTCTATAGCGCCCCTTCAAGCTCTCTGCTCAGAGGCGCTCCCGACTACAGCGCGGACACTGCATCGGAGTTTCACACCGAAGCGCTGAGCAATTGTGAGTGAAGGACTTGCCCAAGGTCCTTACGCGGTTGAGGGTGGATTCGAACCTCGAACCTTCAGGCTTCAAGGCAACGACGCCACCACTAGACCACCGCGCCCCACATATTGACCCATATTGATATAGCTGAGATAGCTCATGAGAAACTTTGGACTAGTGAAATAAACTTTTCTTCTATCTATGCTTTTATGCGCAGTTTTAATGTATGGTATAAAATATACAGTGTATGTCTTACACTGAATGTTTATGTCCAACCCTGGGGTTTCGTCCGGGGTAGTTTGCCCAGAGGAGTTAATGTGCGTTCACCAGAGTCACCATAGCAAAATATCAGTTATGTGAAATTTGTAGATGAATAAAATCTATGCTGTTTTCTATATGCAGTCAAGTCATTTAAACTTAGTCTACATGGTATGCATGTGAAATTTTATAGGCTAATTAATTCTTTGTGCAACAAACGCCACCAATTAAGTGAACCAGTTTTATTACAATTGGATAGTGCCCATTGTAAATCAGCTCTCCTCTGTGGATAAGAAGCTGTCAACTATAGCAACACGAGCTGAACGCTTTAGAGTAGATGCACACTTTTTGCACAGTTTTGTAATTTGTAACATTTTCGATATCTTTCACAGTTGTATTGTGAACAACTTGCGTACATGAAAGAATCTTAAAGACTGTTGGTTATACAGAAGGTTGTGATTTATTGAGAAATGCCTTTTCATGACTAATATGTCAGATTTCTGATGCGTTTGTCTCAAACACCCTAAGTGATTGAGTTTTTGTTGTTGTTTATCATGCTCTTATGCTACCAATGCTTAGAGAATTAATCACTTTACCGGTTGTCCCGATTATAGTCATCAATTTTGTATACGATTATAAGCCTGTCAGCCAGTAAAGGGGTTTAAGATTGATTTTGTAAGGAGATTTGGACTATGTTATCACTTTCTAGTTAATATAATATAATAGAGGTAGATTAACAGTTACTGCACTGAGAATGCTATAAAGCTGCTTGACTATAACGTCACGGACTCACGGTGTTTGATGTGAGTACCAGACTAGTTGATGACCTTCAATGCTTAGGTTAGTAACCAGATCTAACCAAACCTTATGTAAGTAAATTGGCATATTTGTTATGCTGTATTTATAGTTTTTTAATAGTGCTTGCCTTGTTACTGTGCTAATGCTAAACCATATTTGGCATATTGAAGATTGATCTTACTGTACATAATGTTTTTATCCTTGATCTGAAACTGTCAGAGATGGTACATTCTTGAATGGAGAGGAAATGTGTTTGAAGCAGTTATTAGGAGACTAGAAGAACAATGTTTAACAATCTGATGAGGACTATAGGAAATTCTGTTAACTCATAGTGTGACTGCAGGTCATTACCGATATTGACACTGGTTTGGTTGACAGTATAATACTACTTGAATGAAGAGCCTACTATGTGGGGGAATTGAAGCAGACTGCTTTCAACTTGTGTTGGTTGAGTTCCCCCAAGCCCCTAACAAAATAGTTGAGTACAGAAGACTTCCATGAACATTTCCCCTGAGATATCCCCTGCACCCCCCCAAGTAAATTTCCCCCGGACATACCCCGGTAGATTTTCATTTAATTTAACTTTTGCCTTACACTCACTTAAATTTGTCCCTGCACCTGTATGCCATTCCAATTATAACTCATAATTAATTAAATTATTTGTTCAAATTTTGTTTTACGCAATCACAACCAAATGAACTTTACTATTATTTTAGTGATTGGCCTAAACGGTAAGAAATAACTGTACATTAATACTTTTGTTCATGGCAAGGTTTTTAGTCTGTTTAGGTAAACATTAATGAAAGCCTTAGAAGCTTGGTTGGTCATCAATTAAATTTCAACAATTAATCACAGCAAATGTTTTAGGAATTATCACCCTAAAAATTAAAGCACTATTTCAGTCTGTACAGATATAAATTGTACTCTTTGCATACATTTATGGAGATATCAGGGATTTGTCCTTTTGAACGTTCGGGAAAAAATCCAGGGGAAATTATGGTGGGTGTCCAGGTAAATATCCAGATGATTTGTCCGGATCATGAAATAGAGTGTGGCTGTACATTGTACAATGGACAGTACTCGACTTGATATACCAAAAGAAGTCGTCACCTTCAAGCATAAACTGTTGAACTTGGCAATCATTCACATCACATTCGCAATATATTTCAGCTGAGTCGTTATCTGACGTTTAGACAATCCGAATGAGAGTAATACTGAGACACAAGCCACCACTTCTGAGTTGTTGCATTTGCAGGTTGTACAATGTACATGCATGAGAAACTGCTGTATTTGAAAGAAACAGCATAACAACTGCAGCAGGTGCTATTCCAGATTATACAGAAGTAATTAAAGAAAGTTTTATGGTGACAACTAGCTCTTATGAACACTTGTTGCAGAACTTTCTCTGTCAGTCACTGTAACCTGGTTGAGACTGACGTCACTGATTAGTTGCATGCAGCGGATTTCAGCTGAAGCTGCCAAAAACTGATATTTTGCTGAATGCTGGACCTTACAAGACTAGAATTCACACAATATAAAGAGCTTCATGAATTTTCACAGTGCTATTCAACTTTTTATCCAGAATGTGCAATTTTGTTTAAATGACAGGTTAAAATGCTACCATTACAGTGTGCAAATAAAGAAAAAAATAACGGGAACGTGACATTAATTGAAGTCTTAAACCATGTCTCTAAGCATGGAAGCGATGAGTAATTTTGTGAAGATAAACCTTAAAATGCTACAGTGTGCAAATCCATTTTTTTACAATTGGAATACAATCTCTGAAGTCTTAAACCATGACCCTTCTTGAATGCATTAATCTGGGCTATATATATATATATATATATATATATATATATATTTAATTGTGTAATATACAATGTCAGTCAATTTCATGTATGGTACAAGGAAAATAAGGCAATGTTGAGGAACTGTACAAGTTGACGTTGCTTCTGGTTGTCATGCAGTGCACAAGTGACACCACCACCTCAAAATATATTAGGAAATATAATATATTTATGGTCATATCACTAGACAACAACACATTTCAGTCCTCACAGCCCTCCTATCTCCACCAGTTGTTCACTGTTCAAGCACTTCGTTCAGCCCGTTCCTCTTTCACCCTAACACTGTTCCATCACCTCATTACTAAAATGCACAAATCAATCCAGAGCCACAGATGACACAATCTTTGGAACAAGTTTCCACCAGTTTTATAATTACACATCTAATCAGATCCATCCTACAAACTCACCATAAATCTGAGCTTTTGTTATCTCACCACAGGTCTAGCTTTCAACCAAAATTAAAATTGTACTGCTTTTTCATAAATCTTACCCATTTCACATCTCTCACAGTTTCTACTCCAAATACCATCCACCTGAACCGGCTGACTGCCTTCCTGACTCTTTCGATTTGGACCCTTAGCCAGTAGATTTTGTTCTCACTCAGTGCTTAATCTGAACAAGACTGGTTCAGTGGTTCCTATGACTTCACTTTGGGCAATACTGGAAATGGCGGTCCAAAATTATTTAACATTAAATAAATCTATATCTCATGAAGGCTATAAACATGACGTGTCGTAATAGTGCGGTGTATTGGATGGGCGAATAGAAACGATGTTATTTTTGTACTCCA
Organism: Lumbricus rubellus; assembly: GCA_945859605.1. NCBI lineage: Eukaryota > Metazoa > Annelida > Clitellata > Crassiclitellata > Lumbricidae > Lumbricus > Lumbricus rubellus. Next base: position 16,574,540 of record OX243818.1, read on the forward strand.
CACTTTTAAAATGGCCGATAGACCTCCAGCGTCATGAACTGTTTGTAATGCTGTACTACCACGCATTAGCAGTGTTTGATTCAACACCTAGAGAATTTTATGGAACTATTCATAACAATAGTTTGGAGTGGTTACAACAACTGGTCCACCGAAATAGAGGCCGGAATAATGAAAAAGCATTTGAGAAATAGAAGCTGATGAAATGGAGGCTGATTGATGAAAAAATGCAAGTGAAATAGAAGCTGGATGGAATGAAGGTATTTTAGATCTGAAATAGAAACTGGACTGATTTTAAAATTTTAAAAAAATTTATGGATGCTGGATGGTTTTTTTTATTGATGAAATAAGCTGGATTTAAGGAAAAGCGATTAAGAAATGGAAGCTGGATGAAGGTTCTTTATTAATGAAATAGAGGCTGGATTGGTGAAAAAAACGATTAAGAAATGGTAGGCTGGTAGCTGGATAAAGGTTCTTTATTGATGAAATAAAAGCTTGAGCCTGGATCATGGCCTTTATATTCATTTTGTTTGTCAACCCAATACTACATACAGATAGTTACTCTTATAATTATTTGGGGCCGCCGTTTCAAGTATTGCCCGCTTTTGTAGGTGCTGTCAAATTTTAGAGTTTACGATTTGCGATAACCGTAGGCCTATCTTCGAGAACTCTGTTATTCCACCATAGGAGTTCAGCGTCGATCCACACTTCGATGGGCGAACCAAGTTGAACTTCTGGTTCCCCACTTGCGGACATCCGACAGCGTCGATCGTTCTCTGTTGCTGATCCTACCACATGGAATGCTCTCCCTGTTAGGCCTACATTGCGTTTAACTCCCAGAGGTCACTCCGCCCTGTTCTTTAAGAACCTAAAAACTGTTTTATTTACGCGCGGTTGGGCCGGGAGCGCTTCTGAGCAGTGATTCCGTTAAGGTCTGAAATCTTGGAGTCATGGACGCGCGACATCCAAAAAATTGGAGTCCACGCCAAATGGATAAGAGTCATGGACTCCACACCCATCCATTTTTGGAGTCCCATCAAGCCATAGCAGGCTAGATGTAAAAAAATTCCGAACTTCTTATAATAGGCCTATATTATAGGCAACAAAGGGCCCAACCATTATTACGTAACCTAAGCAAAAAATCGCACTTTTAACCTGCTCATTCTATTGCAACTCGTACATTTTGAGAGTCCCCCCACATGTATGCGTACGTACAATTTAGCTCTACCCTCCCCGTTGTACAAAAGTTAATTTAACTAAAATCAGCTATAAAACATTCATTTGTTAGCCAAAAATGCGATATTGTGGCTTCAAAGTAGGCCTACCAGGGCAACAAAATTTTACACTGGCCGATAACCAACGCAATCTTTTCGACGATAATTTATACTTTTCAAGGAAAACATTTAAGCATGTCCTTTTTTCCATTAATTTTCTTGATTTTTAAGACATAATACAACGACGGCCATCATCACTTTTAAGCCAGGAGCGCATTAGGCCTATATGAGAACGCTATAATTGTGACATTAATTTTAGGCCTAGATTGTAGGCTGCGTCACTCACTAACAACTCGGAAATTAAATATTCATAAATAGGTCATTACATAAAATTATCTACCATTCACCAGTCAGTTTGTGTCTTTATAGGTCAGTGTATACGAAAATTTATAGGCCCACGCAATGCATAAACTGAGACAGTGACATATTATGCGGACCCCACGGTTATTTTTTATTGGTGTCCCATGGACGCACCGTTAATTTATTTGTGCGTCCAGCTACAATTTCCCAGACTCTGATCACGACCCCTAAACCTAATTACTTAAAATGCCATACAAATAAACATCACAGCAAGCACAAAAGAATATGTTTTGCTTTTCACAGGCAATTGTTTATTGTTACAAACTAATTATAATGTAAAATTATGTTCGACGACTTTCAAAAATTAATAGAGACCGCAATGCCTATAACTATTACCACTAGAGGCGCCAGATAATTATTATGAACGCGGATGTTCGTCACACGACGTTACCAGTGAATGCAATAATAGGCTAGGTCTTGGAGTGTGACAATTTAATATTAAAGACCCATCCCATTACCTAAAAAATAGTACGCATAAATAAACTAAACAATCCATAACTTACGATCACCCATAATGAAGTGATTGCCAAGAAATTATAGCTATTTGCGCGAACACTACAGGCTAGGCTACAAATAGCCTAATATTCTGCACAAAATGGTCAAACTAATAACAAGAAATACCTAGTCGTCCCAGTGGCTCATTTTCAACAATTTTTTGTTTGAATACCGCTTGCATTGAACGATGTCACCTGTTGTAATGTTTAGAATAATTTTTATTAAATGGGGAAACCGCTGCTTTTATCCATTTTAGGTCTACTTGTTTTTTAAAGCGCTGTCGTCTTTGCTATAAATTAGGTCTAAACTGTATTAGACCTTAGGCAACAGTGTACCCTATAGGTCTACGTATTTGCCAAAGTTGTTTGACGCAGACTATTATAACGTCACGATGCCTGACCTGTTAGGCTACATAGGCTAGTCTAATCATTGGTTAGGCCTAATATCCTTGAACGCTTAATCCAAATAATTTACTATCTAGCGTTAGTAAGTAAGTGAGCCTCTATTCAACCAGCTGCACGCATTCCAGTGTTCAGACATCAAAATTATTATAGGCCTAGTCTAAAAAGCAAGTTTATTTTAGGCCTAAACATTTCATTAAAACGCTGCATGAAATTTATTATGTAGCGTTAGTAAGTAAGTGGGTATCTATTCCCTTTGACTCGACGCAGCGTTCGCGAATAATATGGTGCCCCGCGTTTGGCTTTCGAGTGGCGCTTTGGAAGTTTGGATGACACGATTACGATTCCAATTAGGCTAGGCCTACGAAAAACGGCCTTGGTGTACCGTATAGGGTGGAAGATAGATAGGCCCTATAGGGTATAGTTGTGGCAAAGTTATGAATGCGGTAGGCCTAAAACGTGTCTTATGCATTAAAATCTTTACCTAACGGAAAGGTTTCTGCATTCTTTCACTTATTAATAGATATGATATTCCAGTAGGGGTTAGAAATTACGTTTTATATAGGCTACATTCGTTCCTACCTCCCTAATAACGTTCCTCCCTCCTAATAAAATGTTTCCCTCTCTTTTGGGTGAACGTCATCCAAAAACGCGGAAAAAGCGGAGTTTCCTGAGTAACATTACATTTTTTATGGAAAGAATTGTTAATATTTTTACTATCAATGATTATTTTAGCGAAAATTGCAATAATATCGAAAAAACGAAACTTTCTGCAAGCTTTGATTTTCAGTCCTTCGATCTACAACGACTGTATGACAACCACTTGATATTTTTGTCAAAATGAAATTTGTGTGCAACATGGTGCGTGGTTAACTTCTTAATTTATATTGTACCTGTGGGGATAAGAAGGATGCCTCGGCTGTACAAAAATTGGCAGTTGCCATTCATTTTTAAGCAAGTTATAGGCAAAACTTTAAAGTGGTAGGGAAGCTGCTTAAATTTCACTTTACTGCGCGTTTTCACAGTTTTAACTTTTTTTCTTCATAAAAACGATATGCGTGGCGGATAGTGCTAGATTTAGGTTACATTTTGCAATACTAACTTACTTTCTAACGTTTACTTTAAATGTCGAATTTATGTAAATGAGAAATTATTGAAACGTTCCTACCTCATTTAAAGGCTTAGAGAGAAGAGAGAGAGAGAGAGAGAGAGAGAGAGAGAGAGAGAGAGAGAGAGAGAGAGAGAGAGAGAGAGAGAGAGAGAGAGAGAGAGAGAGAGAGGACCGAGACAGAGAAAGACGTAAGATTAACTGTTAACATATAATATTTTTAACGGCAGTCAGCCATGTAAGAAATAGTTCAAGACTTAGCTGGCCTTCTGTAACAGGGCTCAAACTAGCGGGTAGCTCTTAACCACTAATCGTGTGCTCGATGCTCATTGTCTAGCTGGCCTTAAGCTCCATGATGTGGTACGGGCTACTACGCTGTCTCGTCTGCTTTATGCAGCTCCTGCATGGTGGGGGTATGCTAGGCAGCAAGAAAGGGACAGGCTCCAAGCCATAATGAATAGACTTATTCGCCAGCATTATATTTCGGGGGATACTCCAACATTTGAAGAACTCTGTCGCCATGCTGATAACAGTTTGTTTTCATCGGTTCTGACAAGACCAGGCCATGCCTTCCACGAGTTGCTTCCACCAGCGAAACAAACGGGTTATGCCCTGCGCCCCAGACACCATGACCGGGTACTTCCACGAGCAGACAATCAAATGAGAAAGACATTTATAACTAGAATGTTATTTACATATTAATTAGTTTGTTTAGTTTTAATAATTTTTTTGTTTTATGTTAAATTTGTATGTGATACTTGTTCACCAGAGTGCTGTTTGGCAGCTGGTTAAGAAATAAAGAATATACTTACTTACTTACTTTACGAAACATCGCGAAAACCTTATCAAATTGGTCTTGCATCGTCAAAAACCTTAGTGAATTGTCTTACATTGTTTAAAACCTGGTCACTTTGGTCTTGCATCGTCTAAATCCGTATCACATTGTATTGTATTGTATTTAAACATTTATAAAGCACCTCTATAGTAGGGTAAACTGTTCAGAGGCGCTCCCAGTGCGCAAGGCCCCGCAAGAAGAGACAAAGCAGATGAGAGAGACTGCCAGACAGAAGTATAGAGCATTCCAGAGAGAAGGAATTGAGACAAATGATCGAGACTGAGCCATAGCAGTTCTTGACCGAGGAACCAAGATGTCAGAACTTTTGTATGGTGGGAGGAAGCTGAGTGAGGAGTGAGGACGGAGTATAACATTAGTCAGATCTTTTGGGGGGGCAAGACCCCGTTGAACCTTTAGGATCAGAGTGAGGATCTTAAATTGTGTGCGAGCAGGGAGAGGAGGCATCACAACGCAACTGTGTGCTCATTGACCGTTCATCGTTTGTCCTCTTCTCAATTGAAATTTAGCCTATTAATTTCCATTATTTTCATTACACAGGGACTGGATGCATTGAGTGACTACGCCATTTCCTTTCACTACGTCAGCCCACAAGACATGTACCTCATGGAATACTTCGTCTACCAACTGAACCCTTACGGAATCATCAAAGGACTTCAGAACCTCAACCAAATTCAACCGAATGCCACGACTTAATTAACAGAAAGGACAGTTGGAAATCTGCAATCTCAACAATGTGTACGAGAGTGCGATTAATAGGAAAGGAATTAGGGCCTACGTTATATCCATGGTCGGTAACCATCAAAAGGTTGTATAACGGTAACCCTGTAGCTGTGTTGGCTATGGTCCTATTCGTGCATCGTGGTCTCGATGAAGGCAAAAAGTCTTTAGATTTTATTGCAGTAGGGCTATGTTGAAATAAAACTGTTGCCAATATCGTTCATTCGACAAATCGTTGTCTCATCTGCACAATGTCATGTCTCTAAACCTTGATAAAACTAATATAAAATGTCTGTCAATATTGAGAAACAGAGTATAACTATATATACGAGCCTTTTCTATTGTTGGTCCCGCTATCTGGAATGGCCTCCCGTGGGCAAACCTTGCGACTTATGCCTAGACTAAATTCGCCTGCTTTTTATAACTTTTTTTAGCTGTGGCTGGGCTGTGAGCGCCTAGGAGAAGGTGTCTTGAAAAGGTGCTATATAAATCCTCGAACTGAATGAATGAATGAAGTAGAGTGTCATCTGCTATATAAATTGCTAGGGTGCATAATATTATAGATGAACTCTAATCTTGGAAAGTACATTTTTACTGATATAATTATCTCTACAAAAGTTGGCTATAAGCTATAGGTATAATTTCTCGGATCCGTCACTTCCTACCATGTCACCATCGCATGATCGCTGTACGGTTATATTATTCGCCTTTAATCACACTGCAATCTTATGTGGGCAAATATAGGGATAACCTAAATCACACTCGGTTGGCCAGTCTGATAAATTTTGATAACTTTACAGAGAAACGCGCTCTGAGAATAACATGCGACACACTCATCGGAAATTTATTTTATATCTATATAGCCTACTTGGGTATTTATTGCCTTTTGAATATATTAACAAATAGTTTCAAGTGTGGCTATTTGTAATTAAGGTTCATAGTCTCATAGACACTTATTATTTATCGGTTGGTTTTAGTCATTGATTTCAAGTAAACTTCCGATGTTCATGTCTACTTAGCACGTTCTTCTAAAACGTTTCACCAACAGAGCAATGAGAGCATGCATAAAAACTTTATCATTAGGAAATACAGTGTTAGACTTTATGGGCCGATGCTTGGGAACTCCTTGATGCTCGAATATGCATGTCTCCCATCATTTCACCAGTTTGAACACAGATTTTGCATTTTATCATTTTATGTCTACACTAAATTAACATCTTAACTAAATATATATGTATGGTTGTATTTGTAATGATCATTTTTCAAAATGTTGCCACTGGTAAAGTTCGTTATGTGCGCTCTTGTCTGTGAGTTTACGTGTGTTGAAAAAAAACTAACCATGGACATTGGACAATTGCTATCAAGCAGATATGGTCAGATAACTGATGTACATGTAGCTATCCATTGAAGTGGTAATTAGCCCATGATCTCATTTGTGTCATATGCATTTTTTATGACTAAGTGCGTGCTGTATTCTTTCATTGTTTTGACTTGTTTTTCTGTTGTTTTCTCTTCTTCTGTTTTATTTAGTTATTTTTATTGTTGTTTCTGTACGAGTAACCTTGCCTGCTATTTATGGACACTGTGCCTAGATCTATTATAAGTCAATAAATATGTAGTATAGGTTGATGAATTGATAAGTAGGCTATGATTGTCTAATGACTGTAGTTGTATAATAGCTGACCCTGCTAGAGGAACCTTTGGTTCTTTTCGGATTAGACCTATGCCCATTGTCACTGAATGTACAATGACCGCCATTGTGTTATGCCTGAAATGTTTTGGTGAGCAATAAAACCATTTCGATTGATTAACTGATTGCTTGATTGATTTATTGATTGATTGTTTGGGGACAGAAAGAGGAAACAATATTGACAAATAATGCGTATAATTGATTTATAACTCAAAGTGCTCGTATCATTTGGGAAGGTATGGTCGAATGGTCTTGCTGATCCGCTTTGATATTCCCTGCAAATGACCTTCATCCTCTGGATATTTTCAGTCCCTCGGAAATTCTCATCATGAAGCAGATGAAGGTATGGAGGAGCTGAGACCATCGCTTGCTACATTATAAAGAATTGATAACTAATGACTACTCCCAATGATTATAATGATTGAGAGAACACTGATATACGGTGAAAGTCCACGACTCTTGAATTTTGTTCGATTTCTGCATTTTGAGATCGTGAAACTATGCTCAAATATCAAATTGTATCCAGTAAAGTAAGATACCTGTACATTCAGGGATGGGCAAATTACAGGGCAACATGTAATTGAATTACAAATTACCAATTACTGAAGAAAATGTAATTGAATTACAAATTACTTTGACTCAGAGCCTCAAATTACAAAATTACAAATTAAGTAATTTCAATTACATGAATTACAAATTACTTTGGGGCTCAAATCAATGGAATAAAAAAAGCTCAGGCAGGAAGTGCATGCCTTTTCCCCTTATTTCTATGTATATTATTATTTATTGCGTAAGAAAACGTCTATTTAGCTTTCTTTAAGAAACAGCAGCTGTTTAACTAAATTGTTTGATAGCAGTCGTCTGTTGGGCCTTTACAATCATGCCTGTAAAACTATAAAGAGCCTCTATAATCTCGACTGGTGCAGACCAAGGCAGGGCAGCGTTAAATCGAAAAAACATATTTTTAGCAGTTGGATAGCTATGAGGCATTGCTTGTTCCCTTTCTGACGTCTTCTATATGCTGCAAGATTTCTATATCATTTTTGTTTTGTGCTAGTTGACTTTGTGATCACTGCATGCTGCACACTAAAACCATAAAATTCTTCATCTTCTCCTTTATGACCAGTCTAGATGTTCAGTATTTTTCGCTATTGGTGGCATTTTCAGATGTCGTTACTAGCAATTCATAATTATAATAATTGTTCTTTTAGTTTGGTCTGCACACTATAGCTGCACACTATAGCTGCACACTATAGCTGCACACTATAGCTTAAAATATGGACGAGTCACATACTGTCACAAGGATCGTACGTAGGCTATTTACCAAACAATCTTAACAAAGTTGCATTCAAAAGTAATTTGATTTTGCCGAATGTAATTGAAATTACAAATTACAGGAAGAAATGTAATTGAATTACAAATTACAAATTACTTTTATATGGAGCAGCAAATTACAAATTACCAATTACAATTGTAATTTAAATTACGTAATTTCAATTACTCAATTAAATTACTGCCCATCCCTGTGTACATTCTACCATTTAAGAGCTTTCCAATGGCATTAAACATGCTAACATAATTACGATCAAAGGTTGGAGTTTAAAAGCATTTAGAATTTGGACACAAGGTATTTGTCCCATCTGCCTCTTTCTTCTTCCTGGGTGTCGGTTCAAGAACTGAAACTTTGCTTCTGTACAGAGGCATAAACCTGCAAGCGCACGACGTCAATTATTCCGGATTTTTTTCGGGCTGAAGCAAACTCTTGCCCCCCTCCACTGCTGAAATGTCCCTTAATTACGCCTATGACCATCAATCTCCGAAGCCAAGATAAAGTAGGAGGGTGCCGACTGCCGAGGTGGCCTCGCAACCCACCCTGGTAAAAACTCTACGCAGCAGAGACAATGCAACAAATAGTGCATTGTCCGATGTGCATTTGTGATTTGATTTGTTTCTCTGGTTGCCGAATAAATGAATTGAAAGGGAACGTTCGAGCCACATTGTTGGTTGCTGCGTGTCGTCAGACATTATTTGGAAAGACGTCTAGTTAGTTGCTTTATGCTTTCGCTGCATACACTGGCATGCACATACAGTGATCCATCAGTGAACAGCGCGAAAAGCGACGCGCGGACCTAACCATTTATTATCTGGTATCTTGAACGTCGCCAGAACACCTGCGATCTTACGATGACGAACGCCGATTTCATTAGTACATCTCGTATTGTAGGCTAATAATAACGAAGTTGTTGGCCCTATGTACTCAGCGCTCGTAAATAAGTTTGTGCCCCGGGATTGGCTTTCGAGTGGCGCTCCATAGAAGTGTTGATATTACGCATATAATTATACTATTATAGTCTGCATGGGTGTCCCCGATAAATGGATTTTTTCACGTAAAATGAGAACACTGCTAGGTTTTGTATTTCCCCTTCTGCTCGGGTTTTCCATTGGCCTGCTGCTCTCCTATTCAGTTGTTACAAGACGTTCGACACTTCACACGATAGACGGCGCTGATTGGTCAACAGATTTAAACGGAAATGAAAGCGAACCGGAAGAAATCATGCGGTCAGAAGTCACCACAAATTTCAACCAGATTTTCTTCAATGATAGTCAGTTCCACGGAGGTAAGCTATATTTTATATTGTTACGTGTACACTCGTAGCGTTTTGAGCGTTCACTCATATGCTCACCTAACCTATAGCCTACGTGACGATATCAGGTGTAGACCCGGACATGGTCCTTGGGTCTTGCACGTGAGAGGGAAAGGTGTGGCGAGTTGGCGCCATCACGAGCTTTCGTGGAAGAGTCTGACGATAGAGTACAGTCTGAGTCTTAGTCGCCTCGTTGGTGAGACTGGTTGTTTGGTGTTCCTGAGACGTATAGAAGTACGAGGCGGGGGTCCAGACTATCCAGAGGGGCAAATGCCCCCATTTCGGGCAAGTCTGTTTTTCAGACCCGGATAAATTGTAAAAAGCTAGAAATAGTATTTTTCACAAGGTTTGAACCCGATGACTAAAAAAGGTCCTCAACTTTTTCCTGGGTAATTTTGGGCAAGTATGTTTTTCGGGCAAGCAGACCCGGGGAAATGGTTTTTAAAAAGAAAAAATAGTATTTTTCACGAGATTTCAACCCGATGACTAAAAATAGGTCCTCAACTTTTTTGACTGGAAAAAAATAGTATTTCCACCACGAGATTTATTTTTCGGGCAGAAGTAAAATCTTGATCCCTCACTGCTGAAATCTCCCGTACGACTATGATGAGATGACTTCCCTGTTGGTGGGTCATGAAACGTTTTCCCTCCTACGACGTTCAGAAGCCGTCGTTCGGTTTGTCGCGAGTTTGGTTCGTCTTCACCGGTGTGTCGGTTCTGCTTTGCTGTCGTGAATAGCTTTTGTCTAAGTATTTAAAAAACTCTGTATTTAATTAAGCGCTGTAGCTTACATATTGTTTTTAAAATGACTTAAATGAATTTGGGAACTAGCGTGATTTCTTCTTAGACTCGAGCTAACAAATGACGGCCCGTCCGGATGAATTTTTTTCGTGCAGATAGTCTAACGAATGAGAACCGTTTCGGTTCATCGGTTGTAGGTCGTGCGATAAATTTTGGTAGAAGATTCTAACAAGATAGAAAGTCCACTCGGATGAAAATTTCATCCGGATGGACTTTCTGTTTTCGCGCAGTGAGCCAACAAACGTAGGTAGTTTGGTCGGGAGATAAATTTGGGGCGAAGATTTTCTAGCAAATCAGAGTCCGTCCAGCTGAATTTTGTAGCCTTGTAGGGTGTGCGTAGATGTGGTAAGTTCAGGCGACGCATACATGTGTGCACCTACGTTTTGTCCATGTGGTGACAGTTTTGTTCGTTCGTCCGTCAGTCAGGTAGGCCTAGGCTATAGTTCGTTAAATTTTGTTGAGCCGTTCGGTGGCTTGTTAGACCATAATATAAGAAATGGTTTTATGAAGTTGAAAATTTGCCGTTTGACATGCGGCCGTCAATGAAATGTGTCAGTTAAACTTTGAACAATTTGCGAGAACGGTGAAATTTGCCAAAATTTTGCAGCTGTTTTTAGAAATTCTAGAAATGTGTAGGGTGGTTCGTGTGATAATTTTTTGCGTAAGGTGTGCTGGAGTAGGCTACACAAAGGAATTTGTATTTGTAATTGCGTATAGTGTACGTTCCTGGGGAAAATGCAATCTGGGATTAGTCTAGAACTCTAGATGAGAAAAGAGCGAAGGCTAAGAAATATCAGTAAGCTTACTAAGCTTATGCGAAATATCGTGCAGAGCGTAGGTTATTGCTTAAGTTTCCGAAGAATTACAAGCCACCTATGTCCATTTTACAAGATTCGTGGGAGGAACATTTGGAACAAGCCAGGGCTAAGTCGAAACTGGCTAATGTATAGAAACAGGTATCTTTTGGCGGTGAACAAAATTAATATGTCCGACAGTCTGAGGATGAGTCTCGCGCACTGAACGATATCAGGTTGGGATCAAAGTGCAAAACTGCAAATGTTTGTAGATAGGCCTATGTTCTGCAGGAGAATGATGTTGCGGCGGCGCACGAGGTCGTTGAAAATGATGTACATTGTTGTACAAGATGTTTCTGAAATAATAGACGAACAGGTGTACATACGAAGAGGAGTGTGTGCAATCGATGTCCGTTCAATGATTTTTGTCTCTCGAATTGACTGACACGGATGATGTGTTCACCGTTGCGTGTAGCCTGCGTGAATTGAGTGTTGATAGCCCGTGTGATGTGTGCGATGAAGCGTGGATACATTAATGAATCGAATGTTTCTGTCTCTGAAAATGCGTTGTGTGCGATCGAGTCGAATGCATGGTTCTTTGAATACACAGGTTGGCCCGCTGATTTAGGCAGCTGGCTCATTTTAACACGGAATGGGGAATTTCTGACGTCATGCGCCTAGTCGGACCGACTTCTACACATGCGTTTTATTAATGTTCAATCAGTTGTAGCTATGTAATCTGTTAACAGAACATGACATAAAAATGGTTTTAAGTGGTTCATACCAATGCTAGCTAATTTCCCCTTAAACGAAATTTTAAGTGGGGCGTCACCCATCGTTGAGAATTAAATGGATGGCCAAAAATGTTCAAGAGTAAACAGTCCTGTAATAGAGAGTAGCCTACTTGGAGTTAAGGTTAGTGTCGTCATTTATAGCCTGCTGTAGACTATAATATGCTACGGTTCCCGATACTATAGCCTGGGACTAATATCTAAGGGATAAGAAACCGACGAAAATTGTCATTTTTGAACGCTCTTTGGTTGTAGTTGGCAACTTGCCAATTTTGCTTGCATACGGGAATTATGCTGGACCGGCCTCAATCTGGACGCCAGCCTCATTCTGGAGCGGCTTCATTCTGGACCGGCCTCAGCGCCTCACTCGGCCATTTTGATTTCTTGTGTTTACGACTCGATTCGAAAAATTGAAAACCTGACTGTAACCTAGGTTAAGACGAGTTATTGTATTTAATAAAGTTTGCAAACGAATAATCAAACTTCGAAACGACGTAAGCTTATCTCGCACTTTTTACTTTTTCTATGCTAAAAGTTCCCCTGCTAAACACACGGATATCGCCCACAGACATCGCCCGTGACACATCATAAGAAACGATCTCTGATTGGCGGACGCGCTGCGGCTTCCTATCCCTTCAAATATTAGTCCCAGCTATAGCTTTGATATTGAATCCATCGTCCTTGTATTCTTTACAGACGATACAACTGTAGCCGACAGACTCTACGAAGCTGTCCGAATTCTGTGTCTTGTCATGACCCACCGTGAAAATCACGAGACAAAGGCCATTCATGTCAACGCAACTTGGGGCAAACGATGTTCCAAACTTCTGTTTGTAACCGGTTCCGCGTACGATGACCTACCAACGCTTATTTTGAATGTAACGGACGGGCGCTGTCACCTTGGCAACAAGACGCGTGAGGCGTTTGACCACGCCTACAAAAACTACTTGACCGACTTTGATTGGTTCCTGAAGGCCGATGACGACTCTTACGTCATCATGGAAAACCTGCGCTACTTTCTGTCGGCGGAGGATCACAACTCCCCCGTGTTCTTCGGTCACACGTTTGCAAAGCACATGAAGCAGGGTTACGCGAGTGGCGGAGCGGGGTACGTAGCGAGCAGAGAAGCCGTGAAGAGGTACGGGCAGAGAAATAAGTACATCCGGGGTTGTACATTTGATAGCGGAGATGAAGATGTAGATTTTGGGCTGTGTATGGAGGCGTTAGGAGTGAGACTTGGAGATTCGCTTGATGCTTTCGGGAGGACTAGGTTTCACTGCCTTCCGGCAACAGATCACATTAACGGACATTATCCATCTTGGTACAACACATCCGACAAGTATAAAGGAACGAAGATGGTATGAATGTTGATCGATGTCAACTAATACATTATGTATCCGTGAAATGTGCAAATTATGCCTTCGCCCGTGCAGGCACAAGGTATCTGTGGATATATGATATTGGTGTAAGAGGCATTGCTCTTGAAAATAGAATGCGTCAGGTCTCGTGTAATGGTTCATCTTCCAAAGCCAATCTGATCAAATCTGGTGTCACACGATGTTCTAGCTATTCTTGGACCCGTCCTATTTTTACTTTTTTATCAATGACCTTCCTAACGCCCCATTCACTGCGCTTTGTTCTATTTGCTGACGATACTAACATTTTTGCCTCCAATAAATATATATGAATCACTTTTTCAGTTGAATCATGAGCTCTCACACGTTGTTGATTGGGAGGGAGGGAGGATGGGAGGGAGGGAATGAGGGAGGGGAGTCAGTATTTGTATGCCTGTATCATGATGTACGTGCGTGTGTGTATGTGTGTACGTGTTTACCGCTTGTCCGTTTGTCGCATCGTCCGTTGTTCCATCTTAAGCATGCCAATTGATTATTTATTATTGGCGTTATTTTCGTTACACAGGGAGTGGATGCATTGAGTGACTACGCCATTTCCTTCCACCACATCAGGCCGCAAAACATGTACCTAATAGAATTCGTCGTCTACCATCTGAATCCTTACGGAATCATCAAAGGACTTCAGAACCTCAACCAAATTCTACCGGATGCTACGACTTAATTAAGAGAGGAAAACTCTTACTAGAAGACTCTAATCTCAGCCGTATAGGTGTTTAAAAGTTTTTAAAACTTAAATTTTAAAAAACTTCGTTTTTATTTTGTTTCTTGTCGTTTTATTTCGCTTTTTATATTTTTTATGTAACTTTATTTTATTTATTTGCTGTGTGTTATTATTTTCATGAATTTCATTTTTCTGATAGGCTATTAATTTTCTTATGATTTCACTGCACTCTCAAAGATTCAACTAACTAAAGTCTTTATTTAATTGTTTGACGTCATCATTTTAGAAATACATGTAAGCTATAGAAGTTAATACAAGAAATTAAATTTATAATAGTTATTTTAATATAAACTTCTTAGACCTATAAGTAACAATAATTTTAAGTACAATACATAATTTACTGCACAATAACAGCCTTTACTTAATTCTGATTGGATTTTAATTGCTTTAAATATGTTAACCAGAATGATCTTATGTGGACCTATGTCTACAATTTAAATTTGAAAAGATTTCAATATCTTTATTTTTTCTCAATCTGATATCATCATTTCGACATTGCTGAAACAAACTTAGACGGGCGATGGCTCGGTGAGTCTGTGTTGCAAAGTATTACATAGGATACAAATGGCAGCATAGGACTGCACAACAAATTTTCGTTCGCGCCATCATGCAACGAAACAACAACAAGAGACAACGGTGAAGTCTCACACACAACAGTAGCTGTTGTCAGCCTCGACTGTACAACCAGCGTTGCCACTCCTTGGGTTTTTTCACAAGATCTTGAGTTTTTCGATGCGAACTTGGGAAATGGGTTTTTTTCGGGAGGAACTTGGGTTTTTTGCTTGGGTTTTTATCGACCAAAAATCTTGGTTTTTCGATCCGAATTTGGGTTTTTTGGGAAGAACTTGGGTTTTTGCTTCTTTTTTTGGTGGAAAATCCTGAAAGTGTGGACATTTTGGAAAGATTTGGACCGGATGACTAAAAAATAGATCATCAGAATCTTTCGGACAGGAAATTGGAAGATTTTTTGGTCCGGACGACTAAAAAAAATAAGGTCATCAAAATTTTCGGACGGGAAATTGAAGGCTTCTTTGGCCCGGACGACTAAAATAATTAGGTCATCAGAATTTTTGGTCAGGAATTGTGGACATTTTCGAAGATTTTGGCAACTTGGGTTTTCTTGGGTTTTTTCGACCCTCCAACTTGGGTTTTTTCATTTTTTAGAGTGGCAACGCTGTGTACAACGGAAATGTTTCATTGTTTCAATGACCTTCCTAACGCCCCATTCACTGCGCTTTGTTCTATTTGCTGACGATACTAACATTTTTGCCTCCAATAAATATATATGAATCACTTTTTCAGTTGAATCATGAGCTCTCACACGTTGTTGATTGGGAGGGAGGGAGGATGGGAGGGAGGGAATGAGGGAGGGGAGTCAGTATTTGTATGCCTGTATCATGATGTACGTGCGTGTGTGTATGTGTGTACGTGTTTACCGCTTGTCCGTTTGTCGCATCGTCCGTTGTTCCATCTTAAGCATGCCAATTGATTATTTATTATTGGCGTTATTTTCGTTACACAGGGAGTGGATGCATTGAGTGACTACGCCATTTCCTTCCACCACATCAGGCCGCAAAACATGTACCTAATAGAATTCGTCGTCTACCATCTGAATCCTTACGGAATCATCAAAGGACTTCAGAACCTCAACCAAATTCTACCGGATGCTACGACTTAATTAAGAGAGGAAAACTCTTACTAGAAGACTCTAATCTCAGCCGTATAGGTGTTTAAAAGTTTTTAAAACTTAAATTTTAAAAAACTTCGTTTTTATTTTGTTTCTTGTCGTTTTATTTCGCTTTTTATATTTTTTATGTAACTTTATTTTATTTATTTGCTGTGTGTTATTATTTTCATGAATTTCATTTTTCTGATAGGCTATTAATTTTCTTATGATTTCACTGCACTCTCAAAGATTCAACTAACTAAAGTCTTTATTTAATTGTTTGACGTCATCATTTTAGAAATACATGTAAGCTATAGAAGTTAATACAAGAAATTAAATTTATAATAGTTATTTTAATATAAACTTCTTAGACCTATAAGTAACAATAATTTTAAGTACAATACATAATTTACTGCACAATAACAGCCTTTACTTAATTCTGATTGGATTTTAATTGCTTTAAATATGTTAACCAGAATGATCTTATGTGGACCTATGTCTACAATTTAAATTTGAAAAGATTTCAATATCTTTATTTTTTCTCAATCTGATATCATCATTTCGACATTGCTGAAACAAACTTAGACGGGCGATGGCTCGGTGAGTCTGTGTTGCAAAGTATTACATAGGATACAAATGGCAGCATAGGACTGCACAACAAATTTTCGTTCGCGCCATCATGCAACGAAACAACAACAAGAGACAACGGTGAAGTCTCACACACAACAGTAGCTGTTGTCAGCCTCGACTGTACAACCAGCGTTGCCACTCCTTGGGTTTTTTCACAAGATCTTGAGTTTTTCGATGCGAACTTGGGAAATGGGTTTTTTTCGGGAGGAACTTGGGTTTTTTGCTTGGGTTTTTATCGACCAAAAATCTTGGTTTTTCGATCCGAATTTGGGTTTTTTGGGAAGAACTTGGGTTTTTGCTTCTTTTTTTGGTGGAAAATCCTGAAAGTGTGGACATTTTGGAAAGATTTGGACCGGATGACTAAAAAATAGATCATCAGAATCTTTCGGACAGGAAATTGGAAGATTTTTTGGTCCGGACGACTAAAAAAAATAAGGTCATCAAAATTTTCGGACGGGAAATTGAAGGCTTCTTTGGCCCGGACGACTAAAATAATTAGGTCATCAGAATTTTTGGTCAGGAATTGTGGACATTTTCGAAGATTTTGGCAACTTGGGTTTTCTTGGGTTTTTTCGACCCTCCAACTTGGGTTTTTTCATTTTTTAGAGTGGCAACGCTGTGTACAACGGAAATGTTTCATTGTTTCAATGACCTTCCTAACGCCCCATTCACTGCGCTTTGTTCTATTTGCTGACGATACTAACATTTTTGCCTCCAATAAATATATATGAATCACTTTTTCAGTTGAATCATGAGCTCTCACACGTTGTTGATTGGGAGGGAGGGAGGATGGGAGGGAGGGAATGAGGGAGGGGAGTCAGTATTTGTATGCCTGTATCATGATGTACGTGCGTGTGTGTATGTGTGTACGTGTTTACCGCTTGTCCGTTTGTCGCATCGTCCGTTGTTCCATCTTAAGCATGCCAATTGATTATTTATTATTGGCGTTATTTTCGTTACACAGGGAGTGGATGCATTGAGTGACTACGCCATTTCCTTCCACCACATCAGGCCGCAAAACATGTACCTAATAGAATTCGTCGTCTACCATCTGAATCCTTACGGAATCATCAAAGGACTTCAGAACCTCAACCAAATTCTACCGGATGCTACGACTTAATTAAGAGAGGAAAACTCTTACTAGAAGACTCTAATCTCAGCCGTATAGGTGTTTAAAAGTTTTTAAAACTTAAATTTTAAAAAACTTCGTTTTTATTTTGTTTCTTGTCGTTTTATTTCGCTTTTTATATTTTTTATGTAACTTTATTTTATTTATTTGCTGTGTGTTATTATTTTCATGAATTTCATTTTTCTGATAGGCTATTAATTTTCTTATGATTTCACTGCACTCTCAAAGATTCAACTAACTAAAGTCTTTATTTAATTGTTTGACGTCATCATTTTAGAAATACATGTAAGCTATAGAAGTTAATACAAGAAATTAAATTTATAATAGTTATTTTAATATAAACTTCTTAGACCTATAAGTAACAATAATTTTAAGTACAATACATAATTTACTGCACAATAACAGCCTTTACTTAATTCTGATTGGATTTTAATTGCTTTAAATATGTTAACCAGAATGATCTTATGTGGACCTATGTCTACAATTTAAATTTGAAAAGATTTCAATATCTTTATTTTTTCTCAATCTGATATCATCATTTCGACATTGCTGAAACAAACTTAGACGGGCGATGGCTCGGTGAGTCTGTGTTGCAAAGTATTACATAGGATACAAATGGCAGCATAGGACTGCACAACAAATTTTCGTTCGCGCCATCATGCAACGAAACAACAACAAGAGACAACGGTGAAGTCTCACACACAACAGTAGCTGTTGTCAGCCTCGACTGTACAACCAGCGTTGCCACTCCTTGGGTTTTTTCACAAGATCTTGAGTTTTTCGATGCGAACTTGGGAAATGGGTTTTTTTCGGGAGGAACTTGGGTTTTTTGCTTGGGTTTTTATCGACCAAAAATCTTGGTTTTTCGATCCGAATTTGGGTTTTTTGGGAAGAACTTGGGTTTTTGCTTCTTTTTTTGGTGGAAAATCCTGAAAGTGTGGACATTTTGGAAAGATTTGGACCGGATGACTAAAAAATAGATCATCAGAATCTTTCGGACAGGAAATTGGAAGATTTTTTGGTCCGGACGACTAAAAAAAATAAGGTCATCAAAATTTTCGGACGGGAAATTGAAGGCTTCTTTGGCCCGGACGACTAAAATAATTAGGTCATCAGAATTTTTGGTCAGGAATTGTGGACATTTTCGAAGATTTTGGCAACTTGGGTTTTCTTGGGTTTTTTCGACCCTCCAACTTGGGTTTTTTCATTTTTTAGAGTGGCAACGCTGTGTACAACGGAAATGTTTCATTGTTTCAATGACCTTCCTAACGCCCCATTCACTGCGCTTTGTTCTATTTGCTGACGATACTAACATTTTTGCCTCCAATAAATATATATGAATCACTTTTTCAGTTGAATCATGAGCTCTCACACGTTGTTGATTGGGAGGGAGGGAGGATGGGAGGGAGGGAATGAGGGAGGGGAGTCAGTATTTGTATGCCTGTATCATGATGTACGTGCGTGTGTGTATGTGTGTACGTGTTTACCGCTTGTCCGTTTGTCGCATCGTCCGTTGTTCCATCTTAAGCATGCCAATTGATTATTTATTATTGGCGTTATTTTCGTTACACAGGGAGTGGATGCATTGAGTGACTACGCCATTTCCTTCCACCACATCAGGCCGCAAAACATGTACCTAATAGAATTCGTCGTCTACCATCTGAATCCTTACGGAATCATCAAAGGACTTCAGAACCTCAACCAAATTCTACCGGATGCTACGACTTAATTAAGAGAGGAAAACTCTTACTAGAAGACTCTAATTTCAGCCGTATAGGTGTTTAAAAGTTTTTAAAACTTAAATTTTAAAAAACTTCGTTTTTATTTTGTTTCTTGTCGTTTTATTTCGCTTTTTATATTTTTTATGTAACTTTATTTTATTTATTTGCTGTGTGTTATTATTTTCATGAATTTCATTTTTCTGATAGGCTATTAATTTTCTTATGATTTCACTGCACTCTCAAAGATTCAACTAACTAAAGTCTTTATTTAATTGTTTGACGTCATCATTTTAGAAATACATGTAAGCTATAGAAGTTAATACAAGAAATTAAATTTATAATAGTTATTTTAATATAAACTTCTTAGACCTATAAGTAACAATAATTTTAAGTACAATACATAATTTACTGCACAATAACAGCCTTTACTTAATTCTGATTGGATTTTAATTGCTTTAAATATGTTAACCAGAATGATCTTATGTGGACCTATGTCTACAATTTAAATTTGAAAAGATTTCAATATCTTTATTTTTTCTCAATCTGATATCATCATTTCGACATTGCTGAAACAAACTTAGACGGACGATGGCTCGGTGAGTCTGTGTTGCAAAGTATTACATAGGATACAAATGGCAGCATAGGACTGCACAACAAATTTTCGTTCGCGCCATCATGCAACGAAACAACAACAAGAGACAACGGTGAAGTCTCACACACAACAGTAGCTGTTGTCAGCCTCGACTGTACAACCAGCGTTGCCACTCCTTGGGTTTTTTCACAAGATCTTGGCCCTCTTGGGTTTTTCGATGCGAACTTGGGAAATGGGTTTTTTTTCGGGAGGAACTTGGGTTTTTTGCTTGGGTTTTTATCGACCAAAAAATCTTGGTTTTTCGATCCGAATTTGGGTTTTTTGGGAAGAACTTGGGTTTTTGCTTCTTTTTTGGTGGAAAATCCTGAAAGTGTGGACATTTTGGAAAGATTTGGACCGGATGACTAAAAAATAGATCATCAGAATCTTTCGGACAGGAAATTGGAAGATTTTTTGGTCCGGACGACTAAAAAAAATAAGGTCATCAAAATTTTCGGACGGGAAATTGAAGGCTTCTTTGGCCCGGACGACTAAAATAATTAGGTCATCAGAATTTTTGGTCAGGAATTGTGGACATTTTCGAAGATTTTGGCAACTTGGGTTTTCTTGGGTTTTTTCGACCCTCCAACTTGGGTTTTTTCATTTTTTAGAGTGGCAACGCTGTGTACAACGGAAATGTTTCATTCTCGCTTACAGGCAACCAAGTAACCACAACAGACAACGGCAAATTCACATAAACATTCACTGTTGAGGCAACGTCAACATTCACTTCAGAAACATAGAGTGAATTAAAATTTTCACTCGAGTCGAAAATCTCTTTCGCTTGAGAAAATGGTCCTTGCCTTAACTTTAGTATAACTTATAAAGCTACTACGCACGAACGATTTCGCGCCATCTTCACAAACAATGTCTTCATGCAAACATGCAATCAAGTTGTGAACAAATTCATTAATCCGCAACAGATCAATTTCCTGCAACAATATAATATCTGTCATACACCCAACGACGTCGTCTTAAATGTCTACGAACTTTCGAGCTACATTGTTGGATGCTGTCGTCAGACATAATTTGGAAAGAGGTCTACATCTATTGTTAGTTGCTTTCTTTGCATGCTTTCGCATGAACGGACGGTGATCGTCGGTGAACCACCTGTGAACAGCCGCAACAGCGTCAAAAGCGACGCGTGTAACCTAACGCGTAACGTAGGCCTACGTGCTGCTTTGGCCAGCATTCAGCAGTCCCAATTAAGAGAAAGCAATCGATTTCCAAACGGACATAATTTATAAGAGTTTTTGCTTTTAGATGCTAATGTAATTTTTTTTAATGCGGTGCATGGCGACGACAGGTTCAAAACATAGCTATTGCTGAGGGGTTAGTCGATTGGCCAGTCATCATAGACGGAGACTTGGGCGGAGACTTGGAGGAGACGAACGAGTGGCGCCGACGGAATTACGGAAGGACGCGAGATTTTGGGCTGAAGAATATCTGACGACCTTTTTTAGTCATCCGCCGGCCGAAATTTCCTGGAAGATACCCATTTTTCCCGTCAAAAAAGTTGCCTTTTTTAGTCATCCGAGGAAATTTCATGGAAAAAGACCCATTTCCCCCCTAAAAAGTTGATGACCTTTTTAAAGTCATAACACTCAACAATTGGGGAGGGGGACAAATATATGGGCCGTCCCCCAACACATTCATTGAGGGGACCGTCCCTCTGGTCCCCCTAAGTCTCCGCCAATGCCAGTCATTATGCGTTATGCGACTCGGACAATATAGGCCTATTATATGACACCTGTTGACATCGTAACGATCTCATGGCGTGCTGATCTGTTGAATTTGAATCTAGCTTGCGCCAACAGAGACATTGATCAATAAAGGAATATTATCTTGTAATCTCAACTTTGCATCAGACTGCGTGTTTTCCTGAGCATAAAACTCTTGTAGAGTGATTGCTCATGGGCGCTATAGAAATGCTGCTACATAGGATGTTCAATTGTTCATTATTATCTGGCATCTATAGAGTGTCGCCTGAACATCTGCGATCTTACGATTACGAACGCTGATTTCATTAGTAGCGTACTTCTCGTAGTGTACATGTAATAATGACGCTGTAAGCCCTATATACATGTAATTATTCAGCCATCGTAAATAAATTGGTGCCCCGCGCTTGGCTTTCGAGTGGCGCTTTATAAAGGTGTTGAAATTACGATTGTATAGGCCTACCGTAGTCTGTTTGGAAGTACTAAATAACTGGATAGCATTCCCGTAAAAATGGGAACGTTGCCTGGATTTGTATTTCCCCTTCTGCTCGGGTTTTCTCTTGGCCTGCTGCTCTCCTATTCAGTTGTCACAAAACGCTCGACACTTAACACGATAGAGGGCGTTGATTGGTCACCAGATTTAAACGGAAAAGAGAGCGAACCGGATGGAATCGTGCAGCCAGAAGTCATCACAAATTTCGACCAGATTTCCTTCACTGATATATATAGTCAGTTACACGGAGGTAAGCTATGATACATGTATCATCATCATCATCATCATCATCATCATCATCATCATCATCATCATCATCATCATTATCATCGTCATCATCGTCATCATCACCACAAACCCTAGGCGCAACGCCCGCAGGTGTCCGACGCCACTCTCTGTCTGAGTCTGTCTCGTGTCATCTCCCAGTTTCTACAGGCTAGCAGGTCTACTCCATACCACTATATCTTGAAGCAGGTGGAATGCCTTGTCTGCTTGAAGAGAGTGTTAGGAAAGAGGCATGAAGGACAACCAGTGGGACAAGCCCGTTTTGTGTCCAAAGCCCTCTCCACCGGTCTGTCCTGACCGACCTGTGCATGTCTGCTTCACATCATGACAACTTGAAGCAACTGGGTCGCTCTGTCACTTGTTTCGTGGTTTTTTGCGGATTTCATCGTCTTGGTCTTCTACTGCCAGAGTATTGCCACCCATCTGGTCCCCTGTGGCGGAGGATGGATGCAGTTTAACGTCATGCCCAGGACTTTGATGCATGTATGTACGAGAGCATATAATAGGTCTACATTCAGCATAGTTTTGAAAACGGTTTGTTCTACTAAAATTGATGTACTATACTATAGGATCAATGTGTTCAATACTTGTATTGCGAAATCACTATAATTGTAACAGAAAATCCTAATATTTTACGTACGCTTAACGAATACTGCGAATCGGCTAATATAATATGGGCCAAAAGTATCGTGTGTGTTGCGATTTTCTGGGGTCGTGCATGTATACATGTACAGGGTGGTCCAAAATAAACCGCACAGTGACAGTTTTCTTGATATAATGTATAACAATTCAATGTTTAATGCCATTTTTCTTACTTATTTATATATTTTCTCTGACTTCATTATTGACTTCATCATTGTTTATCATAGTTTATGGTAAAGAAGTTGTTGTTTATAAGAGACCCTACAGCAGGACGGCGCTCCATCACACACCGCCAAGAACACTATGGAGTATCTGCGACGTGAGAACATTTCTTTCATTGAGCCTGACATGTGGCCCCCAAACAGCCCGGACTTGAATCCAGTCGACTACGCTGTTTGGGGCGCCCTTCAACAGATGGTATACCGTCGTAGAAGTTTCACCACAGTGGATCAGCTGAAAGAAACAATCGTCACAGAGTGGACCAAGCTGTCACAGCGTTTCATTGACCGCGCCATTGATCAATGGCGTCGTCGGTTTCAATGCGTGGTCGAGCAGCAAGGAGGACACATTGAACATTTTATGTAACGAAATCCATCCATGTAATGTTACAGTAAAAATAATTGCTGTGTTTTGTGAATTTGCACGGTTATATTTGAATTGGTCTGAGTAAAGTACTATCAATTTATCATTGTGCGGTTTATTTTGGACCACCCTGTATATGAGCGTCCCACCGTTTCAGGCTGTCTGCAGTCCAATTGAGATTTTCTCCTTTACATTTACATTTCGTTTCTGTTCCCAATAGGTTTCTGCAGGCCTAAAGACAATTCATATTTGCACATGATGGCCTGATTTCATAAAAATTTCGAACAGAACAAACGTTATACCACTTTTAGTGAGGCCACCCACCGTTTTTTGACACTTGAAAAAACGTAGCGTAACAAAAAGCGATATTACTAAGTTACATCTCAAGTAGGCCCTACGGTAACGGTTGTGAAAAGAACTTGATAGTGCTTCACAACATGTGTTCAATGTGCCCTCCACCAGTGCCAAAACTTCTTTCGACTCTATTTGCAAAGTTCTTGATAGCCCTGTTGATTGATGCGTTCTAAAGTCAACTCTTCCCATATCAACTCCAAAGCGCCCATCAATTCTCTTACCGCTCTTGGTTTGTTGCAGACCGCGATATTTTTCCAGCACAGCTCTCCGCAGTTGATTATCAATCCATCGGGTTCAAATCCGGAGATTTGGGGCCATTGGCTTTCTCAATGAAACCAGAACAAACGCCAATTGAGCCGATCTCCTTTCATTCACAGCAAATCTCTTAAATCTCAGCTCAGCTCCTAATT
Source organism: Lumbricus rubellus (assembly GCA_945859605.1). Lineage (NCBI taxonomy): Eukaryota > Metazoa > Annelida > Clitellata > Crassiclitellata > Lumbricidae > Lumbricus > Lumbricus rubellus. The sequence goes on from OX243818.1 coordinate 16,598,866, forward strand.
TTTGCGCGCTCACTATATATCAGAGTGAATGTTGCTCATAGCTTTGTATCTCCAGGATATTGTTCACATTTCGTCTGTCTGACACCTTGGTCATTTCCTGTTTTGTTAGAAATTTGAATTTCAATGCTTCAATAGCAAAATTACGAATCTTACAGATTTCTAGTGAATCTAGTGTATACCAACTTGATTGTCATCTTGCTAAGTGACTTCACATTGGAGTTCAGCTACGCTGGTACCCTGTTTCTTTTTAAAATACCAATGATAATGATCAATCATTATGGCAATATCAATGCAATTTTATAACAATTATTTGAGATTAGACTCAATAAAATCGTGTGTATGCTACTTCTTGTTGCGTTACGTTTTTGAATCGTCAAACAATGGTGGGTGGTCTCACTAAAAGTGGCATAACTTTTTTCCGTTTGAAATATTTTATGAAACCTGGCCATCATGTGTAGATATGAATTGTCTTTAAGACTGCAAAATTTCATTACGAAATTCTTACCTCTGGCCAAGATATTGTCAAAAAATCGAGAGCGGGTCCTTTTTTGACCCACACTGTATAGCTTTGACGCCGAAACCATCGACATTTGCAAGTTTTGTACTTTGCAGTCGATACAACAGTAGCCGACAGACTCTACAAAGCTGTCCGAATTCTGTGTCTTGTGGTGACCTACCCTGCAAATCACGAGACAAAGGCGATTCATGTAAACGCAACTTGGGGCAAACGATGTTCCAAACTTCTGTTTGTAACCGGTGCCGCGTACGATGACCTACCAACGCTTATTTTGAATGTAACGGACGGGCGACGTCACCTTGGCGACAAGACGCGTGAGGCGTTTGACCACGCCTACAAAAACTACTTGACCGACTTTGATTGGTTCCTGAAGGCCGATGACGACACATACGTCGTCATGGAAAACCTGCGCTACTTTCTCTCGGCTCAGGATCACAACGCCCCCGTGTTCTTCGGTCACAAGTTAAAGCAGGCGAAGCAGAGTTACACGAATGGCGGAGCCGGGTACGTAGCGAGCAGAGAAGCCGTGAAGAGGTACGGACAGAGAAAAAAAAACACCTGGGGTTGCAGGTTTTATAGCGGATCGGAGGATATAGAGTTTGCGCGGTGCATGGAGGCGTTAGAGGTTCGGTTCGGAGATTCGCTCGATGCTCTCGGAAGGAATAGGTTCAACCCCATTCCGGCAACAGATCTCGTTAACGGACGTTACCCATCTTGGTACAACACATCCGACACATTTAATGGAACGAAAAAGGTATATTATTTATGTTGTTTTATTCCAAAAAGTATTGCTATGTCAATAAAAAAAGGAGATTATGTCTGTCTGTCTGTTTGACTGGGATGCATTTAGGCTACGCAGTTTTTGAACTTTTCACTCCAAACCTTCACTACTGTGTCGGCGTGGGCAGGGTGACACCCGGTGGATGGGTTGGCGTAACTCTATCTCAATGGGAATCAGAGTGGAGGGGGCAGAACCCTAATTTTCGCTATAAATTTCAATTCCCATGCCATACTTTCACAGTCTTTCACAGGATATTGGATGAAGTGAAGTGAGGGTGGGTTCGTGGGGAAGTAAAGAATTTGCAGGGATCAGGGCGAATTCTAAATTTCTGGGGCCAGAGGCGTAGCGACCGCCCTCCGTACCCTCCGACCGAAAGGGGCCTCCGGCAAGAAAGGGCCCCTAAAAGTGCCAAAAAATGAATGAAATGACTAAAAAAAGGTCATCAACTTTCTCGGACTGCATGCGAATTGATTAAATTTTCCCGAGATTTTGGCCGGATGACTAAAAAAAAGGTCGTCAGAAATTTCTGGGACATTATGCTCGGAAGGGGCCACGTTCATTGTTGCTACGGCCCTGTCTGGGGCAACGAGAGATAGACAGACAGACAGACAGACAGACAGACAGACAGACAGACAGACAGACAGACAGACAGACACACACACAAACAGACAGAGAGGCAGATATAGGTCTATGTATTGTATACATTGCATGTATGTATGTATGTTCGTACGTACACGTACGTATGAACCTAGAATGATGTAAAAAAAACGATGGAAAGGAAATAAAAAACGGGAAAAAAGTGGTTTTTTTCGAAAAAATTAAAAACCACAAAAAAACTCGGAAAATAATTGGAGTTTGTTACATCTAAAACCGCACTTCAACCTTGAAAATCTTGATTAGCAACCTACTACACGCAGACTATCTCTTAAATGATGATGTTAAACGATGAAATAATGACTTTAGTTAGCTGAATTGTTTGTATAAGCACTTGTTATAGCGCCCCTTCAAGCTCTCTACTCAGAGGCGCTCCCGATGCAGAGCGGACACTGCATCGGAGTTTCACGCCGAAGCGCTGAGCAATTGTGAGTGAAGGACTTGCCCAAGGTCCTTACGCGGCCAGGTGGATTCGAACCTCGGACTTTCCGGCTCCAAGGCAACGACGCCACCACTAGACCACCGCGCCCCTTGAGAGTTGGCGGAAAACATAAGAAATATCAGAAAAAAATTAAAATTAAGGAAATTAATAACAGAAAGTAAATGAGTAAATAAAGATAAAGAAAAAAGAAAAACGAAAAAAAATGATGGGAAAAATAAAAAAATAAAAAAGACATTTTTTGGGATAGAATAAAAACGGAAAACCCCGTTTTTTACATCTTTGGTATGAACGTACGCACGCACGCACGCACGTATGTATGCAACTGTATGCATGCATGTATGTATGTATGTATGTATGTATGTATGTATGTATGTATGTTTGTATGTATGTATGTATGTATGTATGTATGTATGTATGTATGTATGTATGTATGTAGCCTATGTATGTATGTATGTAGCCTATGTATGTATGTATGTAGCCTATGTATGTATGTATGTATGCATGTATGTATGTATGTATGTATGTATGTATGTATGTATGTATGTATGTATGTATGTATGTATGTATGTATGCATGTATGTGTGTGTATGTATGTATGTATGTATGTATGTATGTATGTATGTATGTATGTATGTATGCATGTATGTATGTATGTATGTATGTATGTATGTATGTATGTATGTATGTATGTATGTATGTATCCATGCATGCATGCATGAATGTATGTATGCATGCGTGCATGCATGCATGCATGGGATAGACGCAATATACAATATGCATATATACATCAATACACACACATACATAGTACATGCAAACATACATACATACATACATACATACATACATACATACATACATACATACATACATACATACATACATACATACATACATACATGTACATGCATGCATGCATGCATGCATGCACATGTATGTATGTATGTATGTATGTTTGTATGTATGTATGTTTGTATGTACTATGTATGTGTGTGTATTGATGTATATATGCATATTGTATATGCATTATGTTTACATACAATCATACATGTGTGTATATATATATATTAGATAATTATCTGTACAACGCAATGTGTGCTTATTTTCCATCTAACTCCACTTCTCAATCGAAATCTAGCCTATATTAATTTCCATTATTTTCATTTTTTACACAGACAGTTGATGCATTGAGCGACTACACCATTTCCTTCCACTACGTCAAACCACAGGACATGTACCTCATGGAATTCGTCGTCTACCATCTGAACCCTTACGGAATCGTCAAGGGACTTCAGGACTTCAACCAAATTCAACCGAATGCCACGACTTAATTGACCGAGGACAACACTTATACTGGAAAATTCTAATCTCAACCCTTTATAGATTCCTTGCTTAACCCTCGAGCTATACCAAGGGGTGGTGGTATCCACCTTCTAGATTTTCCCAAATAAAACTTGTTTCGTTTGGAATAAAATTTTGACATTTTAGGTGGCTGTAGAGGGTTCATTTGCACACTTTTTGAGCTAAAATTGGTGATGATGTCCCTTACAGTTTAAAAGTTATACCCGATATACCCGAGGTACCACAGGGTGCATACCATCTCCTTAGATGGTCAATTTATCCGTCATTTAATGTGAAGAGACACAAATTATATATATATATATATATACAGCATTCTATAGAGGGAATGTCGGGTTACATTTCATACTCACTGGGTTGACAACCGGAAGTTCTCAAAATAAATTAATGTACTTAGATGGGCTATATTCACATATAATTTCATGTTTTTTTCTATTATAACGTATCCATAATTTATTTCTTTAGAGAAATAAATTATATCATTCCATAGAGGGCACATAGGGCTATTTGGTCATACTAATTAATATGTATTTTGATGACCGGAGTGCTCAAAATTTAAAAAATGTGTGAAAATGTTGGGTGGTTTTACAACGCAAGCCGATATTTCTGCGTAGGTCTAAACGTTTTTCAGCAGCTAAAAATTTATATTAGCTAAAACAGTTATTGAAGATGAATTGAAAAGTGCTAAGCACAATTGAAGATGACACTATTCACAATCGTAATCATGAATTTATATAGCGCCTCTTTAATGTAAACTATATTCTTGTAAGACTTGTAGGCTTATACATAAAGCATGTTCAAAACTCACAGAATCTATTAGTTGTTTATGCGTAAGGATACGTTTTGTAGAATCGACGGGTACTTCATGGAAAACACTACACAATGTTTCGAGGCGCATTCACATATTTTAAACCAAAATATGCCGTTTTGTGCAGAATTGATGCTGAATCCATTGATGTATTACAAGCAGGGGCGGATATAGAAACTTTGGACGGGGGGGGGGGCAGAAATTCTGGGTCTTGGGTCTGGAGAATTTTTCTTTCGTATAGGCCCTACCTGCCAAAAAGTCGATTACCTTTTTTGTTATAGTCATCTGGCGAAATTTTCGGGGAAAATATACCATTTCATCCGCCAAAAAGTTGATGACCTTTTTTAGTCATTAAGTCCAATTCCTTGGAAATGCACTATATGCTTGGTGCGCCATTTTGATATGAGGTAGCAGGTGATGCTCGCTAAAATTATGCCGTGAACGAATAATAGTAGACAGGTGTGCAACCTGTAAGTTTTGGGAAACCATAATCCGCTGCAATTCGCTCACTTGTTTTCTTTAAACCTTGGCATGGGGTATAGAGCCTACAGAAGCGCTATAGAAATTAAGAAGTCATGTGCAAATGCGAGAAATAAATACATAAATAAAAACATAAATAAAATATATTCCAACTCAACTGCAGAAAAATTCTATTACCAAAGACTGATGGGGATAAGGCAGTAGAAATTTAGATGCTGTATGAATTGCCATCGCATCTGACGTCTTTGTGGCTGTCTCAGTGCTATTTGCCTGATAGTACTTTATTAGTTAACCTGAGTCATAATAATTATTTTTATTATGTCGATGTGACGATGGAAGACGTGTGTGTCCTGAAAATGTTAGGAGGACTGCACAGTATTCGCTAGATGGAGCTATTTAGGATTTCAGAAGGCGCATACTCAAACGTCCATTTTGACTTATAAATTATAATTATTATCCAGAGGCTCATGGCCATTTACTTAGTTTTTTGTAAAATTTCTCACATTTGCTATAACGCCCCTTCAAGCTCAATTCTCAGAGGCGCTCCCGACTACAGCGCGGACACTGCATCGGAGTTTCACGCCAGGTGTCGGCACCATACATTTTTTGCAGTCAGAGAATATAGCTAGGGCAGCTAATCAAGTAATTGTAATTTGAACATTTATATAGCGCCGCTCACTGATTCAGTAGCAGTAGTAGCCTAACCAGGGCAGAGGGCGACAATTATGGCGATCGTGGTAACACAAGCTTATTATGGTGATCATAATTAAAATCTTGCGCTCCTGCATCCGATATATATATATATATATATATATAATATATTATAGTGCCCCAGCACTAAAATTTGATTGACGGGTCAGCACTCATGCCATGAAAGTGTTTAATCTAGACGTCTCGAGCGGGGAGAGGAATAATTCCCCACCAGGAATGACATATCCCCTCCCATAAAATTCTCGAGCTGTTGTTCACACACACACACACATATATATTAGGGCTGTTGTTCGATTAAAAATTTTAATCGAAATTAATCGTGCGATTAATTTTTTTAATCGCAAATAACGCCAAATTAATCGCAATACATTTTCGTCAAATATATTAATCTTACTATTTTCTAAGGACCCCTGAAGCATATAATTTTAATGACTGATTGCATTATTTCTATTGTAAACATACTCAATAACCTTTGGCTTAGTAGGCTTAGGCCTATTTAATCTGCATTTAGTTTATTGAACAGTTTTGTATGACAGACAGAATTGAATTGAAACACTGTTCAAATCAGTAAAAACCTCAAACTCCAGTTATTTTTTCATTTGAGCCACCTTTGATTAAAATGATATAGACCTAAATGAAAATTAGACAACCGTTTTCTGACTATCAAAATTAATTGCTTTTCCAGCCAATTATATAGTCACCAGTTTATTTACATTGGTCGATTCAAGGGATGCTCTTATTAATTAACAATTGTATGTCTACTATTGAACCTCATTATTTAGACACAATTTTTCACAAGAGGTTGTGGTTCTTGCCAAACCTCGTCTCAGTTGTCCATCTATAAACATTTATCTTTTGAAACCTGAAATCCATTGGTCTTGCCATCTCATGGAGTTCAACCAACGTAGTCTGACGTCTGACTGGGTGAGGAACGAGGAAACAGCCTTATTAGTGGACGATGCGATGCGGCCGTCATCATCGTCATCATCGTTAGCGTGTAACGCATGCTTTGGTTCGCATGCAGGCGATAGGCTAATTATTGAGCAAAGAATTGCTACGATAATGTTCAAATTCTTTTTTGGAATATTTGCCAAAGAATGTATCAATAGTTTTAAGTAGCCTATGAGCCTTTCGTTTAAACGAGTTTTCTGCCTCTGATTCCATTTTAATCGCGTGCGATTAATGCGTTAAAAATTTTAATCGCAAATTTTTTTAACGCGTTAATCGCACGCGTTAACGCGATTAAATCAACAGCCCTAATATATATATATATATACGTAGTACAGTATGTATTATATATATATATATACATGTGTATTATATATATAATGTTCGCCGCAGGCAGTTATGCCGTTCCCGTTGGAAACTCTCCGAACTGCATGTATTGTTGGTAGTCGACACAGTCGACAGCTGTGTGTGTTGTGTTGTGTGTGAGTGTGTGTGTTTGTGTGTGTGTGCGCATGTGCGTGTGTGCTTGCGTGTGTTTGATTTTATGTCGGCATCACACGACATCTGTTCAAACTGTTGTTTTAACTGTCGCCGGATCTCATTCCTAAAATCCATTAAATTTATGCCGCAATGCATATGCATATCGAGTCGTGCTGGTGTTTGTTACTTTTTTCATGCGTGCTTCCCATGGCAAGGCAATGTCTGCAAATGGCAGACACGGTTGCATAACGAAAATATGTGCTGTATTATGTCAAACAAATTTTTTCGAGGGCAACGGCCTCTGCTGTCATAAGCCCTCGATAAATCTGGATCCATCGTTAATGACTTCGATGGTATCTTCATAGAAAAATGCGCAAAGCATTCCTTTGAAACCATTGTTAAAAAAGCAGTAGTAGTCCAGGAAATCTAGCTCAAATATGTGGTGAACCTGGGCAAAATTGCAACAGAAGCTTTTAAGACGGTTTCCTGCACAGAATTTCCTGCTGAATAACATATCCAAACTCCGACAAAATCCGACCATGGGGTCACCCCCCAAAATGGGGTTCAAAATATGAAGGTTTTTGGGCATTTTTGCATTGAATATCAGGCTGTAAGTACAGCGGCCTGGCTAAAAATGGTTCACTTTGTGATACAAGCATAAAATTTGGTACATTCAACGAACATGTCATAGGAAAAAGATTTGGCTATAGGGCCATCGCATATTTGACCCATGGCCCCAACGGCAGCCATTTTTCAAAATGGCCTCTGGTTTACAGATTTTAAATTATCTCAGCTTCCAGTACACTTAGAATCGTCATCTTGGTGTCCAAACATACATAGTCAGGGGCGAGGACTCCAACAAAGCCATTACAAATGTTCCCCACGGCTTTATTGGCGGCCATTTTCCAAAATGGCCGACCGTTATTCGGAATTTTCAATATCTTAGCTCCCAGCACACTGGTAATCGTCATCTTGGTGTCTAAACATACATAGTCAGAAACAAGGACTCCAGCAGAGCCATTACAAATGTTCCACACGGCTTTATTGGCGGCCATTTTTCAAAATGGCCGACCGTTATTCGGAATTTTCAATATCTCAGCTCCCATTACAACTAGAAACGTCATCTTGGTGTCTAAACATACATAGTTAGGGGCGAGGACTCCAACCAAGCCATTACAAATGTTCACCACGGCTTCAATGGCGGCCATTTTTCAAAATGGCCGCTCGAAATTTGGAATTTTCAATATCCCAGCTTTCAGTACACTTGAATCGTCATGATGGGGTCCACACAACCATAATTCAAGACCAGGATTTCAGGGAAATTAAATACAAACGTTTCTGTTCACAAGATTTGCAGCCAAGGACGTCAATGATGCAGTAAGGTAGAAATGTCCTGCTTATTTGACAATCACCTGTTGTGGGCTCATGGTGCGTCAAGTAGTTATACAGTATAATCCAAGCTATTTGTTGCATCATACTATTTCTGAAACTTCTAATTGTGTTCAACTGTTCATATTCATTGGGCAATAAAAACAAGTTTTGGACTATATGCAATTCAAGATATTATAAGATGTTCTCGTAAATGTGCATCGAGACATATATAAGTCGACATTTGAGAACCTTTATTCAGACAAAGTATTGATCTCAGAATAATACAACATCATCCATGTCATTCACGGTCGCATAGGCCTCTACAAAGACAAAGACCAGAACACTGTAGAGAAGCTTTAACACATTTGCATTGTCCCCTAAATTCCTTCACACAGCCACGTCTAAGCAGTTCACGACAGGAACGAGACGCTGCGGAAATTGTTATCCACTTCATGTCCCAGCCACCTTCATTCATTTTCAGCAACTCCCATTGACCAGGGCATGGAAATGGAGGATCAGCTATGAACATCTGTGCCAAAACGTGACCTGCTTAGTAGGCAGCAGCTCCCGCTGTGTGTTCCAGCAGAGCAGCTTGAGTTAGTGGAAAGCCATCATAGGTCTGTCTTTCTGTCCAAACAGTTGGTTCCTTGCCTCGTTCACCTTCTCCTTACCACTGGCACAGTCGTACAGCAGAACCACAAGACGCTCAATTGCATCAAGCTGATCATAAAAAGAGCTGGGAGTTGATACTAAGGTGCAGAAGGTGCGCTGACTTTGCTCAATGTCTTCCAAATGTCCCAGACAGTCCACTTTCAGCGGCCAGCAAAGGATGATACTGTGTCACATCCACTGAATGCGTGTAGGAAGGGCAAGGCTATGCACTTTTCTGGACCGAGGGCACGCACCATCTCATGAGTTGGTAGGTATCTGAAGTTTTTGTCTGAGGCAAAGCCAACCCACAGTTCATCAATGCTCAGCTGCTGTATGTCTTCAAGCTCTCACCCTCATATTCATTCCATATAACATGTACTCTAGGCACATGCTCTAGCTGTCTTGAGATGCAGGGCAGGAAAATATGGGAGGCATACTCTGAAAAGGTGCATACATTGCCAGGCTTCAGTATGTTGACTATGACGGCTCCATCCAGTATAAGAGCGTCAACAATTGGAACACCCAGGTCCCAGTGAATGGCCTGGTTGGATATCTGGCGTGGTCTCTTTTGTCGAAGTTGGAATCAGTTCTTTTGGGCAACTCACAATGTCTGACATAGTTCCTATACCCATCAGCAGCCCATAATTCGAGAGTGATGGTGGGCATGCCTGGTTCTCGCGCGCAAAAAATTCGTCCAGGTCTTCTTCTCGTGTCTGACAGGAAATGTACAATCTGGAGAATAGTGAACAGTCTTTCTTCATAGATGACAAATGTCGTTTTGCTCGTGACTTGTCCCGTAGGCCTACTGGTGGACGACTGAAGAGAGGGAAATTATTTCTTTTTGTTGAATCATTGACAGGTCGAGTTTGATTAATAAGACGTTCCTTGACAAATGTTTATTACTGCTCTTGTCCTGTTTTCTCAAGGTTGCACAATGCACATGGTGTTTATGACTGCTCGATCGATCAGATCTCTGGAATCCAAGACAAGTAGGTCATTGCTGTTGATGGTAGAGATATTGAAAATTCCAAATTTCAATTGGACATTTTGAATAATGGCCGCGGGGAACATTTTCAATGGCTCTGTTGGAATCCTCGCCCCTAAATATGTACGTTTAGACACCAAGATGACATTTCTAGGTGTACTGGGAGCTGAGATATTGAAAATTCCAAATTTCGAGCGGCCATTTTGAAAAATGGCCGCCAATTGAGCCGTGGGGAACATTTGTAATGGCTTGGTTGGAGTCCTCGCCCCTAACTATGTATGTTTAGACACCTAGATCACGTTTCTAGGTGTAGTGGGAGCTGAGAAATTGAAAATTCCGAATTACGGTCGGCCATTTTGGAAAATGGCCGCCAATAAAGCCTAAAGGAACATTTTTAATGGCTCGGATGGAGTCTTCACCCCTAACTATGTATGTTTAGACACCAAGATGAGGTTTTAATTACGGTCGGCCATTTTGGAAAATGGCCGCCAATGAAGCCGTGGGGAACATCTGTAATGGCTCTGTTGGAGTCCTCGCCCCTGACTATGCATGTTTGGACACCAAGATGACGATTCTAAGTGTACTGGAAGCTGAGATAATTTCAAATCTGTCAACGGGGGCCATTTTGAAAAATGGCTGCCATTGGGGCCAGGGGTCAAATATGCGATGGCCCTATAGCCAAATCTGTTTTCTATGACATGTTCGTAGAACGTACCAAATTTTATGCTTGTATCACAAAGTGAACAATTTTTAATCAGGCCGATGTACTAGCAGCTCGATATTCAATGTAAAAAAGCATGAAACTCATTATATTTTGAACCCCATTTTGGGGGGTGACCCCATGGTCGGATTTTGTCGGATTTTGGATATGTTATTCAGCAGAAAATTCTGAGCAGGAAACCGTCTTAAAAGCTTCTGTTGCAATTTTGCCCAGGTGAAACTGTAAATACCCTGGACTATAGTAGGCCTATATAGATAAGTTGAAGACGGACATGTTTTGTGCAGTAAAGTGATTTATATAGCACTATGCAAAAAATTCCAAATTATCTATTGACTTCAGGTAGGTCAAGAGAAAAATTACCAGCCGCGACCCAGTGGAGTGCTGCCACTGAAGGTTCAGAAGCGTTCATGTTGGTGATGTCACTGCAGATAGTCCTTAAACACCGGAAAAAGGTTTAAGAGAAGGCAAGAGTGCTCATAAATATACTTTGACACAAGAGGTCTTAATGTCCACGAACGTTCGAGCCACATTGTTGGATGCTGTCGTCAGACATAATTTGGAGAGGTCTATAGTTAGCTGCTCTATGCTTTCTTTGTATGAACTCACATGAACGCACAATGAACCACCAGTGAACAGCGTCAATGGCGACCCGTGTAACCTAACGCGTCAGGTGTTGCTTTGGTCAGCATTCAGCAACCCCAACTATGAGGAACATTCTAAACGGATAGCACTATTAGTGTTTTCCTCTAAGATGATTAAATATAAAGGAGTGGCGTCTACAGGTTCAATATACTGTAGTCTGTATGGAAGTCCCCGATAACTGGATTGTATTCACGCAAAAATGGGAACGCTGCCTGGATTTGTATTTCCCCTTCTGCTCGGGGTTTCCATTGGCTTACTGCTCTCCTATTCAGTTGTCACAAGACGTTCGACACTTCACACGATAGAGGGCGTTGATTGGTCACCAGATTTAAACGGAAATGAGAGCGAACCGGAAGGAATCATGCGGCCGGAAGTCACCACAGTTGTCGACCAGATTTCCTTCAATGACAGTGAACTCCACGGAGGTAGGTTGTAGGTATAAAAAAGAGTTAACTAATTGAAAATCTCTCACAGTATTTTTCAAATTGTCTATCCGCGCGTATAGGAGTAAACTGATATACAATGAAGAGCATAATATTATGGTATTCCTTTGCATGAAATCAATTCACGTTCTTGAAAGAAACAACATTAGATCTAAATTGTGATAAATTGTATATCCTAATCTAAAATTATATCGTGATTCTGAAACCACTAAACACATGCCGCAGAAGAGTCATAAATTGAAGAAGAAAGAGATGGTCACATGTGACATGTCAACCTATCAGTATAGGGCTATAATAGGCCCATCGTAGAGTTTTTTCAAATAAGCTACATTTCACTCTTAGTGCTCTGCTACATCGGCTAATGTGGAAGCAGTCATACAAATTGAAATCATAAAAAAGAGATTTAATATCGATAGAAAGAGATCTCATAAAATATTTTTAAAATATTGACTTAGAAGTAACCATCAATCGCTTTGCATTGCTGTAAACTCTCGTGTACTTTGCAGACGACACAACGGTAGCCGACAGACTCTACGAAGCTGTCCGAATTCTGTGTCTTGTGATGACCCACCGTGCAAATCACGAGACAAAGGCGATTCATGTCAACGCAACTTGGGGCAAACGATGTACCAAACTTCTGTTTGTAACCGGTTCCGCGTACGATGACCTACAAACGCTTATTTTGAATGTAACGGACGGGCGCCGTCACCTTGGCGACAAGACGCGTGAGGCGTTTGACCACGCCTACAAAAACTACTTGGCCGACTTTGATTGGTTCTTGAAGGCCGATGACGACACATACGTCGTCATGGAAAACCTGCGCTACTTTCTTTCGGCGCAAGATCACAACTCCCCCGTGTTCTTCGGTCACACGTTTGCAAAGCACGTGAAGCAGGGTTACGCGAGTGGCGGAGCCGGGTACGTAGCGAGCAGAGAAGCCGTGAAGAGGTACGGACAGAGAAATAAGCACATCCGGGGTTGTAGATTTGATAGCGGAGCGGAAGATATAGATTTTGGACGATGCATGGAGGCGTTAGAGGTGAGGCTCGGAGATTCGCTCGATGCTCTCGGAAGGACGAGATTCCACTGCTTTTCGGCAACAGATCACATTAACGGACGGTACCAACTTTGGTACGACATGGCCGACAAATATAATGGAACGAAAAAGGTAGGTTTCAGGCCCTATGTTGATTCTTAAATATTTAAATAAAATTATGTCCATTTCTATAGAGCCACAGCAAGCTCAGTACTCATAGGCGCTCCCGACTACAGCGCGGACACTGCATCAAAGTTTCATGCCGAAGCCCCCGTGAATTGCGAGTGAAGGACTTGCTCCTACGCGGCAGCTTATTATTAATTATAGGACCTAACAGTTGCAGTATACAGTTTACAGCTATGCAGTACAAAACAAGAATAATTGTCTAAAGAATCATTTTGTTTGACGTAAAACCAACATTGCTACAAATGCTGCAACAGAGCAAAGAGAACTATATATTGCGATAATTGCATGTGCTTGTATAAAACTTTGGAATGAAACTCCTTTTGTCATTGTATAATGTATAATTATACATAATACTATATATCAGGGGTGTCAAAGAGCTGGCCCGAGGGCCATTTCTGGCCCGCCGACGATTTTTTTCTACCCCGCGGAGACTTCACTAAAGATTAAAAAAATTATTTAAAATGTTGTCAAAATTTAATAAGAAGCGAAAAGTGGACATTGAATCAAGATCTTTTCGCAATAGGCTATTTGGACTTTTCTGGGAATTGGCTGACCAAGCCCGGAGCTCCCTCTCAGATCACTACCCAATTTTGCTCAGGAGCGTCGACACCCTGGCCCGCCACTTGCTTGAAAATGTTCACACTGGCCCGCCACTTGTTTGAAGATGTTCAAACTGTCCCGCCACTAAAAAAGGTTTGACACCCCTGCTATATATATATATATATATATATATATATATTATTGTTGGCAAATATTCCGCGTTATAGTAGGCCTACGTGTCACGTGTGAGTCAAAAGAGTTGACCGACAACAGCAGCTGCAAACGACACATAATGATTGCCTTCTCAACCCTCTCGTCTATATTTGCATTTATATTACAATGTATACAATTAAGGCACTGTGTGTTCATTGCCCATTCATCATTTTATCCTCCACTCAATCGAAATTTAGCCTATTAATTTCCATTGTTTTCATTACACAGGGACTGGATGCATTGAGTGACTACGCCATTTCCTTCCACTACGTCGCTCCAGAGGACATGTACCTCTTGGAATTCGTCGTCTACCATCTGAATCCTTACGGAATCATCAAAGGACTTCAGAACCTCAACCAAATTCAACCGAATGCCACGACTTAATTAACAGGGAGGGAAGTACGTTTGCTGGAAGTCTCGAACCTCAACCCTGTATACGAGGGTGCGATAAATATGAAGGGAATAAGGGCTTTCCTTGTGGTGGTTGGTAACCTTCCGAAGGTTGCCTATCAATCTCAGAACTCTAGGTTATTACCCCAGTAGAGGGGGAGGGGGTTACGTCGTCTCGAGAGAGACAAACAGACTTTAGATTTTTATTGTATACTATGTTCAAGTAAAACTGCTGTCAATTTAAGAATCTCATTCATTTGAAAAATCGATAACTCACCTATATACCATTGACCCTGAAAAAACTTATATGAAATATCTGTTAATATTGACAAACAGAGTATAACTAATGTATTATACGAGACTTTTCCATTGAAATTTCCCTCCATTTAGCGAGCACTATGGAATCTTACAAACATTCTCATGGACTATAGAACGTTTGATGTCGTCACTTCCACATTGCACTCAGACGGACAACGATTGGTCTGTGGCGTAATTTAGTAGGCTACTAGCATGCAAACAGCAATATGTAGCCTACTAGTTATAACGACATCAGATGCAATGGCAATTTGCATAGCACATCAATTTCCAGGAGACAAAATAATTTGTTATCAGTGTCAGTAGTTATTGATGCACGTGACTTGACTTCGCCACTTTCGAAAATCAACTAAAGTTATAAACCTATAGTATAATTAATTCAACGCTGCAAGTACCAACCATATTACTTTTTTCTCCCTTTCTATAGCTCCCCATCAAGCTCTCTACTCAGAGACGCCCCCCCCAACTAAGCTTACAGCGCGGACACTGCATCGTGGTTTCACGCCGAAGCGCCCGAGCACATGCGAGTGTAAGACTTGCTCAAGATCCCTACGAGGCGGCTTAAGGTGGATTTCAGGGCTTTTTAAACGTGCAGTTGTACACAAAATGTGCAGTTCTAAATGGATTTGTGCAGTTCTAGAAGCACCTCTGTAGGCTACAGTTAAAACTAGCAAAAAGGTCATTGTCCTCCGATTCAGTATGAGAATTGTGGAAAAATAACTGGGGGGTTGGCCTATGATAAATTTGAAATTGGGGTATGAAAAACATACTTTAACATGGGGCTCTAAGAAAGACTGGGGGGTTGAACCCCCCAACCCCCCCCCCCGGCAATTCTCACCCTGCTCTGATTGGAAGTAATTTACCATAGAGGATGGAAAAGGAAAGAAGGGTTGTGCAGTTCTAAAAATTCCTTAAGAACAACCCTGGTGAATTCGAACCTGAAACTCACCGGCTCCAAGGCACCGACGTCACCACTACACAACCGCGCCCCAAATAGCACATGGTGCTTACAAGTTAGCCTCTGAATCGTTCAGTTAAGCACACATACAATAATTAATTAGTCAATCAGCGCCCTTTCCTTCGGCCTCGGCTGAACTACGGCGCTATTTAAATCGTCTTATTATTATTATTATTATTGTTATTATTATTATTATTATTATTATTATTATTATTATTATTATTATTATTATTATTATTATTATTATTATTATTATTATTATTATTCAATATACGTATGTTTATGACGGACACGCAATGTTTGATCCAGTTCCCTTGTTGCGGGGTGGTGGGGGGGCGCGGTGCGGGCGGGCGGATCAGGTTTCTGAGACCCGGGTAAACGGCCGTTTTGAACTGGCGCCGCCTACCGCTGAGCTCATATGCACCGACCACACTCTTTGACCGCCGGACGTTTTTTCATGGCGACTTTTTTAATCTTTCTCTCTAAACAAAAAAAAACATGCAACTGCAGTAGGCCTACTATAGAAATAGGATGATCTCGTTTGTCTTTGTCCCGAATGTTCCCATAACAATAGTAGTAGTAGTAGTAGTAGTAGTAGTAGTAGTAGCAGTAGTAGTAGTAGTAGTAGTAGTAGTAGTAGTAGTAGTAGTAGTAGCAGCAGCAGCAGCAGCAGCAGCAGTAGCAGCAGTAGTAGCAGTAGCAGTAGCAGTAGCAGTAGCAGTAGCAGTAGGCTAGTAGTAGTAGTAGTAGTAGTAGTAGTAAAAATAATAATAATAATAATATTTTTTTAAAGAAAAAATAATAATAATAACAACAACAACAACAAACGGCGATATTGGCACTTTATCATCAAGGTCGCTACGCAGTGGCTTAATGTGGATTCAAACCTGCAGCCCTTCGGTTACAAGGCACAGACGTTACCGCTGCACCACCGTGTCCCATTTTAAAATGCTATTCTTTGATTAAATCCATTAGGCCTACATGTCGGCGCGTATACTTAAAAGTTCGAGATATTATATTCATTAAAGCGCGTTGATTCGTACTACAGAAACATACACGACTATAATGAGAACAATGTCGACATCGATTGCGATAGATGAATAGGCCTAACAACAAAAATAAATAAACATACATGCAGGCCTAAGCAATGTTAACGAAAACAATATCCAAAAACGATGGCTATTCCAATAACGAGAACAATATAGCAACAGCAGCAATATTGTGCTAAGCAAACAGTGTACGACAAAAACAATACCAATTTGTTCATGCGATGCAATTTATATAGCGCCATAAACGTTTGAGACATTGCTATTACGATCTGCCTGTTGTCATTAATAGGCCTAGTATTTTATCGTCGCCTTGTTCAAACACGTGCGGTCTTATACGCATACCATGTTCCTGCGATGTACGCCATCTAAATGCGACGTCGATTTGTGCACGCGCTATATAAATCCGTTGTTTACACACTGAATGCGCGCTGGCCTCTATAGAGTGCCGCCGTTTTCCGGTCATTTCTATAGCGCAATTTATGGCGCCAGTTTCCGACTCAACACAAAGACAAAATCAAATACAATTCTGCCGTTGGACAACCAATATATACATGTATATATATAATATTATATATTATATATTTATATAAAAAATTATATAATATATATGAATGTTTATAAATAAATCTTCTGGCACATATATGTATATTAACTTTATATGTAAATATGTCTAAGCTTATATGTAATAGACCTCTATGTGTGTTTATATGAATTCATATCTTTGGCTTAGAAAACAGACTATTATTTATTTTCCTCAAGTGTTAGTTCAGGTTTACACTGCATTTCTGTGCCTGTATGTGTGTATATAATGTACCATATTTTGATGTATAGGCTATGCAGCATATATACTAAATTCCGCGTATGTATAAAAGACCGTTTCTAGATTAAATAGGCCTGTAAAAAACCGTAGTGGCTTACATGATTCTCAGAGCAGCAATTATAGAAGAATAATTCAAAACTTGGTACTAAAGCGTCTTAAAAAACCTGACCTCACGCACAAACAGAACAGAATTGGTAATGCTGCAAATCTAGGACTTAATGAAAGGTTGTGTTTAACAGCAATTCCATTGAAGTCGATGAAAAATAATCAATTATAAATGGTCAAAAATTTAATTAATAATAGCATTGAT
>OX243818.1:16619175-16661675 GCA_945859605.1 Lumbricus rubellus
GCGGACACTGCATCGGAGTTTCACGCCGAAGCGCTGAGCAATTGTAAGTTAAGGACTTGCCCAGGGTCCTTACGCGGGGAGGTGGATTGTAGCAAGAATGGAGCAAGAGAGGAGAGCAAAACAAGCAACAATCTGGACTCCGGAGGGAAGACGTGGTAGAGGGAGGCCAAGGAATAACTGGATTCATGCATGGAGACTGTACGGGAGGATTTGCAAGGTCTGGAGATGGCGTGGAACCAGTGGCGTCTACCAATGGGGGGGTTGGGAGAACGTTCTCCCACGGCTTCCAGAAATGGGGGGGTTTGACGTTTTTGGACGCAAACTGGGGGGGGGGGGTTGTAATTTCTAATGTGATATTTCAGACCAAGAAATCGCAAACCCCCCAGAATCCAAGGTTCACTTGATGTAACTGCCAACTGAATGGGACATCAGTGGTGGAACACATAGACTAGGACATAGAGATACATTGCTAATGTATCTATATAATATATATATATATATATATATATATATATATATATATATATATGTAGGGGCGCTGCTAACGCATGAGATAGAGATAGAGACAGACAGCGAGGGGAAGACATACAGACAGACAGACATACAGACAGACTGACAGGCAGGAGAAAGGAAGAGAGGTTAAGATGTAAGAGAGTCCGGATTGGCCAAGCAAGGGACCAATGAGAGCAGGACACACAGCCCAGGAAACCAGGAGAGTCAGCCGGTCAGGAGGTGAGAGTGCAGTTCACCGTTGGACTCAGCCGAAGACAGACATCAAGCAGTGAGTCGAGAAGACAGGGGCTGGCCGGCCGGGCCAAGGCCCGAGGCCGAGCAGAAAGAAGGTGTTATGAGTGGGGCAGTGAACAGGTCCAGATCGGTCAGAGTTAAAGTTAGATGGCGGACGGCTGAGGCCGGAAGCCGCGCCAACCAAGTCGTTGAGAGGTTCGGACGGTCGGATGTCGTTAGAGGTTTTGTCAGGTCGTTGTCAACATGTAACTTTAATCTGTCTGTTCGTCGTGTGTGAGAAATAAACTGTGACATCAGAACAATAGTTCCTCAATTCCTAGTCGACCAACTTGTTCTACAAGCGGCTAGAAGAACCTATACTACATATATATATATAGTTGTCTATGACTAGGGGTGGACCTCTTATCGCTTCAGTTCACACCTACTGACGAAGTCAAGCCGATGCGGAGCCGTGGCAGGTGATGGAGGGGGACCACAAATGACCAGGATGGCCAAGGGTCATTAGACAGTATATAGACGTCTTGCTGTGCTTGTATACCCGTCTTCGGACAGTGGTTCCCTTTGTGAAGCTAATGATGTTAATAACAGATGTTTCGAATTAGATACCCGACCAGCTCTCTCTCTCTCTCTCTCTCTCTCTCTCTCTCTCTCTCTCTCTCTCTCTCTCTCTCTCTCTCTCTCTCTCTCTCTCTCTCTCTCTCTCTCTGTAGGCTTAATGAATAAGACCAGCTACATGTACATGTAAGATATAAACACACTCCTTTCAATATTAGATAATGATGCGCTCGAAAGTATGAGGGGCAACTGGTTTCTGAAGGTGATATTCCTTATGCTATAGAGTATAGACTATAGGAGCTTTCACTGTTTCTCGCAGAGAGATGTACTAATTAAGCATGAACATCAACGGAAAATTCTTCATAGCCAGATGGATATAGCCTGCTGACAATCCTTGGGGTGGAGAATTCAGACTATAATATGCCTAAGTTTCTTGCTATTAGGCACAATATTCCCAAGTACCAGCAACATGGAATTTTTCCGCGGGTGAGTTATAACAATAAATATTTAGAACTGTAAAATTCTCTACTATTCTAAATTCGCCTGTTTATATAGTTGCAGGTAGGCCGAAGCCCGAGCACAGCGCATTGACTTAACTTTAGTTCAAATTAAAATTTCTTTAAACCCGTAGTTCTGTTCTGTTATGAAATATCTGCGTTGAGTATTCATAACAGAATTGAAGTTGTCAGCAATAGCTGCAATATACATGTAGCTCTGTTAGGCCTACTCTGTTGGGTCAGGAAACTTAATCGTAAGTTTAATGGTAGGCCTAAATAGGAGATAGTCGGCTGTAGACCTAGGCCTACTTGATTGAATATCGCCAAGCTCTATAGCCTGCTTCTTCAATTCATGATTAGCAAAATGTTGCTGGCGAATTTGTCCAAAAAATGGACACCTACATGCAGTTTCCTATCGAATAGGATGTGATGAGTCTGCTCTGCAGCTTCTGAACAAGAATGCCTTACCTACTGGATAGTATTTTATACAAAAACAGTAGCGGTGCCAACTATCAAGATCGTAGCCAGGATCCTATTGGGGGTGTTTACTCGATCTTGAGGATGTCGAAAAACAATCGAATTAACGGAGTGAGGGGTTTAGAGGAGGATTTAATTTATTTTAAAATGTCACATAGAAATAAGTGCTTCAATATGTAATACACTTAGTCCGTATCGATTGTGTTAGTAGCCTAAATGCATTATTTCATGAAGAATTATTTCATATCGGGGTGGGGGTTCAAACACGTAGCCTCGGCCTTGTGAACAATCAATTTCAACAGGCCGCCTGAGGGTAATGGGAGTTATTCAGCACGCTGAAGAAAATAATTATTATGCAAGGGATAAAATTCCAAAGAATTTTCCCCAGGTCATTATGACCAGCTGCGACGGTGCGACCTATGGTAGCACCGTCACTTAAAACAATTTTGTGAGTATAGGCTACAGGCTGAAAATGTAAACATTTGGGATGGTTGCAATTTTTTACTAGGTTGATCGGTTTTGCAGTCCAATTGTTCCCAAAATTAAGTGATGTTGAATTGTTGATCTATGATTTATGATGTGGGCACCTACGACTTTTTAGCAGAAGGATTTGTCAGTCTCCTGCAAAAATTTATGTTGGCACCTATGCCAAACGTTAAGATAATTATAAGCTACAACTTGGTAGTTACAATTTTAAATTTGCATTAGGCCTACTACCGAAGATTGAAATCAGAATAAAATTGTTTGTAGCCTAATGGTCACAGACTTATCTGTAGGCCAGGGCCTAACATTAATTTTTTGTCTGTCTGTTGGAATAGAAAATTTAAATTGTGCCACCAAGCCAATAAATTATAAACACAATGTGTGTGAATTAATGGATCTTTGTTGTGTAATATATTAAGTTATTTAATTTTCTTTGCTTACAATCACTTTTATTATGAACTCTGTGCATAATATTATAGCCTTTCATAGGCTAACCTATATATATATATATATATATATATATATATATATATACATATATATATATAAATATATATATATAAGTGATGATAAAAGTGATATATATATATATATATATTCAGAAACACACAAAACTGTACATTAATCATGAAGAGCACAAAAATTCAGAAACACACAAAACTGCACATAAATAGGCCTACAGTATATACTGTAGGCCTATTAATGTGCAGTTTTGTGTGTTTCTGAAGAGCAAAGTGTATTAGAAATACAAGTCGGCCAAAGTGGGGGGGTCTGTTCTCCCACGCCAAGTGGGGGGTCAGACGCCACTGCGTGGAACGATGCTGTCGAGGTGGCGCATGGACAGAGTGGAGTGGAGAAGCTGCGTTGCCCGATATGCAGAATTGTACGAAAAATACTAAGGTCTAAAGGTAAGGTATTGGTCTTAGCAAATTTCTTCACACTAGTGACAGGCAGACAGACATATAGACAAACAGACAGACAGACAGACATGACAGGCACTAATGATCCTAGTGATAGGCCTTACTTGCAAGGCTCACATACGATTAAACTGAAAATTTTGCGTTTAGAAACTTTAGACGCCTCTATATACGAAGAAAGCCGTGCATGTTCTCAATTTCCTATACTTTACATTTTTTAGCTGTTGGGAAAGAACTTTTAACCATTTTCCTTGTGATTTGCCCTCTTGCGAAAATGTCTGCCGGTGTCGCGGGATATTCTATCTCCCCCCATAAAGCTATATCCAGCCGTGTGGAATATACCGGGCTTAGAGTAGGCTATCCGGCGAGATAAACCATT
Source organism: Lumbricus rubellus (assembly GCA_945859605.1). Taxonomy (NCBI): domain Eukaryota; kingdom Metazoa; phylum Annelida; class Clitellata; order Crassiclitellata; family Lumbricidae; genus Lumbricus; species Lumbricus rubellus. The sequence continues at coordinate 16,623,231 of OX243818.1, forward strand.
CTATCCACGAGGAGCATAATTATTGAAAAATGCGTATAACTGATAAATTTATTCTGCAACCAAAATTTAAAGTGACTCTATATGCTTTTTGTGTCCTAAGCAATGTTCAAAGCAAGGCGGCTCCCATTTATTAATTGACGTTAAATGTTCTTAAGTGTTCGAAATGGTCTAACTTCTAAGACTATATAGTGTCCTACAAGAAAAGCAACCAAACTTAGCAAAGTTAGCAGCAGTATGGTTTTATACACACCCGTCAGTGGCAATGTTCAAACCAAAGCAGAATGGAAGTTAATTTGCAAAAGTTGATTCACGTGGAAGTGGCGTTTTCCAACTTCCATGCATCTGGAGGTAACGATTTTTAGGGGGTTACTCTATATCGTGACATCGGCGCTCATACACCGGTGTTAGTATTAAACAATTAAAGGGTATAGGCCTAACTAAAAATTTAGAACTATATTAATTCATTCACTCCAGAATTTATATAGCGCTTCTTAAAGGTGCTACTCAGAAGTGCTCCCGGTTCTAGCACGGCAAAAATAACTGCTTTGAGTTTATTTTAAAAATGCTCGAGCAAGAACCCAAGGAACAGGAAATAGACGTATCTCCTGTGGAGGCCCATTCCAGGGGGCCCATTCCAGACAACTGGACCCATCACCAAATGTATATATTAGGTTATATAGGTTACTGGAATTCTTCCATCCTGTCAGATTTGAAATGGAGGATTTGAATGGTGGAAACGGACCACAGTCGGCAGTATTATGTAAATATGTTGATAGAAATGCAAATTAATACGCAGATTGCTTATATAAGACTTATACGAGTGTGTGAGTAAATATGCAAATGTCTGTAGGAATGTAGAACAAGATTATTTAGATATGCAATTGGTTGGATGATCGTTAGAAATCGTTTGCAAGTCAAATGCCATCTATACCGATCCGTCTCTGTCTCTGTCTTGCTCTGTGTCTGTCTCTTGCTCTGCCTCTGTCTCTCTGTCTGTATGTTTTTCGTTTTTTCATCCTCTGTGCCTAAAGCCAATCTCTGTATTTTATACACGGTTTGATTTTCTCCCTGCCTTTGCCTACCCCTGTCTCTGTTTCTGTCTCTGCATGTCTCGGTCTCAAATTCTGTTTATCTCTCTTTCTTTATCTCTGTCTGTCTGTCTCTGTCTTTCTAAGTTTCTCTCTCTGTCTTTCTTTCTCTCTGTCTGTCTCTGTCTTTCTCTCTCTGTCTTTCTCTCTTTCTCTCCCTGTCTCTCTCTGTCTTTCTCTGTATTTCTCTCTCTGTCTCTGTCTCTCTCTCTGTCTTTTTCTGTCTCTGTCTCTGTTTCCTACTTTCTCTGTCTCTGTCTCTCTCTTTCTCTTTGCCTGTCTCTGTCTCTGTTTATCTGTCTATCAGTCAGTCTCTGTCTCTGTCTCTGTCTCTGTCTCTGTCTCTGTCTCTGTCTCTGTCTCTGTCTCTGTCTCTGTCTCTGTCTCTGTCTCTGTCTCTGTCTCTCTCTCTCTCTCTCTCTCTCTCTCTCTCTCTCTCTCTCTCTCTCTCTCTCTCTCTCCTTCCATCTGTCGCTCTTTTCCCCGCTGTCTTCCTCCCTGTTTGAATTTCTCGGTCTATCTGTGGGTGTCTGTTTTTCTTTTTACCTCTGTCACTCGTTAATTCTCTCACACGCTGTCTCTCCTTCTTCGTCTTCCTCTATAATTATATATATATGTATCTTCCCGTCTCGATCGTCGTCTTTGCCTCGTTTAACTTCTTCAGAGTCTCTTTATATCTCTCTGTTTGTTATGTTCCTGTTTTGTTCCTTTCTGTGTTTCTCTGTCTCCCCCCTTCTCTCATTCTTCCATCATCGTTCCCCCTTCTTTTCCTTCTCCGTCCCACCATCATCCATCGACTGTTGACAGACGAGGGGAGAGATCAACTGGAACGACGGACGAGAGAAGGAAGGAACCCACTGACATCGAGACTAACCCAACGACAACGACGACAACGACGACGACAACGATGACGACAACGACGACGGCGACAGAGTCGCGGATCAAAATTTCATCTGCATACTAACGCACGCAATGTCTGATGCTGATGCTGCTGCTGCTGCTGGTGATGCTGGTGATGGTGACCATGTAGTCGATAGTAACCAAAGTGCGGATGGAGGGAGGAATGGAGGGCGGAATGGAGGGAGGAATGGAGGGAGGAATGGGGAGAGGGATAAGGGGACAGAGGGAAGGATGAAATGAAGGGGAGAAGTCAGCGAATGAAGGAGTAGGGAAGAGATTGAGAAAGAAAGAGAGAAGTAAATGGACGACTGAATGGATGGATGAATGAATGAATGAATGGATGGATGGACTAATGAATGAATGAATGAATGAATGAATGGATGGATGGATGAATGGATGGATGGATGAATGAATTGGTGAATTCACCAATTAATTAATTAATTAATTAATTAATTAATCAACTAACGAATGAATGAATGAACTAAAGGGGTTAAGAGTCAAGCGATTGGGGAAGGAAGGGTGGAAGAAATGTAGAACGGAAGAGTAAGACAAGCCATGAAGAGATCAGATGAACGGTAAAATGACAAAAGCAGTTGCAGCAGACATCTCTGTTTCTTATTTATCGACGCTAAATAAAGGCTTACAAGAACAGGTGACTTTCTATTCATTTTTCAGACTATCTGTGGGAACCGGAACCAGTCGGAATTTCTGGAACCAATTCGAGCAAATTTAACCAGTGGAATTTGTCTGCAGCCAATCAGAGCCGTTCGGAGCTATTCGGAACCACTCGGAAACATTCGGAGCAAATCCGACTCAAAAAGAGCCAATCAGAACGATCTGAATCGTTAGTAATGTTGTAGGATCATAATTTTTATGCTGTGATATTGAACGTGCATGGCTCTTGATTTGTCTCTCGGAGAAAAACTCTGCATACATTTCCGGACACTGACACAAAAAATATAACGTTCTCTCTTCAACGATTTATAGCCTACGTGTAGAACGACAAAGGAAGTTCTTGACACACTGCGGATAGACTGTTAGGCTAACTGAAATCCCATTATAGACCGGCCATTTCCTTGAATACTAAAACAAGTCTTTGCAGGATGAACCAGTTTGGTGGATTCAACATTCTAGAAGAAAATCGGAGCACTTCTGAAACGCATTGCCCTTTTCCCAGAGAGTGAACCACTATTATTTGTCCATGAAACGACATAATTATACATGTAGGCTATATCTGGATTCGAGCACTGCTAGGTTTGACGAAAATCTGGGTTTCATCCATTTCTATGGTTGGAGATCTTCCACACCGATCCACATTAACAGAAACGCATCGCAATGCTGACGTCAGCGACTCTATTTCTCGTCTGCTACCTATTCATTCTTCTCGTCTCTTCCAATTCCCATCGGCTTCTCCCGAATGGAGGACCTCTTCCATGTCCCGCGAGGACAAGACTTGGACAACGTGGTCGATGTACGTGTGGGTACCTGGCGGAAATACGCTGCACGCACATGGATTCGATCCCCGTCTTCATCGGAGTCGCGCATGGATCGGTCTACGGCGGAATTGACCTGTCGTCGCAGAACATCACCAGGGTCCCGGAAGAGGCGTTCGCTGGTCTCCTAGTCCGTCGGATCGTCTTCAACTTCAACCCGATCGGGGATGGACTGAACGCGAGGTCCTTACGAGGACTCGAACGAATACTCACGGAGCTGTACGCGGCCGGATGCGGTCTGCGTCGACTTCCGGTTGGACTGCTTCGCGGTATGACGCAGCTGAGTCGGCTACACCTCTGGGCGAACCAGATCGATGCGATTCCGCCGCGATTCTTCGAGTCCTGCTCCGGACTTCGCGAGCTGTCGATGTGGGGCAACGTGGTGGAGGAACTGGAGGACGAATCGCTGGTTGGACTGCGCCGACTGTGGGTCCTTGACCTTGAGAACAACCGGATCCGGAGACTGGACCCGTCCTTCCTTCGCCACGTGCCGGAGTTGCGCTGCCTGCGCCTCAGCGGAAACCGGATCCACGCGCTCTACGAGCAGAACTTCGCTCTCCTTCCCAACCTCAGAGTCCTTGACCTTGACCGCAACGGCATCGGGTACATCTATCGCGAGGCCTTCCACGGTCTCGGTCAGCTGCGAAGCCTCTCCCTCCGCGGCAACCTCATCGACTTCCTGCCCGACGAGGTCTTCTCCCAGCTGACCCGTCTCGAGACGCTCGACCTTCGCCAGAACGGACTGACCTTGGCCTGGGAGATGACGTTCAGCGGACTGCGGTCGCTGACGCGGATGTACCTCTCGCAGAACCGACTGACGGAGCTCAACGAAGGACTGTTCCGGAAGTCGCAGTACCTCGTTCATCTAGACCTCGAGAGGAACCTCATCGCGAGGATCCACCCGTGCGTCCTCTCTCGACGCACGGTCCTCGCCACTGTCTCCCTCGTCTCGAACCCGATGCGCTGCGCCTGCCACCTGGCGGACGCTTTCCGCCTCAGGCGAGGGTCGGTGGTGTGGGGGTCGTGCGAACGTAGACAGGAAGTCACGTGGGGCACAGCGGAAGTGAGGAACGCGACGGACGGAGCGGATGAAGAGGAGGAGGAGGAATGTGAGGAGGGGGCAGAGGAATGTAGGATCTGAGAGGAGAGGAGAAGGTTCGAATAAGAAAGGGCTAATGTAAGAAGAGATAGGGTTAATGTAAGAAGAGAGAGGGTTAATACAAGAAGAGAGAGGGTTAATGTGATGAGAGATAGGGTTAATGTGAGGATGCAGAGGGTTAATGTGAGAAGAGAGAGGGTTAATGTAAGAAAAGAGAGGGTTAATGCGAGGAGAGAGCGGGTTAATGTAAGAAGAGAAAGGGTTAATGTAAGAAGAGAGAGGGTTAATGTAAGAAGAGAGAGAGGGTTAATGTAAGAAGAGAGAGGGTTAATGTAAGAAGAGAAAGAGTTAATGTAAGAAGAGAGAGGGTTAATGTAAGAAGAGAGAGAGGGTTAATGTAAGGAGAGAGAGGGTTAATGCGATGAGAAATAGAATGATGATCACTGAGAGCAAGAGCGTGACTCAAGCGGATTTACAGACGACTCGAAGCAGTCAGTCAGCCAAACAAAGACAATCACATTCGATCAGACGGTCATACATACATACACATTATACATTATAAACGTATAGTTGCACATCGAGACAGCGACACACACAGACAGACGGACAGACAGACAGACAGACGGACAAAGAACCGGATAAACACACATTATGATAGCAGACAAACAAACAAGCACGCAGTCAGTCAAACACACACACACACACACACACACACACACACACACACACACACACACACACACACACACACGGACGCATATACACAGACTGACAATAAAATTATTATTATTGAGGCCACATGAAGGAGACAAAAGAGAGAATTACGAAAGAATGCGCGTCTATTAAGCTTATATATATATATATATACATCGCGCATCTTATATATATATATAATGCGCGATGTCTGTTACCAACGAAACGACCTCTTGGCCTCTTCGATTTAGCCAAATGACCTTGATATGAATAAAAAAAATATAAATATACACAATAATTATTTCTTTTAATTGCATACTTAAGCAAAAAATAAACGACACGACTTCGTAAGTTCGTGTTATTTTAGCAATTATAATCAGACTAATTTACGAAATAAAATAGGTAAACAGTAATCGATTATTATTAGCGAACATTACGGATACCAAATTCATTGGCGTTGGTCCAAGGGCTCTGTATTATAATTACAGGACTTGTGAACATTTTGCGTTCATCCATTTAACTCTCAACGATAGATGTCGCCCCACTTAAACTTTCGTTTCTAATGCTAATGAATTATTTTTTCAATCTCCAAAAGTATTTTTTAAGTTTGCAAACATAATTATCCGTCAATCTGCCTTCATAGATATAGGCCTATAACTAATTGAATGCCTTTATTTTCTAAACAAGATGCAAAATTCCCATTATCGCCAAAAAATGTTACGAGGCGGTTAAAGAAGAAGAAAGCGGTCTTAATTGTGATACATGCAGAGGGGTGCTTTTTCAGTTTAACGTCACTGTGCACAGACCATTAGCAACGCCCTCCTCCTTTATCCAGGCTTGGGACTGGCACTGGCAGAGTGCAACCAGTGGCGGAGTTACATGCAGAGTCCTTGTCGTTGGCCTATAATTATACGCTTGCATCGGAGTCGGGCATCACTGAAGTTTAATCCTATAGCATCGCTACCGTCTGTGGGCGCCATATAAATCTTCGTTTGAATAATTGCACAGTTGAAGCGGTGACTGGACTTCAAGATACGAGGTCGGGTCATGACCCCGTGACCCCGTGGCTATGTGGGTCAGAGGTTACGTGAGAAGAGCGCTGATTGTAAATTGGTGATTTTGTGCAACTGTTATTCAACGTGATTATAATTTATAATGTCATGTGTTGATCGGCCACCTTGTCTCTGGTTAGATAAGGTAGGCTTATTTTTTCGTTTTGTTAGTTTTGATTGTAGTTTTTTTTGTGCACACTCCCAGTATACATGAATAACGATGATAGTCCCACTCCCCTCACGACGACTTTAGACCACAGCCAATTCTTTTCTTGCTCGAGTGATACGGTTGATCAATCCATAACCTACGCTACCGCTCCCTCTATGAACCCTAATAAGACCTTTGAACTCTTAACTGACGAAGCTGATAGCCGATCTCTTCTGAATTGCCCAGACATTGACCCTGACTGCAACTTCTTCAATGACCTAACGTACAACTCTACCTATTCCATACCACACACCCTGTCGACACAATATACCCACTCAACTACACTCCTCTCTATAATGCACTTAAATGTCCGTAGCATATTAAACAAACTAAATGAAATAAAAGACCTGTTGTCACTTTTACCTGTCACCGTGCTGGCTCTCTCGGAGACCTGGTTAACAGAAAACCAAGATGATCTAATTAATGTCCCAGGCTATCGATTTATAGGTAAATCTAGAGGCGATGAGACGGGGGGTGGCGGTGTGGGGTTCTTAATAAAACAGGAAGCTTCCTTTGAGGTCCTTACGGATATATGGGAAGCTTCTTCCTCCCGCTCGTTTGAAGGATTATTTATCCGTTTACCACTAAACCGAGGATCCTCGATAATAGGCGTAATATACAGACCTCCTGATCAAAACTTAGATGACTTTACCACTGAGATAGAACCTGTCATAAGTAAAATATCTAAAAAATCTAAGGATTTGTTCATCGTCGGAGACTTCAATGCAGACCTATTAAAAGTCAATCTCCACAAACCCACTGAAGGCCTGTATAACTGTATGTTATCGCACCATTTCCTCCCAATAATAACCAAACCAACCAGAATTACGGATCATTCCGCCACTATAATTGACAATATTTATACCAATGCATGGCGTAAATTATCTTGTTGCTCAATTGTAATTAGCGACATATCCGACCATCTTCCTATTTTGGCTCAGTTCGAATATGAACTAAAACTCCCAAACAAGCCCCAAACTCGAACCCACAGGTTGATTACCCAGGAATCCTTAACCGCTTTCCAGGACTCAGTAGCAAAAATCAACTGGTCGCCAGTTTTAGTTGCCTGTCGGGATCTGGATACGAATAAGGCTTATGATACTTTCCTCAATGAGTTTAAACAGGAATACGACAAGGCATTTCCAATATCTCAAAGTAAAACTACCAGAAGAAATTCTCCCAAAAACCCATGGATGTCACAAGGTCTACTTAACTCGTGTAAAAAGAAATCCAGACTGTATCGAAAATTTATCAAAAACCCAACCCCGCAAAACAAAAACGCATTTGTATCCTATAGGAACAAGTTTAAATCAATCCGTATACAGGCTGAATCAAATTTTTACGCAGCTGAATTTTGTAGATATAGCAATAACCTCAAAGAAACCTGGAAAATCTTAAAACATTTGATAGGGACCACAAATGGGGGAGACAGAGATATTTTATCGCTAAAAGTAAATAACATCTCTACTACAGACCCGATAAAAATTGCGACGGAACTCAATAATTACTTTACAGGCATTGCACATTCCTTGGCTAAAAATATTCCAAATTCCAACTCTACTTTTGAGCAATATATGATTCCCTCAAAAATGGACTCCTTTGGACTCACAGAAGTCTCAAAGGAGGAGCTGATCCTACTAAGCCATACTATTCATCCATCTCATGCCAAAGGAGTCGATGACATAGATCCTGCTATAGCTCTGCCAAGCCTACCCAATATCGTTCATCCACTAGTAGAAATTATAAACTGTTCCTTTAAAACTGGAATATACCCACAATCTCTGAAATTAGCTAAGGTAGTTCCAATTTTCAAAAAAGGGCCAAGAGACGAAGCCTGCAATTATCGCCCTATATCTGTTCTTCCTTTTTTCTCAAAATTTTTTGAAAAGGTCATGCATGAGCGCCTCAATAAGTATATTTCAAAGACTAACATTCTCTTCTCCTCTCAACATGGCTTTCAAGCTGGCCATTCAACATTCATGCCCTTAATAAATATGCAAGACAAAATTTCTGATGCTATGGATAAAAATCAATTCTCCATAGGAATTTTTCTAGACTTGGCTAAAGCCTTTGATACCATCAACCATGGCATACTGCTAAAAAAGCTGTCCATCTATGGCATTCGAAACACCCAGCTAAAATGGTTTGAAAGTTATTTAGAAAACAGAATGCAGCTAGTTAGCTGCAATGGTAGTAAATCACCTCTAAAAGAAATTAATTACGGAGTCCCACAAGGCTCTATCCTTGGCCCACTGCTGTTTATCTTATACATAAACGACCTGCCTAGTGTAGCTCCTGATCTATTTTTTCTATTGTTTGCAGACGACACTAATATTTTTAACTCTCATTCCTCACTTGAAGCATTAATTAATCATACTAACTCCGACCTAGAAAATATAGCAGAATGGTTTCGCTCTAATAAGTTAACTCTCAATCTCGATAAAACTAATTACATCATCTTTAGGTCACATAAAAAAGCACTTCCAACGTCTTATCCTAATTTATGTATTTTCGGTACACCTATCACTTTAGTGCAATCATCGAAATTTTTAGGAGTTTACGTAGACCAACACCTGTCCTGGAACGAACACGTGTCGAATATCGCAACAAAAATAGCAAAAAATCTAGGAATTTTATCACGCATATCCAGAATTCTCCCACCACAGACCAGAACCTCACTCTATTATACACTCATACATCCATACATATCTTACTGTAACATTGTTTGGGCTTCTGCATATAAGTCAAACCTCTCGAAAATTCTTGTCCTCCAAAAAAGGGCAATACGATTTGTTGCAAAAATCCCTTATCGAGCCCACACGAAAGCAGAATTTTTAGGTCTAAAAATACTGCAACCAGATCAAATAAGGCAATTACAAATTGGAATATTTATGTATCGATATATTCATAATCAACTACCAGCTACCTATAAAGATTACTTCAAATTCAGAATTGATATTCAAGAGCGTGGCTTGAGAAATACTAACCCTTTCTATATTCCCTTTGCCCGCACTAATACAAGGCTTGCATCTATTAAATGTATTGGACCAAGAACATGGAATAGTATTCCTCTTGATATTCGCTCCCTGCCGTCTCTTCGTCTCTTTAAACGGGAGCTTTCTACCTTCATCCAACAAGGAATGTAGACCTCTACCAATCTGGGGAAATACTGTTAATTCACCTTCATACGGGAGTGTGCACTTGTTTTTCGTGTATATGACTGCACTGACTTTATTCCACTTTTCTAACTCACCTTTTGTTTTGTATTAGTATGCTAGTTAAGATATTTTGTTCATAAAGCTGCTTTATTTTTCCAATCGGCCGTGCTGAATTTTTCTAAACCAATTCTCTCAGGTGGCCCTGGCTAGCGGGACCTTTGGCCCCTTTTGGGTCTCCTGTGCGATCCGACATAAGACATATATGATGTAGAATTACAGTATCTTTAAAGTTTGTGTTGGTTGCCGAATAAAAAATGTTATGTTATGTTATGTTATGTTATGTTGTAAAGAAATATATTAATGTTCTATGTTGTTGTGTAGTGTGGTGTATTGGTGTGAATTACATGACGGTACGTAACGTAATGTAATGTAAGCGGACAATTACAGGGCGTTACTTTAGATGAACGCAACAATGTGGGGCGCGGTGGTGTAGTGGTGGCGTCGTTGCCTTGGAGCCGGAAGGTCCGAGGTTCGAATCCACCTCACCGCGTAAGGACCTTGGGCAAGTCCTTCACTCACAATTGCTCAGCGCTTCGGCGTGAAACTCCGATGCAGTGTCCACTCTGCATCGGGAGCGCCTCTGAGTAGAGAGAGCTTGAAGGGGCGCTATAACAAGTGCACATACAAACAAACAAACAAACAAACAAACAATGTGTTACGACAATTAGAGGACATTGAAGGCTATAGAAATGTACCAGGAAGGAGGGAGAGAGGAAGGCCAATAGACAGACAGACAGACAGAAAGACAGACAGACAGACAGACAGAAGACAGACAGACAGACAGACAGACAGAAGACAGACAGACAGACAGACAGACAGACAAGCGGACAGACAGGTAAATTGACATAATTATGGACAATTGTATACAATAAATATACAATGCACATTGTAGGTGGATGAATGGATAGATGGATGGATGGACGGACGGATGGATGGATTGATGGATGAATGGATGCATGAAAATAGTCCATGCTGACTGACTGACAGACACTTTACTTAGATATAGGCCTACTGTGCCGCCTACATGTAGAGAGCGAGAAAGTCAGAGACAGCGTTAAACATTACGGTAGCAAACTGGTGAGTGACTGGTCCTATCTTTCCTCGCCTTTTATGTGGTCAAGGACAGGAAAGAAGAGAGACCGGAGGGAAGATGGGTGGGTAGGTGGGTGGGGCGTCTGTCGTCGGGGTGGGTGAACTGACCCTTTGGGACCCACGGGGCGACGACGGGCGACGGGTCAGCTAATTGGTTAAGGGCGTCGGATGGCAGAGAGAAAGGCGAGAAAGCGCCGTCAATTATTAATGAATTCTTAAGTGGGAATCTCTCTCTTTCTCTCTTTCTCTCTTTCTCTCGTCGTCTTCGTCAGCCCGACGGACATTCGACGCTTGCTGTCCAGTGCAATTTGACGTCTGCAGATTCAGGAATATCGCACCAGGTAAGGTAAGGTTATACGTGCGACGCCATGCGATGTGGAATGGGCAATGGTAGTCTCTAGTACAGTTGTTCTTAACCAGCGTTCGGCCGAACCCCTGGGGTTCGGTGAGCCAGTGCCAGGGGTTCGGCAGAGTTCCTCTGAAATATATACATATTCAGTGAAAAATCATCTGCTATTTTTTCAACTTTTATTTAATAAATTTTGTTTGAAACCTTATTAAATTTAAAGCTGTTCATTCTGTTAACCTTAGTTTTGTCTACTGTATCACGATAATTAACATCGGCAGGCATCTTTGTGTGAAGTAATATAAGGTAATTAAGATAGGCCTATGTAATTGTTCGTTGTTTTTCTGCAGAAATAGCATCGTAGGACGTACGCTAAAAGTAACAATAACTGTAAATAACTGTTTTTCCATTTTCTTAGTTCACTAATACCACAGAGTATGTCGGGCAAAAAAGAAAAATTAGTATTCAAACTTGAGGGGGTTCGGTGAATGGTCATAGATTTCTCTTGGGGTTCGGCTCCCTTGAAAAGGTTAAGAACCACTGCTCTAGTATCTACTGCTCTTCGTCAATTGCCTGTAATGTAATCCCGAGCTTGGATAAAAGAGGAAAGATACCGGTACGTTGTTACAAGCTGTTCTCAATTTCACAAACTGGTAAAAAGACTGGTTTTATTCGCATGATCTCGGCCGGGAGCGCCTCTGAATAGGGGCCTTGAAGAGGCGCTATATAAATACTGATTGATTGATTGATCGATTGATCGTCTGCGCTGCAACATTGTTAACTTAGTCATTTAGGCCTACTGTAACATGTACCTCTTCTTCTGTGGAGAACGTATACCTATATGACCTAGGTGCAGCCAGTTCATTTTTCAATGAATTGATGATGTAACATTCAGGTCAGATCCTTCACCACCACCACCACTCCCCATTTGAACTGGTAGGACACCCTTGAAATGTTCCCATGTTACCCATGTATACACGGACCATGTTCAATGTGTGCATTCTCCAGAAAGTAAAATCCCTTAAATGTGAACTGGCATAACGCCGGTCAGAAACTCTTGTGACTAAACCTGCCTAAATGACTAAGGGTGACCAAACGGGCCAGAGTAAAGAGGTGGGGGAGAGTACAGAATGATGATGAGTAGGAATTAACAAATGTCCAATGGTCTTGCGTATACCACACGTTCAATGTGATGTTGGTTACTCTTACTGCACCCGATGCGATTATGCACTTGGCGCATCTGACTGATGACACGGCTTATTAAGTGTTACGTCGTCCGTGTAGCAACCTGCATCGTGCTGCATGTGTCGTATTATAACGTAACGTTTCCGGACATTTATATGGAGCCACTTCGAACGACGATGATAGACAGGCGGGTAGATAAGCAAAGAAATTTAATGATCAAATGCATGGACAGATTGGTATACAGAGAAACACAGACAGACACAAGGACAAAACAGACACACACACATACATGTAGTCGAGAGACTCGAGAGAGACAGATAATGTGCCGTCGAGCATCACCTATAGCATTAATCCTACTTAACCCAGTAGGCCTATTATAGAGGTGGAACTTCTTTAATGTTTGGTTGAAAATGCGGGTTTTATTGTGTGCAAGAATCGTCTACAAATGTATTATTTCGAATAAAGTAGTAGCTTAATTGTAGCTTAAGCTACGTAGCATCTGAAGAGGAACTTTGCGTTGATCTTGACGGATTCTAAAAAAATAATGCGTAGCCTAAAGCAGTGATTTCTGGATAACATTGGCAAATAATTCACACATAAATGACATGATTTCTGGATAACATTGGCAAATAATTCACACATAAATGACATGATTTCTGGATAACATTGGCAAATAATTCACACATAAATGACATAATCCACTATTGGTTATTGCAAAAAGCGACATATCTGCAGAAGTGAGATTGCGCGGTCGCGTGAATTACTATTATACTTGAACGAATGAATGAATGAATTTTATTGCACACAAAACTAAAACAGTGTTCGTGTGTTCATGTGTGTGTGTGGGTAAATTGTTGACAAAAGATAGAACGTGATGTCAACCTGCAATTTATGAAAATCTACAATTAGGCTACAGGTAAAGCGTTCAGGTGTTAAGTGCACGTGCGTATCAGTGTGTGTGTATAGGTGTGTGTACATGTGCATGTGTGTGTGTGTGTATGTTTGTGTGTCTGTTTGTGTGTGTGTTGTGTGTGTGTATCGGAGATTAACGATAACTCAAACATCACGGAAACGATTATATGAAGATTTGCGCTACAGGGTTGAATCAATCAATTATTACTGATTCTCCAATCTAAATACCTGTGCAGTTGGGTGGTAAGCAGAGGTGCCATGCCAGCCATAGGGTACACCCACCATCCTAGAATATACCCACCCATGACAGGTCCCGATGACTGCATGGCATGCATGTATTCCGTTGAAAATTAAAGATTAAGAGGGCGTCGAAACGGTTATTAAGCAGAGATTGACAGGCGCTTATTTATAAGGGATTAAGCGATATTGACAACCCGATCTAATCTAATCCAGTGTTTAATCTAGACGTCTCTGGAGGGGGGGGAAAGTTCCCCCCCCAGGATTGACTTTTCCCCCCCCAAAAAAATTTGACAAATGATATTGGTTTTTAATTACTATTTTCATCGTTGTTTTATATGAAGTGTTATAATATATTATTTACTATTATATGATTATTATTTATTATTTACTATTATTATATATGATACTATCATGTTGCGATTAGTATAACTTACTGTATATATTTGTATAAACACTATTTTTGCACAACTAAAAACAGATATGACATCCTCTCCAGAAAATTTGACAAAATGCTTATAGTTTTAGTTGCTGTTTACATCATCATATTACATGAAGTGTTATAACATACTGTAATATTATTTATTATTATATGGTCAATGGATATTATGTTATTATTTGTACAAATTCTACTTTTGTACAACTAAATGGCTTCTCAACAGTGGTATCCTTCAAATTTTAAACTGTAGGCCTAAATTTTCAAAATGTTTGGTCCTATTTTTTGAACACATACATGTATATAGTAAAACCTAAAAACAACATCATTACTACACATGGTTTCTTGAATTTGGCACCGGTAGTTTTTTGTGTACCATTAAAATTAATATGATTTCAGAAAGTATGTCCTGACAGTCCTGGTCAGCAATTCAGGACCATCTTGGGAAACAGGTTTAAACTGATATTGTGCTGAAAAGTCTGCTTAAATATAGGCTACTATTATATTCATGTCTGCATTTATTCATTAGAATAACTCAGCAACAGGAGAACTGAGCTGCTGAACTCTATACATAAAGATATTTTCATTGTAGTTATAATCATATATTATATTAGATCCTAAAACACTTTTTTATCAGTACTGAATAGTCTAATGGAGTTATTTTGCTAAAATAGCACCAGTGGCGCAACCAGAAGATTTTCCTAGGGGGTGCTCAGAATTATTGTTGTAAGCGCCGATGGTGCGAAGTAGCGAGTGCCGAAGGAACTTGCTTGATTGTGTAATTTGAAAGACCGAATGACCCCTACCCCCTCCCCCCCCCCCCACGCACCCAAAAAACTCATCGGATTTGGAAAAATTGCGTGTGTCACCTTTTTAGCCCTGGGGGTGCTCAAGCACCCCCCAGCACCCCCTAGTTGCGCCACTGAATAGCACCTTAAAAGAGGAGGCCTACCATTACAGTGTGGAAATAAACCCCCAAAATATTTGTTAAGTGTTGCTTATATTTATTGAAGTCCACTCTTATAAGCACTGAAAAGTGTACAGGCAGTTTGTTAAGATGACACCTTAAAATGCTGTCATTCCAATGTGGAAATTCAAAAAGTTTCTGATGGGGCTCTGAAAAAGTACAGGTATTTTGTTAAGATGGTACCATAAAATGCTACCATTGCAATGTGGAAATTCAAAAAGTGTCTAATGGGGCTCTGAAAAAGTACAGGTATTTTGTTAAGATGGTACCTTAAAATGCTACCATTGCAATGTGGAAATTCAAAAAGTTTCTGATGGGGAGGGGGCTCATCCCCCTCCCCATACCCCTCCCCCTGCGGGTCTCGGCGCTACGCGCCTCACGAGCGTCCTTCGGACCCTCGATTGTCTCCCCCCCAGAAACCTGAATTCCCCCCCCCAGCGGGTGGGGACTAGATTAAACACTGAATCTAATCTAATCCAATCTAATCTAATCTAATCCAATTTAATCTAATCTAATCCAATCCAATCTAATCTGATCTAATCTAATCTAATCTTACCCCAATTTATGGTGACACACAATGCTTCGAACGATGGCACTTCATAAACAAATCGTTGTCAAGTCATTGGCCTGACACTAAGTCCACTGCGCTTGTCACAGTAAGACAGTTTGACGTTATAAAAAACATTCGAAAGAGGTTAAGTCCCAATTAATTAGAGAACGAAATTATCCATTGCTAATTTAATTGCAAAAACATGGCATTAGGCTACTTATAATAAAGATTCTATGATGTGAATCGTGGTTAGTATAGCAATCAGCCAGCTTTTCTAATGGTCACTGTGGCATATTGCTTTTTTTAATTTATAACTGCAACTGTGATAATTAATTACTTAGCAAAATTAAAAGGGACTCATTTGCAAAGTCGTATAGAATCACAGTCTATTGCCTTTTTCTAACAGAATAATTGTGTTTTAACTTCGATTTAACTCAAAATGCGACCATCAACTGATCATGGTTGATGTCGTGGACATAATGAAAAAGGCGCTACCGAAGTCATCAAACTATGGATAGGATCGAATTGAACGATTTATAGTAAAACAAAGGAGATTAAATTATTATTATTAGACACTTAACGGATAAAACATGAGAGGTGAAAGAGTAAAAAAATTGGTTCTATGCATCAAACCGAGAAAGCTCTTAGAGCGTGCATTTCAATTCACAGTGTTCTTGAATAGAATCAGCCGAGGTCAATGAGTGCAAATGGATTGGGAACTCTATAAGGGTGGAGTAACAGCGGAAGAACGAAAGAACGGAAGAACGAGTTAGCGTTACCTGACAGAACAGGAAGTCGATAACCGGAAGTTTGGCGTGCGAAGTGTATGACGGGTAAAATAAAACGATAAGAGCGGAATTGACGGACATTGAAATTCGAAGCATCTATAATTTTATACACGTATAGACAAGCAGACTAACATGCAAGCAGGCAGATAGACGAACGATCAGAAAGACAGACAGAGAGAAAGAGAGAAAGATGATTGGATGCAGGCTGACATGACAGTGAATAAAACAGACAGACAGCCAGACAAACAGAACTTACAGAAGCACAAGATATAACCGACAACAGACACGGAGACAAGCACAGAGAAACTCGTAAGCATACATACATACATACATACATACATACATACATACATACATACATACATACATACATACATACATGCATACATACATACATACATACATACATACATACATACATACATACATACATACATACAGGGTGGCGCAGAAAAAACCGGACTATTGGTAATTATTGCCTTAAACTATCATTAGACTGCAGAAAGGACACAGAAAAATGGCATTGGTTTGGCATTCAATATAGCCTAACATTGAATGAACTGTAAAATTTCAGAGTTTTCTGAATGCGTAAGAAATTTAAGTCAAAGTGATGTCCTCCGTTTGCTGCGATAACCAATGATAATCGCTTGCGAAACTGTCCAATAGCCGGGTTGATAGTGTCCTCGCTGATTTCGTCCCAGCATGCGGTCAGAACTTCTTTCAAATGTTCAATATCTCGAATTCTTTGCCTGTAGACAAGCTGCTGAAGCATTTTCCAGATCGAATAGTCTACGGGATTCAAATCCGGACTGTTCGGTGGCCAATTTTCTGGTTCAATAAAGTCTGGAACGTGAGCAGTGAGAAAAGCAACTGTTTTTCGTGAACGATGAGCAGGTGCTCCGAGCATCCTGCTGGAAAGTGAAATTGCCACCAGAGTGAGCTATAATGTCTGGCAGTAATCCTTGATGTAGGACGACGTCACATTTCAGTCTAATGATAGTTTTAAGGCGATATTTACTTCGATTATTCAAACGATGCAATATTATTGCAAAAACTTATAGTCCGGTTTTTTCTGCGCCACCCTGTACATACATACATACATACATACATACATACATACATACATACATACATACATACATACATACATACATACATACATACATACATACATACATACATACATACATACATACATACATACATACATACATACATACATACATACATACATACATACATACATACATACATACATACATACATACATACATACATACATACATACATACATACATACATACATACATACATACATACATACATACATACATACATACATACATACATACATACATACATACATACATACATACATACATACATACATACATACATACATACATACATACATACATACATACATACATACATACATACATACATACATACATACATACATACATACATACATACATACATACATACATACATACATACATACATACATACATACATACATACATACATACATACATACATACATACATACATACATACACACACATACATACATACACACACACGCGCACGTACATATCATAATAAAGACTGCATTACACACCTGGAATGGCTAAAAATGTCAAATGGAAACACAAATAGACATTCAACCAAACCCACACAGAACTAACGGCGTGAAAGAGAACCAGACGAGCACACAAACAGACAGACAGAGACAGAGACAGACAGACAGACAGAGACAGACATATAAACCGAAAGAACGACATCCAAGGTCTTATACATGTAGTTAAACCCCGACTTCGCTAAAAAACGGAAACACGTCATTAGCATACACAAATCCTGTTCTCCCTCCCTCCACCACCCCCCCCCCACATCCATCCCTCCCTACACCCATCCTCCCCTACACCCATCCCTCCCTACACCCATCCCTCGAGCGCTACTGAATCTGTGAGCGGCGCTATATAAATGTTCAATTACAATTACAATTACAATTACAATCCCTCCCTGCACCCATCCCTCCCTGCACCCATCCCTCCCTCGGCGTCTCTTCCTTCCTACATCCCTCCTCCCTCTGTGGTGGAACGGCCGAGTCCTCTGGCGGCGTTTAGCGACATTGCGACAATGCGATGTCAACGCCGTTACCGACCAACCGACGATGGATTATATAGCGCCATTCTCTGTTGACTTCGACGCTAATTAGTCTCCTCTTTATCCCGCTGATTAATTGTGGGCGCGACCCTTCCCCCAACCCCCCCCCCCCCCAACCTTCGCCCTGAGGTTTTTCTCATGTACCCTCCCCTCACCGCTCCTCTGCAACGCAGGTGACAGTGATTTCTGCATTCTTCTTATTATTCCCCATTCCTATTATTATTTTTCTCTTTCAAATCGATGGTGTAGACCTTGCTCTGGATTTTGAATATTTTTACAGACGCCTGCTGTCGTCTACAATGTGACTTTCTGACGTTAACTTTGTCGTCATCAGTAGAAACAACGTCATAGTTACCATCATCAGCGTCGTCGGCGTCATCAACGTCGTCGTCGTCGTCATTATCCTCATCATTATCCTCATCATCATCATCGACGTCGTCGTCGTTGTCATCGTCATCATCATCATCATCATCATCATCATCATCATCATCACCATCATCATCATCACCATCACCGTCGTCGTCGTCGTTGTCGTCATCATCATCATCATCATCACCATCATCGTCGTCGTCATTTTCGTCGTCATAATCATCAGCAGCAGCATAATTAGCATCAGTATCGCTTCAATAGAGATGCAATCAAAATTGCAATCCAATTGAGACTCCATAGATCGCTGCAATCTGATCTAGAAGAGTAACCAGGAGCGACCTACCATGCATGCAGTTTACATACCATGTATAGTTGCATACATAGCCTTCGTGCCTGTACAGACCTCAATTAAGCTGCGTTTAAGGATGCCGTATACATATAGCATTCGCTCCGCAGTTCTGAGGGTGGTCCACAATCTATATAAATAAAAATGTCACGGCGTTCGCACCAAATTTGGGCAGTCAGGATCTCCCAAAGTAACGGACCGATTCTTTTCAAAATCTCACCAAAACGTTCCATTGCAATACGTGCGTATTCTTTGAATGTTTTTTTCTCTAAAAAACCGCAATCTTTAACAACAATATTTTATCAAATTAGTACGCTATTTGAGCTATACAAGTTTACACGTCGCCCGTAATCAACACAGTGACCAGACGAAACATAGAATGAGGTCGCGTGCCGTGACGTCATAAGCAAGTTGCATAATAATTTCCGTTCATTCAAAAACGAAAGCGGCCTTTCACTTTCTTGGGCTATATCCGTTGTCAGGAAGGGACGGTGTGAGGGAGGAAAAGACCGGAGGGAGCGGGACGAAAAGGGTGGAGAGGGAGCGGAGGGGAGCGATGGAGGAGGGAGGGATGCAGGGAGGAGAGGAGGAGGGGAGGGGTAGGGGAGGGAAGGCTGGAGGGGAGGTGATGGTAAGGGGAGGGGAGGCGAAGGGGGAGGGGAGGGTGGGGTAGAAGGAAGGGGAAGGGGAGTTGGTGGGCGAGGGTAGGGGAGGGGAGGGGAGGGGTGGGGAAGGGGTTGGGGAGGGGGAGGTAGGGAGGGATGGTTGGATGCTCTTTTCAGCCACAGCAACGCGTGGCCGGGTTCAGCTAGTTATAAATATATTAAGTGCGTGATGGACCGGTGGGCTTGGCGAGAGGTGGAAATTTGAGGGTCATTACCTGCGATCTAATCTGTGATCCAGGAGATAGGGCAACTAAGAGGGGATATGTCAGTGCTGCAGAGGATCATCAAACAGAAGCTGGTGTATTTCGGTCACGTGATGCGCACTGATGGACTGGAGAAGGCGATGATGCTGGCGTGTGGAGAGGGTGCACGGAGAAAGGGACGACCGAGGACCAGATGGATGGAAGATATACACAGGACGACAGGAATGAATCTGGAACAACTGAGGGATGCAACGCAGAACAGAATGGAGTGGAGAAGGCTCGCCATGACAGTCGCTAGAGTTCCACGAACTGACGGCACAAGGTGACAAGGTGACCTGCGATCTGTAATGAGCTCCCTGTTATTCTTCTTCGTCAAATACCTATTCGTCTTTCTGCTCCATTCCTCACTGTTCTTAAGACTGTTTTATTCGACCGGGGTTAGACCGCGAGCGCTCCTGAGTAGCTACCTTAAAGGGGCGCTATATCAAATTGCCAGTAAATGACAAAGAAATAAATAACAGCAGCCGTGCCACACCAGCGGCCCTGCATACATACATACTACATAGGCCTATTATAATACGTAAAATAATACGCCTAAAAGTACCGTGCACCCCACATGAAAATGATTACATACAGAGGTGTGAACAGTGCGTCTGTAAATGTATGCTGCACAGAATCTAAAATAGCGGTGTCTAAGTGCGCAAGTGGATTGTGCGCCAAGGGGTCGTTGCGTCCAGCACGTGATAGCGCACGAGATGAAGTGCAAACCGATTTTCAAACGGAATTTCTGATAACAGTCGCACAGTTCCATATTCATTCGCCAGGTGACATTAGTTACCGTAGGAGTCGCTAGGACAGATCGTGTCACCGCATTAGGCTAACTATTAGGACTAGGAATAGAGTAGCTTTGTTCCATGGTTTTGTTAACGTGCACTTCTACACAAACTGTGCAGATGTAAATGATTTTGTGCAGTTGTGAAAGCAATCGCGTGCAGTGAATATCATTGGAAACAGGTAATTGCAGCCGATTCACCACCATAGTATGTGAATTCCGGTATAAGCCTACCAGATTGTAAATGCAATGTATTGTAATGTAAATCTTCAAGAATTTCTCAGCGCCGACAAAAGCCACGGGGCTCCCCTTGGGGACAACTGACCGAAAAGCGCAAAACTCGAGGGACATTCAATAGACTGTCATACACAAGGCCGTAGCCAGGATTTGATTTCGGGGGGTGTTTTCTCGACTCACGACTTTCCGATCACCTTTTTTAGTCATCGAAATTTTTCATGACCCTTTTCGGTCATCGAAATTTCTTTATGACCTTTTTTTATTTTTTTAGTCATCGCCTAGTTTTCCTATCTTTTCCGCCCATAATACGTTCAAGGTGGTGCAAAAAACACTATTTGCCACTATTTTCAACTATTTTCTGCTCGAAATATATTTATTTCATTTTTACATTATTTCATTTCGGGGGGTGTTCAAACACCCAAAACACCCCCCTAGCTACGGCCTTGGCATTCGGGAGCGCCTCTGAGCAGAGAGAGCTGCAAGGGGCGCTATAAAAAGTGCACATACAAACATACAAACAAGCAAAAAGTAAGAGGAAGCTGTAAAGTGTAATTACGGTAGGCCTATAAAGACGTGCATGTACCCAAAACGGATCCTTGAGTTACCTCAAATTTGACAGGTACCCATGAGATGTTAAAGTCATCTATTGAATAACCCAGTTGAGTACGATCAGCTAGATAAGAACGATACCGAAGAAAAAAAGGCAGCCAAAACCAACAGAAATCTCATGGTCATGCGTGTAATATATAGAATAATTTTTGTCTCTGAGTATAGTTTCCTTGAAGGGGCGCTATATAAATTTCCGAAGGAATGAATAATTACAATCCACCGTATCGAATGCCGAAAATGTATCAAAGGGTGCTGAGAAAGTATCATGAGATGATAGATTCCAGAGAAAAATTAAAGAAAGGCAGGCAGTGTTTCAGTTCAGTGGTAGACCTACTGTATACAACAGTAACTCAACTCCTAAGCTCGATTGACTAGCCGCACTAGCCTATAGGTAGAAGAACCGATTGCTCGAAGTAAGGAAGAAGTTGCAGAGAAGCAAGTCTTTGAGGGAAAGGAAAGATTTGTTTTTGCACAAGCCAGGATAACTGAGGATATACATGTAGGTCAAATGCTGCCCAAAGAGGAAAACACGATAGCACGCTTCCCTTAAGCTGGAAGTAGAGTAGTAGACCATGGATCTGAGAGAGAACTGTTCAACAAGTTTGTCAGCAAGAGGCAAAGTCTTATATAGTTGGTATATATATATATATATATGTATATATATGTATATATATATATGTAAAGAGAGAGTCTATATAGTCTTATATAGTTGGTATATATATATATATATATATATATATATATATATATATATAAATGAGTATATAATTATATGTACATATGTGTATATATAATCAACGAGGGGACGTGGATCGAGTTCACATGATTTTTAAATTAGAAGTGGAAAAAAGATGCAATAGGGCCTACTGATTTGATGTAAGTATATAGGCCTACGTACATGTACATTGTATACCTCTTTGTAAATGGATATCGTGTATATTGTATAATGCATATGCATGTGCGTTAGCGTTTGCGTGTGTGTGAGTGAGTGTGTTTGTGTGTGTGTGTGTGTGTGTGTTTGTGTGTGTGTTTGTGTGTTTGTTTGTGTGTGTGTGTGTTTGTGTGTTTGTGTGTGTGTGTGTGTGTGTGTGTGTGTGTGCGTGCGTGTGTGTGTGTGTGTGTGTGTGTGTGTGTGTGTGTGTGTGTGTGTGTGTGTGTGTGTGTGTGTGTGTGTGTGTGTGTGTGTGTGTGTGTGTGTGTGTGTGTGTGTGTGTGTGTGTGTGTGTGTGTGTGTGTGTGTGTGTGTGTGTGTGTGTGTGTGTGTGTGTGTGTGTGTGTGTGTGTGTGTGTGAATGCATATTCGTTGCCTTGAGGCCGGAGAGTTGCAGCAGGTTCGAATCCACCTCAATCCGCCTCGTAGGGACCGTGGGCATGTCCTTCTCTCGCAATTGCTCAGCGCTTCGGCGTGAAACTCCGATTCAGTGTCCCACACTGTAGTCGGGAGCGCTTCTGAGTAGATTCTTGAAGAGGCGCTGTAACAAATGCACAGAGTGCACACACGCATACATATGAATATATATATATATGTCCATCTGTGCGGCACATGTGCACAACATGTATGTTTGTAAAATAATCGTCGTATATACAGATGGAGGTAATAACGGTGTTGATACTTGATAGGAGAATCAATTCTCGACCAAACTGTTGCTGTTGTTCCAACATCATCGTCCACATCATTCACGTCTGCAGTGCCATACCAATCATCGGTTAGAACCACCACCACCACCGCGAGACGAAGAGGCAGGAGGAGCTGACTGGCAAGTGATGCCAAGCGAAGGTATATATGTATACATGCATATATATATATATTAGGGTGTCTCTTAAAATTGAAAATTCGAAATTTTAATCTATCACCCCTGCAAGTTGTGCGGTTGATGGAGAAAAAATTTATAAAAAAATTTGAAGGCAATCGGAGAATATTTAGAGGTCGCCCTTTGATGTCAAAGTTTTAACACATGTAGTCCTGTTGTCTAAAAATATGCCACATCGTTCGCTTTGCTAGAGAAGTCCTAGATTGACTTATTGATAAGCTAATTTCAATATGTAGAAGGAGTAAATCAGGTTATTACCTTCTGTTCACTTTTATTCATTCCGATGATTTATATGGCGCCTTTTCAAGCGACCTACGCATAGGCATTCTCAACCCAGCAACAGCTAACGGAATGAGATTTGTGCGACTTATAGAAATCAGACGAGTTTTACCTAGCCATCATCGCAAGTCTAATTCATTCATTCATTCATTCATTCGATGCATTTATACAGCACCCCTTCGGGGGCTACTCAGAGGCGCTCCCAACCTCAGCGCGGCCAAATAAAACTGTCTTAAGGTGAGAGAGAGGAAAGCCTGAGAAGTATTTTTACAAAGAGGCGGAGGGTAAGTGGAAGACCATTCCAGGATGAGGGTCATACCACCCAGAAAGCATGGTTCTGCATAGTGGAAGTACAAGCAAAATGGACTGAGAGCATGCAGACTTTGTTCAGTCGAACGAAGGGAGTGGAAATGGTGAGAACTAAGTGTAGGGCTACAGAGATCACAAAGGTAGGCAGGAATAAGGCCTAGCATGTAGCGCCAGACTAGAGTAGATATCCTATACTCAATTCGCTTCTTGAGTGGGAGCCAGTGGAGGCCATTCCAGATGCATGGACTCACAATCGGAATAGCTCAACGCTTCTAATAGAAGTGTGAGCTCGCAGAACCGACAGCTCTCCATGGCCATTGCAGAAGAACAAAGGTTATGCAATCTTTGTCGGCCAGAGAGACAGGTCAACAAAGATCAGACACAATGAGATACGATGAGGCGTAAATAAGAACGCCAAACAAGAGCAGCTCGGAAGATGCCCTGAGAAACAGGAAGCCAGTGAAGAACGTCACGCATATAGGCAAAGGCATATTTAGGAAGGCAAGTGACATAAATGGTCCAGTATCACCTCAAACAGAGTGCACAAGAGTGATCAGGTGCAATTTGAATGCTTTTTGTGATCACAAAAAGACATCAAAGCATCGACCAGTCGGGCTGTGCTAGACTCTGACTTATCAAATGGTGTTGCCAAAAAGAGGGGAGACTACCATCCTGCCTGTGCTTACAGCAAAGGTTCAACTCCAAAGAGAACCCGATTAAACATAAAGTCTCGTAGACACTATCTATGTTCGACTTCGACAGAACCAATGTCTCATCCAGAAATGCCACCGTTTTTGTCAGTGAAGTTGCATGTATCCTTGGGCATGTCATTATATATTTGAATATCAACAGCAGGCTACAATAATTCATCGTGCCAGCGCCAATAACCGTATAACACAACCTAAAATCAGAGTTCGCTGTAGGCTGTTCTTTTGGCACTATTGGCAGCACATTGGGATGGGAAGCCAAAGGAAGACCCAACTTACACACAGCATAATGAGTATTAACGACCATCTTGAAATCCTTATATAAAGTGCTGGAGTGCAAGATGGCACCTTTTGCAGTTATAATCCATCTAAAGACCTGTCAGAGTTGAATTCCTCTGAAAGACTTGACTCATGACCGAACTCCAAAATGCCACCAAATGCTCATGCGCTTTAGTTTGAATCTCAGATTCAGTGTCCGCGCCCTAGTAGGGAGCACTTCTGAGTAGTATTCTTGAATGGGCCATATATCAAGTGCACATACATACAAGTATGTCATATAAACAAAGCAAATTGATTAGTGCTAGAAATGATGATTAATTATCATGCGACATTGGACTACATGATTTCCCATTGTCGAAGTGAACCTGTTACATGCAAAACTTTGAGGCTAGAGGGCGACCTCTAAATTTTACCCAATTTTAATGAAATTTTTGGTAGAATTTTATTTAAATAAACCTAACAACTTTTGAGGGTGATATGAAAAAAATTCCCCCAAATGTTTTTCCCCATTGTGCTAAGAGACACCCTAATATATATGCATGTATATATATATATATATGCATGCATATATCCATGGACTGCTAGCAAATAGCAATGTACTGAAAGCGACGTCGATTCCTTAATTACACGATTAATAATTTCCTGTTAATGGGTTACCAACTTACCATCCATAACTAATACGTAGTTTGCCATGAGTGGAAAAAAGTGGCAGGATCTTAAGGTCGACAGTTGTCAAAAGGTGTAAAAGTGACATGGTGATATTGTCAGCCTTGTCAGGTGTCCAATGGCATACAATGTTCCATTAAAAACAAACTTTAACTTAAATGTTTTAGGTATAGTGATATACACTGTGTCCCAATAAATCGGGCACCATTTTTATAATGTGAATAAAACTGGTAAATATTAATCGATTGTTAAGATTTTAGAGCTGTTTTTATCCTGAGATATTTATCTACAAATTGGTAATTTATGAACGGCCCTCCCTAAAAAATTACGTCATAATGACGTCGTTAATTTGCATATCGAAACCAAATGTCAACAAAAATCGTTATGTTCGGTACTTAACGTTTGAATTCTCTGATGCAATGACGTAATTGTGACGTCAATATTTATGCCAGAAACTTCATATTTGAACCAGTGTGAGATAATTATCTCAGGATAAAAACAGTTTTGAAATTTTGAAAATCGATTAAGATTTACCTGTTTTATTCACATTATAAAAAGGGTGCCCGATTTATTAGGACACAGTGTATACTGTAACCTATTTCACCATGCACCCTCTCAGCACACGCTTGCATTAAGGGTTATCGGAGGACTGTCTATTTAGGCGTTTGCTTGGAATGATTTTCTACTATCGGTCTCTTTCCATACCGAAGAATTGAAGTTGCCAATCAACCGATACCCTTGACTTGGCTGTAATTTTTTTGTAGCATTAGAACACCACCATGGCTGTTTATAAGGAATTTTTTAGAACTGCGTGCATGCACAACTCCTTCTTTCCTTTCCCATCCTCCATGGTAAATTACCTCTAATCGGAGGACAATGGCCTCTTTTGCTATAGTTTTTGACTGCACAAAAGTGCTTCTACAACTGCACATTTTGTGTAGGCCTACAACTGCACGTTAAAAAAGTTCCTTTATGAGCACCACGACGTTCTCTAGCACCTCTTGCATATGAGGCGTGCATGCTGCTATCATCTGAGGCTCCTGAGAGCTCCCCAGGAGATCTGTGTCAACTTCCATCCTTACAAGCGTTGTACCGGTACATGCTTTCATCAGATTCTGCTGTCGCATTGATTACTGTAATTCACTGTTTGCTGGGCTTCCTATCATTCCATTAGTCATTGCTTCTCTTCCTCGTTATATACTTCTAAGCGAATATAATTAAACCAGATCTTTATTATTTTTCTTTATTATTTTCCTATTTTCTCTTTACACTTACCTTTTCGCCTACCCTTATCTTTTCACTGGCCCTACCTCTGTCCGTACTTTTACCTTTACAATTACTCTGCTCTTCCTTGCCTTGTCATTCGTGTCTATATACATGTATATATAGCTTATCCTGCAGCGAAAATGCCATGTGTAAGAAAGTCCATAGTCTATATACATACGCAGGGCGCCCCCGCATTGCCTGTTTACATCAGTCATCCATTCCGACACTATAAGACTATAGGGCAAGGAGGAGAGACAGAGAAAGATATAGAGACAGAGACAGAGACAAAGAAAGATATAGACCTAGAGGCATGAAGACAGAGAAAGATATAGAAACAGAGACAGAGACAGAGACAGAGACAGAGAAAGATATAGAGACAGAGACAGAGAAAGATATGAAGACAGAGGCATATACAGGGTGGTCCAAAATAAACCGCACAGTGACAGTTTTCTTGATATAATGCATAA
The DNA here is from genome assembly GCA_945859605.1 of Lumbricus rubellus. Taxonomy (NCBI): domain Eukaryota; kingdom Metazoa; phylum Annelida; class Clitellata; order Crassiclitellata; family Lumbricidae; genus Lumbricus; species Lumbricus rubellus. The sequence goes on from OX243818.1 coordinate 16,650,709, forward strand.
CAATTCAATGTTTAATGCCATTTTACTTATTTATATATTTTCTCTGAGGTTATTATTGACTTCATCATTGTTTATCATAGTTTGTGGTAAAGAAGTTGTTGTTTATAAGAGATTGTGATCATGGGACGCTTAACTGAGAATGGCCGTTGTCTAATTTGGAATCTACGAACTCAGAAACAATGGGGGTCGTTGCGTATATATGATGAAAGAATTTCCAAATAGGACATGGAAACGTCGTACTATCGATGACCTCATTAAAAAAATCGATACCGAAGGACGGCGAAGGTACCACAGCTAGGAAGCCGGGCAGCTGAAAGAAACAATCGTCACAGAGTGGACCAAGCTGTCACAGCGTTTCATTGACCGCGCAATTGATCAATGGCGTTGTTGGCTTCAATGCGTGGTCGAGCAACAAGGAGGACACATTGAACATTTTATGTAACGAAATCCATCCATGTAGTGTTACAGTAAAAATAATTGCTGTGTTTTTGTGAATTTTCACGGTTATATTTGAATTGGTCTGAATAAAGTACTATCAATTTATCATTGTGCGGTTTATTTTGGACCACCCTGTATATAGAGACGGATACATGTATCGGCCTTTCGAAACTCGATAGGCGATGCGATTCTAGTATGGATATACACTTGTTACACCTGCATTTATATAGAGCGCTAAATATACACCCAAGTTTTGAGGTAACGCACTTGCTGACGCGTACAAGACAGGCGTACAGTGGTATGTGTATATATATACTATATAGATTATATGCATATATAATTATATATTATATATACTACATATACTTATATATAATAGTTGTGGAGTGTTTGTTTCTAGATATATAAACACTCAAAATTCATGCGTACACAAGCATACACATGCACAGACAGACAAAGTGATATACATGGACTGATAGACAGATACAGAAACGGAGACGAAGTCAGGCAGTAATCAGAGAGACAGGGACAGAGACAAAGACGCAGACGGATGCAAAGACAGACAGACGGACAGACAGACAGAGGGAGAGAGGCAGGTTGATGGACAGAAAGATACAGGGAGAGACTCAAAAGAAAGATAAATAGTCAAACAGAACAAAAGACACTTTCGAACATTGAGAACATGCAGACAAACAGACGGACAGACATATCGAGATACACAGACGGACAGACATATCGAGATACACAGACGGACAGACATATCGAGATACACAGACTTGAGCAATCGTCTTGCACTAATATCAAATTGGAGATTTGTTGGAGAGACAGGCAGACAGACAGACAGACGGACAGACAAACACACAGACAGACAGACAGACAGATGTTGTGATGAACAAAAACACAGAAACATTTAGTCAAGTGCGTGAACGCATGGAAAGAAAATGACTATACCGCAGACAGACGAACGGACAAACAAACAGACAGACAGACAGACAAACAGACAGACAGACAAACAGACAGACACGCAACCAGGCAGACAGACGGACAGACAGACAGCAAGACGAACAGAAAAATCAAACTATAGACGCATGCAGACACACTCTCAGCTTTAGGCAGACAAAGAACGAGGAACTACAGACAACACACAGGAAACTCGACATACAGACATGCACACATACAGATACCCAGACGTGCAGAAAGACATAAAAATCGACAGTTAGATGGAAGGCATATATATATATACAGGGTGGTCCAAAATAAACCGCACAGTGACAGTTTTCTTGATATAATGTATAACAATTCAATGTTTAATGCAATTTTCTTCCTTATTTATATATTTTCTCTGACTTCATTATTGACTTCATCATTGTTTATCATAGTTTATGGTAAAGAAGTTGTTGTTTATAAGAGACCCTACAGCAGGACGGCGCTCCATCACACACCGCCAAGAACACTATGGAGTATCTGCAACGTGAGAACATTTCTTTCATTGAGCCTGACATGTGGCCCCCAAACAGCCCGGACTTGAATCCAGTCGACTACACTGTTTGGGGGCGCCCTTCAACAGATGGTATACCGTCGTAGAAGTTTCACCATAGTGGATCAGCTGAAAGAAACAATCGTCACAGAGTGGACCAAGCTGTCACAGCGTTTCATTGACCGCGCAATTGATAAATGGCGTCGTCGGCTTCAATGCGTGGTCGAGCAGCAAGGAGGACACATTGAACATTTTATGTAACGAAATCCATCCATGTAATGTTACAGTAAAAATAATTGCTGTGTTTTTGTGAATTTTCACGGTTATATTTGAATTGGTCTGAATAAAGTACTATCAATTTATCATTGTGCGGTTTATTTTGGACCACCCTGTATATAATAGGCTATATAATATATATATATACACTATTATATATATACTATTATATATATACTATTATATATATACTATTATATATATACTATTATATATATTATATATATATATATATATATACAGCCAGAAGGAAAAGATCCGCGTGCAGAAAAATGGCACCATGCTGGGAGATTAATTGGACATTTGGACGTTCTCTAACTTGCACGAAACACTTATCACATTATATATATATATATATATAGATCTATATATGACTGGAATATATATAATTATATATATTACATGTATATATTATATAATTATATCATGTATTATATATTATATGTATATTATATTGTATATATTTATATATATATATATGTATACGCGTAGTGCGCATATATATATAATACATGTATTAAGGTGCGTTAAAAGTTCAAAGTTGAAGGTCGTTTAGTGAAGATCAAATAGATAGGCAGTCTTCGACTGAATCTCGCAGACCATACGTTGGTTGCAACATTGGAGGATTCGCCTCCAAGAAGGAGAGAGAGACAGAGAGAGCGACCGAGGTCTTTCTTCTTCTTCCACAAGGGTGGATACGCGCCGTTAAGGTCAAGGTCATCTCGCAGTGACCGTATCCAAGCAACTGTATCCTAGCATCAGGTCAGATTTATTGTATCGTATATTCTACAGCATTTTTATCGCTAATTTTAGATGAGTGCTTATGGTGTAGAAAAACAAGTACATGTACCTGGACGCTCATTACCGGTCCATGCTGCATGTGCTGTGCTGGTCTAATATGCATGTGGCATGAACAGCTTTCAGATTTGAAGAAAAACAGTCCATGGCCTCCAGGCATAGTACTTTAAGCGAGGCTCACTATATGTATGGATTGTGTGTGTAGTTTTGGCGTATGCTTCCATGTGCATATATAATATTATACATTTAGATTATTTCTCTCAGTCAACTATTTTGATCCAATTAAAACACGGTCTGTTGACGGCAGTTGTTAACGAATACGTTAAGATAATTAATTAATTAATTAATTAATTAATTAATTAATTAATTAATTAATTAATTAATTAATTAATTAATTATCTTAACGTATTAATGAAATCAAATGAGGTACGGTCAGATCATTTCTATACTTTATCGAAATCCCTCTTCAGATCCATCGATGCATCTTATGATCTTAACCAGCCGGTGTCACGAAACAGAGTATCCCCCGTATTAAAAGTATCCCCAAAATGAGGAAAAGTTGAAAAAAAAAACTTCCGCGTGCTTTTATTTTTGCAAATTAATTTTCATCTGCTTTGTTTTGAACAATGACACTAACAGGTATGTTTATTCCTACTAGATAATTTGTTTTGCTTTGTTTTGATAGCACTTAAAACGTTTAAAACACTTTAAAACACTCGGAGACACTAAATAAATTCGAGTTGCCTTTCTCTTGGCATTGCTTAGGTCACTTAAAACAATTAGAGTCACTTTAAATTTTGATTAGAGTATAATTGTTTTAATTATACACATTTAAAAAAAATGGGATAGAATGGTTTATCCCCCCGGATAGTTTAGACCAGTTAATTCCATCCGGGGATAGATTAATTCATCCCCCCCGGATAGCTTTTGGGGGGATAATCCTTTTCGTGTCACCGGCTTTACAGGGGACCTGGCTGCCTATATTCGCTCGATTATCCCATTGATACACACATCCACATACGGCTCAAGACGTACAGGGCCCTAGATATTATAATCTTGTTTTTTTTCAACGCCATGAACTGTGTCTGTTGGAAAATACTAATGGTGCAATTTAATAATGATGATAAATTATCAACAGCAGTTATAATGATGGTAATACGAATATTGTCACTTTTCAAACAGGGTGAGAAATGTCGATTAATGGGGTTCAACTTCAACCCCTAACCTTCCTTAGGGTCACCCACGGTTATGTCTTAATTGCACACCCCATGGCAGTGTGTAGTTTCCAATCCCTCAGTTGAGCTAGGGTGATCTACCAAGACTCTGAACCAAAAAGTAATAAAATCTTATGCTCTGCATTGACATTGGGACCATGTGAATTGTATAATAATATTAACTTTGATGATGTCATCATTTTAAGCCTTCTGCTACATCTTCTACATTCTCCTATAGCCTACCGATTACTGCTACTAAAACAAGTGCTTGCTACTTCAACGACTACTACATTACCATTACCACCACGACCAAGATCATCACCACCACCACCACCACCACCACCACCACCATCACCACCACCACCACCACCACCAATCATAATAATAAGAGTTATAATAAAAAAATAATAATGATAATAATTTATAATAAAAATAACAAAAAATAATAATAACCATGATTATAATAACAACTAGCTGTACCCGGCCACGCGTTGCTGTGGCAGAAAAGACTCTCCCCCTCCCCCTCCCCCTCCCCTCCCCCTCCTCCTCCTCCTCCTCCTCCTCCTCCTCCTCCCCCTCCCCCTCCCCCTCCCCCCTCCTCCTCCCCTTCCTCCTCCCCTCCCCCTCCCTCTGCCCCTCCCTCTCCCCCTCCTCCTCCTCTCCCTCCCCCTCCCTCTGCCCCTTCCCCCTCTCCTTCTCCCTTCCCTTCCCCCTCCCCCTCCTCCTCCCCTCCCCTTCCCCTCCCCTCCCCTCCCCTCCCCTCCCCTCCCCTCCCCTCCCCTCCCCCTCTCCCTCCCCCTTCCCCTCCCCTCCCCTCCCCTCCCCTCCCCTTCCCCCTCTCCCTCCCTCTGCCCCTCCCCCTCTCCCTTCCCCTTCCCCCTCCGCCTCCCCCTCCCCTCCCTCTTCCCCTCCGTCCCGCTCCCCCTCCCCCGCCGCCTCCCTCCCCTCCCCCTCCGTCCCGCTCCCCCTCCCCCGCCGCCTCTCCTCCCCCTCCGTCCCGCCCCCTCCGCTCCTTTCCTCCCTCAACCAAGAAGGCCGCAATTTAATTATGCGAATCGCTTATGACGTCATGGGATGCAACCTCATTCATGTTTCGTTTGCATGGTCGCAGTCACTGTCAAGGCGTTTGTGAATCTGGCAACGTGCGGTTTTTAATTTGCAAATGGCGGTGGAGCGGAATGCAAAGTTCACTTTTTGTGGAAAATATTGCGTTTATTCGGAGAAAAAAAAGTTGGAAACTCTCTGATAGGAATGGAAGGTTTTGTGAAATTTTCAAAACAATCTGTGCGGTACGTTTCGAGAACACTTTACACAAACTATTGGAAAGTTTCATTTTTATATATATAGATTGTAATAGTGATAGTGTAGTAGTAGTGTAATGGTAGTGGTAGTAGTAGTATATAGTGGTAATGGTAACGGTAATGGTAGTGGTAGTGGTAGTGGCGGTCGCGGTAGCGATAGCGGTAGTAGTATAGCAATAGCAGCAGCAGCAGTAGTAGTAGTAGTAGTAGTAGTAGTAGTAGTAGTAGTAGTAGTAGTAGTAGTAGTAGTAGTAGTAGTAGTAGTAGTAGTAGTAGTAGTAGTAGTAGTAGTAGTAGTAGTAGTGGTGGTGGTAGTAGTAGTAGTAGTAGTAGTAGTAGTAGTAGTAGTAGTAGTAGTAGTAGTAGTAGTAGTAGTAGTAGTAGTAGTAGTAGTAGTAGTAGTAGTAGTAGTAGTAGTAGTAGTAGTAGAAGTAGACCTAATGGTATTAATGATGATAGTAATAATAATGATAGCAGGCCCATTCTGAAGCGTGCACATTTACAAAGTCTTAAATATAATTTATATCCTTCCTCTGGGGCATGATTATATAGATAAATAAATATCACAATAACCTTTACATCAATCACCAACCCATGGATCGCATTCGTACATGTGCTGCGTGGCACGAGTCTATTTGATATCTCCTGTCATGCTGCTGAAGACATTAGCAGCTGCTGCTACTGCTGCTGCTGCTACTGCTACTTTTGCTGCTGCTGCTGCCACTGCTGCTGCTGCTGCAGATTTCCGTCAGCATAATATGATGTTCGCATCCCGAAGAACTTTGGGAATTTTCTGTACCATGGTTCAAGCCGTGCATACGACCGATCGACTAGAGGTTGTTGTTCTTATAGGTTGTTGTGCTGTGTGTTTACACAGTTGCACCGCAGTCAAGGGAACTTTCGATCTCAGGTAAGTCGGTAGTACATAATTATAGCTATAGTCTCTGCAGTCAGAGCAAATTGGTTAGTATTGCCCTCTCCTTCATTCACATATATTATTAGATTGGTTCCACCCAAGTGCTGCTGCAGTAATGGAGTTCAGGCTTGCATTTTGTGACAGTATAGCCATGCGACTTGTAGAAGTTCCGAGTTTACGATTACGACAGCGATTAGTGTAGGCCCTATATATAACGGCTTTCTTCTTAGTCATAGGTCTTCGTTACAGTTCTTTGCGGCGCTGATATATAACACAGCCTTCAACACGCTATAGTAGCCTACCTTGTGGCCGGAGTCACAATATAAAGTCCCCCCCACCCTGATACAAAGTCTCACCCCTCCCAACAGAGTCTCCTCCGGCTAAAACTCCGCACTGGATGAAATTCTCTTACGTAAAAGTATTTATGTTTTCTTGTCAAATAATTTGGTAAACTCCAGGTGTGATCTGCTCATCTAAAAATTTTTATGTGACTCTACCCCAATACACGCTGAACGGGGGGGGAGACTTTATTTCGTCGATGGAGGAAATATTCTCTCCCCGGAGGCTTTATTTCAGAGCATACCCTTCGGGGCGAATTTATCAAATCGTGTCGTAGGGCCTGTGCCATACCATGCCAACCATTCCATGGTATATTTAAGTCTGTCAAACCATGCTATGCCATACCATATCATACTGTGGCATTATAGCAGACCATGCCAGGTCGTGGTATACCATGCCATGCCATAGTATACCAAATTGTACAATGTACAATGTCATGTTATTCCACATTGCATGCCAAACCATATGCACTGTGTAACGTCATACCACGTCATAACATGTATATGCAGAATGTTGACAGATTGACTGTGTATGTGTGCTCGATGCCCATAATAGCCAACATATGCACACACATAATATGCGATTAATAATCGCCGATAATGGTTGCAAGCATGTGTATATAATATAGGCCTACAACATATGATAAATATATATAATATACAGCTCTGTGAACGAACGTAGAGCATATCATATGTATATATATATATATATCCAAAAATCTGATATTTCTGTGCAAAACGCTGCAACAGAATACCTGAGAGAGAGCGTGGGTGTAACTAAAAGAATAATAAATTATGTGCTTATGGTGATAGATTGGTGGCACGCTGAGTCTGTCATTCAGCAATAATTGCAGGTGCATGTCCGGATACATACATACATACATACATACATACATACATACATACATGCATACATACATACATACATACATACATACATACATACATACATACATACATACATACATACATACATACATACATACATACATACATACATACATACATACATACACACACACATACATACATACATACATAAATACATACATACATACATACATACATACATACATACATACATACATACATACATACATACATACATACATACATACATACATACATACATACATACATACATACATACATACATACATACATACATACATACATACATACATACATACATACATACATACATACATACATACATACATACATACATACATACATACATACATACATACATACATACATACATACATACATACATACATACATACATACATACATACATGCATGCATACATACATACATACATACATACATACATACATACATACATACATACATACAGTACATTCATGCAGTAGCACGAGCATGTACATTGTACAATTGTAGGCTGCATGCTTAGCTTACATGAATGCATGGTTACAGAAAGCATTAATACATATTAATATACATACATGCATCACAACACCATGTGTACATGCACTATTAAATACATGCAAGCATACGTATTAGATTGAACATAAATAAATTATATTAACCCTCAGGCTACCAAGCTTTTTTTGTAACACTGACTACCAAGGGGGGGTGGTTACCACCCCCTGGATTTTGGGTTTGGTTTGAGATATCATAACTTGTAATACACTTATGGATTCAGCATTCATTTCTGCACAAAATGGTATATTTAGGTTTAATATATATGAAAGCACCCCAAAGTTATGAATTTTTTACCGTAGGCACCCGTCGATTCCACAAAATGTATACTTTCGCATAAGCAAAATATTAGATTCTGTGTGTTTTTAACATAATTTATTTAGTTTAAAATGGTTTACATATAATAAAGTCCAATATTCAACTATAAAAACTAGTAATAAGTTAGTTTTAGTTACAATAAAAAGAGAAAAAACATGTAAAACATGCTGAAAAACGTTTACGCAGACTTATCGGTTTGCGTTGTAAAAAAACCCAACATTTTCACACATTTAAATTTATTTTGAGCACTTCCGGTCATCAAATGTCACATTATTTGGTATCACAAAATAGCCCTAATTGCCCTCTATAGAATGACATAATTTATTTCTCTTAAAAAATAAATTATGAATAATTTTAATAGGAAAAACATGAAAATTTTATGAAAATAAAACACCTTTTTATATATTTTAATTTATTTTGAGCACTTCCGGTTGTCAAATGACAACTCCGTGACCACCACAATGTAGCCCCACATTCCCTCTACAGAATGGTGTAATTGGTGTCTCTTCATGTCAAAGGACGGATAAGATACAATACAGCCGATAATCTAAGGGGGGGTGGTATCCACCCCCCTCTGGTGCCTCGGGTATATCGGGTATAACTTTTGAATGGTATGGTATATCATCACACCTTTTAGCTCAAAATGTGTGCAAATGAATCCTCTACAGCTACCTAAAACGTCAAAATTTTATTCATAACGAAAAAAGTTTGATTTGGGAAAAACCTGGGGGGGAGGGTGGATACCACCACCCCCCTGGTAGCCCGAGGGTTAAATGTTTAAAATCGTATATTCATTTACGAACTGTGGTGTCGCATGTATAGCTGTTTAGCTCGTCCTGCTTGGACTGCATGAATCGAGGAAACGAGAAAATGGTAGATGCGATCAACGAGCATGAACTCGAACACGAGGACCTCCACATTGATTACCACGGAGGACACGTACCACGTCCGTCCAGATCGAAGCTGGAACGCATCTCATCCATCGGACCAGTCGTCGAAGCACCATCGCTACGTACGACGAACACTACACATGTACTATAGAATATAGCCTATAGATAGACGACACTATAATAATTATACAATACAGCGACAACACTTTGAAGAACACAAATGCCATAATTATTTGGCACGGCATTAACCTATACCTACAACATTATAATTCAAGAACAAACAAACTATACTACACGCTATGCATTGCGCAATGCTTCACCACACTAAGGCTAAGACTATAATTACAATAAAAATAATATAATGGGTTTATATGTTTATATGTTTACTGCGCCTTACAAAATTTTTATTTTACAGACCTGCTATAAATTTTTGCTGAAGAAAGGCATAGGCCTCGGTGAAGTTTAACTTAAATGATTATCCTTATCTACAGCATTATCGCAAACAGTAAAAGTGAGCGAATAAATTATGTTGACGCGTTTCGTTATATTTTAACATAAGTTTTTTTGCATTCATATTCGCTGTTAAGTTTACATGAATTTGGTGAATCAGAACAATACAAAATTTGCTAAGTTGCGTTACTGTGACATAAGTCTAGACTTGCAAATGTAACTTAAAATTCACACCAGGACCGGATTAAGAAATGTGGGGGCCCTGTTCGGAAAATTTTGTGGGATCTTCGATCGAAAAATCTGATGACCTTTTTTAGTCGTTTGGTCGAAATTTCGTCAAAATATACCAATTTTTTCCTTGAAAAAGTTTGTTTTCTCGTGTGTGGGGGCCCCCTAAAGTGTGGGGGCCCCTGTTCGGCCGAACATGTTGAACATGCCTTAATTCGGCCCTGATTCACACTATAATGGTCTACATAAAATCAGCGTGAACATTAGGTCTACTTTGTATACGATTAATCTGAAGCAGATTCCTGTTGCACTCCTAGATTTTCCGTCCTGTCGTCTCGTTCTGATGCTGATGGCCTTCTTCGCCTTCCTCAACATCTACTGCCTACGCGTCAACCTTAGCGTCGCTCTCGTCGCCATGGTGAACAGCACCTACATCCGGGAACTCGACGCCGATCACCATGACGACGATATCCATGGCAACGCGACGAACGCCTCCTTCGCAGACCCCGACGCGGAGTTTCCGTGTCCCGAGGCCGTGAAAAAGGCGGTGGTCGACGTAAGCTGGATATGTTTAGTAAGGAAGTAATAGGGATCTAGTTAATTAGAAGCGTCATCGAACGAAACTTCGAGACTTTATGGGGATAAGAATGATGCTGGTGATGAGTCTGATTATGATGACAATTCAGTTATGCCTTCATATCTCCGTACAGGCCTAGTTAGCTACACCGGTAAGCGAGAGCGGCCTTCGTCTGTTGGATACAACGGACTGCGGTTCAAACCCCGGGCTGGGAGTTGACATTTAGAGATTTAGATATATCGGGCTAGCACGCATGGGACGCAGAGGCCCAAGCTTCTTCGGAGCGACCTTGGGCAAGTT
>OX243818.1:16666675-16824175 GCA_945859605.1 Lumbricus rubellus
TGACTATGATGATGATGATGATGATGATGATGCTGATAATGATGATGATGATGGTGGTGGTGGTGGTGGTGGTTGTGGTGGTGAAGGCATGTGGTGTTTTTATAATTAATTAGGTGCTCTTGGTCTCGTCTGGTCTGTTATGTGGATCTTCCTGACCTACGACAGTCCGGCCCAACATCCACGCATTGAGCAGGCCGAGAGAGATTATATTGAGGAGTCACAGGGAATACTGGGCGTCAAAAAGGTAACAGAGGAAAGGAAGTCGTGTGGTTGTATATATATATATATATATAATATATATTTATATGCACGTTATATTTTATACATAATTATATAGTATATATAAATATATAGTATACATGTATGCATGAACGTTGGTTCGCCCACGTACTCTATGCATCTGCAATTGGATGCTCTATATCTTTTCAGCGAAATTTGATGTATGTATCCATTTACGCCTCTTATAATAAACTGTTTATACTGGAATAATGGATTTATGAATGAACCATGCATTGAATCAATGCACGAAAACATTATTCGGATAATAAATGTATTGATGTATTGTATACGCGAATTAAATGGCGAGTGAACGGATGAATTAATATAATCAAGCGTAAGTATGTGCTTTGCAACGAGCTCCAATGTAGACTATATGTATTGGACAGACTTAAGAATAATAACTTATTATTAAACAGCGATGTTGAAAAAGGTGTTAAAAACAAGACTCACAAGCATTGACGTGAACTATAATTATTATTATAGGCCAGTGGTTCCCAACCTTTTTCGACTGTAGGGCCACTTTTTGTAAGTTGGAGGACACGAGGGCCATTTTTTCTCAGTTAAAAGACATTAGAGCATTTAGGGGGCCACAATGCTAAAACTTAATTAACTAAAATCACATAAAAATTGTTATAATTAATTAAAACTAGAATGTTTGATGTTTATAGGCTTCAAAATAAAATAACATGTAATAGAAAATGATTAGGGCCTATAATTATGTTCTATTCTGTCCAAATTGTCAACTTTTTCATATATTTTGGTTAATTCTTTGAGAGATGAGTGCCATTGTTGAGACCTGGCGGGCCATTTTGTGAGGCCTCGCGGGCCACTTTTGGCCCGCGGGCCACGGGTTGGGAACCGCTGTTATAGGCCTATTCAGTAATACGGGTGTATCTAATTTCTGTAGCCTACTCGTGAAAAATTCCTTCTCCCCCAGGGAATCTAGTGTAAAGCTAAAGTCGTGATATTAATTAATTTCAATTTCCATAGGAGTATTGGTCGAATTCTGTTTTTCCTATAGCATGCAACCGTAATTATTTCTTCCAAAGTTCCAATTAATTCCATGCGTAACTGAACGACTTCCGTTTTTTAATTTAAATCTTCAGGGAACTCTAAGGACGCCGTGGTTGTCTTTTGCCACGTCACTTCCGGTCTATGCAACCGCTGTTGCTCACTTCTGCAACAACTGGGGCTACTATACTCTGCTGACATGTCTGCCCAGCTATCTCAAGTACATACTCAAGTTCGACATCAAGAGTGTAAGTAAAGAAACGATTGCACGAAGGTAAACTTTCCTAAACTTCTGTTTCACAGCAGCACAGTACAACTTTACAAGTCAATAACTTCCGCTGGTGACGACTCAGGTTTCGGTTTACAAGGAAAATATTGGTTGAAGGTTGTTAAAGAAAAATCGAGAAGCAGCAAAATTTTAATCTTTCACTTGAAAATGGGATCTCTGATTCATGAGTGGATGAGGAGAATAAAATCCAGTTTCGCAAGCTTATCCTAAGCTTTGCGCGCTTCATGTGAAGCGCTTAATGTTCACGCTTGGAGGTTGTATAGGCCTATAGGCCTGCAACAAAGTGCGGTTACGCTGATTAAAAGTTGGTTTTAATTTTTAAAAATACAACAAAGTGCGGTTACGCTGATTAAAAGTTGGTTTTCATTTGTAAAAATACAACAAAGTGCGGTTACGCTGATTAAAAGTTGGTTTTAATTTTAAAAAATACAACAAAGTGCGTTTACGCTTATTAAAAGTTGGTTTTAGTAAAAGTGTAGGCTATCATTACTTAGGCCTACTTGCCTGCTGACCAGAAGGAGAATTTATTAATCAATTTTGCATCAAAATAATACTGTTGTCATTGTTTTTAGAACGGAGCGCTGTCTGGGCTGCCATACTTGGTGATGTGGTTGGTAATGATCGTCAGTGGACTTCTCGCTGATCTGCTGAGAACAAAGAGAATCTTGTCCACAACAAATGTCAGAAAACTATTCAACGCTGTCGGTAGGTCACGTGACTGAGGAGGCGACTGGATTTGCGTTGGGTAGCCTGATAATTAATTAATAATAATCAACGCCAACTAATTATTGATGATTAGTTAGCAATAAGTGAGCTCGGACTGTCACTCCCTCTACTACTTTTGTCCTTTCCTCGAACTGTGATATATACCTACAATTATTTGCGCTTCTTTTAATATTCTGCTTCAACTTGTTTAAAACTCCCTCAATCGCCCAATGTAGGACCTATAGGGCAGGGCAAAAAACGCAAGAAAGAGAAGGCATACGGCACAGTGTAGGTCTAAGGTTGGGCATAGATAGTGCTGGGGGTATTTACTTCCGCCGGATTACAATTCATTCACTGATTAGGTCTATATTGATTTATAGAGCGCTCCTTAAAAATTCTACTCAGAGGCGCTCCCGGTCCAGCCGGGAAAACATAACAGCGCAATAATCGTTCAACAGCTGCTGTGCTTTTGTGGTTCCTTAGGCTTCCTTGGCCCTGCCGCCTGTCTTGTCGGAACAGGTTACATCGAGTGCGATGCTCCAGCCGCTGTCACTCTCATCGTCATCGCTGTCGGATTGTCCGGACTCTCAATGGCCGGATGGGGTGTCAATCATCTCGATCTGGCTCCCGCCTACGCTGGTATGATCTCAACATTTCTCAGCATAGGACTTTAGGTAGACGGTTCTTCAGTGCCCAAGAAAACCAGATCGCCAGACGCACGTTGCTATAGCCGTGAATAAGCTGGTGCCCCGCGCGTGGCTTTCGAGTGGCGCTTTAGAAATTCTGAGTTTATGACAGCCAGGGTGACGATTGCTGGTGTTGAGGTCGTTCAACCACTATGGTCTTTATTAAGATCCCCATTATAAAGTCTTCATTGCACAGTGCACACCAAACTCCACATAAATCAACGTCTGATCATTTGGTCATTTTTCTACTCCTTTTGACAATCCTTCTGACTAGACACAACGCTTGTGAATAAGCCGGTTCCCTGCGCTTGGCTTTCGAGTGGCACTTTAGAAATTTTACGATTATGATTACAATGATGTCGTAAAATGGTGGCAAAATATGATACTGATTTGTCATTATAGTCCCTAAACATAATAATTATGTCTTAGATGGTAAGCTTATAGGCTACGTATAGTATACATAATTATATACTATTAGCAGCCAGACTCATTGCTCGTCTACCTCGCTACTCCCACATTTCTACCTACATGACTGATGTTCTTCATTGGCTTCCCGTTGCCTCTCGTATCCAATTCAAGGTACTGATCTTAGTTTCGAAAGCTCAAACTGGACAAGCTCCCAAATACCTTTGTGACTTGATGCATAAGCCCCTCTCTGCAGTCTCTTCGCGGCCTCTCCGGTCTGCTGATCGACTTGATCTATTGGTTCCAAGGACAAGGACTGCCATGGCCCAACACCGTGCCTTTGCCTTTGTAGGCCCTTCTTTGTGGAATGACCTCCCTCCCACTATCCGTAGTAAGATCTTATTAGGGGTGTCATCTTCAGCCCTTCGGTTCTTGAAGTCTTTTTTATTTCCTCGGAGCTGTCACGCTGAGAGCGCCTCTGAATAGCTATAGTCTGTAAGAGGCGCTTTACAAATGTTCATATACCATACCATACTATTACTATACCCTATACCGTCTAAGAATAATGATCATTATACTGTCATGAATGAAAATCGAGTGGTATGGTATATTTTATCTACAGGTACTCTGATGGGTATAACCAACATGGTAGCGACCATACCTGGATTTGTTGGACCTTCCGTCGTTGGACTTCTGACCTACAAAAACGTTAGCTGCATGTCTTTCTCACCTTCCTTCATTCCTTATGACACTTTTTTGCCTATATCTGTTTTCCAGATTCTAATATTTAGACTATATATATATATATATATCGACTAGCACTGCAAGAGAGGCGTTGTATTGCATTGCATTGTATACGTGTTTGGACTTTGTTCCAAACACATCGCGACGTAGCCTATCGCCTTCAGCATGCTTGATGATCGAAATTTCTTTGCAGAAAGAGAATTACTTCGTTCAGTTAGGCCTACTACGTTTTCACAATTTTCACGCTTCACGCAACAGATAATATCAATTTAATCTCCAATTTAATCTCCATTCCTAAGATCCATTCTTTCTCTCGGGGTTTTCGCACTGGAAGCGCTACTGGATGGATGGCCATTGCTGTGAGCGGCGCTACATAAACTATTAATTACATTACAATACATTACATCAGTCGAATCAAATCCATAGATCGAAATTAGGCTACATTCAGGAGATAAATTGGTTATATTTCTTAATCAACACCAGACCTAATTCTCTTGCTTTGAAGGGCATAGTATGACTTTAACTTTAGCAAACGAGGAAGGCGTGGCGCAACGTGTTCTTCGTATCGGCCGGGGTCTACGTCTTTGGAACCATCTTCTACTGCATCTTTGGATCGGGTCAGAAGCAACCATGGGCAACCCAGGTCGAACTCGTCAAGGACAAGGATGGCGAGGAAGCTCAGATACCTTCGTCTTCGCTCGGTCAAGCTAGTTCAGAAGCCTGAACCACATCAACTTCCGATCCATGGAAGTTTGGAGCAATGATTGTGATCTGGTAACGTGATTGTGCGATGATTTGCAATGTTAACTGGACCAGCGAGACAAGGATTTGATGAAAATGATGATACGGTGATATTGGTTTAGTGTTAAAATGTTTTAATGTTAAACCAATATCACCGTATCATCATTTTTTATCAAATCATTTTTTCGCTGATAACATTGCTATTATTTGAAAATAATATGATGATGAAGATGAAGATAATTAATACGAAAGATGAAATTTGATAATATGATAATTTGAAAATTTTTGAATACTGTTGACGGTAATGGTGGTGGGCCATGTGAAATGCGATTCTAATTTCAGGTCCAATTAGACAAATAATGATGACTCTAATAGTGATATTAGCATGATGTAGACCAGAGTTTATAAGAATTATTAATATTTTTAAGATGGTCTAACTTTGTCAGTTTTTCGGCTTTTCCCACTTCTTTGCATGCAGTTTGTGTATTGGAAACAATTTTATTTGGGTTGATCTCGCGTGTTTAACCTTTTCGGTTTTAGGCCTAGGCCTTGACTATATTTTTAGCATATAATTATTAGATGGCTTTGCTGAGAACTATATATTATATGCATTGAAATATTCTAAGATTATATTTTATATGACTGTTTTAGATTAAAATTATCATCATTTGCACATTATTTTGCTGCAGATTTTGTTGAACGATATCGCTGAATTCATGTGAACGTTATGATTCAATATACAATGTAGATCCTGCTTGCCTGCATGTGCTCATAAACATAATCTACATGTATTTTAATAACGACGTTTTACAGTTGCATGCTATATTTTTCTACAGGAATATTAGTTATTCTTTTCGTGTAGGCCTATATAGTGGCCTACGCTAAGTCGACCGTAGAAAATCTGCTATAGACCTTCTTTAAGTAGGCCTAGATTCGACCTTTGATATAATATTTCTAAACTAAAATTGTCGTTGGCCTACATTGAACATTTGAATTCCGATTTTAATTTATTGCTGTTTGAAATTCACCTGCAATGTTTTCCCCATCCAGCTTCAGCCTTCGCAGAGCATTAATAATCCAATATTTATATAATTATTATTTATTTCAACCTTTAATTTTTCACACTGACGAATAGAGATATTTCCGTGTGTATATGTTTATTTTAATTGATTTATAATAGTTTCCGTATATGTCTGTTTATTTAAATCCATTTAATGCGTTTATCTTATAAATTCCTTTGACTTCTGAAGACCTTAGTATTCTAGAGTAGAGGGCGTTGTTTGTTTTTCTATTGTGCGAACACTTCAGCCGTAGAGACAATAGTTTATTGTTTCTAGTGTTAAGAATAGATTTAAGTTTTTAAAACCTGCTCATGAGTATATATTGTCTTATTGTTGTCTTGTGTCCTTCTTCAAGCACTAAAGAAATGCGGATTGAAGAACAGTTTCTGGGGCATATAATTTTATAGGCTATACATGTAGGCTAAGCTCATACACATGACCGGTGTCACAAAATAAAGTCTCCTCCGATACAAAGTCTCCCCCCGAAACAGAGTCTCCCCTGGCTGAAATTCTGTTTAAAAAGAAATTTTTTTTCTGGTGTAAAAGTATATATATGTTCGTGTTAAATAACGTGTTATCATTAGAAAGCTCACATAAGGATGTGCGAAAAAGGAAGCGGGTCAAGAGAATGATATATATAATAATATATATATATTATATATATATATATACCGATGGACGGCGAGCTGAATCCATGAAGTTTTAGGATGACATACAGTCACATATGACACACACACACAAATATATATATATATATGTATATGTATATGTATATGTATATGTATATGTGTATATATATGGGTATATATATGTATATATATATATATATATATATATATATATAGGCTATGCGCAATGCCATAGAGTGAGAGGCAGGAACTTCAATTGCTTCATTTGCGTGCTTCTTATTCAAGGCTGAAATTATTAGCATCAGACAAAATGACGATTCAGATTTCTTAAAATTGCATTTCTTTCAAGATTTCGTATTGACGGCGGCAGGTTTATGGAAACTGAGTCTCGCATGTTATAAGTTATTCTGAATTAAACGACCAATTCCGAAACCGCGTTGAACTGTTATCAATTTAAAGTGACGTTAAACTCTTTTCGATTCAAACAATCCGCACACCGATTCATTTTAAAAAAACTGAACTTCTTCTCAAATATATTGATCCACCCCCGAGTTCCCCCGAGTCGTCAAATTAAGCGACTTCGCAAACGGGGTTAAACGGGGGGTTAACCCTTTCCCGCCGGACCCGATTAACAGGATAGGTATGAAAACAATTCCGGCTGGAAAGGGTTAAACGACAAACTACGGACCGTTGACACGCAGCACACACACCGAGGAAATACAGAGAATATCAGAGGACGAGGGATTGTTGAAGGGCGTTTTGAAGGTCGTTGAGGTCAATCATCGTGATGCTTCGATCCAGCGTTCTTGAGCGACGATCCAGCTTCCGGTTTTGCCTTTGGCGAACCGGAAACGGCTTGCTTCAACGCGTCCACCACTCCACCGAAGAAGATGGCGCAGACGATGTTTTCCAGGAGGTGGAAGGGATTGTGGACTCCGACGAGGACGTAGAGGAGGCGGAGAAGGATGAAGGCTGCGATGATGCCGAGGTGGAGCAGGTGGTGTGGTAGGTGGATGACACCCTCGTGGTCGAGGATGAAGACCACCGACGCGATGAGGCTGACCTTCGTGGCCCTGTTGTTAAAGGTCAAGACAAAACATCAACATTATAGTGTATGATCAAATCGGAACGAATGGGATAAGTGTAGGCATACACAGGGTGAGAACTGCCGGGGGGGGGGGGTTGGGAGATTTCAACCCCCAGTCTTTCTTAGAGCCCCATGTTAAAGTCTGTTTTCACACCCCGATTTCAAGTGGATAATGGTCCAACCCCCCCCCCCCCCCAATTATTTTTCCACAATTCTTACACTGGGCCTACATAAGTCTAGATTATACATCCAGTTAAAATTAATAATAGGCTATATTAAAAATAGTAGGTAGAGTAGTGATATGAGAACAGTTTTTGTTAGGTCACTTGATGACTGGCGCCACCTAGCAACGACTGCCCTCATAAAAGGCTCATGTCATTATTCTACCTACTAGTATTAACGCTGCTTCAATTGCAGTGATATAAATATATAATATATATGATAGAAGCAAGACTAGAGATTAGATTTGATCAATCGGATAGATTCAGATTATATTATAGGATTAAATTTGATTATATCCGGGATGCTCACAGTGATGGATGCAAGAACTCGTTTTTCCCTGGAATCCAGCTTCCTCTGACCAGTCTATCCAACGTTCTCATGTAATAGTAGCCGGCTCCTGTAAATAACAAATGGAAAAATAAAGCAGATTAAAGAGATTCCCTAAAGTTCTAGTCCAATTATTATTATTTTTATATTTTTATGTGTGCGTGAAAGGCACAAGTGTTGAATTTGTCGTATTCTCACCATTATCTTCAACGCTATGACGTTAGCTAACTTTTGCAGAATTTAGCGTTTTTATAATTTTACAATAATTGTCAAATTATATATCAAAACATTAAATTCCATTATTTCAGATTTAGGCTATAGCGTAACATTGCAAGAGCGTAGCAAACTTTCTCTGAACCCGTCAACTATAATTTTATAAGGTAGCAGGGACACTGAATACGAATCAGATGTAGGGTCGTATTTATTCCAAATCATCTCCATTTTTAATGAGTGATCACTTTTCGTGAATCTATTATCTATCCTAAACGTACGATGCCTCACGTTTCTGATATCAGTTGAATCACATAATTATTATACGTACATGTCTACGATTATACGTAGGCTAAAACGCGTCAATATTATTATATGCAGGACGCAGCGGCGTAGTGGTGGCGTCGTTGCCTTGAAGCCGGAAGGTTCGAGGTTCGAATCCACCTCAAGTCGCTGCGTAGGGACCTTGGGCAAGTCCTTCACTCGCAGCTGCTCAGCGCTCTGGCGTGAAACTCCGATGCAGTGTCCGCATTGTAGTCGGAAGCGCCTCTGAGTAGCTGTTGAGAGCTGGAAGAGGCGCTATAACAAGTGCGCATACAAACATATAAACAGGCCTATGTTCAATTATTATAGCCCATACTAACCCTTGATAACTCCTACGGCAACGATCAGACC
Organism: Lumbricus rubellus; assembly: GCA_945859605.1. Classification (NCBI taxonomy): domain Eukaryota; kingdom Metazoa; phylum Annelida; class Clitellata; order Crassiclitellata; family Lumbricidae; genus Lumbricus; species Lumbricus rubellus. The sequence goes on from OX243818.1 coordinate 16,675,747, forward strand.
GAAGGCATGCGGATGTGAGTGGATCGTGTGTGAGACTCCGTGGTGAACCTTGTGCACTCTCTGAACCTCCTTGAGACAATAGATGAAGACGTGGATCGGAAGGAACTTGGTGATCTTGTAGACGATGTCGAACGGTGAATAGTTGATCAGATACCTGTGTATAGTATTAGTATACACTATTATACAGGTAAGGAAAGCAATCAGTGCCTGCGGTTTTTAAAAAGGCGCCAAAGACAATTATAGGCCTATAATAGGCGGGCGAGTGTTCTGCCCTGCCCTGCCCTGCCCTGCCCTGCCCTGCCCTGCCCTGCCCTGCCCTGCCCTGCCCTGCCCTGCCCTGCCCTGCCCTGCCCTGCCCTGCCCTGCCCTGCCCTGCCCTGCCCTGCCCTTAACTTACCTTACCTCAACTTTCAAGAGGCATAGTATACCAACCACTCGCTAGGTGGCGCGCATTATACAGAGCGTGGTTCGTGCAAGACTCGCCAGAAGGCGTGCGCTAGTTGCGCGGATACTCACCAGACGGCCGATGCCGTGATCAGATCTCTTTGGTTGAGAAACGGTGCAGTGGGAGAGTCACCGACGAAAACGTTCGCCAGAATGACGCTGGCGAAACACATCAACATACTCGACACCCAACACGACAACGGATGACGTCGCGAGAACGCTGGCGTCTCTGCAACATTTTGCAAAAATTAAACTCTTCATGAATATTTATGAGTCTGAGTCGTCCAATGAGAATATAGACATTATGAATTTATATAAATAAAAATGAACTTTCCAATAGTTCGTAACATCACCACGCTGAAAGTTACGCACCGATTGTTTTAAACATTTTACAACACCTTCCATTCCCATACAACCGTGTGTTAAGATTTTTTCACCCCAAAAAACCCAAACCTTTTCCACAAAAAGTGAGCTTTGCAATCGGGAGGGGAGCCTCTTTTTGAGCCACAGCAACGCGTGGCCGGGTTCAGCTAGTTATAAATAATAATAGATACGTCTGAATTAACCGTTTGCCAAAGACATTCAGGATTGCATCTTTACATGTTGTGGCGATGCTTATCGAGTTGGGCAAACTCTTATCTGCGTGAGCTTTGTCTTACTCTTCTATGTGATCTACACTGATCTTTTACTTCTAATCTGTCCTCCCGCCCACTTCGTTCATCCAACAGACTTGACCTCTTGGCTTATGGGTCTAGAACTGCTATAGCTGAGTCTAGATCATTTGCCTCAAATTGGCACTTATCTATGGAATGCACTTTCTCCTTCTGTTCGCTCTACAATTCTGCTGTTATTCTCCATTCTGCAATCTCTCTTCTCAAAACCTGTTTCTGCTCGCGGGCCTTAGGGCACTGAAAGCGCTTCTGAACGCTTCACCTTGCTAGAAAGTAGAAACGCTTCATAAAATGCTACAATACAATACAATGTGTGCACGTACGCGCATTTGTACGCATGTAAGCATGCATGTATGCATGTATGTATGTATGACATTGTACGTATATATGACATGTAGAACCATGTATGTATGTATGTATGTATGTATGTATGTATGTATGTATGTATGTATGTATGTATGTATGTATGTATGTATGTATGTATGTATGTATGTATGTATGTATGTATGTATGTATGTATGTATGTATGTATGTATGTATGTATGTATGTATGTATGTATGTATGTATGTATGTATGTATGTATGTATGTATGTATGTATGTATGTATGTATGTATGTATGTACGTATGTACGTATGTACGCATGTACGCATGTACGCATGTACGCATGCACGCATACATGCGTACGTACATATGCATGCATGCATGCATGCATGCATGTATGCATGTGTACGTAGTGCGACTCATCGTAGGGAAGTCAGTTTAAGTAGGTTCCCTCCATCACTAGATGGCGTCCCAAAAATATACGTCCCTACCTGTTCCTTGTGCAGACGTGGTAGAAGCGGCCTGACTATCCTCCCGCACCATAGAACACATGAGTATGTAGTTGGCCACGTCGAAGTAGGGATACATCTTCAGTTTGGTCACTATGTGGGCCACTTCGACGAGGGTCAAGCCCTGCGCCGCGGCCGTCCATGCCTCAGCCGTCGCCGCTGCTGCTGCTGCTGCTTCTGCTGCTGCTGCTGCTGCACTCATCTCTGTGGTCACGACGCACTTCTGACGGGTCGGTCGTCCTCTTGCACTAATGGAAAGAGTGAGACGCCAGCGAAAGTAGGAGACGTGTGTGCACGGACCGGCGGATGAACGCACGATCGAGCCGCCACACGCACATACACATCACCCACACCCGCACCCGCGCACCGACATACACACACATACAGCAGGGCTGTGATTTAAATATAGGAATCGCAGGAATCGAGTAGTTGCAGTGGCCGACGCCAGGTGAAGGAGGCTTTACAGGGCGGTGCTGCTGCTGCGCTGCTGCTTCGTGGACTAACGGCCGACGCCTCCGATAGAGGCCGCTGCCGCTGAGGTTGCTGCTGCATGGCTGCTCCGTGTGCATATAGGCCAGTCCACAGGTGTAAGAATTAAGGTACATTATGATGGGTGTTACAGTGGTGTGCGTGTCGGTGTTTGTTCGTCTGTTTATCTCTCTGGCTATTACCGATCACACGTACTCACTCTCCTATCCCTCTGCCTCTCTCGCTTCATGTCTGTGTGTATACGCTGAACAGTCTCGTGCCTACTTCTTTATTTACCTGTCTCAGACTCTGGCTGTCTCTATTTGTATGTATTTGTCTGTCTGTGTGTGTGTGTGTGACTGTTTCTCTCTTTCTCTGTCACTGTCTGTTTGTTTGTCTATCTGTCTGTCTGTCTGTCTGTCTCTCTCTATGTATATATCATTTCTTGCTTATGTATTTCGTTCACATATATATATATATATATATATATATATATATATATATATATATATATATATATATATATATAGGCATCAGTTCTGCTGTTAAAATTTGTGTTTTTAGAAAGAGGCGTCTCTGATAAAGTTATGTTTATGATAAGACACGGCATGGTTGCATCAGACACATACATCGACGATAACACGATTACACATGCAGTATAATAGCTATCGTTCGCTATAATTATGTTCTTCAAAACAATAGGTGCAAGAATGTGTGTGTGTGTGTGTGTGTGTGTGTGTGTGTGTGCGTGCGTGTGTGTGCGTGTGTGTGTGTGTGTGTGTAGGTACCGTGCATGCGTGTGTGTGTGTGTGTGTGTGTGTGTGTGTGTGTGTGTGTGTGTGTGTGTGTGTGTGTGTGTGTGTGTGTGTGTGTGTGTGTGTGCTCGTGTGTGCGTAGAAGTCTGTAGGTGTGGGTGTGTGTGTGGGGGGTGGGGTTGACCACCTATTTATATTAGAAAAAAACGTATAAAATATATTTTTAAAAGGGTGTCTTTGAAAACCATTCTTAAAACGTTAATAATAAAAATCTTTTCTTTAATTAAACGCCTGCAAGACGCACTGCGCTTTACATTTTACAAGTTATGCAGTATTCTTAATTAAACTTGACTACCAACTGAGCAGCCAGCTTTGCAATTACACGGCGCTAATAGCAGCCTACAAATCAAATCCGCCCAACGGGGGCTCGAACCTGCTACCTCTCGCACTCCTAGCCAGCGTGTTAACCATTACTCTACCGCCCCGCCTCCCGCCCCCGCCCCCGCCCCAATAATAATATCTTTTATTCCGCAACACGTAGGCTGATCAATTCATTTTAAAACTATGCACTCGGCTCGTCTTTAATTCAATATAAAACTACTTTGGAAACTTTATGATATTTCATTAATAGTTGCAAAAGTAATGTTATTGTTGAGAGGCGAGTAATTTAATTAATTTGTTTTAAACGAATCATTTATGTACGCCATCTAGCGAATGGCTAGTCAACAATCGGTGGCACATTGGATGTGCTGGCGTGGAGAGCGAGAGGTACCGAGATCGAATCCCGAAGCCCCCGTGGGATGGACTTATTTTGTAGACTGTTACTAGCACCGATTATTGCAGGGCGTCTGTTCTGTTAGATTGATGCCGTTGTCATGAAAAGGATTATCCCCCCTGAAAGCTATCCGGGGGGGGGATGAATTAATCTATCCCCCGGATGGAATTAACCGGTCTAGACCATGGGCGCCCGCACCATAGGTCAAGGGGGGTCGCGTGACCCCCCCTGGAAATCATGACAAAATATTGATAATCACTCTTTCTGTAAAAAATGATAGTGGTAAAACGGGACAGAATGCCCACGAGTCATTGTGTTCTTTTACTTCACCAACTTTTGTTGTGTATCTTCTGGTTAGCGCGCGCGCGCTTTACGTACTGAGCAACACTAGATGGAGCCTATGTGTATGTAACTGGAGACGAAGAGACGAACAGAGAGTCAACCCTTCAGCCATCGTCAAGGCCCAATTGTAAGATTGGTGGCATCTGATAACCTTTATGTGATGTAGGTCAACGATCAAGCTTTCTGTTTCTGCCGAAATCTAATAATTATAGCCCCCCACCCATCCGCACATCATACACACCCTGTGCCTGGCTAGCTTTCCAAGGTATACAGCCAGCTATATAAAGCACGAGGACGATGCATGGCCTCATCAAACGAGTCTCCCGCACACATTCTTGTACTCATGGATGACACCAGCGTTTGCAGTTGTGATTCTCACTTCCCTCTGCCTCCCACGCCGTTTCAACTCTAGACATCATCCACAATAGCTATCTGTTTAACTCCTCGCCTGACACTCCGTACATGTATAGTACTATGTGTGTACTTGGCATTATAGTTGTCTGGTGTGCATCAGTTTCTATTCCTCCTATTTACATTAAGCCGATAAAAGACTCAAAATAAAGCTGGTCCTGACCTTAGAGAAGGGTCAGCAAGGTCGAAGACATGTATGATGATAATATATTGTACGGATTGTGGAGATTGGAGACCTGGCAGGCTGGCACTCTGAGCCCGAATCTTTCGAATCTTTCGAAGACTATTAGACTAGCCTATGCAGCATGCATGTGCAAAATTAATCTGGTCGTTGACAGATTTTCTCCAAATCGGGTAATGGGGAGGTGCAATAGGCTATATCATTCCACAAGGCCGGCAGAGTTGACATAGAGACAAAAGACTGCTTATTAAGACGACTATATGTATACATGTATATATATGTGTGTGTGTGTATGTGTGTATATATATATATATAAATATATATAGGCCCTCCACGTGTATATGTATATTCTTGTGGACTTGCCAAAGAAAACACAGACTATGTAGATCAGTTCATCTCGAGATCCGTTGCACATGCGAGTGGAGGATTATAAATAAATGTAAGATATATAGCCTGAAATTGAGAAATAAATGTTGTGCTGCAGTGTTTAGCGTGGCCTCTTTGAAATTCTAAAGGCACGTTTATCCGTTGTTTGGAAGTCATCAGCTGGAAGGTGTCACGTTATAAGTAGGCTACTACCAAATGAACAGTGCAAGTGTAAGCTTACTGTGTTAAATACTGCTATAACTGTTGAGACTGCATTTTGTGGGGCACAGTGGTGTTTGGGTAATGGGTATGATCGGTGCCTTGGAAAAAGACTGAATTTATGGAGAAAGTAACCGACATCTTTGGTAGGGATGAACGCCGATTACAGACACACTGCAGCCATGGGCGGAGTTTATCAGGGGCTAGGGGGAGCTAAGCCCCCCCCAAGAAGGCCCAGATTTAGCTTTTTTACCATGAAAATTATATCTTTTTCCGGGTTTAGCCCCCCCTAAGAAGGCATTAGCCCCTCCAAAAACGGAAACCAAACTCCGCCCATGACTGCAGCACAACATTACAGAGACTGATGCTCAAGAACATTAGGGCAGATTAATTGTCGATAGGGGATTTAGTCGTTAACTATAGCTATGGGCCAATTGGATATCATAATTATTACTGGCCGACCACGACTAAAGTCGGATACTTATGAATTAGGTAAACTTAAGTCTCACGGTTTTGACTGACCCCCCCTGCAAAAAATCCTGTGGGCGCCCATGGTCTAGACTATCCGGGGGGGATAAACCATTCTAACCCATTTTTTGAAAAATGCGTATAATTAAACAAATTGTACTTTAATCAAAATTCAAAGTCACTCTAATTGTTTTAAGTGACCTAAGCAATGCTCAGAGAAAGGCAACTCGAAATTATTTAGTGACTCCGAGTGGTTTTAAGCGTTTTAAATGTTTTAAGTGCTATAAAACCAAAGCAAAACAAATTATCTAGTAGGAATAAACATACATGTTAGTGTCAATGTTCAAAACAAAGCAGATGAAAATTAATTTGCAAAAATAAATGCACGCGGAAGTGTTATTTTTGACTTTTCCTCATTTGGGGGATACTATTAATATGGGGGATACTCTATTTCGTGACACCGTCTGTAATTTCCGTTCTTGTGAATTGTTTCAACTGCATGTATGCTAGTTGTAGACTACACTGTAGGCCTAATTAACCCGTCAACCTGGTTGTTGAATAAGCTAATAATGAATAAAGGAATATTATCGTTGTTGTCTTTGTTATTATTATTATTATTATTTTTATTATTATTATTATTATTATTATTATTATTATTATTAGGCTATTATTATTATTATTATTATTATTATTATTATTATTATTATTATTATTATTATTATTATTATTATTATAATTGCAGTTGTCGTCCACCGCAAACGGCCATTTTTTCGCCCTCCCCCTCCTCAAACCTAAATCCATTCTCAGCCCCACAAAAATGCAGAGAGCTAGATTAAACAAAACACTGCGTGTGCCTACCATAAAGCTAAGCACGCGTGGCCTATAATAATTGTAAATTCATGACATTTCTCAGTGGCTCAATATATCGGCTGAAGTAGGCCTAGGCCTATGCAAAAGCAAGGATATTTCATCCGTTGCGGTACGAGGTTAGAGCTCGCGCGCGGGCAGGTCATACCGTGTCACATGTCAAGCACCTTTCGTCCCTGTACATAGGCCTAATGGTGCTGCCGTGCTGGTAGGCATAGGCTAACAGTGGACATTTTGAGGATGTCTGTCATGTGGTGGCGCACGAGTAGGCTAGATTAGGATAGGACAGCTGAAAATTTGACAAATTCGAGTTTCAGTCGCCAGTTGAAAATAGGAGATTGCATTAGGCCTAATGGAATGACATCGGCCTATGAAGTATGAGAAGTCTAATTGTGCAAAAATGCTTGGGGAAAAACCATGATCCACCGTCCACGTGGAGTTGGAACTTGGGATGTGCGAAGTTTAACTAGCCTATGACGCTCTCAAAAATACTATGGGTTTCAAACCCAAAGCCCGGCAATTCTTACCCTGCAAGATTGAAGTGTAGCCGTCATGGATGTTATTGTCTCCGTGCGTATTTTGCCTCCTTGTGTACTGACCTCCATACTTACCTTGGAAGACCAATGATAATTACAATAATGCACCGAGCTTGAATTTGATTTCTTAGAGACTTAAGCTTGATATTCTGATAATTCTGTACGTTTGTGAATAATTCAGGAACACTTGCTACCTTACTTTGACCCGACCTGGTTTATAAAAGTGAGCTGGCCAATGAGAAGCTCTTCAATGACGTCATGCTAGTGACACGCAAGTGGATAGAGGGATGTATGAAGCAGGGTTGCCAGGTCGTCGCGAAAAGCGCGAATTGGGCGACTTTTGGAAGTGCTCGCGACTAAAAATTTCGTCCTCGCGACCTCGCGCTTTTTGGGCGACTTTTGATTTGGCTCGCGGTCGCCACGGCGCCATCTTTAAATCTCATAAATTGACCGCTGTAGATTGCAATTACCGTGACCAGTTGTGTGCGTTCTAAATATAAATATCGATGTTCTAGAGCCGCTTTCTTCTTCTTCTTCTTCTTCGCGTTCTCTGCTCTCGGGCAGGTTCGTATTATGTCCAATGACGCCATTTCTGTGTCGCTTTATAAATGTTTAAATACAACACAATATTGCGCCAAAGAGGCAAAGCAACAATCAAACAATAGAAAATTCAAAATGTTAAAAGTAAACACAGAACATTAATAAAAAAAGAAATTGAAAAATTAAATTGTTTTTATATGTAGAAAAAACCACATGTCCATTGATCTCATACAGTTACATGATAATAATAATAATAAAAGCTTAAAGCCCGTTAGCTCATTATCTCGCGATTTTCGCGACTTTTTTCGTGATAATCTCGCGATTTTCGCGACTTTTTGTCGTGATCTCGCGCCAAAGTTTTTCCGAAATCTGGCAACCCTGGTATGAAGCGATAGCAAACGAGGACGACAAGATGGTGGCCATGTGGAGTCGTTGTTTGCGATCCTACGTTTGTCCAGTTTAGCATAGTTTTAAGCGGAAATCTCTTTCTTCTGCGTCGAACTAATTATTCGTGACATATCTTGGCGACTTGTATCGCATTTCCTCCGTATTTTGTTTTGTTAAAGTGTCGCATAACGTCTTGCTGATGGAGTTTGGCTTATCAGGTAGTACCAGCATATCATGCTTAAACTTTATATAGCGCGTTCTTTTTAAAATGGAGTCGGGAGGTCGGTTACACACTTGGCGAGGTCAGAGGGAGCTGTCGTTTGTGTGTTTCGTGACTGGGGAGTATGCGAATTTGTTTGATCTAGTCACATGTTAAGTGCCTGTACTTAATAAAAGAAAGCGTTGTTCAGGCTCCTATTGCGTCCGTACTTTATTTCATTTCTTTTACGAACCAATTGCGAAAATTAATATAGTGCAGAGAGGGATTTCGTGAAGGAAAAAAGGTAGGGTAAAAATAATTGGGTTTTTATACCGCCTTTTAGTCAAAACGTGTCACGCACATGTATGTTTATCAACACTGTAGCAGTGGACAATGAATTTATAGTACAAAAGATTTTGTAGAGTGGTGTAGTGAATGCTTATAATAGCACCTCATCGACAAAGCCTGCGATTCACTGTTTGAAGCATTTATGAAGGGCCTATTTCAGCATATTCCTAATGCAGCCCAGCAAAGGAGAATATAAAATGTCGACCCCAGTGTCATGAAAAATGGAGGCTTAAAAATGAGGTGAAACTTTATCCCGAAACCAGAATCACAGACGACACTAAAAATACACAAAAGCTCGATTTCCTAAGAAAAGTTTTATGGAAAGTGGTGCAACTTTATATAAAGCTTTTCAGATTTAAATCAAATACACGAGTGTGGGTGTGCGTGAAAATAGATTTCGGGATCTGGCTTAATTCATATCAGGGATTTGGGTTTCAGGAATTCAGGCAGCACTCTTAAATGCACTGGTTCATTGTCAACTGCAATCTATATGTAAACTATTGCCGCAAATTTAAGCGAAAGCATACATTTATTTGGGAGAGTTCAAACATTTGTTTTATCGTCAGAACACTCCCATCTTTTGGGGAAATTTGTCATAACCTTGAATAAAATTTTAGTAAATTGATGCAGTTGCTATAGAAATATCTCTTCCTAACTCTGTCATTTGTTCATCAGATTTTCCTGTCATAGTTTTTGTCTTAGGCAAAAATTGCCGTGCAGGATTTAATTAATTTTGAAAATGCTCAGCAGCCAAAAAGTGAAACTCGATGCTTTAGGATGTAGACAATCAATTATCTGATTGTTTAAAGCCGATGTCTGGTAACCAGTGTGGCCACAATGTTCACAGATGTCATTTGCATAAATATTAATAAACCACAGGGCTGTCTGACTGTTTGCAAACATTATAGCTTGCTTTGATATTGGGCAGTTGATTTTAAATATGTGCACATTTGCCACATATTTCACTTCTTTTCACAGGACATGAATATGGTGCTTTAATCTTTTGTTTTGTCTGTTTGGTATGATGGGACAAAATGTTATTTAGATACTTATTGAACTCTTCTGTGTGTTTTTGCAATCATATTGCCTTTCAAGTAACCCTCCACTGTGCCATAGAGCAGAGAGAAATACATTGTCTGACAAATGCAAAAGCTGACAAATGTAAAAGCTGATAGACTGATTTGAAAACAGACAGACAGACAAAGAGACTGCGCCTTGCTTTAGAATGCTTTCAAGAGCATAATAAACATCAGTTTATCGTTGCTTATTCTGTGCTACCATAATTTAATTCATTGTGTCATACAAAAATATTCTTCATCTTAACCTACCCTTACCTAATGCAGTGATGCTGATCATGCCATAATCATAGCTTTCCATCAGTCACCTCACCATGTTTTCATCCCCAACTGTGTTGCCATTTCATACTTTTCCCATTCTGAACTATATTAAACTGAACATTTGCGACGATAACTATTTTACCAGTACCTTAATTTCCTGTCATTTAGACCCAGTTGCATGATGTCATTTCTTGTTGGTGGTAACCACCTGTCACTGCCATTCTTCTGTTTCGTATGATGAGGCAGAGTGATTTTCCTTTGTTGTAATGGTATTTAAATAATTGATCTGTATGATCTTGATTGTCAGGTGGTGACATGGGATCAACGGACGATTATGATCCAGATTATTCGGATCCAGACTCCAGTCTGAGTCCCATCGAACGACTGGAGAAATGCATGGAGAATGATCATACCTTTAGCAGGTAAGTTCATGGGGGTAATGATGTACACCAGGATAGGCTACGGTTAGGTATATTATTTTTAGTGCTTGAAGGTGCCTCTAATGCCAATGGTGTATTGTTTATTTTTAATTATTATTAATTATTATTATATTTGTTGCCTAATGTAAGAATAATCCCTCAGGCTGTAAGAAGTAATTTGAGGTGATTATTGTTATTATTAATTTTTATATTATTATCATCATCATCGTCATTATTATTATTAATTACTCTTTCTAATTATATAATACCGTTATAAATTCCAAGCATCCTAGTTACTTCAGGTAGAACTGCATTTGAAATTCGTTAGAGAATCTAGACCTCGTCCAGAATGAGGTTGTTATATACAACGTTCACATACAAAGTCTACAAATTATGATTAACTTCTACTGCGTGTCTCCATGTGTTAGCACTAAATGACTAATTAATTCGTTTTATTATTATTATTAAATTGTTATTACGTAGCACCTTGTAAGAGTTTCTCGAAGTCTCTTCCCAGCCCGAGCAATTTTGTAGTTTGATACGGTTGCAAAGAGTTGATTTGTATTCACGTCTGATGGGTTATTATTTTCTGCCTTTCAAAGTTGACGATGATTGATGTTTTGTTGACTGTGCAGACAGGTGGCAGCTCGCAGTCTGCTCGAGACGTTTCATCAGGTTGATGACTACAGCGATGCACAGCGAGTACTGAAGGCCCTGCTAGTCTTAGCTAACGATCCAGGTACTTGGTAGACCTTCATTATTTATTTAGTACTGTGTGTGTGTGCTTATTTTGTGTAGAAATTGTCCTGTTCAGGGTGGTGCGTGCTGTTGAGGTGAATTGTGTTTTCAAGTAGTTCTGAGGTTGGTAGTTTTATGAGAGGGTACTTTTCTGAGGCGGCTATGTTATGACGCAAGGGGTTTCTGTACTGATGTTGATGTGAGTGCTAAATAATCTGAGGTGGGTACTGTTCCGAAATTACTGCTTTTTGAAAGTAGGTACTGTTCTGATGTAGGTGGTTACTGTGACTTAGGTGGGTACTCTTTGTAGATGGGTAGTTTGGATACTCTTCTTAAATAAAGTTCTGCTATACATCAAAGTAGATACGGTTCTGAGGTGTGCGAGTACTGTGACATAGTTGGGTATTCTTTTGAGGTGGGTACTCTTCTGGGACACAGATTCTATTCTGAGGAAGGCAAGTGCTGCAGGTGGGTACTGTTCTGAATGGGGTGAATACTTTAACGAAAGTGTTCTAACCTACGTATAATTAGCTTGATTGTTGCCCTCTCGAGTCCAGCTTCTGATTATTCTCATTGAAATCTAATGACAGCATGACGACGCGCTCTCTGTTGTTGAACATTGCAGATGGCGTTGTCCGAACGGAACTGTCGGAGCAACTGGCGCAGGTTGGGAAGTTCTGTCGAGCGAATCCACGACTCTTTTCCAACGGTGGTTGCCCGCAGGATCCGTTCAAGACTCACATCGTCGCCGTTGTTTATCGATTCATGGTTGACATTAATAACCAGGTCTCTATTCAAATCCTGTGATTCAGTCAGATGTCATTGGCTGTGATCATTTCATTTTATTATTATTATATATTATTATTATTATTATTCGAGAGTTTCCGAAGTAGATCTTTTAACAAAGGCAATTAAGAGAATGACTAAAGATTAGGGAATCAGGAATGAACAGTCAATCATATAGCTGTGGCTGCTTTTCGAATGTGCCCCTGCATATTGTTATTATTATTTATTTACTTCTAGTTTTTAGCACCCAAGGTAAAAATCTCTCTTTGGCTAAATAAAACCAAACTGTTTGGTCAGGCTTGGAGCACATGGTCCTTGTCTGTGATGTGCGGTGTAAAGGTGCCTCTAGAAGCAGCGGCGTTAAAACGCTGTGTGCAAAATGAAAGCCTATTATTGAATTTTATTTTTGTTACTATTGTGCTTTTTCTAACCATTGTCGTATGACCAATCTGTGTTATCTTATAAATCTGGTCTAATCTTATCTGACATTGATCTTACATTGTTTAGTCTAATGCTGTCGACCTAATGTTATATTATAATGTGATGATGTATATTCAAACTAGCTTGAGTGTTGACCAGTCTGGCTTAATCTAGTCTAATTTTATCTCATCTAATCCATACTTTTAGTTTGATGCATATTTGTCAAATTGTCGTCTAATACGGATATTAATCAATTTTTTTGGTGGTATTAAAAAACTGAAGGTTCGAAAAACAAGTCAGGCTGCGCTTGTGGACTTAGTCGAGCAGAAACTTGTCGAGACAGGTAAAGGTCTAAATTTTTTATTCTGCTTTTGCAAGCGAGGTGATTTTTTTATCGCATTACTACATTACACATTATGTGACAGTACTACATTACACGTGATGCTTCATTGCTACATTCGATGCGATGTGGAATTGCATTTAAGTAAGTGTTATTATGCTTGTCCATCCATTCTGAGTATTCCCTTTATAACCACTAATTTTTTAAATATTATGTTCACTGCCGTAATTGTTTTATGTTGGTTCAGGAAGTGAATTGAATTGAATACTAGTGTTTTTCTGTTACATGTTATGTGAAATTATACTCATCTATGTTGACTGTTGATTGTTGAGCTACATAATTAGGTTCAAGTATTACAGTAAAGTGTGTTACAAATATTTTGCGTTGGATACGTTATAGTTAGATTATTATAATCATTTTGGGTATCGTTTTGATTCAGCTTTTTATGACTTTGAATGTGACCTTTCAATAATTAAACTTTGTTAATGAAGCCTAGGATCACTATTATTTGGTATTGAATAGTGAATACCCGTATGTAATTCATTTCGTCATCTAATTTTGAATCTTGACTAAAAAAAATTGACCTACTAATTTGCTGAGCTACTGAATGAGGAAGTAGCTGAATCTTTCAATGAGCACATTGTTAGTCCTGTGTATTCAGTTTTGGAAAATAGATTGGAATATCAATTCAGCTTTATCTGGGTCAACAGCCGGCCATGACGGTTTTACAGTTTAAATAACATGCTTTTAAATTAGATAAAAAATTATGTTAATGACGTGAGTCATGATGTTGGGATTTTATTTTGTTAATTGGTCACGTGGATGTCCGCATAGGGGTAGGGAAGGGTAAGGCTAAATGCCGAAAAAGGGGGGATCAAGAGTAAGTCATACTCTCTAGATGTCCTCTAGATGGATGACCCTTGGGCATTTTTTGTGTGCTTCCAAACGACCACTTTGTTTCAAAATAACATCCACTGTACTTGTCAATTTATTACATTAATTATATAAATACAATATAAATGAATTGAATTATAGATCAGGTGATCTCTCAGGTCGGCCCAATCGTGTCGAGGCTCGCCGATTTCGACTCGTCTGATGATTATCGATCTGAAGGAGCAACTGTGAGTGCAGTTACTTTAAATATCAATCAATCGTAATTTATATAGCACCCCTTCAAGGTATCTACTCAGAGGCGCTCGGGGACGAGATCAAGCGATAAAAAACAGTCTTCAACAGTTTACTATATTAGTATTCTGTTTTTTTATTTCAATCTTTCACTTATTCACTCATCACACATTTTAGACATCGCCCTTAAATTCTGCTACTAGGATGTGCTGCAGACTCCAGCATTACTAAAAAGGATAGTTCTGAGGTTGGGATAGAACAAACCAGAGCTGACCTTGGGGAGCAAACATGGCGCCACGAAATACCTTACCTAACTGCCGTGAGACTTGTGTATGATCTATCATATTTTCTCATGGACATCTTTTTTAATATTGTTTAGCTTAGCTTTCAATGCCTTGCCTTACCTGAACATCCATTGTTCCTGTGACAATTGATGCCATGTTTTGTGTTTTAGTTGATCTGTAAGTTGGCGCCGATCATTGGTCCTGAGATCATGGATCAGCTTTTTCTCGAGCACTTTCTTAACTTATGCATTGATCCCATCTTCCAGATTCGCAAGGTATTTCTTACGTTAAGTCTGTATATGTATAATTGTATCGCTATGCCCAGTGCACCAACCTTTATAGCCAGTCAAATGTTTGGTTCCATTACACTTGGGGGGTGACGACCAGGCTGCCTGTGTACAGATCATGATTTTCAACATGCTTAACTGGAAATGATGATTAATTAATGTATTGGATTTTTTGTGCTGAATCAGTTGTTTTGCTCAATACTATGTACAATGGATCTTGATGATTTAATTAAGCGGTAAATTCTGAGCAGGCGGAAGGATGTTACATTCAACGATCAACCTGAAATTGGAATACAGTTCTTCTATGTGTGTTGAATCAACCCCACCTTACAAGCCATATATTCAGGTATAGGGTAGTAGTTTAGCTGATTGGTCCCTGCTAAGCATGCTCTTTTGGTGCCACCATATCAAATTAAGCATATTTTGTTATTGTTGTCAATTTATCTGGGGTGATTATTACTACATTGGTTATTGTCTTAATTCAGTTGCTGGTGGTTTGTTGTAGGTCTGTGCGGTGAGTTTTGGGACGATCTGTCAGGTGATGGGCCGGGTCAGAACAGAAAGCGTCTTGGTGAGAAGTCATTCTGAACATTGCTTTGCACCAGGCTATGTTAGATATATAAAGTAAAGTTAGGTACAGTAAGATAATTGTAATTGTAATTGTTATTACAGTAGTTGATATGGCATTGTCAGTGGCATGCTGCTGACAGCACGCTTTACAGTATGAACTGGCAGTACAAGTGCTTAGAATTATGTTGTACATTGGTTTTCAACTGTGATGATATATTATATAAGGTCTGGTATATTTTATATTGGTAATGTTAGGTATGTAAGTTTAGATGAGGGCAGATTAGGAGAGTGAAGTTAGTTAAGGTCATGTGAGGTAAGAACATGCATGGGGAGATACAATGAAGGTAAGATACAATTTCTTTCTCAATATCCATTGTTAAGCAGTGAGTTGTAGCCTGTGCTCACACTGCCCAGTGATGTGTGATTGTTGTCATCGATTGTTGTCATCGATTGTTGTCATCGATTGTTGTCATCCTGTCAATGTTATTAGCTGGAGAAGTTCTTCCGGTTGTGTGGTGACAGCATCTGGGGCGTTCGGAAGGCATGCACCGAGTGTTTCATGCAGGTGTCTCTCGTCTGTTCAGCGTCTGTTCGCCACTCGCACCTCTCCAGAGCCTTCATCAATCTCGTCTCTGACCAGTCACGATGGGTGAGTCCAGCTATCTCACCTCTGACCTAACCTTATTCAATTAACTAAATTAGATCTCTTAAAGTTGAATAATTACTGAATAATCGTCTGCTAGCGATCGCGTTGGGACCTTGAGCAAGTTCTTCACTCGCAATTGCTCAGAACTTCGGCGTGAGACTCCGATGCAGTGTCTGCTCTGCATTCGGGAGCGCCTCTGAGTAGAAAGAGAGAGAGATTGAAGGGGCGCTATAACAAGTGCGCAGACAAACAAAGATTTATATTTCATCTAACTTGATCAAAGTTATTACTCTAATGTAAATCTGATGAAAATGATTTATAATTCTAATCCGATGTAGGTTCGAATGGCTGCTTTTGAAGTGCTTGGCGCGTTCATCTCGACGTTTGCCGATCCAGATGCCACTGGATTGCGACTGACGGATGATGGGACTCTTGTTCTTTCCGAGCCTTCTGCCATTCCAGAATCTATGTACGTGCATTGCGACTAATTGCATAACTTAACAAGGTTAGGCAATTACAGAAGATCTTTGGCTAAAACCTCAGGGAGAATTTAGTTAAGTAAGAATTGTTGAGTTATGTAATGCAAGGTTAAATGGTGATTAGTGTCAGACAAGGTCTATGTGTACATAATAAGGTGAGATGTATGGATGGACACTTAAAACAATTGAATTACCAGTCAGACATTACGGACGTATACATGTGTTTTTGTTTGTGTGGCATTTGTCATGTTCAGATGGCAGCGGATTGCCTCCGACTTATTTCTGCATTATATTCAATTTATTAGTGTAAACTTGTCTCGCTGCATCTTGCCGAGCGCTGTCTTAAATCCTGTCTTTTGTATTACACTGGGAGCACTTCTGATTGGTATGCACTGTAATAGGCAAATCTTCAAATGCAAATACATGACTATCATACCAGTCTTGCCTTGCTATGTCATGTGCAAAATTTACCCTGTCTTGTATAACTTCCATGACTATAATTTATTTTGATGTTGTACACATTGCCTTGTCTTGCTAACTACCTACCCTGCTGTACCATACCTTGCCTTGTCTTACCTTACGATACATTTCCATACTTTATAATAACTTCTACGCTACTGTGTTTGACCATGCTCTGCTGTATGTTGTTTGTATACCATACATTACTTGGCATACCTTACCATACACTACCATACCTCACCTTGCATCGTACATTCCAACGAATTCCAACATTTAATGGAACATTCTCGTTACATATTTCAGGAGAAGAAATGGAGAGTTGCTGCACGGCGAGGACGGCACAGACATTTCCAGTTTCAACGATACTTCTTCTTCTTCGTCTCTTGATGCAGCGGTTCCACTTAGCTCATCATCAGCGGCCGACCACAGTATGCATTTGCCACCGATCCCGATGACAAAGTCACGGGAACTTGATATTCTTCGCAGCCCGAGCCATTGTCCGAGCGAGCTGCTCGGAGGCGGCGGTGGCACAACGTTTGGCTTTATCGGCGACCGTCAGAAACTGTCAACGACACTTTCCGACACGTTACTTCAGGGTTTTAGCTATGCAAACGAGAACGTTCATCTTGACATCGGCGGCCTCGTCGAAACGCCGCAGCCTCCGGAGGCGGACGTCGCCGCGGAAACGGGAAAAGGAATCGACCGGGATGCAATTGCCAGTGATGCAGAACCAACGCTTAACGACGTCATCGTCTCCGAACATCGTTCGGATGGATTAGGAAGCGGGGAAGGTCATTCGACGAGTGATGGCAAGGTCAGGATTGAGAAAGCGGTAACGGAGTCGGATTCAAACAACGAGGAAAATGTCCAAAGCATCGAGAGTAAAGAGGAAGAAGGAAAAGTTGTTGCGAGCGTGGACTCGATCGACGTGCAGAAGCTTGATTCGTCGCTGGAGGGCGACGACGTGACGTTTAACGGTAAGAAGGAATCGTCGGAGTTTGGTTCGTCGAACTTTTGGCGCCAGCTCGTTCCGGAGTTTGAGAGCACGGCGAGCTGTCCGGAGATTATCAGCGACGAAGTCGTCAAGCGATGCGTGGAGAGCTGCCTTGTCGTGAACGTCCTTACGAACTGCGACGACAACGACGATTCCTGCAGCTCTGTGAGTTCACGACTGCGAGATTCTGTGTCTCATCTCTGTGCTGACAATGCCACTGAGGGCGCCAAGATGAAACCAGAGGTCGAGGACTCAAGCTGTTTGGAAGTTGAGGTAACAGAGTGCAAACCGATTGACGACGGTACATCGGTCGAGAATGGACCAGTGCAGCATCCGTTGGTCTCAGATGATGCTGCTGCTGCTGCTGAATCTCCAGAAAGTAAACAAGTTGAGCAGGAAAGCATCTCGTCCATTGCCGAGCAGACGGGAATATCTGAAGGCAGAGTCATACTAGGAAATTTGGCGGCAGATTCTACCTCCAGCCTCTCGGATGCGGACGGTTCTGCAGACGTGATGGGTAAAGACGAAACGCCGATGGAATGCGATGAAATCGTTGAGAAAGATCTGCAGCAACGTCCAGAGGAAGAAGCGATTGACAGCGAGGATGTCGGTCGATCGCCATCAGCGTTGATCAAGGATTCGGAGACGGAGGAGATTCCACTCGACGACGATGATGATGATGAAGCGTCGAGTCCAGTGGAGGAAAATGTGACGGAGAAGACATTCCAGTCGCTCTTGGAAATGCTCGATGTCTCGAGCGAAGAGGAGAACAGTCCGATGGATGGTAGTTTTTTTTCTTAGTATTCGTTTATTTATTCCAACTGTCAAGCATGCAGTAAGACTGCTTGATTTAATATGACAGGTGTATTGTATTTTAGTATTTATAAGGCGCCTCTTACAGACTAGCTTTTCAGAGGCCCTCTCAGGTACCTTGATTGATTGATTGATTGATTGATTGATTGATTGATTGATTGATTTTCTGTGTTGTGTTATAGTTGGTGAGGAGAACAGTCTCGAAAGCAGCGTTGAAGTGGACGAGGAAGAAGTGCAGGAACTCGTTGCTGCAGCGAAGGATCTACCATGTGATGATATTGCCATCTATGAACAGGTGTGTGTACGATGCTTTTACAGAATATATAATGCAAGAGGAATAAGTTCATGCTGTTCGTTGAGCTGATCCAACAGGGTGGTTGCTGCTGATGCTGCTGCACTGGTCGCAGAGTGGAAGTAACTGTAAATTGTTCTGAATTGTTTTCAAATTGTCAGAGAAGACTCCTGCAAAGTGCAAACTTGTGTTGAATCCCTAAACAATAAAAAATGGTCGGAGCTTTGAGTAGCTGTGAGAAACAGCCTTTGGTGTACACATCATTTTCTTGGCTTGGCATATGAGGAATTGAGGATTTACAGTTAGACGAGTGCTCTCAGTCACTTGAGCTTACTCCATGATGCAGCCAACGGTGTGAAGCATTGCGGAGATGTGGCTTCATTAGCCTGAGCCTAGCATATGAAGGCAGATGGCTAGTCATCTCCCTTGACAATGGATCTGCCCACCAACACATTTCAGTCACCGTAATTACGATACCTTAATTATTATGTTACATTGGTCTTTATCTTACATCATGCGACAAGTGATGATATTATCCTTTTTTCTGATTTCTCAAACTAAGACCTGTGTTTCTTTTTCAGAGTGTTGTGCCTCGCGATCTCCTCGAGCAATACCTGAGCATGATGGATCCATCCTGCGCTCAGAAGGTCGATGGTGAGATCACAAGGCACTGTGCTTACAGCCTCCCAGCAGTTGCCTACACTCTGGGTCGAAGAAACTGGCCGTCCCTCAAGAATCTGTACACCGCTCTGGCTGCTGATGTGCAGGTTAGCCAGTCTGATCAGATTTCGTAAAGTCTTCTGTTGTTTTATTATCATACTGCACATAATGCTTTCCGAAATTACTTGATGCTTTTTAAGTAATGTTGTGGATATAGTTGCTAGGGTGAATTTCTGGTGATTCTATGTGTGTGTGTACGTGGAAGGTGTCAATCCTTTGTATTCGCTTGAATGATTACCGACTGGCTGAACTGGTTTCTTGGATGCTGTATGTCTGTGCGGGAAGACAGGAAGGTCATCAATTGCATTCTGTGTTGAAGATGTCCATTGTCCAGTCAGTTGTTCTTGGGAATGGTTATTGTTAACATTAGTTTAGATTTTTGACTTTTGACATTGTACTCAAGAATACAATTTTATAGAAGAGACGTTGTTTGAAATCTTGGCAAAGAAAGACACTAGAAACATGCTGAAACATGGTCCGGTGGTCTGGAATGGCCTTCCTTCTGAGCTACGCCTACACCCTGGGACTCTACCAGGATCGTTCCTAACTAAACTTAAAACTGTTCGTTTTAGGTGCGCTGGAGTCGGGAGCGCCTCTGAGTAGTTTTTTTAACTTGAAGGAGCGCTATATAAATGTCCGAATGAATGAATGAATGAATGAATGAATGCTGAAATAGAAAGAAGGCCTGGATAACGACGCATTGCAACATGCATACCCTGTTGCTGTATGTTTTCTTTCAGTGGAAGGTCCGACGTACGCTTGCGTTTTCAATTCATGAGCTTGCGATGATCGTAGGCGAGGAGATAACGAGTCGAGATCTCGTTCCAGTCTTTGATGGTTTCCTCAACGACCTTGACGAAGTGAGGATCGGCGTCCTCAAACATCTGGCCGACTTCTTGAAGGTGAGGTGGTCAAAAGGCCTCACTCCACCGGAACACTGGGGTGCGGTGGTGTAGTGGTGGCGTCATTGCCTTGAGCTGGAAGGTTCGAGGTTCGAATCCACCTCGCCGTGTAAGGACCTTGGGCAAGTCCTTCACTCACAATTGCTCAGCGCTTCGGCGTGAAACTCCGATGCAGTGTCCGCTCTGCATTCGGGAGCGTCTCTGAGTAGAGAGAGCTTGAAGGGGCGCTGTAACAAGTGCACATACAAACATACAAACACAGGAAAACTGCTCTAAATATTATGTAATGATTTCTATTTTTTTAGTTATCTTAAGGTAACTGCACATTTCAGATTCATTTAAGAGATTTATACAGCGCGATTTTCAATATCGCTCCTTCAAGACTGACTGCTCGGAAGCGCTCCCGACCCAAACCCGGCTAAACTGATTTGATCCATCATGATCAGACATGATATATGTTTAAGTTAATTTCAGTATATTTCACACCACTCAGTCATATTTAATCTCATCCAACCTGAGACCTTATTTCAGTCAAAACCGCATCAATTATTCAAGTAACGGTCTACTCGCATGGAATGTTTTAACCACCTATCTGTGCAATTTGACAGTTGCTATCCGTCGAAGCGCGGCACGACTATTTGATGAAGATAGCCGACCTTCTGAAGATGGACAACAGCCGAAACTGGAGGTTTCGAGAAGAGTTGGCAAGGTAGGCAGGCAAATTATTCTGATCTATGAATTTGTGTTTTGCTACTTTTCATGGTACATGCTAGGCTGAACTGGGAAGATAGGCTCCTCTGTGCGGGTCTTAGTTAGGACTATTATCGTAAACAAAAGAGCCCACAGGATTACATTATGCAGATTCATGACTATAATTGGATCTAGGAACTTCTGTTTACTTCTCTGTTCTTATTTGATGTGAGTTCTGAGAGTGAAAGTTGGACAAAAGGCTGATTAAAATCGACAACTGCGTAAGGAAGTGCCAGACTTTATCTAATCAATTCTAATGCTGAGACTTCACCAATCAATCACCCTTACCAAGAACGACGTTTTATTTCACTTTCATAAATAGTATTTTAGAAGAGAAATCAATGCAGTTGAATATTAGTAAATTGATCAAAGAGTATGATTGCTAAATATTGCCAGTTAGTTCGTTAGTTGCCTAACTAAATGATGTTTTTGATCGATAAGATTGTTAGATTCGTCTGCAGGCTTATGATTAATGCTTGCTTTCAACATAACTGTTGCAGATTTTGTTAACTGATTAAAATAGCTGCTTGTATCTGCAAGTTAACAATATACATGACTACTGGGCTATGACGGTACGTTACGCAAACCCCGCATATGAAATAGTGTGAACATTGATGTTAATTCATTATTATTATTATTATTGACCTTTTATATAGCACACCTTCAAGGTAACTACTCAGAAGCGCTCCCAGTTCAATTCATTCATGGCATTCTTTTGTCTTGCATGCTAAAGGCAGCTCTATCTGCTGCTGGACCTCTTTACGGCCACCGATGTTCACGAACATATCCGACCAATCGCTCTTCAACTTTCCGAAGACCGAGTTTCTGAGGTCCGGCTTGCTGCACTTCGAGTGGTAGGTATCACTTTCACGTCTCTGACAACTTCTTATGGCATCAAAGGCCTTTGGCATTAACTCTTTAACACATTGGCCGCCAGCTACGAGATATCTCGTAGTTAAACCAGTCATTTAACATGGCGTGTAGGCGGTGAATGTGTTAATGCCGGGGGTATAGGATTTACCATATCATTTACTACCATCTCGGCATTAAAGGGTTAAGACGAAACAGTTCATTACAGTTTCTCATCATTTATAATTAGTGTCTGCTGGCAGCTAGTGATTAAACAAAAGGTTTTTGTAGTTTGGTTGACAAACTATATGCAGGGCATTGCTGGTGTTGTCAGCATGTTGTCTAACATATTTGAGGCTTCCAGTTTCTCAGTGGTCTCTCAAGGCCAAATGAGGCTAGCAATTCAAAGAAAAATTGTGGTTTATTTATATATTTGACCTTGGCCAAGAAGAGGGATCCCTTGTCGCTCTCTAGATCAACTGTCAACTGGAGTTTACCTAAAACCATGATTTTTGCAATTAATTAATGCAACTGACCCTTTGGCCTACTGTTTTGCAATCTTTAATATTATGCCACATGATGCATTAAAGCCAAAAGCTTTAATTACTGCATCGAGTAGAGACAGGTTTAATTTTTATTTGCGATAAATCAATCGATGCATAAGCTTTAGCAAGCTTCCTTTCCCTTGTGTAGACTGATATCAAATCTAATTATTAATACGCTGGTATGTTTGAGAGGTGTGCTGCATACTGTGCTTTGCAAATTAACCTTTATTTTATACAGGGCTTTTTTAACGTTCAGTTGTATTCAAAATGTGCAGCTCTAAATGGATTTGTGCAGTTGTAGAAGCACTTCTGTACAGTTAAAACTAGCAAAAAATGGTATTTGTCCTCCGATTGGAAGTAATTTACCATGGAGGATCGGAAGGAAAAAGAATGGGTTGTGTAGTTCTAAATATTCTTAAAAACAGCCCTGATTTTATATGAATCTTTGTTTGAGCTTTGGAAATTCTCAGGCAGAAGCTGCGATACAACTTGGTGAAATTTGCTGCCATGTTGTTTTTCCAGTTGAGTCGAATCTTAAAGCGACTGGCTGATGCGGAAGAGAGTGGCGGAGATGGACGAAAGATGTGGCTGAGCTACTTGGCCGAAGTCAACGAACAGTTTGCGCAGAGTAGTTCCTGCATCAAGCGCCAAATGTAGGAGACTGTGAACCGTACTATTGTTAAATTTTAATAATAATAATAATAATAATAACAATGACGATTTCTATGGCGCCGTAACACAGCCATGCCGTTACAAGGGTGCCTCACATACTAAACTAAACAGCAGGATAGGCCTTAAGGAATAAATGAGTCTTGAGTCCAGATTTGAAGGAGTCAACTGAGCCAGCCGCAAATTATTGTCATGCAATTGGTATTATAATTGTCATGCTAAATTGTTTTTATTGTCATGCTATTTTGGTATTATTAGAAGGCGTTGTAAGTAAGTACATTCTTTATTTAAACCAGTTTTTTAAATTTAAATTTTCTGCTGTATTTTTTTTTTTAAATTGCAGAACTGTGCTTTTCGCTACTGTACCTTTCTGTATTGTTTCGTAATGAATTGTGTTAATTAATTACCTGTCCAGGTACGTGCGTATATGTCACTGTATCCTGCAAGACAAGTCGACGTCAGAAGAACGCTTTGCGGAGGAATTCCTGCCGACCCTGCTCTCGCTGCATAGTGATGTCGTTCCAAATGTTCGAGTAACGCTAGCCCGTACCCTATCCCAGCACGTCACACATTCAGGTATTTATGTTTGCATGTAGGTATGTGTGTATTTGGGCTCTTGTGTAGCACGTTTGAGAAACCTCTCAGAACGCTGTGCAGTACACATGATTTGGAGTTTTAGGTGTGGAGTTTTTTATCAAACAGTAACTACGGTGTTGAATCTCAGCTTTGAAAAACACAATTCACATTATGCTGAGTCACTGCGATCAGCATTACAATCCTTTGTAGTGAACTGTTTTAGGTCCCAGAAGACAAGTTACAGAGAATAAGCAATTGCTTTATTATGTAATTTCTAGAAAACCCTGTAGAGAGCCATTTATAATTGTTTTGGGTAGAATTGTCAATGTGACGAAAGCTGAAACCTAGTTCAAATAATTAACTGTCAGTATTATCCAGCCAGTTTAAGATGGTGTTTAAAGACATTCGCACATTTCAGTAGCGTGGACTGAATGATACTGTCATGTCATGTCATTCCGCCATCGTCGCTCTGCGACGGTTGGCTGCACGAATGGATGAGCATCTTCCACAGTTGTCTATCTCCTGCCATGTTCATTAGTCTCCTTCCCGAAAGTCCTGTCCATTCCATGATGTTGTCTATCCATGCAGTTCTAGGTCTTCCTCTACTTCTTTTCCCCTCCATCAATCCCGTCATCAGGCTGTTTTCTATGCTGTCCTTTTGTTGTCTCATGACGTGTCCAAAGTATCGCAACTTTCTTGTTTTTACGTGGATCAACAGTTCTTGCTTTGTTCCTGCTATGGCGTACACCTGCTCGTTGGTCAACTTTTTTGTCCATGGAATTCTTAGTATCTTTCTAAGACATTTGTTCTCGAATGCTTGTATACGTCTTTCCTCTTCTTTTTTTAATGTCCATGCCTCACACCCGTATGTCGCCACTGGCCACACCAAGGCCTTCAGCAGTCTGGTTTTTGTTCTGTTGCTGACAGATTTGTTTTTCCAAACTTTCGTCAGTTTGACCAGGCTCGTCATTCCCATGGCTAGTCTTGATACTGTTGCATCACATTTACTGTTCATTTTTTAAGTGTTTACATAGAATCCGTGTACATATCTGGACCTTTTGTGACCTGGTAATGTGACTCCCAACCAGGGTTTAAAGTGGTTGGAACGGCGTTCCCACTGAAGTCGAATTTCCCTGCTGGCGTTCCCACTGCTCACCATGCATGGAACCCTGAAAACATGGGAGTTCCCAATAAAACTTCATTAGCGTTCCCACTGCTCACAGTTGGCGTTCCCACTGCTCACCCAAACCACTTTAACCACTGCTCCTAACACACATTTTGCATTAGCCTAGCTGATATTGGAATTCTAGAAGAAGAGCAGGTTCACATGGCTAGAAATGTGATAGGCCTGTACTACCCTGTAGTTGGAAATGTGCAGGTTACATGAATCTTTCTTATCGTTCTGTGTTATTTTTAACTGATTTTGATTTCTGTTGATAATGTCTTGTTATTGCAGACTATTTTGCAAGTTCACGCAATCCACATTACACTGAGTTAATGCAAGCCGTGGCAGCGCTGCAGGACGATCGAGATCGCGATGTTCGGTTCCTTATCGATCAAAAGCCGATCGATGTTTCATCTTCTGCAATCGACGTGAGTCTTTTACAGTTCATCTGTTTCTGTGCCTACAGTGCCACTTGCTATTTCTGTCTCACTGCCTTCGTATCTTTGTGTGCTTTAGTCTGATCAAATGACTACCATTGTACCGTTTGGCCGTGTCTGTCTCTTGCTCCTTCTGCATCTATGGGTTGTCTGTTTATGTGTAAACGTTCAACTATGCATGCCTATCTGTCTCTAGTGTGTGCGTGTATAATGTAAGGTAAAAGGGAATTTACGTAGCATCATTTGAATCATGTCTTCATCACTTTTGTGTTCAGTTTGTGTTCCTAATTGTCTGCCTATCTGCTTTGTTTGTGTGTGTGTGTGTGTGTATTTGTCTTTCTGCCTGTCTGTTTACTCTGTGTGTGCTTACTTTGTCTCACTAATGACTATCCTAGCAGTCAGCCTGCTTTGTATCTTCTCTCCTTGTTTATAAAGTAGTTGCTCCTTGTTGAATTTTATTCCTCCTTTTTTAGTCCTTGTTTATAATTAGTTGCTCCTTGTTGCATTTTATTCCTCCTTTTTTAGTCCTTGTTTATAACTAGTTGCTCCTTGTTGCATTTTATTCCTCCTTTTTTAGTCAGGTAACGTTCAAACTATGAAAAATTGTCGCTTGGTATAATATTGTTCTTTTTGCCTGCTTTGTAGGTAATTTCCTAAGTTGAAAGTTTTTGGGCGCTTTCAACGGCTACCACGCTCACCCACGATTCCGAAGGCAGCTTCGAACGAAAAAATCAAACGAGAGACTGTACGGCCGTGTGCAGTTGACATTCAAAATTAATAAGTGAAAGTTCTGTGAGCCGGCACGGCACCTGTCAAGTATATTTGAACATAATATACTTTGTATTTTTTTACTGACCATTAGGATAGTGTTTCGAGTTCAACTATTCTTTTTTCGCACATGCATAGTATTTAAATCGGAGGTCTTAATAATGTTTTCAAATGTGATGTTCTCGTTCTCCACCTGCATTCTGTTGTAAAACGGCATTTGTTCGTCGCATCTTGGGAGCATTGCGTAAGCACGTGATTTGTTTGCTGAGTATCAGTCAGTCCAATGGAAAGGTGGATTATTATTACACAGGTTTAATTAAAATAAATAATTTAATATGATTGCAGTGCTGTACCTAAATGATAGTCTTTTAATATGCAGCCGAGTATTTATATATGCATTTCAGAATCACTCGTTATATGGGTAAGAGGTAGAAGGATGGTGTGATAATTATAATATAATTGGTATACTAAATACAGGTGGCTTTTAATGTAGAAGTAGAGTACTACTTAGTTAATATGTTTTTTTACACTGCAACATAGTATTTAGATAAGCTTAAGCTAGCATTGCAGGATCACTTGATATGTGGGTATAAAGGCCGGAAGAAAAATGTATCTAATTAATATAATTCGAAAATAAATAAATAAAGGTGTCTTTTAATATAGAAGTAGTAGAGTAGGCCTACATGATAAATAAATGATTTTTTTAACACTGCATAAGACTATATTTATAAATAGGCTTAAGATGCCATTGCAGAATCATTTGATGAGTGGGTATTGGTCAGTCATTAAGATGTACAATACAACAATAAAGGTGTTTCATAATATTGCTGTAGAGTATTGATTTGGTTATGCCTCGCACCTACCAACTTGACCTTCCATCTATATATCGATCAGCTGAAGTACTAACTTGGGCTTAAGAGTTGTGCATTGCACCAAAGGCCTGGTGTCCTAGGAAACCTGACATGCATGAACTTAATTTTTTTAAATTTTTCTTAATTACTATCAAAGAGACTGGTTTGAAGAAACAATTTTTTTGAATATTCCTCCAAAATTAACCAGACTGTCCAACTATAGGAACTAAAAGTCAACTACTTGCCCACGGTAAATTATAATATTTAACGCAGAGTTTGTTATTAAATTGCCTATATAAGTACTAAGAAATTGCCACCACAGCAAAACGAACAGTAAGGCAAGCAGAACTTTGTAACAGCTGATGGCAATATAATTAAGCACACTGAAGGCTATGGAAGGCGCCAATAAATATCGAGTTACATGAAACTACATGGCCAACGCAGTGCTAATGCATCATTCAAATATATCCTCTTGTATATTTGCTGTCCCAGTTGCCTTTAGTCGAATCTCGTGGTTAAACTCTACCGAGCCTAAATCAAACAGTGAGGTTTCTGTAGTCCAAAATAATGTTTCAAACACTCAATTAATTAAATATGCACTTATTAATATGTAATCACTTTTATGCTACAGTCAACAAACGATCAAACAATTCGCAAACAACGCACTAGAATAGAACAAACCTTAACTGCGGCAATACCCGTACCAACGCACAAGAAAAACAAAGATACTCTACTACATAGTTTTAGGCGAGTTATTGTAGTGTAGCGAAAGAGAAGCGACATCAGAAAGAAAGCAATGGAGAAGGCCGGCCTTGTCGATCGCTAGAGTTCAACGAACTGACAGCACAAGGTGACAAGGTGATTGTAGTGTACCATCAGACCCTAAGTGTGTGAAAGCTAAGGCAATTGCTTAAATTATTACAATCATGTCCTGGGAGTTTAGAGTGGCATACGTATGTATGAAATAAGAAATTTTGTTTTCAAACCAGTAGATTTTCAGACTTATTTTTAAAAAAGAGGAAGGATGCGCTACCATCAATCCAGCAATTAACATCATAGCTGGATAATGGCAGACTGGTCACTTGGTATTAGCATTCGAAAAAATTTTCATATATCCCTGTGGAACCAATCAGTTCTGGCCTGGGTAAAAATAATTTTTGATTTCCCAGGGATATACACTTCCCTTAGGCAAAAAATAATAACAAATGTGGCCAGTTCAGATGTCATTTCGTTAATTCCATAACGAAATTTGGAAACCCTAACTGATAGCTGTCCTCATAATCATTTATGTCTGAAATCGTAGTATGAGAAGAAATCGGTAGAGATATATTATATTAGAAGAAGTAATAGAAATGATAATGTTATAAGACATTAATTACAACCAAAACAACAGGAAAGCTGCCATCTTCAGTTAGCTTTGTGGCACTGTCATTACTCAAATTCTGTATTTGTAAAGGTTTCTAAAACATTTTATGAACTTTCAACAACTGCTTACAGAACATCCTAAAACTTCTTTGAACTTCGTCTAAGCATCTAAGTATCGGAAACAATTTACGCGTTTGCACAAAAATAAAAACTAACCACTCGCAGCAAAGCAGTATTAATGTAAGAACTAGCCAATCACAACGCAGCGTTAGTGCAACATGAGAATTAGCCAATCGTGACAGAGCACACGTGAACCTAGAACATACATTGGCCAGTTGTGCAGAAAACTGAAATAGTCAAGTACAATACTGCATTGATTCAGATGCAATACAGACTGCAGTTCAACGCAAAATAAAATAGACAGTACTTTAACCAGTCAGAATACAATTTATTGTCCATGCCATTTTACCCATCTTATTCAACCAAGTAGAATACAGCATTCTCTATTATATCTTCTGAATCACTCATTTTAACCAATCATGTTGCAGCTTTTAGCGCACTATTTGACTGGTCCAAAATTGGCCAGTCCAGATCACACTAATTTCTACAATCATATGAACTTCAATTCAAGTGTCTTTGGCAACATTAGCAAAAACTGTTGCTACTTACATTTCAAGTAGTCACTGGTTCATATGAAACACACTGATCTCAAATGAACTAACCAATCAGAATTAGCGACTTACAAGAGGAGCCAGCCAATCAGAGCTCGCCACCTACAAGCACCAGCCAATCAGAACTGGCCACCTACAAATGCCAGCCAATCAGAACTGGCCACCTACAAATGCCAGCCAATTAAACTACACCATTTCACGTAGGAATGAGCACAGCTGACCAACAAAGTTCGCGATCATCGCGCATCTAAA
This sequence comes from Lumbricus rubellus, assembly GCA_945859605.1. Classification (NCBI taxonomy): domain Eukaryota; kingdom Metazoa; phylum Annelida; class Clitellata; order Crassiclitellata; family Lumbricidae; genus Lumbricus; species Lumbricus rubellus. The sequence goes on from OX243818.1 coordinate 16,705,065, forward strand.
GAGCACCTTACTAGTGACTGACAACACAAAACTGAAGTTTACCTAGCACCTCTATAGTCGTTAAAACGTCTAAATGAAATGGCAAATCGTAAGCCAGGCTCTTACGACAACAACAACTCAACAAGCGTAACATGTAAATCATCGAGCATTTACAGCACCATCGTAATCAAACTGCAATTACGCCGTGACATCACAACTGAATAATATAACAGGAACTTGCTACAAGCTTAGATCCTCAACAGAAAACATTTCTGGAATCGGCTAAACAGCGCCTGCTAAATAAACGATAATCACCAATGCGAACGTAGAGGAAAGCACAATCTGCTTACACTCTAAAACAGTCCGAAAGGTAGACGAAAAGTCCAGGCAAGACGAAGACCCAGTTTTTTGGGGGGCATACCGGTTAAAACATTTCTTTGGCCAAACTTCAGGGAATCGGACTAAAAACCAGGTTAAAGACGAGACACACTGTGATTCGAGTGTAAACATCAACATTTCCGTTAACCAGAGTTTTACTGATTTGAGTGAACCATTTTTGCCACGACCAAACAACATTTGGCAGCCTGATTGACGACCGGGAACGTGCGTCAAATTTTTCCGTTAACCAGGAGCCTGTGAATTGGAATGGAAGCCAGTTTCCCTTGAAACTAAATCACAAGCAGGATGATTGGTCCAGGCCTTAGGAAACTAGATGAAACCTGCGCTAAGTATGTAAGTAAGTAAGCCACATTCTTGACCAGATGCGACTAAGCGAGACTTCCAACTAAGACTATACAGAAACGCGGACGCACGCGATCGCATACAACCGTCGCGATCCGGGATCCAAGGGGATCCGGGATCCAAGGAGATCCGGGATCCAAGGAGATCCGGGATCCAAGGAGATCGCGGCGAACAGTCGATCAACCGATCAGAGGATCGCCGACAAGTCCGAGTCGTCGAAGTCGTCGTCATCATCGTCGTCATCCTCCTCGTCGGACGTCGACGGCAGCGACAACTCGAACAAGTTGAGATGGAAGAAGAGGTCTTCCCAGCGATCAAGCGGCCAGCCTGCGAGGATCTCGTACAGAACTGCGTGAGGTGTTGAGTTGGTGCCGCTGGACTCCGACGTCTGTGAGGATGAGGTTGTTGGGGGTCGACGACGACGATAGGCGGGCTTGGGGCTGGCGATGCGACCGTCTGGATGGGCGTGCAGGTAGAAGCATTTCTCGTTGAAGGGGCATTCGCCGCGACCCTTGTCAAAGTATTTGCACGGCTTCTTGCTGTACGCAAATGAAACAAAGCAAACATTGGTCATGAGAGAAGCAGCTCACACACATGCAAGGAATGTTACGACAAAGCACATGGCACAAATAAAGTGAGTTGAAGCAATAGTGCATTTCAGGAAAGTTGGAGCAAACATGCACATTTAATGTATGACAAGACACAGAGCAATGATGCAAGTAATGTCAGGCACGAATACTATCGAGAAATGATGGGCAGTTTGTTTTACCTAATGACTCAAAGTTGTCCAACGTCTTACTTACCGACTCCAGCCTAGCTTCTAGTAATGTACACATGCAAAGTCAAGCATGGGTGCCTGCAGAAATTTGCAGGAGGGGCAAAACAGTGGTCACGGTTAAAAATCTCGACAAGACCTTGAAAATGCAAAGCAGGGAATTAAGAATGTGGGTATTTTTGTAGAGGTTTCCAAATTTCTCATCCACACTTTGTGTATCAGTAGTATTATTAGCACTTTTAATAAATTTAGCGCAAAGAAATTGGTTGAAGATAAAAAAAAGTAGTTGTTAAAACTAGGTATCAATTTTTCGGGGGGAGCAAGAGCCCCCTCTTGTCCTTCGTGCAGACGCCCATGAAGCCAAGCAATGTACAAAGGCTAAGCAAGGCAATGTAGACCTGTAGCAAAGCAATACACACACATGTAAAGCAAGGTAATGCACGACAATTACAGATACAAAGCAAAGCAGACATGAAAAGCAAGGTAATGCATGGCAATGTGCAGATGTAAGGCAAGGTAATGTAGACAGGTAAAGCAACGCAATATACACATGTAAAGTAAGGAAATCAATGTAGACATGTAATATACCTTAGCGCCATCTTGTATTCCTCGATCAGTTTCTTCTTATCCTCTTTGTCTTCAACCCAGTAACGACTCGGCGTCACAAAATCCGACTTGACGCGACACTCCGGGCAAGCCCTGACAAGCAAGAGAAAGAGGCAAACTGTGTAATGTAATATTCAACGTTTTCTCAACATGGATTAACTGTTAATTATATATATTACAGAAGCACAGTCAAATTGTATCTTATCCAATGTTCATAAGTTACCCAATGTAAATGGCTGGAATCAACATCCTGAAGTTTGAGTTAATCTACGTAATGTAATGTCCAATAATTCCAATCTATGCTCGAAATGCCAAGGTGCATTTTAGAGCTAACTATATGCCACTATTAAAGCGTTCATCTGATGGTGCTTACCAAAGTAATTTTCTTTACTTTACCTCACAACTTTGTTATTAATCTACTAACAAACAAGTTTCAAAGTACGCAAACTCTATCCAAGATCATGACCTACCTGAAGATGACCTCATCATCATTCCACTTAACTGGCAGCGCTTACCTGAGGTCATGACCTACCTGAAGATGACCTCGTTATGAATCCCACACCTAACTGGCATCGCCTGACCATACCTGACGATCTTGTTTTCAAAGTGTTTTGTCGAGCGCCACTTGCGGATGCACTGGAGGCAGAAGACGTGGTTGCAGTTGGACAGTATGCCAAAGCGCTGTTCACTGACGACCGCCTTTTCCCAGATGACGTCCGTACAGATGCCGCACATCTTCTCCTGGCTGCGCTGGATGGCAAACGACCGCTCCATCTCGTGCTCATGCTGACCAATGCACTCCTAAGAGACACAGGCAAACACTAGGTCATCATTCTAGGCATGCATACACCACACAGCGCGAGGTAAATGCCAAGCAAAACACGGTAAATTAAAGATCAGATGATTTGTATGTGCACTTGTTATAGCGCCCCTTCGAGCTCTCTCTAATCAGAGGCGCTCCCGAATGCAGAGCGGACACTGCATCGGAGTTTCACGCCGAAGCGCTGAGCAATGGTGAGTGAAGAACTTGCCCAAGGTCCTTACGCGGCGAGGTGGATTCGAACCTCGAACCTTCCGGCTTCAAGGCAACGACGCCGCCACTAAACCACTGCGCCCCACAATGATGATGCAAAGCAAGGCCTTCTCAGGTAATACTTAATATCTGTAAAATGGAGTTAATCCATTTCTTCTTGCAGATCGATTGATTGATTGACCAACAGTAACTGAAGGAGCTGACCAATTGTCTGACCAAATTACCGAGTAATTATTCACGGCAATCTTGTTCAGTCAATGGCTAACGCAGCAACTTACATCGACCAACGACTTGGATGCGGAAATGACTTCAAAAACATTGCCTTGCTGACTGATCTTTTGATCAACATAATATTGATTGAAAGACTGATTGAAATATTGATTGAAATATTGATTGAAAGATTTTGTTGATCAACATTTTACTTCAACAACTCCTCAGCTAATTTGTTTCATATTTTCTCCATCTAAAACAGAACGAAATACTTTCTGTGTCCCCCGAATTCAAGTCTAGACATTTAACACATCAATCTCTCATTGCAAGTATGTCAAACAATATTTCTTATTACTACTGCAAGTAGTAAAGCTACAACTACTATGGTTAAATTTCTGTTTATTACATGAATATGAGCTTTTGGTTCCTCGAGCTCGTACCTCTACCAGACAGCGCCGGGCCTTTTCTATTGTGGGTCCTGCTATCTGGAATGGCCTCCCACTAACCTTGCGAATCATGTCTAGGGTAAATTCACCTGCTTTTTATAAGTTGCTCAAATCATATTTTTTACCTGTGGCTGGACTGGGAGCGCCTCTGAGTAGATTTCTTGAAGAGGTGCTATATAAGTTCTCAAAATGAATGAATGATTATTAAACTGAACAAACTCACCGCAATGTGCTTCTGTCGTTCATCCTCCGTCAGAGTTGCGAGCATCACACTGCCGCAAAGCTCACACACGTCAGCCAATGCCAAGCTAACTAGGTCACAACCTTGACCTTGACCTGGATAGGAAACGCCTTCCACCAATGACGATCCGCTGGGGCAAGTTTCAGACAGCTCAGTATATAATTCCGCCGCTGGTGGCAAGATGGCGCCGTCGCTGGCGTTGGATATCAAGGAGGACTCGACGACTGGAGACTTCATTGCACCTGAACGCGAAAAAGTCTCAGTATTAGTTTAACTGCTAAAAAAATGGCAAGCATCCAAGGCTGTAGCTAGGAGGGTGTTTTGGGTGTTTGAACACCCCCCGAAATGAAAAATGTAAAAAATAATATAACGCATTTACTAGCACATGATGCAAAAACCATGAAATAAAACCATGAAAACTCCCCTTGAAATGAAAGGAACGAAATTTCGATCGAATTATTAAAAAAGTCATCAACTTTTTGGGTTGAGGGAAAAAATTTCGGAGCCCGAAGAACACCCCCAAAATAAACTTCTGGCTACGGTTTTGCACACATCTGTGTATCGTAGAGGTAAGACTTTTAAAGGCAAAAAATTAATTTACATCTTACATTTGCCTACTAGTACTTTACCACATTTTACTTTAAATGTATGTATGTATGAGCAATTGTTTTATAGCTCCCCTTCAAGGTTTTCTGCTCAGAAGCGCTCCCCACTACGGCGTGGACAATGAATCAGAGTTTGACGTCGAAGCGCTTGAGCAATTGCGAGTGAGGGACTTGCTCAAGGTCCCTACGCGGTCGCATGAGGTGGAATTGAACCTGCAACCCTTCGGCTGCAAAGTAGCGAACATACCCACTACACCACTGCGCCCCTATGCATAAATACCTAGAAGCAAGCCATTGAGAAATGCTGCAGCTAACACCAAATTTCATTAAATTAATTTCTACATCATGAGAAATTAACTTCCACTGACATCATGAGAATTAATTTCCACTTACCTCGAAACTGCCACATCTGACCTGGCACAAATTCTGGCGCCTTCACCCAATCCTCAGGTCTTCGTGCAACCGCAGTAGGCAGCATCTTATTAGTTGCCCTCGTTGCTCCATCCTTATGCAACATCAAAGTTGTTCCGAAGACATTGTCAATCGCAGGAGGTTCACATACGTTCGAACTGTGATCCGGACTCTCGCTGAGACCACGAATGGAGTCAGGATTGGGGCCATGACGGTAACACGGTGTGTAGTCATTGCCTTCAAGACTTTGGCAGAAACTGTGCTCTTGGTTGATGCCACGACCAGTGCTGTGACCTTGACTTGGGTCAGTGGCAAGGCTGTCTTGGCTGAAAGTCAATGAAGAAATGCAAGATATAAATTTTGCATGTAAAGTATTCACTGCTCAAAAATAGCTAGGCTAGTAGCACTTCTCAGCTACGACTATTTCAAGGCAGCACTTCTGAGAAGTTTTTAACCCTTTACTGACCGAGGTAACATTTACTACGCTTTGGTCGGTAAAGGGTTAAACATGCAAAATTCTACAAGTATTTCCTTCACCTTTTATGTTTATGCTGCAAATAAATGTATATTTTTACCTTTTCAATGACTTCGGGTTTTTTATCTTTAAACTAATGCAAAGTGTAATTTTGCTCACTTGGAAGCTGGTGGTACTTGATGCACAAATTCACAACAGTCCCCCTTCACACACCGACCCATCTGATGGTACCTGGAACACCAAAAATAATCTTGTGTTTAGTAACCTGGACCACCAATTCAAAGGTGTGAAGGTTTGACAACCCAGACAAAAGTTGTAAAAAAATTCTATAAACGTGCCCAGAGCCAAATGTAATTTAGAAGAACAAAATGACTCCCAAAAAGTTCTTAAAAGGCACTACATAAATATATAGAATCACGCTTGCAACATGCACACAGACACGCACACACAAACACACATGCACAAACAAATACACACAGCTCAGGTTATCCGTTTAATTTAGAAAATGTTTAACGAAAATGATGGGTAGGTGTGTTGAAGTATAAATATCATATAATTAACTACTTGCAAAGGACTTTGAAGAATCCCACAATGGTGCTATTAGTACAGTCCACTTATCATAGTCTGGTGTTAGCGAATGCCCACTTATCATTGGGTGCTGTTAGATAATGCTCAACTTTTCGTCAATACTCTTGAAATCATCAAATTTCTGCAAACCACATGACATTGTATCTCGCATCCATGATAATGCAGTTCAAAATGACTTGAAATTAGTAAAAGTTCATTAGCAATACACAGTCAAGAAAATTTGAATTCCTAGTTCCTGCAGAAAAGCAGCAACTATATGTTTTGCTTCGTTACATTTTGTAAACGTTTAAACGATTTTTGTGCTAAACGTTTAAACGTTCTTTGTCACGCTGGCACCCCCATTTACGTGTGCGCACAAAATCTAGTAAACAGTACGCTCTGGACTCGGTGTGCACATTTATTTGTATTCAAAAGTTTCAGCCTCGCGAAATTTTCCAATATGAACAATGTCTTCATGGGTCGATCAAAAAATGCCGTAAATTCCTATCAGATGCTACTAATATGTTTGCCCAGCACTGCGCATATACCAGCAATATGCAGAATTCGAACTCGGAACTTCGCAGTCAAATGTTGATTCAGCAAAAACACTTCACGGTCTTTCCTCTGATTGTAAACATTTCAAGTCGACAGTCTGAGGGCGGTATTCGATATGCAAACGATCGCGGGCTCACCTGCAAAACACTTTCGACGGCGAAATTCTACGTGGAAGAGAACTGGCCATTGTTGTCCAGTCGTCTGTCAGTTCTAAAAGTTTCTGTCGCAAACATCAAACAGTAATAATTATTAATATTATTGCTACAGAATTAATTATTGAACGAACAGAAAATTACAGGCAACGACTCTGTTCTATATGCAGAACGAGAGCTGTACGACGTATAAAAAAATTACTAACCGTTATATTTTATCCCACTCTTACCAGAAATATAATTTTTGATTATTTATTATTTTTGGCTCGGAACTTCTGCAGCGCCATCAAAAGCTAAGTCACTGGAACCAGACGCTCAATCAAAACAAAGTCGATAGTCAGAGATCAAAATCCGGAGAGTCAGACGAGGAGTTAGACTGTTAGACATAAAACTAGCTAGGGTAGCCTACGTGGCCGATTTTTAGAGTTGGAATGGCATGGGAGCTAGGTAGCCTGAGATTACGATTACGATGAACATGGGTGGAGTTTGGTTTCCGTTCGGGGGGGCTAATGCCTTCTTGCGGGGGGGGGGGGGGGGGGAGCTAAGCCCGAAAAGATACAATTTTCATTGTAAAAAAGCGGAATCTGGGCGTTCTTGCCCCCCAGCCTCTGATAAACCGCCCCTGACGATGAAGTGAAGGAATCGGGTTAAAAGCTGTTTAAAAGGTGAGGGAAATAATTATTTTCAATTTACGAAATAGGCAACGGATTCGGAGAAATTCAGAATGACAGAAATCACTGAATATAATTATTATAACTGAGTGTGTACGTTAGACTGAGCTATTTGGTACCTGGTATAAAAACAACGATCAATTTGATGTTCGATAAAACTTTCAATTCAATTAGTGTGTGTTATAATTTTATTATTACCACCCAGCTGTTCAGCAGTGCTAGCCTATAGGCCTATTTTGGCTACTTTATCTGTATCGACCTGGGGCTATTATTGTCATTATCAATAATGTATTTTATCAATTATTATTGTTAATTTACTACTATTACAATTCATAATAATTGATGGAGTGATATATTTAACCCACGTTGGCAGCATGAGCGGATCACAATTATTGGTCTAGGCATATATCGCTCCTCCGGCCCTTAGGCCTCTAGAGTGAGTCTAGACTCTAGACAAATCATACGATTTGTAACTATAAGGTCAACCATCTTAAACTCTATAAAAAATAATAACAACAACCACTATAGGCCTATAGTAATAATAATGATAATAATAATAATACAATGTTATGTTACAATTCATTGTAGTTATTTATTATTGATTAGTTAGTTTAGTTCATTAGTAGGCCTATATGCTATAGGCTACAAATCGATTCCTGAATGAACCATGATTTTTTTTGCTGATTTAAGACTATCATTGGATAACACATTGGCATGTGGGATCAGAGGACCCGTAGAATGGTCCTGGATGGACGTGTATTGCAGGCCGTCTCTCCTGTTAATAGTTAAGACTTTAAAATAATTTATTTTGTGTTCTTGTGAATTGTATCAATTGCATAACTATAATAGGTCTAATAGTATAGTTATGCAATTGATACAATTCACAAGAACACAAAAAAACTATAATAGTCTAATACGGATCAAGGTCGCTGCACAGTGAATCTGGTGAGATGGGGACAGGCTGATGATCCACTGTGCTGCTGTGGAGAAAGACAGACAATGTCGCACATTGTGAACGAGTGCCGCCTTCTTCGTTTCCCGGGAGGACTCCAGGCTCTGCATCTTGCTGAGGGTCCCGCCGCGGTGGCATGGCTTGGTGCGAACTGCATTCGCTAAAGAAAAGAATAGGTCTAATAACTTCCTTTATTCAACAATATTGATCCGATTGACAGATCGACCGCAGTTATCGACTACAGTGTAGGTCTCTCTACAATTATGCAAAAGTCTAAAACATTGGTCCATGCTTCAGAATCCAAAGTGTTAGGTCCTGTTTCGTGTCAATAGAATACCAACACATTGCCTACACAAAGCTTTTACTTTAAATTTCAACCTCCAAGTACAAAGTGTTAAAATACATATTTTGTTAAGTAAAGACAGTCTCACAGTTTTCTATCTAAAAGAAGTATTCCATGTCAATTTGCAAAGAAACCATAACTCTTAAGACTTTTCATTTTCAAACAATGTTCAGCAGTCAATAAACAACGTTAAAATTTCCTTTTCTATTTCAAGGAATAAGAGTTCGTCGATTCAGTTCAACTTCTTTCTTGGCAGCTGTGACATGTTCTGAGACCACACCACTATGAAAAACAGAAAATAACAGTAATGTCATTTTTATGCTGACACCTGTGTAGATTTATTGAATAAACTAACTGCTGTGAAAATAATATAGTAGGATATAATGTAATGTAATGCAAGTGCTGTAAAATAAAATAATTGAGCAAAACCTTTCTTGAAAATATAATATTTTTATAAGCACAAATTAGAAAATAAAGAAACATCTATAGAAAAAAAGGAATTAGTGACGAATGAAATCAAAATATATTTTTGCACATATAATTTGGTATTGCACTCTATCATGTTGCATTGTATCGCATTATATTGGTACCGCATTGCATTGCATCATAGTTTGCATTGCATCGGATGATTGCCAACCACATTCAAATGATCATACTTCACATTTTATTGAATTGTCGTACATAGCATTGTAATGTGAAAATTACACCATACGAGAAAATCAGTCAACAAAACAGCATGTGAAACAGTCTTACAAAGAAACAAAAACGTTATTAAAACATCCAGAGAAAATGTCACTCTTTTAATCTTTTACCCGTTTGCCCCGAGAATATCCGCTGAAAACGGACTTAAAATTTAAAAATGAACGGGTAAAGGGTTAAAACTGCAAACAGACAATTTAATGAACTTACGAAATTGCTAAACTATACAAGAAAATGAATTATCGCTCTGAAATAATTACCATCGTCATGTCTTGACGATGCGTGAAATGGCGAGCGCATCCCGAAGCATGAGATCCCGCAGAGCCCAGAGAGCGCTCGTTACGTTCTCGTGATGGCCCGGCCCGTTGCCAAGCCAGTGTGCGGGCAGCTTAGGGTTAGGGTTGGCAGGTGGGGCCTCTGGAGGGCCAGCTGTTAACGTTTTGTCCCAATCTCCAACGCTACGACTGCCTGAAGTCAGACCCTCAAGGTATCTGCAACATCGACAATAGTGGACTTGGTAAGCAAAGTTGGCAGTAATTATATATCAAAGGTAAAGGATGGTATGTTATGAGCTGTGTAATGTAATTGCAATTGTAATTGTACATTTATATAGCGCCACTTCAAGAGAACTCCTCAGAGGCACTCCCGACCTGACACCAAACCATAATCAAAGAGAATGGTTTTCAAACGTTTGCGGAAAAGGGGCAAAGAAAGACAAAGAAGTTCATTCATTCATTCATTCATTCATTCATTCATTCATTCATTCATTCATTCATTCATTCATTCATTCATTCAGAGCATGGAGACTAATAGGTAACTTATTGTACAGGTAAGGTGAAGGTTATGCAATGTAAAGTAGGACAAGGCATCAAGAGGCTAAAGGCAGGCAGCATAAGATAAAAGTTCAGGAAGAAAATGGTATGTTTTAAGGTAGGATGAAAATTAAAAAGAGTAAAATCAATTTGCTTAAGGTAATTGATATCTTTGTGACTTGACACTGACTGACTGATTGCTTGACTAACTAACTGACTGACTGACAGAATGGTTGGAATCACAGGTAGAGTTCTGTGACTTACTTGAGGTAGACATCCGAATGGACGAGCTTACTCATACGTGGTGGGACAGTTACAAAGAGCGGCCCTGGAGGTTTTGGGGGCGCCGGTGGAGGTGCCATCGACTGCAGTCCTTGGTTACCACCTAGACAAAATCAAACGGCATTTGAATTAATCAACTCTCAGAGAAAACAAAACCAATAGCAAAACAATAAACTTAGAAATCAAAGAAATTTTTATATTATTAGTTAGTTACATATTATATCATTATTATTGTTAATAATAACAACCATCAGTTTCCACATCTCCTCAGACACATTCACAAAATCGCATCTGGAACTAAAATTCCCCAGAACAAGCGAGGCTGCAAACCGGTTAACAAAAGAATGAAAATACGCCAGGATTACTCAAACCAGTGCTAATATGGTGGCCACAATGAACACAACTGAGTGCAAGGAGTGGATTTTACAAGAACTTGGATGGCTGACAAATGCAACACATTATTTTGTATGCCGCCAAATTGTTCCAGCCGCTCGGTCTGCATAATACGGAAACAACTCTGCTATTTGGGACCTAAATGTCTCAAACTGTTCATTACACAATGAAAATAATTAATTTGTATCAATTGCATTATCATGTATCATTATTATTATTAATGATCCGCCCATTTACAGTTTTCGATAGCATTTTGGCAGTACAGATATTCCATTTTTCAGACATATCCATCATTCTGGGTCATAATATTTTTTAATCAGCTTAAATCCTGAGCCCTAACAATAATACTTTAGTAAAAAATAATAATGATAATAGCAGTCACAATAATAATTGCAACAAATATAGTTCTAAGACTCCCTCTAGATTTTATCCTGCCAGAAAAATTCTAGCAGCATTAGTGAAAATACGTAAACAAATCAATATATCAGTATTTAAACAATAATAAATAAATTAGCAATTCCAGAACTTTCCATTATTCTCAAAAGAATGTGAGAAATCCTTATATCATTTCTACTGCATGGAAAAAAATTAAAAAAATTACATTAATGACCCATTTCAGCATTTAGCTGCTTTAATCTCCAGATATTTTAATTTTAAACTTTAAAAAACAATTCAGAAAACAAAAGAAACATGCAAACGAATAACGTTTGGGCAAAACTAATAATTAATATACACAATATTCTCTGCCAGGATTGTCTTCTAAATTCACCCCAGGATGCTCATTCCCATCGCATCTGAGAAACAAACAAAATACTACCTTGAACAGTCTGCAACCCGTAGCCATTGGGGACAGCAGTGCCCTGCGGGTAAGGCGGGACAAACCCGTGAGGCAGGTTTGGCTGGCCCACAACGGGCAGCTGAAAGGGTTGGGTGGATCCCCCAGCCACGGTGGGGCAGGAGGACCCTTCAGGGAGGGGGTATCGTGGCAGCAAGGGGCGGAGATGGGACGCTGGAAGACTGGAGTTACTCTGCGGTGTGTAGAAGAGTGGAGGAAGAGGAGTACAACCTACGAGGAACAAAGAAACATGCAAACGAATGAACAGAAAAAAACAATAAAAACAAGCTAAACGCAATTGGTTAATAAAACAAGCAACCGAGCAACGGCATAAACAATCGGCCAACAAAGTAAACAACAAAAATGATTAAAACAATCCAAACAACATAACAAACAATCCAAACAACATAACAAACAATCCAAACAACATAACAAACATTCAAACGCCGACCTTCAACGTGAGATTTAAAAAAAATAGAACAACACAGAAACCTGATTTTAAAAAATGAAAACAGTTACAAAAATTATGCACCAGAGCAACCAATCCACAAAAATCAGCCACATAAAACTGGTTAAAAAACTGGACATAAAAAATGCAACTACAGTCAATATTTATTCAACAAAACCAAATAATAAAAAAACACAATGACAGCATGCTGTACGCAAGCAACACAAACCAAATTTCAATAAAAAATCATCAGCCCACAAAATGAATCGTCATCAATGAACCAAACATGACCAAACAAAGCAAGAAAAGACCGAGGCAATCGCAAAACATGTAACACACAGCAACCGAAATAAGCAAATTCCAAACAGTTAATCAGCTCATGAATAAATTGAATATGCATAAAGCAGTCATAACAAATACGACCAGCTTATGAATATGCATAAAGCAGTCATAACAAATACAACCAGTTTATGAATATGCATGAAGCAGTCATAACAAATACGACCAGCTTGTGAATATGCATAAAGCAGTCACAGCAAATACGACCAGCATGACTATATATGTTTGAAGCCGCTTACCAGGAGTCGTAGGTCGTCCACCAGGATGTGGTGACATGCTGCGTGAGTCAGCACTCGGAGATGGCATTGGAAACTGAGAGAGACTATCCGTGACGGAGCGCTGCACCTTCGCAGCCTGCTCCGAAGCGATGACCTTTGCCCTCTCCTCGTAGCGCTCCTTCACCTCCCTTGGAAGTGCTTTCCACTGAAGAGATTCAAACCGAAATTATGCTAATCAGCTTATGAATATGTATGAAACTTGTGGCATACTGCTAGCCTACAATCATGAATATGCACGATACTGCTGATTATGCATGAAGTTTACGAGTGAGTACAAAAATGTCCGAGTACCATGTATGTATGAAGCGACATACTGCTAGCTTATGAATATGTACAAAGTGACACACTGCTAAAAAGTGACATATTGCTATAAAGTACGAAGGCTGTTCAACAAGGTTCACATCACAATGGTTGGTTCTTTATTTTTAGAGTAATGATTTTGGAAAAAAAGGTCGCCTGAATCGCTACAACATTAAGTTTATGAATGAATCCGAAAATGGCCGAGTACGAAGAATACACGAAATTGAGAATAAGAGTGAAGACAATGGCTCTGCATCAGAGCATGAATATGCATAATGCACATGAATATGCATAATGCACATGAATATTGATGAATTGTGAAAATGCATTAAGCCTGCCATTGTGCTAACCTTGGTACCGACTGCTTTGCTGATCTCCCCAAAGTTAAAATCTGGATTTTCATTCTGTATTCCTTTGCGACATTCACCGGCGTAGACGATATATCCACTGATCGTGCGCACCTTCTTGATTTGCTGCAGAAAGATAAGAACAACAATGCTCTAAAATTAGACTTTGGTATTTATACCTAAAAGAATAAATCAATTGCTCCTGGGTAATATAGTTTGGCGTAGGGCGCGGTGGTGCAGTGGTGGCGTCATTGCATTGATCCGGAAGGTCCGAGGTTCGAATCCACCTCCCCGTGTAAGGACCTTGGGCAAGTCCTTCACTCACAATTGCTCAGCGCTTCGGTGTGAAACTCCGATGCAGTGTCTGCTCTGCATTCGGGAGTGCCTCTGAGTAGAGAGAGCTTGAAGGGGCGCTATAACAAGTGCACACACAAACATTATAAGCGATGCAAATCTTGACACTCAAGTTCACATGCAGCAGTCCCTCCTTACCTTCTTCTTCTTCTTTCCAGAGGTCGGCGTCTGATCAACGCTGAACTCGCCCTGGTAGCTGCTCGTGTCGTTGAAGCTCTGGTCGATCGACGAGCAGAAGTCGACGCTCTCCTCTTCGACTCCAGCGACTTCTGACGACTTCAGCAGCAACGGAGAAGGTTCCTGTGAAGTCCCACATTCAAAGACAATCGTTAGATTCTATTCAATCGTTTCAAAGACAATAGATTCTATTCATTCATTTAAAAGACAATCATTAGATTCTATTCATTCATTTCAAAGACAATAGATTCTATTCATTCAATCATTTCAAAGACAATAGATTCCATTAATTCATTTCAAGATTATATATATATGTATTTGCTCCTGAGTAGTAACCTTGAAGGAGCGCTATATCAAATTCTCAGTAAATTCTCAGTAGCGCCAATTTAAACAAACCATTCAGAGGCGCTCCCAGTCCACCCACGGTGATATAAATAGGTCTTAATGAGCCTGTAAAACACTGATGAGCGAGCACTATGTAACACTGTAACAGGCGTATCACCATCATCGTCAACCTCATTATTGAGATGACTATTAGTAATTAATTAACGATGTCATTACATCAATCTGAGGAGCAATAGTCATTTCAAAAGAATCAAAACCAATCAACGTGTATCCACATGCAAAACTATTCAAGTTGAATGAGATAATATATGTCCAGTAAAACTTATTCTTTAACAATGGTAATAATTGCCGGGTGTCGATGGCATTAAAACAACAGTAAGACAGACTGAAATCGTCATTGCTGCTGTCACCACACTTCATGATGATCAATATAAAATTATATGTGACACATCACAGCGAAGTTACGCTGTCATGGAAAAGTTACGTTGTCACGTAAAAAGTTACGTTGTCAAGTAAAAGTTACGTTGTCAAGTAAAAGTTACGTTGTCAAGTAAAAGTTACGTTGTCAAGTAAAAGTTACGTTGTCACGTAAAAAGTTACGTTGTCAAGTAAAAGTTACGTTGTCACGTAAAAAGTTACGTTGTCAAGTAAAAGTTACGTTGTCAAGTAAAAAGTTACGTTGTCAAGTAAAAAGTTACATTGTCACGTACCTTGCGAGGAAGGATGGGTTTCTTGAAGAAGTAGATCTCGTCATCGCAAACACTGATCGACAGCGGAACTCTCTGTACAAAAATCATCATCAATCAATGCTTTAACCCTTTAATGCCAGAGGGTATAGAATTTCCCATACCATTTACTACCATCTCGGCATTAAAGGGTTAAAAGAAAAAAATTATAAAATAAAGCTAATTCTTAATCACCTGTCCATCATGCTCGATCAGAGGTACAGTGGCCGATATAATCAATTGGTCATATCGTTCGGCCTGCAATGCAGAGAGCATGGGTTCGATCCTCGTTCGTTACTGTTTCGGGACCTTGAGCAAGTCGCTCACTCACAATTGCTCCGCAGTATAATTGTGGCTGTGCCGTCAAGACATGGGCACTTCTGAGCTTTGTAAGAAAGACGGTATCGAATTTCAGTAATAGTGTGATTGCATTAATCAGATAAAAATTAAATACCATCATCATCATGATCCTGTCCCCCAAATTAAAAATACCATAATGGCCTTGAAAATACACTAATGACCATGACCTCACATTACGAAACACCCTTACCTCCACCTAGAAGTACTCTTGCAACCCAAACCATATCATCAACAATCATAAAAACCTCGAATCATCCTTGCGACCTTGACCTCACCTTGAGCGGCTTGTTGTACTTCTTGACGACCTTCTCCGCCTCCAGATACTTGGACTCGCAGACGTAGACGTGCGTCTCCGGAATCTCGGTGACGCGACACGCAGTGAACTCCTTGTACGACAGAACGCTGCAGCGACCGGTGATGCTCAGCACGGGGTTCGTCTGCTCGCGAGCGCTCAGAAAGACCTCCTTGTGGTAGAAAAGCCGAGTCGGAGAGTGCTCGATGTCGCTCGGTGTCACAAAGTATGGACCGTGGAAAAACGCGTCACCACTGCGGATGACACAAGCGCAATTTAGCATTAGTTGGGTATGGATAATGGGTGTGGAATATTATGGTGAAAGACAAAAGGATAGCACATTATAAGGAATCAGACATAGTATGGCTAGGTATAAGATATGATATGGTAAGGTATAAGGAAAGCAGAGAGTAAGGCATGATACCATAAGGTGTGGTAGATAATGAAAAGGTGAGGTAAGATAAGGTATGGTAACATAAGTAGAGCATTGTAAGATATTGCATGTACACAATAGCAGCATAAGGTGTGGTAGGCAACTTTAGGTAAAGTAAGACAGCACATAGCACAGTTATATAAGCCAGGGCATGGTTAAGATAGTGTAAGCCTGTAAGGTAATACAATCAGATGGTAAATATGTTTGGTCAGTAACTGTATGGTAAGATCAAAGTATTCAAAACGAATGAAAAACACATTTTAAGACTTGGAAGAATCAAGTTGAACAATAATTATTGCTTTGTACCTGGATGACGTCCATATCTTGTCGACTCTTGCTATCAGCGGCTTATCTTCCGAACCAGATCTAAGGTAGACACAATCACCTGCACACACACACACACGGTCACAAATCATGAAGAAAGAAGACCATTGATTTTACCCAATCTAGCGACTACAGCTTCTTAGTATCAGCAGACTGATCTTCCAGCTGATGCAGCTTGTACACCATTGGACAGCGAACTCAAATTCTAGTCATCAGATTTAATTTGAATAAGATTAGACTTACCGAGTTTAATCCAGCAGGTCGGAGCCTGGAGCTGTTCATAATACGTGCATCCCTCTTCCGCGTTCGCCACATTCTCCGCGACGACCATTTCCCGGTTCCTGTCCGACGGATCCGTCTGATCCTCTTCCATCTGGCGATCCAAGTCGCTCGATGCCTTGTCTGCGAACACCGACGCCACACGCACCGGAGTGAGAACGTGATCGCGTGGAACGAGACGCACATGCTCATTCTTCGGCACTTGCCAGATCTACAAAGAATGAGCATTTCAATTTTGTTTGTATGTGCATTTGTTTATAGCGCCCCTTCAAGCTAACCATACTCAGAGGCGCTCCCGAATGCAGAGCAGACACTGCATCAGTGCTTCACGCCGAAGAATTGTGAGTGAAGGACCTGCCCAAGGTCCTTACGCGGCGAGGTGGATTTGAACCTCGAACCTTCCGGCTCAAGGCAACGACGCCACAACTACACCACCGCCCCACAATTGTCTGATACAGCCAAACAAAATTTGACATCTATTGATACAGCAACCATTGTTTATGAAACGTGCTTTGTTTACATCCGAGGAGATTTTCTTGAAGAGGCGCTATATAAATGCTCCAAGATAAATTAATGAATCAAGATAGGCGCACATAAAATTATAATCATGTTCATCCTGTGTTTTTGGAGTTGACCTTCACATAACTTAGCAGTCTCATTGTTGTCAGTAATTTTTTGTTGTTGATTGAACTTGAAAAACTGAACTGATCTAGTGACCTTGTCATATGACAAAACAACCATGTTTCAGTCACAGACAAATCCAATTTAATAAGAGATCTAACCTCTTCCTAATCAAATCTGACAGGAGTTAGAAAGTGTTAACCTTTTAACAGCCAGCGTGTACTAAATTGCATTGAAAACATGTGTAGCTGGCCGTTAAAGGGTTAAGGTATGGGCTGGAACAACGTACTTTGATCTTCTTGAACATCTTGTGTCGACCGGAATATCTCGACTCGCAGACGTAAACATCTTCATCTGACAAACCCTACACAGAAAATTACATTTCTAATTATTAGACATTAGACACACCTTTGATACGTTGTTATTAATTGTCTGTAGGTGTGAAAGCATGTCAGCAAGTTACCGGTAGTTAGTTCCCTAGATACTTGATGCAGTATCTTTCAAGTACTTTATCAAAGTATTGCACATGTCAATTTTATTGGTGTTAAAGCAATAAGAATGGCTCAAATAAAGCTCTGGCTGGCAGTTAAGTAAGTTTATAACATTTGCACACAGCATCAAAATCGGACTTGAAGCATAGACTAGACATAAGCAGGAAGAACTGTGAATTGAAAAACACTATAACACTTGCCTCTGGCTTCATCTTGAAATACTCTTTGACACACATGATGTAACACTTGCCAAGGACCTTATCAAACGGCACACTGTCATAGAAGTCACTTTTGAAGACTTCCTGTATAAGTAGAAAGACACAGCCAAGTTACAATGTAATTTAAATACTTTCCTAGCTCCATCTTGTCAACTCACTTTTCCAGCTATGCTAACAGGGAATAGTTGGTGAGACATTTTCCACATCACAGCTCCAGTTGATCATGAATTGTGATAAAGGCGACCATTGTAAGTTCAAATTGTTACATATATGCTTAACAGAAGAAATTTATTGATTTCAAGTCACAATACATTCAAGAAGTATCTTCAGATCGGGGACTTGTTGATTCAAATGTCAGGTCAGGAACTCTTTGATTTCAATTGGATTCAAATGCGAAAGAAGAGAGGCACTATGAGTCATTGAGCTTTGAGGCTTCTTTAACACGTTGGCCACTTATTTGCTGTGTTAAATGTCTCAATTTTGGACGTGTTAACACGTCCATCGCGGCCAACGTGTTAAAACGTTTTTCTGATGCATTACACACATCTTCTGATACACATAATGTTTGCTTCAATTTTATATTGGTGTGTACCTAAATAGCGGGATCTTCAAACCCTTCTGGGCACTTTCTTTTGTATCCACAGAAACTATATTGTTATCACTTGTTCTTGTACTACTGGTTGGCTACTTTAAAACCATTGATTGATTGATTGATTGATTGATTGAATGGCATGAACTTAAGCATACCTTCTGAAGGAACTTGCGTGTTGCCAGATGGTACGTCTCATTGGGACGAAGGAACCAACAGCCATGTAGCCATTGATCGCCATCATCTCCCTTGTGAAGATGCTCAATGCAGACAATGTGTGGCGCCAGACCCTTTTCTCTGTAAATACCCAGACCACTCATAAACAAATACACAAATATAAACACACACACACACACACACACACTTCACAACACACACACTCACACACCTAAACACACATACACCTAAGCACACACACACTTCACAACACACACACACATCTAAATACACACACCTAAGCACACATGCAAATAAATATTCAGGCACAATTCACAGATTCATAGTTCAATAGAATGGAGAAGAATATTATAGATACAATCATTGATTAATAATTAATTCCTGCAGCAGAAGTAAAACAAAAACCCGACAACGATTCAAATTTTGAGACAATCGTCAACTAATCACTCTTTCCATGTATCAATTGATATTCACTCATTCACTTAATCAATAAAACCACAAACCTATTATTAATTACTCTATTCCCTCAATCATAAAATAATGCTAACAGCTCGTTAAGAACTTGAACGACAAATACCGGGGTTCGATGTAGACAAAGTCTCCGATGTGGTAGACCTGACCGTTACTCTCAAACGTGTCCGTGCTCCCAGGATACTTGTCCTGCTCAAAGACAAAGTGAACATAATATTTCAAGGAAAGGCTCCTTCATTCTACTAAGTTACGGGCAATAGAGATGGAGGGAATCAGCCATCATTATTCTCATCCTCCTAATCACCATCCATCCACTTTATATACAACCTTTTAAACAAACGCAAGGTCCAGATAACTGAACAATGATTCCATCAGCAGTGATCATTTTCCAAACCTTCCCAGGTTCCATTGCACCATGTCCACTTGCGTCATCCTCCGTCTTATTGCACGCAGCGCCTCCAGTGGCGCCACCATGTCCAGACGTCGCGTCGGTTCCCAGCTTCTTACGTTCCTCGTCATCGCGCTGTTCCTTCGTCATGCGTTCCTTGCGATTGGCCTCCACGTGACGCATCAGCTGATGCTCTGTGTGACTGAGCGCCGGAGTCAGGAGAATCTCTCCACGCTTGCATAACTCATCGCGCTGCTGGATGAAGTAGAGCTGGAGCTCAACACTGTCTTCGTAGACCTGGAGATAATGGACCAGCAAAGGTCAAATGAGGTTTGGTAAGATAAAATATGTACATGGCAATGAAAGGTAAATATAGTGAAGTTAGGAAGTAAGATAATAAAGTCAGATAAGTTAAGGGGCTTTTAAAGAGAGTATGTACCATAAGGAATGTGGGTAATGTACAGTACGACTATATAAAAAGAGATGAGAATGGCAAGAGTAAGAAAGGAAAGCTACACAATGTAGAACAGTATGAAAACAGACGTCATGAGGTAAACATGGTATGGTCCATTAGTCAAGGAAAGGCCAGTTAAGGTAGAGAAGGTAACATAAAAAGGAAAAAGCAAAGGTAATTAAAAAATGAAATAAGATAAGCTTACTAAGGAAGGTAAGAACACTGTTTATAGAGGTTGTTAAAAGATACTGCTTCTTGATAAGTAAAATGATTAAAAGGTAATGCAAAGTAAGGTAAATGATGATTGCAATGTCCACCATAGATAGAAGGCCCAATAAATAAAGTAAAGAAAGGTAACATAAACTAAAAGTATGGCATTAGAGGTAAATGCAAAGACTCATGGCAATTCAATCTGACAAACCTGTGATTCAATCTGACAAACCTGTGATTCAATCTGACAAACCTGTGATTCAATCTGACAAACCTGTGATTCAATCTGACAAACCTGTGATTCAATCTGACAAACCTGTGATTCAATCTGACAAACCTGTGATTCAATCTGACAAACCTGTGATTCAATCTGACAAACCTGTGATTCAATCTGACAAACCTGTGATTCAATCTGACAAACCTGTGATTCAATCTGACAAACCTGTGATTCAATCTGACAAACCTGTGATTCAATCTGACAAACCTGTGATTCAATCTGACAAACCTGTGATTCAATCTGACAAACCTGTGATTCAATGCTGCTGACTTTTCGTGCATACTCAAACACCTCAAACATATCCTCTTGGAAACAATCAACTCGCTTGTAATAACTCTGAAAAACAATCACAAAGCATTTACAAGAAGTACTGACTAGCGGAGATGTGGTCGTGTAGTGGTATGTTCTCCCCCCTGTAACCAGAGAGTCGTAAGTTAGAGTTTGCCTCTGGCCACTGCTTAGCGACATTGGACAAGATGCTCATCCACAATCGTCTGTGAGGAAGGTAATGGAAAACCAGCTCACTCATCTCATCCCAAGTTGGACAGAGAACTTATCATAATCACAGGATAGAATTAATTAACTATACAAAGAGCAGTTGCTGACTTTGCATGACCCATGTGGCTAGTGTGCTCAGCTTGTTATGCAGAGAATCGATGTTTCAGTATCTCTAGAGTCGGTCAATACATAGCGACCTTGAGAAACTCGCTCACTCAGCCGTTTTACACCTCAGACTCATTGACATTGCTTCAGAGGTGGATACAGAAATTTTCCAAAGGGGGGTCAACATTTTTAGCCTTGGGTCCTGATTTTTTTTTATCCTGGCCAGAAAAAAATCTGATGACTTTTTTTTAGTCGTCCGATCGAAAAGTCTGAAAAAATACCCTGAAAATCTTATGCCCTTTTTTTGTTCAAACCGAATGGGGGGGGGGGGGAGGCACGATACATGATGGGCATTTCTAAATGGGGATCCGACCCTGCAATGCTTATTAGACTGGTCCAAAATCATAAACTTCCTCAGAGTTGTGCTCCACAACCCTATATTTGTTCTATGTCTGCCCAGTATTACATCTACCAAATTTGAGAGCAATTGATGAATATCTAGTTGGTGCTCAAGGTCATGGTATTTTAACCATTGAATGCATGAAATCGGTAATCTGCATGGAAGAACAGAGAACAGATTTGGGGTTGAATTAAAACATAAAATTGCAGCAAGAAATAAAAAAGTTTCAAAATGTAGGATGTTGCTATGGAAACACTAGAACTCTTCTTGAACAGCACCTTCAGTGAGTGTCATTCAATCTCCTCTGTAATCTTCATCAACTTGACCCTGGAGCAGGACGAATAGGTCTTCCTGTGGCGTTTCACGAGCTGAAGAAGGAACTGCTTCTGCTATTAATTTTTGTCAGTGCTGACTTCAATCAATCAATAAATCAATCGTAATTTATATAGCGCCCCTTCAAGGTACATGTACCTACCCAGAGGCGCTCCAGACCGAGGTCAAGCGAAAAAAGAGGTCTTCAAGAGTTTGTGAAATTGGGAACAGCTTGGGAGGTGTCGCATAGTCAAGGGAAGTTCATTCCAGGTTGTTGGACCAACCACAGAGAACTAGCGGCTCTGCATTGCTGCAGAGTGAGTGAAAGAAACCATAAAGCCACCGTGGACAGCAGAGCGCAGTGCGCGGCGGCCTATGCAATTAGAAAGGGGAGGAAAAGCTCACGCAGATAAGAGGGTGCCCAGCCTGATAAACATCACCACACTGTACTGTTACAACAAAGCAACGGCTTGCTCAACAGAGTTGTTCGCAACTGTCATGACCGACGCTGCCATTCAGAGATCCCCATTGAAGGGATTGTCGCACCATTCCTTAGGATTCCTTATCAGGCAAGCTTGAGTCTTCCCATCTCCATTCAAGACCAGAATGTCAAAGATGACAGTAGCTCTCTATGCGAAACAGCATGCAAGTCTAAGAGATTCAAGGGACTCAGAAGGACGGTTGAGGCAGTTCACAGAATTGATGGATCTTAGAAAGGCAGAGGTTTGCTACCAACAGTGTTTTGACATCCATTCAAATTCTGTTGTCAAGCAACCTCAGAGTCTTCTTTTTGATGGTATCCTTCCAGAATCGCCTCCCAGAATGCCGGGTAGTGATTTCAAACACTTCCACGAACTAGATTTTGGAGATGGTGCAGACCCCAGTCATCCAGTGTGCTCAAACAGATTTTGGCTTGTTCTAAACCAGTTCCACGGTCAATTTTTGGAACTCCCAGTAAGGTCTCTTCTCCGTTTCTTGTGATGAATACTGTAATTCCGTCTACTGTTCGTTTCTTGCCAGTAGAGTCAGATAACAGTTTCCCTCCCCATGCCGGTGCAGTCACTGCAGTGAGACATAGTCGATGACCTTCATGTCCATGCCTTCAGCCTCTCTGATGTGGATTTATTCGAGTAATAATAATCTGCCAAATTTCAATAACTTTGAAATGGTTAAAGCTGCAACTTCTTTGAGTGCAGACTTTCTCTGGATATTAACGAGCATTAGAAGTCGAAGAAGTCGTTCTCATTCGTTGAAAGATGACCCTGCCATGGCATGCAGTTACTCTGTGCCCTTCCCCATCAGCTAAACTTCAGAGCCGCTTCTTGTCTTTACCATTATTACAATTTCCACTGGGCAAAGATAAAATTGACTCTTTCATCAGCTGGATAAAGTTTGGCACGCCAGTATGACATCATTTGCAATTAAATACCAAAGTCATGTACATCCAGTAGTAGCCAATTACTTGCGAAATCAGAATGTGAACAGACACCAGATTTCTCGCAGTTGCTGTTTCTCAGGTAAATTCAAGAAAATGCAGTTTTCGAGTTCTGAAAAGGCATATTTGCAGCTGTCCTGAACAGTCTCTACTCAACAGACAGTCATTATAATAGGCCTGATGGTCACCACCAACTTGCTGCAGCAGCAGTGGAAACCTCATGGTTCTATCTGCTCCACTTCTTAAGTTATGTTATGTTGAATATGGCTTCAGAGAACATTGCGTACAATTCAATGCAAATTTTCACCTAGTTCCTCAAATTTAATATGGTATATCTCAGTCAGTTTTCAAAATATCTCAATAAAATTTTGTATATGTACTTCAAAATGCTGGGCAAATACATGGTAAATTTTCAGCAAAAAATAAAAGTGAGGGTGGGAAGGTCTGGTTGATCTGACATGGAATGACCCTATTGTAGATATATTGGTTGACCTTGAGCACCACCTAAACATGCTCCAAGCGGCTCCAAATTTGGTCCACATCTCACTTAGGAGAGGTAGAACAGATGTAGACTTGTGGAGACTAGTTCTGATGAAGATGATTTTTTGCCATTGTATCGTGGACCAGTCTAATGCTTATATGATAAATGCAACATAAAAAATTGTTTAAATACTTGTTGTGTATACAGGATGAAGATGGTTTCATTTTTTACTTCACATTCAAGTGGCTGATTGACTGATCGACTTTCAAAAATACGATTATAAGAGCAATGATGTACTTACTCTGTCCAAATTTCGCTTTATCTGTTCAAAACTTGGAGCCATTCTGCAAAAAGAAAAAATTAACAAATAACGGCAACCATATCACATTTTCGTTTATTGATATAATATCCAACCATCATTATAACACAATAGTTAACAGCACGTATACGCAAACAACAATGAACCAACATACGCATTAGTCATCACTCATCAGTCACATTTATATCACCTGCTTTCTTAAAGCTTTTAAGTAAGTAAGTAAGTGAGTAGTATTATACCGAAGTGGTTTCTTGCAATCGTCGTCACCTTCCTCCGAAGCGAGGCGCGATGGGAGCTCTAAGAAGGAATCGCTGAAGCATCTGCCCTCCTCATCCTATTCACACAACATGTAACAACCATAATAAAAATCCTAGGCCTGTTGTGCATTGACAGAGAGAAATCCGTAGGTCTATTTGTATGTATGTACAATCAACATGGTGCCTTTAAAATAGCTCAAAGAGCATAAAGAATGGCTATATAAATGGCAGACCAACCTGATGCATAGTACTGCAAATTGCATGATTGATTTAATTGATTGATTGAGTTGAATGATTTAATTGATTGATTTAATTGATTGATTTAATTGATTGATTTAATTGATTGAATGAGACTCATTGACAGACAGATTGGTCAATCAGATTCTTAACTGATCATAATAGATAACAAATATTAAATTTCTACCGTATGGCTGTACGTCGAGATGAAGAGGTTCATCATGAGTTCCTGAACGAGCGCTTGAACGTCAGGCGCCTCGTTGCTGTCGTCGTCTGAACACAACTGCGACTTCTTCTCAAGACAGACTCGCTGCAGAGTCAGCGCATCCTGCCACCAAACACACGAAAAAAGAAACAAGTAAATAAATCCGCAATAAATGGGTCACCGCAGAAAAAACGCCAAACAGATCACCACATCATCCAGTGCTGCTCCTGGAAACGTCGCATGTAAGTATCTGCGGAAAGCCATGTACCATTGTACCCAGTGCTAAAAGTGTGAAAAAAGAAGTGCCTGGACGCCCTTTACCTTTCCAAAAGAAGTGCCAAGACGCCGCTTACCTTTCCAAAAGAAGTGTCAGGACGCCACTTACCTTTCCAAAAGAAGTGACAGGACGCCCCTTATATTTTCAGGTGTGCTGGCCAAATAAGTGGCAGAACGGCATAGAGATTTGAAAATAAGTGCCAGGATGCTGTCCATGACCGTCCTGCCACACTTTAAACCCTGATTGTACCGCTTTTTGCTCAGTACAGGATAAAATTTAAATTGGCCTGTATCACCTACAAATCCCTCAGCACCAACACACTTCCCTACCGTCTCTCACTAAATTAACTCTTTACATTCCTTCTCGTCATCTGCAGTCATCAAGTATGAGTCTTTTGGCTGAGCCCCGATGAAGTACAGCTATGGGCTCCATAAGTGCATTCCATACCTATGCCCACAGGGAATAGAATTGACCTCTGCTCTTGCTTCATAACTCAACTTCACTTCCTTCCAAAAAAATCGGCTCAAAACTCACCACATTTCCTTCGCTTTCAGGCACATGGATCTGTAACTGCATCTTCCTCTGGTGCTTCAGATTCAGATTGTGGAGCAACTTTTCACGAGTCACAAATTTATTTAATAATAATAATAATAAAAAAAATAATCATAATGATAACAATACACAGTTTTACAGAGGCACTTACCTTGTAGATAAGAGACTCCGGTTCATTGTATCGACATGCGTTATCAAACATAAGGACAAGATCAGAGACCATGTCCTCAATGCCGTGATATTGGTTCGCCATCATCCGTGCAAACACCTTCTGCATGTCAACCGGCTTCTTTATGATCTCGTAATAATCCGGATAATCCTAAACGATGCAAAGCACCGAGACGCAACAATCCAGAGCGAATTTAATCAGCATAACTTACAGAATATACAGACAAACAATGCTGACAGCAGTAGGGGTCAAGGAGAGAACTCAAAAGTAACCACAGTGAAATAATGCAACATCATGGGTGTAATAAACTGGAACATAGTTCCTTCTAACTTTGTAATACTATTATAATACTATGGAGCACAATACTCTGAACCGAATATATTATACTAAGCAGGATTTAAAATTTTGTCCCTTTTGCCTACACGTCCATTAGGCAGAACAAAGTCTTTTTCAGTCAACGAGTGCTACATAATTCTCGGTAATGAATGAATAATAAGAATTTCTTATTCAGAATTCATCGTCAAATACAGTCATTGTTCCCTCAGTCAGGTACAGGTTACCTACGTCTGCTACCATGGATTCACTCCAATACATTTAATTCAACTCTCAAAACCATCCATTTCCGCCAAGCTATGGTTGGAAGCATTTCTGACTAGCAGCCTTAAAGCGTCGGTAGGGGCCTATTGAACGAATAATTAGAATTTCTTATTCAGAATTCATCGTCAAATACAGTAGCAATCAGCCAGCTACACAGAATGTTCAATTGTCCATTGCTGTTGTGCCAAGTGGTTCCCCTCTTCAATCACTGACTTACACTTCTTGCTGGTAACTTCATGAATGGCGTTGAAAGCGTTCGACCGCGAGAGTCATTGTAGTCGCGAATGGCGCCGTACAGTTCCTGCAGCTTTGACATCAGCGACGAAGCTGGCTTCACTTTTGGTCGGCTGAAGGAAAAAACAGAAAACTACGTAAACAAACAATGACTTTAGGAAAATATCTCAATTAAGTAAAACAAATACACAATTAAATAAAAAAGTTAACAAATTATGCACAAAACAAACAATTAAGTATACAACAAAGTCATTATACAAACCATTAAGTACACAAACAGACAAACAAGTAAACAATTAAGTTTAAAGTAAAGCAATAATATTATGCCAAGTAGAGAAGTAATAAATGCCAGCTAGAAAGTAGGTAAGTGAATAAGGCAGGCAGGTATGAAGATAGGCAAGTAATTCATTGAAAATAAACACGTTTTTAATTCTAGAATCGGCATGCTAGCAGCAGTAAGTTACGAATCAGTACCTGCAAATAAGCAGTGGGCTGCATATTAAAAACAATTTATATCAAAGTCAATGCTTTTTCACGATCTCCCCAATGGCATGTATGTATCGCACCAGCAGAAAGCCGACATGTCAGCAAAAACACCATTTAAAAATATTCACAAATCCATAAGAAGAGCAGTTTATCAAGTATGCAAGTAAGTCAAGTATACAAAACAAGGAACAAATTAACGAAAGACATCTCGTATCATGCACAAGCAAACTAGAATGAAATATAATGTGAGAAACAACAACATGCACACAATATGCAAACGATATGCACACAATATGCAAACGATATGCATACGATATGCATATGATTATGCACACGATATGCATACGATATGCACACGATATGCATACGATATGCATATGATATGCATACGATATGCACACGATATGCATACGATATGCATATGATTATGCATACGATATGCATAGTTGCATACGATATGCAAACGATATGCATACGATACGCATAAGATACGCATACGATATGCATACGATACGCATACGATATGCAAATGATATGCATACGATATGCATACGTCAGTCGTCTAAATGATCGCATAACTCCCCGACAGGAGAACTTGTATGTGCAATCGTAATCATATTAAAACTCGGAACTTCTACACCGCCCAGAAAAGTCAAGTGCGGGAACCAGCTTATTCAGAGGTGCTCAATCAAAACAAAGTCAACAGGCAGAGGTCAAGATCCGGAGAGTCAGGCAGGCAACTGTGGCAATTGGTTAAAGTGCGATAACACAGAGAGTAGACCGTAGAGCAGAGGTGCACAACCCGCGGCCCGCGGGCCGCATGCGGCCCCCGGACTCGTCATGTGCGGCCCTCGGTCCAATTTTAAACGACAAAGAAAAGTGGCCCGCGATCAGAAATTTATCTTAAGAATTCATTGTATACTATTTACAACATGTCAACACAAAGAATCACAGCTTCAATCTTGTCTGTTTCAAAGATCTTGGTATTTATAACCAGCGACTTTATAGCCCGAGATTGCTCCCTCATAAATATTCTTGGGCTCTGTGTGTTACCTGTCTGCCAGAGAGTAGCCCCCTCCTGTTTAAGTGATAACAGATGTTACAGATAGCTAGAACCAGCCTGCGTCCCCACAACCGGCTGACCTGCGTGAAGTCTCCTTCTGTGCAGCTTAACTGGTTCATGGAGGTCTTAAATTTCGGAGTCCACGGCCAATCTCAAACAGGTCGGCCTAAGGCCCCGAGGTGTTCCTCATAGATTAGAGTGCGCACGTGACAGATCCTAATCACTCCCTAATGAGTATTGGAATTTCCCTTCCACAGTTTATCCTAGCATTCGATCTTTCTTTGTTGTCAGAAACTGTTCGGTGCAACAGTTTTGAATGTAGTCAATTGACTTACTTTTCTACACAGCTAATTAGTCTAATTACAATGCACAAAACTACTAGTAAAAGAGTAAAAAGCGCAAAATTGAAGAAGAAAATCGCAAGTTTCAAGAGGAATGGACATTTGAATACTTTATGGACAATGTTAACACCAAGTTGGTGTTAACACATTCAAACACAGCCATCTCATTAGCTGTGTAGCATGAATGTGAACTGCATGTGAAGGATTAATTAAATGGAAGTCGAGTTTCAATAATTCTGCTTGATTCTTCAATGTTGTTTTCATTTACCCAAATCGCTGTTCTACTTTTGTGAGGTAGGTCTATATTCTATAGTGCTCAATCTATACTTAAAATGCACTTTCGTCTCCAGACACATTTCACACATACTCAAATTCAGTGCATTGTGTGTGCGGCCCTCGTCTTCTTTTCTAAAATGCAATCTGGCCCTTGGCCCAAAAAGGTTGTGCACCCCTGCCGTAGAGCCTCCCTGAGATGATTACTGAGTAGGGAACCCTGAGCATGTTATTCACTCACTGTTGCTCAGCGCATTCACTAATGCTCATCGCTCATAGTGGCACTTAACAAACATATTATAAAAATAATTGTAATAATAACAATTATAATAATAATGATCTAAACCTTCGAGTATACCGTGAACATGTCACAATAACTAAATATAAAATGTTCAAGCATAAAAGTAAATTATTTTATGAAATCTTTCTTAAAACGTTTAAAGCAAGTGCCAAAAATGTTCGATTATAATGTTACTGTTACTGCTCACTGCGCATGTTTGACTCAAAAAAATTTCAGTGTTCATTACAAATCACTAAGAAAAACCGTCCATCTATATAATTGAAATGTGCCCTTCTTCCCTGCAATTCTTTGATGAAAATATTATCCAGTTTCGTTACATATTCCATTCATCCACACTAAAATTAATCTCCTCATTATAAACTAATAAAAAAGTAAAAAATTAGTAGTAGCAGAAGTAAAAGTATAAGCCTCACAAAGCCTTCATCTCTCAGGGCATGTAAAACAACAGCTAAAATATATCTTAATGATATAAACAGAAAAATAATTAGGAAATAATGATAAAAAATTTCAATAAAAGCTAGAACTTTTCATCAAAATAATGTCAGCTGTAGTAATGAAAAAAATGATAGAAGTTTATTATCATTAATAATAATAATAATAATAATAATATAATAATAATAATAATAATAATAATAATAATATCAATAATAATTAAGAGAAGATCTCGTAATGACACTTTTACCATCATTTAGAACAATGTCTACCGTTTCTGTTATTTATCGTCCTTTATGTGTTTGATGTTGTTTGTTGAAGATATTAAAAGGAAATAATATTAAAAAATAAAAATAAAAATTAATAATAATAGTCTTCCATGGCAAGGGCTGAGTTTCTACAAGATTATTTTGATATTAAAGAGATCATCTCATCATTCCTACCTTAGTAAACAAAACAAAAACAATACTTGCAGTAACTAATAATAATAATAAACATTTAATTGAGCTAATTGCTAAGAAACGACAGACAATGACAACAATCACATCCACACTGAAACACGAGAATATCCAGAGAGAGATAAAATTGGTGGAAAAGTGGAAAGAAACGTGGTCCAGGCAGGATGAATCGCTGGAAAAAAACTGTCCCATACCATCGGTATCGCTGACCATTTAGGCCAATCAATGTTTGGGTTCAAATACTTATTAGCCTTCATGGAATCCAACAGTTCTCCACATGATGGGAGGGTACTGCTGCGTGTAGCACAGAGGTTCCAGTAGTCAGGAAAGATAATCTAACAATTTAGGAATCTTGAGCAAGCAAGCAGCAGGAAGATAAAGTCCCATAGACATAGAAAATATCATTTTGAAGAATCATAGTTGGGAATCAAAAGTTCTGGACAAGAAGGTTCCAGAATATTGTACGTAACACAAAGATTCTTGCACTTAGGAAACCACCATCAAAGGTGCAGAGAAGAAGTCTTACACTCAAATCAATTATTGTTCAGAAACTTAAAAGAAAAGTCTTCAAAATGTGCACTTTCACTCTGCCCGCTCCATCCTGCCTCAACCGCCGTACACAAAGTGCACAGAGATCTGCCGGCTAAACCAGCTACCACAAAAATGGTCCAAACTCTACAGATTTTTACCTCAGCCTAGTAGAACGCAAGATACAAGACCTACAAAGAGATAGCACCAGGAACAGATTCATGATCAGCATAAACCAACCAGAGACCAAACAATTGCAACACACGCAGTCATCATACGGGATGAAGAGAATGCGTTCGGGGAAACCCCACATCTACTGTAACGCATTTGGGAAAACCCCACACCTACTGTAACGCATTTGGGGAAACCCCACACCTACTGTAACGCATTTGGGGAAACCCCACACCTACTGTAACGCATTTGGGGAAACCCCACAGGGCCCACACCTACTGTAACGCATTTGGGGAAACCCCACACCTACTGTAACGCATTTGGGGAACCCCACACCTACTGTAGCGCATTTGGGGAACCCACACCTAATGTAAATCTTCGTGTATAACACATTTCTCTTAAAATGCATAAAATGATTTATTTACTGATATTGTTATCAAATGCATTTTACTTAATGAATGCTGCTGGCCACTTCACTTTTAATTTAAACAGATTGTGTTTTTTGGAATTTATTTCAAATTTCAGCCATCATAGAAATTAAGCATCACTGTAATAATATTGAAATATTAATTTGCTTCATTCTGTCATAGTTGCTTATGATCATGATTGCAAATGCAGTCTGATAGATTTTCTTTTCACCCTTTTACCAACCAAAGTGCAGTAAATGGTATGGAAAAATCTTATACTCTCGGTCTATTAAGGGTTAATCGGGATCGCGTTATACTCGAAGATCTATGATAAAACTGCAGCTCTCAGGGTTTAAACAATAAAACATGGCCAAGAGCAAGAATCATTAGCACTCCTCAAAACCATGTAAAGCCGTGTAAAATATAACAATCGTATCACATTTAGTGACTGAGTTACAGTAACGTAACAACTCCTCAGTTGTAGAATGAAAATCATGACTTCTGCTATTCAACATTTACTCACGCAGTTGAATTACAATTACCTAACAGTTCCCAAAGTTGCTGATAAAATACACAAATTGCACTAAAAGTATCTGAATGTCCTCAAAGTATACCATTATACCCTGTTCGAAAGCTTGTTGAAACCAAATGGGGGGGCACGATATATGGGCATTTCTAAATGGGGAGGGCCATGGCCAGATTGCCCCCCTGGATCCACCCCTGCATGTATCATAAATTCAATCGATAATTTGGTGTCCCTAGTTATCGAGATTTCTTTATCCCTTTTAGGGCTTCCATTTTTTGTAACCAAGATGCAATGATATGACATATAATTTGATAAAAAATTAAAAAAATTATTGATTGATTGACTGAATAGTAAATTATTGCTAACCTTCGGGTGCTCGATTTGGTGCTGCTCGGTGTTGACTCATCGATCTGAGGCAGCGAGCGGACCTGACTGAGAAGCACTTGCTCGAGGAGCGTGGCATCCTTGAAGACTTGCGATCCTTCCTCATTGTAGTGACGCGCATTGTTGAACATCAGTTCAAAGTCAGAAACAAGAGCAGCCTGAGTGCAATACTGAAACAATATTTAAAAGAATCCACACTCAATGTTGTACATAAGTAAGTAGATAAGTATTTAGCTGTTTTTTAGGTGCCCTTGTAGCAGTATGGCGCCATATAAATTGTCGTTATTATTATTATTATTATTATTATTATTATTATTATTATTATTATTATATCCTTAATTACATCATCTGCCTGTCTGCATTGCCAAAAAAGAACAGCATCAATCAATCACATGAATTCAATCAATCAATCAACCAATTTAGTAGCACATTAAAAGCAATCGCTGTGCGCACAATAACAAGGCAGCAGTACAACAGCAACAACAAGACTTAGGTAGTGCTCAGGTGAAACAGGTAAGATTTTAATAGTGCAGCGTTTGTGATTTGAATCTAAGATGAGTCATCAGAGTTGTACATTTACATATGTATACTTTATGGCAATATTCACTAAATAATATTGCCAGAAGATAGTTATATATGTGATCACACATGTGATCACCTTACGCGATCACACGCTTGCCTCACCTTATGTGATCACATATGCCATCACCTTATGTGACACACACTTGCCTCACCTTACGTGATCACACGCTTGCCTCACCTTACGTGATCACACGCTTGCCTCACCTTATGTGATCACATATGCCATCACCTTATGTGACACACACTTGCCTCACCTTACGTGATCACACGCTTGCCTCACCTTACGTGATCACACGCTTGCCTCACCTTACGTGATCACACGCTTGCCATCACCTTATGTGACACACACTTGCCTCACCTTACGTGATCACACGCTTGCCTCACCTTACGTGATCACACGCTTGCCTCACCTTACGTGATCACACGCTTGCCTCACCTTACGTGATCACACGCTTGCCTCACCTTATGTGATCACACGCTTGCCTCACCTTATGCGATCACACGCTTGCCTCACCTTATGTGATCACACGCTTGCCTCACCTTATGTGATCACACGCTTGCCTCACCTTATGCGATCACACGCTTGCCTCACCATATGCGATCACACGCATGTCATCACCTTATGTGATCACACGCTTGCCTCACCTTATGCGATCACACGCTTGCCTCACCTTATGTGATCACACGCTTGCCTCACCTTATGTGATCACACGCTTGCCTCACCTTATGTGATCACACGCTTGTCTCACCTTATGCGATCACACGCTTGTCTCACCTTATGTGATCACACGCTTGTCTCACCTTGTCGAGCTTGATCTTGTTCTCGATCATCGTCATGTCGATCGGCTCCGATATGACTTTGTAGTAATCCGGGTAATCTTTCTTCAACGGAAGTGTCCGAAACAGGTCAACCGGTCGACGAGTGCCACACTAAAACAATCACTTCATTGTGTTATCTGATGACAATGACTGTCACGATTATGAACAATGCATCAGCTAAAAATCAAATCTAATGACTTCTACAGCACCATTGTCATATTTAGTCAAACCGCAGAGTAAATTAAATCTTAACAAAATTAAAATTGAACTCGAACGATAAGCATGTACTAATATGCATGGGAAACCAATCTTTCCTGATGGTAAAGGGTTAAAACCACAGAATATTAAATCTTTAAAAAATTACAACAAACAATTATCTTATGATCTATTAAATACTCCAGTCCATTAAATAGCATGATTTATCATATAAAATCGTTAAATTTTAAAATAATAATTACCTTTATGCAAGAAAAAATAAAGTTATTGCAAAAAGTCATGAAGTTTTGATAACTTACACTTGTACTAATCAGATCACTAAACATTAAGATTTATCAACTTTAGAATGAATTAACAAACTGACAAAATGGTTTTAAGGGAGGAGGATAGTTGGAATCAATTTTGGAACCAACCTGATAGTCAAGAACCGTTCTAAAGAATCTTGGAACCAACCTGATAGTCAAGAACAGTTCTGAAGAGCAACCACAGTCGTTTCTTAAGCTGATCTTCGCCCCCAATTGACCTTGACCTTTTCCTCTTCGGGTCTCGACCTTCATCAGAGGTCACACTCGCAACATCCACGTGACCTCGTGATGACCTTGCCTCCGGCAGATCTTCTGATGCAGTCTCCTGCTCAAAATAACATCCCTCGTAAGGTATGGTAAGGTATGATAACCTGTGAGATAAGGTATGGTACACAGGATACGACAAAAGCGTGGTAAGGACAAGGACTGCATGGTAATGTGTGGTTATGGTATAGAAGATAAATTACATAAATGGTTTAAGGTATTAAGGTAAGGAAAGTTTCACATGATAAGGAGAGGTAAGGTAAGAAGGAGCAAGGTTAAGAACGACCCAGTAATCAGCCAGGTAAGGTATGTCATAATAAGATGAGGTATGGAAAGAAAATATTGTAATAGTAAAAGGTGAGACGTATCATTGCAAGGTAAAGTACATTATCACATGCAACGTAGAAAAATGTAAAGAAACAGTAGCATAGGTACAAAAAGAATTACATAGCAAGATAAGGCAAAGCACAGCATTTGGGTTAGGCAGGGTATATAGTAAGTCTAGTGTGGCACAGCAAAGTACAAACAACTGATAAGCAAGGTAAGGAAAAAGTAAAGTAAGGTACACCAAGGTCTGGTACAAAAGAGAATGGTAAGGCAACAGTGTGGCATGGCAAGAAATGGTATCGTAAAGATAAGGTATATTCTATCAATCAACCTTTGCTCGCAACAGTTCCTGTTTCTTTCCTCTCATGACCAGCTGGAGTTTCACGGCATCCTAGCAACCAAATAAAATCATTTTCCAATTATTCACATATTATACTCATCCCCAGACTCTTCCATGAATCCATTCATCCATGGTCTGATTAATCATCAATACATTACCAAAGTGATCCAATGATTTCAAGACATCATTCAACGATCAATTCAATTGAAATTTCACAAAACTATTACAAATAATAACCAATGAAACACTAACTATTTAACCCATTACCGACCGAGAATATAAATTTCCCATACCATTTACTACACTTTGGCTGAAAAGGGTTAACTCATGGATGGATAAATCATCAATTCATACGTTCACTAATCTAATACCAGAACTCTCACACACACACGCACATATATATATATAAATTCACCAAAGTGGAAAAGTAACTTTTAGACACACAAATCATCAATTCATACATACACTTATCTAATACCTGAACTCACATACACATATATAAATTCACCAAAGTGGAAAAGTAACTTTTAGACACACCTGAAAAGGTCAATTTTTATCTTCAACGAAACAAGAAAAACAAAATACAGAGAATGCTCGAATAAAGAAAGATGTGTGTCGCTCGACCTTGTAGATCTTGCTTTCCTCCATGTTGTACTGTTTAGCATTCTCAAACACGAGATTTAGGTCAGTGCAAAGGTTGTCGAGATCGTCATAGCGACCGTTCTGCACAAGAAGGTAATAGAATGTTACAATAAGCTACGGTAAGCAAAGTAAATGCAATGTAAGGGTGTTCAAATAACTTAATGCAGCGGTTCTCAACCTGTGGGTCGCGACCCCCACGGGGGTCGCCTCACGATTTGCCAGGGGTCACCTGGCCCCTTCAGAAATTTTTAAAAGATGTTGGCCAAATAGCAGTTTCAACGCCATCTACTGCACTATAACAAACTAAAATAAATTTTTACTCATAATTTTGCTATGATTCATCAGTTAGATTGCGGCAGCTAATTAATTTTTCCCATGTTAGTTTTCAAATGTAAATTCCTCTATTCTTCTAAAGAAACACAGGGAGGAAAATTTATTGAAGTCTAGACCACCTCTCTGAGCACTGAAATCATGAGTAATTTTAGATGATGGCTTAGAATGTTACGGTGCACACATTCAAAATATTGTTAACAACTGAGGCTGATATTCCGAAGTCTTAAACCATGACTATCAGCATTGACAAAATTCAGATGACAGTTTAAAATAGGCTAGGCTGCTGATTGGAAATTTAGAAAAATTCAAGAATGGAAAGAAGACAAATTTTATTGAAGTCATAAACCATGTCTTGAGCACTGAAATTACGAAAAAAATTGTGATCAAATCAAAATCAAATCAAATAAAAAAGTTCCAAACAGTGAAAGGAGACACTTTGAAGTCGTAAACCCCGACTATCAGCACTGACATGATGAAGAGTTTCGTTAAAACGAAAGCCTACCATTGCAGCGTGGAAATTTGTCGACAATGGAGAATGGCACGAAGGCCTTCCCTACTCGGTGCATTCATAAGAACACAAAATAATTTTTGGAAATTGCTAGCATCGCAAAACTTTTCAGTAAGGTGAAATGAGTCACATTATGAGTGTTAAGAAAAGAAGAACAGTTAGCCTACTATTGACCAATTCTCAGAGTAGCCTATTGCTTAATAGTTGCAGCTAGCAGAAATAGAGAAATTAGAATTCTAAAGGTCTTTGTCATGACATTTTATCGGTAGAATCAATGAAACCCAACAAATAAACCGCAGAGCACTATTCAGACAGGCTATTATAACCATCCTAGCCATGTAGGAAAGCATGGCCAGTATTTTAAAGAACAAAGCTGATGATGCCAAGAAGGCACACTTGATTTGAGACAGCGGGTTTGAAGAATTCCAGTTCTAAGCAAGACGCGGCAGCTGTTGAAGTTGCATCACATGTAGGCCTAAGCCGAATAGGCTTATAACTTCTACTATTTCAAACTAAAGGAAACCTCATACAACTGCCGAAAACAGTTTTCGTATTATGAGGGTGAAAATGCATAACAATGGACAATAGTAACAAAAATGCAGTGAAACGGGGGTGGGGTTGTTACACAATCAATTTTGTCATTGGGGGTCGTCACAACTTTTGAAATGTTAAAAAGGGGTCGCCGGACTAAAAAGGTTGAGAACCGCTGACTTAATGCAAAGCACTGCGGAATAAAGCAGCAAAAGTTAACGCATTTTAACGCAAAGCAGCGTAATCAAGAAGTTAGGAACATTTAATAAAAAAATAATGACATTGGATTATTAATAATGAAGCATAATTAATAAAAAATGTATAACAGATTAATAATAATGGATAACATTATTATAAGTTGATAATGGATTAATGATGATGGGATAAAGGCTTCATAATAACAAATAATAGATAAATAATCATCGTTAACAGAAAAAAGAGATGACCAAAAAATGAACGCAGAATTCAAGACTTGCTAAACGAATAATAAAATACAAAAGATTAGCATTGAAGCCAAAGCAGATTACACTTTGAGTCAACAAAAACTGATGAATAAAACAGAAATAAATTAAAACATGGCTCACAGCAAAACTGCCAAGAAGCAATGGCTTACAAAAAGACATGCCAAGAAGCAATGGCTTTTAACCGAAAGACAATGACCTAATAACAAAGAGCCAACCTTCAGTTTCTTGTGTATCTTCATCAACGACATCGGTCTCTTGATTTCAAGATAATAATCGGGGTAGATCCTAACCAAACAAGAAATCAAACCTAAATAATGCAATAATCTCAACTTTCAACTCATATATTATATTCAGTATTAAACTGGGATAACAGACCTGTTTTAAATATCATGTAACTATGAGTTCTGAAAAGGTCATCACTATTCAAATTTTAAAAAACAATCAAAAAGTTTTCCTTCCACATGGCCCCCTCCATTGCACTGCTACAATCCCTGTAATCAGAATAATATATTCAGGAATTAAAAGTGTAATCCCTAACTGTGATTAGCAATTGGCCAAATAAAGGATATAAAAACGAAAAAGTAATTATACTAACATCGAGCACTGGGTATCTAAAATACCAGATGAGATACAGGTTTTTGGCAAAGTTTTTGCAAACCATTCCAGATTTAGTTCTGATTACAAAACAGGTGATGGCACCATCATAGATATCAATCATTAGCAAGAATACAGATTAGACGACTAAAACTGCATGAGACTTGACAAGGAGGAACTGAGAATAAAAAATAGAAAAATATTCAAATTGATATACCTGAAAGAAATATATTGCGATTAATTTTCAGCTAATTATGATTTAAAACTTTATGCACAATAACAATCGGGTGTAAAATGTCTGCCAGACAGAAATGGAAATCCGACGATATAAACAACGAGGATACGACGTCAGCCACCTTCTGCTAGGAAGCCGAAGAAACGGATCGGACATGAGTTGACCAAGCGACGTCTTGTAGTTCTTGACGGCATTGAAGAGCACCCAGAGGTCACTAGTGTCATCCTCCTGTCCAGAGTATTCCATGTCGCTCTCGCCCTGATCCATCTGCGACGACCTGGAAGAACATCAGAAACACACACATCAAACATGTAAAGTAATTATGTAAACGCTTCAGATTAAAATTGCCTAACCGCCATAGCCTATTAGCCGCATCTATAGGGACCTTGAGCAAGTCCTTCACTCGCAATCGCTGAATGCAGTTCGGCGTGAAATTCCGATTCAATGTCCGTGCTGTAGTCGGGAGCGTTTCCGAGTAGATTCTTGAAGGGGCACTCGAACAAATGCTCATACATACATACGAATAAATTCATATATACATACATACCCACAATTCTCCTGTAAACACTGTGACTTACGCAGGGCTTAAAGTGAGCCGGGTCGGTCCGGATCTGTGACCCGGCATCGATTTTCGAGACCTGCTGTTGCCGGGTCTCAGCAGGGTAGCAGAAAGGTCGCCAGGTGAAAAAAACATGGAATAAATGATAGGATTTCGGATAATTTTGGGCAAACGACTAAAAAAATGTCGTCAGAAAATTTACGGGTCAAAGGCGTGCTCGTCCACCAAAGTGAGACCCGGCAACTTTTCCAAACCACTTTCAGCCCTGGACTTACGCCAAAAATATGAAATTCACCTAGGTTCAGCTTAAAAGATGACTTTGAGCTGACCTTGCAGTGTTTGAATCATCGAGTCCAATCGATCCTTCTTCGTCCGACTCAGACTTGAGAGCAGCGATGATCGACGAGAGATTCTGAGATCCACCGGAACAACGCAGTCGAATGCGTTGGCTGCGAATAGGATGCGCTGCACTACGACTCAACTCCAGGTCGTGCTTCTTGCTCAGGATGATCTTACGCAGAGAAGATGCGTCCTATCAACGCAAGATAATAAACAGATCATAAACAGATCATATAAGATCAAAAACAGATCATAAACAGATCATACAAGACCATTAACAGATCACAAACAGATCATGCAAGACCATAAACATAACATAAACAGATCATAACAAGATAATAAACAGATCATGCAAGACCATAAACATAACATAAACAGATCATAACAAGATAATAAACAGATCATGCAAGACCATAAACCGTGGGGGGCTGTGGTGTAGTGGTGGCGTCGTTGCCTTGGAGCCGGAAGGTTCGAGGTTCGAATCCACCTCACCGCGTAGGGATCTTGGCCAAGTCCTTCACTCACAATTATAGCAAGTGTACATACAAACAAATACAGTACAAACAGTCGTTACCTTGTAGATCTGAGACCCGGGTTCGTTGAAGGTCTTCGCATTCTGGACCATGAGCAGCAGATCCTTGACGAGATCGTCGAGACTCGTGTAGGCGCTCGTCTGGATCTTAATCGCGATCCGTCGAAGATCCATCGGCTCCTTGATCACCTGATAGTAGTCAGGCAATTTCTGCAGCATGATCAAGCAGGTAAGTCCAAGTGAAGTCAGTGCAAAATAAGGTAAAGGTAATGTCATGAAGGCATGGCCAAGTAGTAATGGTAAATTCAGACAAGTAAAGGCGAGGTAAGGTACCGTAAATAAAGGTAGGTATGTAACAATCTTATCTTTCATGTAACCTGTACCTGGATCCAGTGTGACATGTAGAACAGTCAAAATCAAACATACGTATTTAGCTGGGACATTTGCAAAGAACCCTTTATGGAACTCTCAAAGACGCAAAGTAAAAGACCTCAAAAAGAAGTGATGAGATAAACTACCGTGCAATAAGCAAGCGAGTTTTGGTATCCAGCAATTTCCTCAATTTACAGGGTTTTATTCATTCATTATTATCTTACGTTGACTAAGGCAATGTAAGAAAGGGCCAATTCTGGTAAGACAGCTCGGAAAGCGAACAGCTAGGTCAGCTCAGACAATATAAGTTAAGTTAAGATGAGGTAATTAACCCTTTAATGCCAAGATGGTAGTAAATGGTATGGGAAATCCTATACCCTCCGGCATTAAAGGGTTAAGATCACGTGGGAAATTTTACCGATCTTGATGGTAGGATCTTAAACATGTCGCTCAGCGAGTGTTGGTCATCGGTTGCCATGACGATCGCCATAAACATCTGTTCGTAGACGTCATCGTCTGTTGCTATCGTTGCTTCCTGCTGCTTGTCCTTTCTTCCCGCCACCTCCGTCTGCTGTTATTCGAGCAAACAAACAAGCGTCATAATGCTCAGCCTCGCAGAATACCAGGCATGAGCCACAAGAGTGTACCATACAAATGCTGCTTCAGATGCCAAAAAAGAACCACAGAACAAGCTATCACAAGAAGTGTCATAGAAATCTGCAAGTATCACAAGATGTGATACAGGTATGTCACTTAGCAGTGCCTTATTTCTTAGACCAAAGAAAAGATCAGACGTTACACAGGAAAAGCCACAACAGGTGCCAAAGGAAGCGCTACGTGAACGGTGTTATTAGGTAAACTTCAAAGATTTCACAAAGGTGACTCGACCATAATTAGTGCTACTAGAGATGCCACAAAAGTGCAATTAGCCAATAATAGCATGTTTCGAATGCCACTCTAAAACATTAAATATCTGTAGTTTTCTCTAAAGACAATGATTAGTAAAAAGAAAAATGTAATTTAAAATCTTAATGTTCAACAAGCGAACAAAAAAGATCAAACACAGCAAACACTCAAACACTAACAACTACTCAACAAAACTACACGGCATGCAACTAACAACTATAATTGCAACATAAAGTGTAATTGGATACTTGTTTAGTGAGGAATGACAGTAAAGAACCGTAAGGATAAATTTATATAGCACCAAGTAATAGCCACCAGTATCCTTATATGCAACCAAACATCCAGCCGTATTGCTCCTAAATTTACACAGCACCTTCCGAAAACAGAAACTCGCTTACATTTATATGAACTTTTTGTTAAATACTCTGAAAATACCAGCAACCTGAATTTATATATACCCCTTTCTATAGATAAAAAGTTTTGATTTCAGCAGTGCCTCAAAGTGCCTTTCAAACATAGCAGAAAGTTGGACAGAACAATAATTAAGATCCAAAATTTTACAGTGTCTTAAAGGAACATCACAACAGCGATGGGGAAAAAATGTTGAGAAGCAAATCAGATTTGAACCCCAGAAAGTGTGCAGGGAAGTGAGGCACAATCGACCACCTGTGCTTTTCCATTTGCATACCTTCTTTCGTGACCTTTTCGGCCCCAGCATGTCAAGGTAGGTCGCGCGCCTCTGGCGGCCGACAGTCACCACCTGAAACACGTCACAGCAACAGCCCTAACGAGGGTGAGATTACGGCCAAAAGGGAACTCCCAACTCCTTCTTTTTCTACCCCTCTACATTTAATTTTTCTCAATTAATAATAACTTCTAATCTGATGACTTCAACAGTGCTGGACGACTACATGTGGGTTTGCACTCTGACAAAAAGCACTAGGGTCAAGAATTTGCTAGCTGTGGATCTGCAGTCCAGCAAAGGGACTCATAATTCATGCGTACGAGCAGTAGTTAGTGACAAAGTAATACGGAAATAGTAAAACGTGACATGTTTACATTAAGCCAAGGTCACTCAGCATGCTCATACTCTCAACAGCTGGATGACAGGCTCAGAGTGCTATTGTACTTAAATGACCACCACTGTGCTTCATACCAACTGCACAAATCGCAACTGAATGCTAACCATGAGGTCCGTGAAAACCATAATTGCGGGACAGTGGGAAGCAAACTGACAATCAAAGCAAAGTAGACAAAACTCTGCATGTACAAAAAAACACTGCCTTTTAGGTAAAGAAGAAAAAAATAAAAGACAAACAAGACAAAATAAAAAAAATAAAAGAAACCTCAGAATTTTTTAAAGTTAGAAAAACCAAGAGGAAAACTGTATAAAATGCATAAAATAAAGATTTCAAATAAAAAGGGAAAAATAGAGAAGAACTTTAAAGAATCAAAATCTACTAAGCAGGAAATTCCCACAGGATCCTTTGAGAACATCCCAAACTCAGAATATAAATTATATCGATAGAAAAATATTGTAAGCACACAACTATAAAAGCAACATTCGATAACCAAAGCATGCAACAAAGTTTCCAAAAACACCACGAGATAAGGTCAAAGAAGGTAAGGGTAAGATAACACAAGGCAAGACACCACAAGGTAAGATGGGCTTATCACATTCCTACTAGGTATTTATTGTGTTGAATAAGACTATTTATCGCTGGACAATTGCAATATTAGACAATAACACAAAACTAAATTAAAAGAACAAAAATAAAAATATTAAGCCACTCAATATATAGACGATGAACCCATGCAGACTAACACAGCAGGCAATGAAGCAAGCAAGACACATACAGACAGATGCACACACAGAGACAGAGACATCGATAATAATCGATAAACACAAGCAACTCACAGACATTCAGAGACAGAAAAGCAATAATAAAGTGCTAATACACAGGCAGACAGCAAAAACACAGACAGAGACACAAAGACAGGCGCACAGACATACAAAAGCACAGAGACAAACAGAGACAGACAGGCACACTCAGGCAAACATGCACACAGACATAGAGACTCAAGGAGAGGGAACCTCGGAACTCTGGTCGTCCTGCTCCGAACTCGACGACAGCCGGCCAGCCGTCATGCTCTGATTCTCGCTCATCGTCTCCACATCGGAGGACGTTTCCGGAGCAGCAGCAGGACGCGCCCGGTCGCTCACCCGTGTCCCGTCCGAATCCAAGAATGCCCCGGACACCTTGAGCTTGAGGACAGGGACTTTGAGTGGGATCAGGTCCATCTTGGACGACGTCGAAGGGTCGGTGGCCTCTTCGGTCGGTTCGTCCTCTTCCTCGGCCTCATCGTCATCCTCTTCGTCCTCGGCCTGTGGAGGATCGGCCTCTGCGATCGTCTCGCCGAATGCCTCGGAGATGAGACGAGACTTCATCTGATGGAATAACTCCCACAGCATCTGCGCCTGCTTGTACTCAGACGAGTTCTTCTGTACATCAATGAATATTCATGCCATATTATAATATAGAATTAGCATTCTTCTGTACATATTAATGAATATTCATGTTATATAGAATTAGCATTCTTCTGTATATTAATGAATATTCGTGTTATAATATAAAATTAGCATTCAGATGAAAGTAGTATTTTATATTCTGAAAAACGTTAAGATCAATTTGTTACTATTCACGTAAATCTTTACAGAAATAAATCTTTAATTCAGATATGCTTCAAAATATTCAGATAAATGTGCCAACATTTATACATCAATTATTATTAATATTCAAAAAATATTCTAATAAATGCATTCATGACTAATAAATGCCTAAGTCCTCTTATTTTCATCATTATTCTAATAAATGCATAAATACATACCTGTATAATATGCACATATATTTTATATATACATTGAAAAATTATCAACAGAAATCTTCACAGGAAACTATCGATATTCATAGAAATAGTCAGATCAATGCATCAACATTTATACATATTATATTCTAATAAATATATTACTTTTAAAATTATTTGAATTCCTTAACTATGCCAATAAATGTA
Source organism: Lumbricus rubellus (assembly GCA_945859605.1). NCBI lineage: Eukaryota > Metazoa > Annelida > Clitellata > Crassiclitellata > Lumbricidae > Lumbricus > Lumbricus rubellus. The sequence continues at coordinate 16,749,133 of OX243818.1, forward strand.
TTTATCTTTAAAACCACTCAGATCAATTAAATAAAATTCCCAGAAGTATTCAGATAAATTTATTGATATCCACGTAAATATTCAGATAAAACCACATATATAAACTCATTCATAGAAGTAATCAAATCAGTACATTGATATTAAAAATTATTCAGATAAATGTATTAAACAGTAAAAAATGCAACATGTTGGAACACATAAGGCTCATCCCAAATTAAAAAGCCATGAAATGAAGAATATGAAATAATTACGATATATCAACAATAAACAGCAAGACAATATCAACAAGAAAATTTATTTACAGCATAAAAAGCCTGAGCGTTTTTCACGAGAAGTTCGACATCGGCCGACATGGCTTCGACATCGTCGTACTCCTCTGACTTGAGCTTGTGCTGGATCTTAAGCAGGTCCATTGGTGTTGTCACCGTCACGTAATAGTCTGGCTCCGTTCTAGCAAAACAATTAAATGACGACCGATAACAAAGGTCATCATATGAAATGCATAAAACGATGGTAGCAGTAACTCAATTCTGGAAACATATTCTGAGTCTCTGCGAAAAATTTTAATTTCTGTTCTGAAACTGAAGCCAACGAAAATTCAAGCTTTTTTATTTTTAGAAGATTCATTCTCGCACATGCAACTATATTTAGTAGCTCTAATTTCAGGATAATAATCAGTTTCTAAAGGTAACAAAATGATTACTGATTGTTTGTTATTAACAAGGGTCTTCTGTGACATGTTCTAACGCAATCTGAAACTGTTCTCTTTAGTCGAGGTTGGGTAATGAATGAATGAATAACTGGTTTGCTACCTGCGTTTTGGAACTCGAATAAATGGCTCACAGAGCAGCCGTCCATCTTCTGTTTTCTGACTCCGAATCGCCTCGTACAATTCCTGACAAATGTCTTGCTGCAAGGCAACATAATCAAGTAATGATTGATTGATTGATTGATTGATTGTAGTTTTGATTTAAAATAGCAGAGAAATGTTAAATTTTATATTTGTTACGTTGATATTGTACTTGAAGTTAGAGGTGCCGTATGGCACTTCAGCACAGAATTGGCTATCAAGTAATGTAAATGAAAACGTCGTAATGAGATTCATACTGCACAGGTCTCTAACTTCAAGAAATTATCGACGTAAACAAATATAAAATTTTACATTTCTCTGCTATTTTAAATCAAAACTACAAACACTGCACACACACAAAACATAAATGCAAATAGAGCTATAATTTAATTTTCAATAATGACTTACAGTGTACAGTGTACATTGTACGTTGAAAGCTGAGACAGCAAAGAAGAGATTGGCCCACCATCGTAAACCAAAACTAAGAAAAGATGGTCGCTAAAACTTCATACCCATGGTTGCCCACTGCCCAGAGTATTGCTTCTACTTCTTATTGAAATATCTGTAATGTTTTAACTACGAAAGCACAAGCATAGTAATTTTAATCAAACAATTTAAAATTTTAGATGCGTGCATGAACATCGTACTGGATTGTAGTTGATAGCGGCTGGTTTTTTGCGCCGCTTCTGGGTTGAATGACACAATGGAGACGGGTTTTCTTCACTCCGCGTGTCAGTGCTCTGACTACGACGTCGCTTACGAGCTGGAGGCATTTCCTGTAAGGCAAACAAATTTATGCAATAACATCTAGAGGTATGTAATCCAATGACTGTAGATTTAAGCCTGTCAACCAATAATGCATATTGCGCCAAAATAAATGCCAATTGGTTTGACTCTGTGTAATTATCCTGGAAAAGTCGCTTTTAAAAGATCTATTTAGGAAGAACTGTTTTGCAACATTCAAGATTTTCATGTTGCACTGTATGGCAGTGAACTGCATTGACTGCACTGCATTAAAAAATAATGCATTCGTTTTGCATCGTATGAAATTTCTGATTCTTTACTTGATTTTCTTTAACAGGGTAGCGCCAATCCATATAAATAAAGGCATGATAGATGGACACTGGTGGATCATTATAATTACGATTCTACCGTAACGCCAAGCTGTCTACTCGGCCCCTCCTCTCCGGTTCTAGCCTGGTACAGTAATGGATCAAATAATTTTGCTTTCTGAACTTGATTATATTTGATTCAGTTGGTCTTCCAGACGAATGTTTACAACACAAAGAAATTTCTAAGATACGAATTCACTACTTATATCAGTAAATGAATCACGCAATTCGGCAGCAGCTTGCTAATTCCTTATGCAAATAATAATAATAATTCTATAGATAACGTAATATTATAATCATTGCTACCATAATAATTATTATGCACAACCGGCCGATAAAAATTATTATTAAGCGGACGCCATAAACAAAACAAAGGCGGTTAAAAATTCGATTTAAAAAAATTAATTCATGCGTAGGTGATTCTAAAACAGTGCGTACTATTCAAACTGACAAAGTTTGCAGCAAAAATCTTTTCAAGCAAAACTTCGAGGCACAAATAACCTTTTTAATACTAAAAAATTCCAATGCCCCTAATATCGTTAGCAGAGCTGGCAGACAGGTCTTGCAGAATGTTATAGCGCATGACACAGGGACTGTAACAGCTTGTCGCAATCGCAAAGTATTCTACTCGCCTAGTTAATGCATAATCGGCTATATTTCTGCCAAACACAGGCAGGTGCGCTGTCTTCTTCTTCTCTTCCGTCAGTTTTCTGACGACGAGGCCCTTATGAAGTTTCTCCACAGTGTTCTGTCCCTGACAGTTTCGCCCACCATGGTGGTTAAGCTCGTGTTTCTGCATATTAAATCTTCCTTGATAATCCATTTTTTCGTTGTCTCCCTCTACTCCTTTCTGCTTCAACGTGTCCATGCAGGCCGCGAGTGGTAATCACTTCGACGTGACCATACCACTAAAGCATTATCTTTTCTACCAATTTTTCTCTGCTCCTAGGCCCCTTAATTATTTATTTCTTGTTGTAGTGTTTCTAATCTTGTCTCTTCTGCTGATGTCCTTTATTCCCCTTACCCAATTCATCTCTACCGCCAGCAGTCTTCTTTCGCTGTACCGTGAAGCTAAGCAGATGACTTCTATGACACTAATGTTTTAGTAGCCTAATAATATTTTAATAGCCTAATATTTTATTTCGTTCGATTTGAATAAAAAAATAATATATCTATGCAAAAGCGAAAGCAGTGCTATTTTTAGCGCTGTTGACCGGAACTGCTGCGTGTTTGTCTATGTCACGTGGCCTATGTCGCTTCGATTCGTTGACCTCAAATCGGCGTCGCTCGTTGGTTCGTCGATCGCCCAACCATTTGACAAAGACCGTCGAAGACTTATGACCATAGGTTTGTCGGTGTATTTATTTATTCTCATTCGGCCAATCGGTCGTCGTTTAAAAACTTGTGCTAAAATACGATTAATAAACACGTTTTCGTGGAGAGTGTGTGGAAAAGCAAAAGTTCTTATGTGAATTAATTGAGCGCTTATAATGGCGGTCGATTGTAAATATGGCGTACTGGTGTAAGAATGTTTTCGTTTTAGGTCGGCTTATGCTTAAAGTGGTACCGTTTCGGTGTAATTTCGTTTGGACAATAATTATGGCGTCTGTTATTCTTCTATTTGCTTCAACAGTCAATTATGGCTATTGCAATTTGTTGGTAATTTTGTGCACGTTTTTGCAATGTGAAAGATCTAACTCGGAGTTTGGTTGAACAGTTGTAGACTGATGTATGTGGATAGACCCACCGTGCATAATATTGCATACAGTACGCGCTTACGGTCGTAAATGTGAATTTGAGATCTAGGTGAATAGCTCAAAAGACTTCCTAACTTTTCTTAAGATGCACATTTAAAATCTCTTAGATGGGTTAATCTCTATAATGACTCGGTAGCAAGTAAACATCATGGCGACCAAAGATCCGCTCATAATAGAGCGCGGTCACGTGACGGCAAAAGTAGCCCAACATTTTCGCGGCCTACGGTGATGTATAAGCCAATGTTTTCGCGAAAGTAAGTAAGTAAAAATACCATGAAACGGTTATTTTAATAAATATTAACACGCTTAAATAAGCTAAAGAACACAACAAAATCGATGGACCTTAACACATTGGCCGCCATCTACGAGATATCTCGCGGTAAGCGCGAGATCTCGCGGTAAAAAACCGCGCGATATCTCCGCGAGATCTTGCGGTTTTTAACATCGCGGTTTTTTACCGCGAGATCTCGCGGAGATATCTCGCGGTTTTTTACCGCGAGATCTCACGCTTACCGCGAGATATCTCGTAGATGGCGGCCAATGTGTTAAGGTCCATCGATTTTGTTGTGTTCTTTAGCTTATTTAAGCGTATTAATATTTATTAAAATAACCGTTTCATGGTATTTTTACTTACTTACTTTCGCGAAAACATTGGCTTATACATCACCGTAGGCCGCGAAAATATTGGGCTACCTTTTTGCCGTCACGTGACCGCGCTCTATTATGAGCGGATCTTTGGTCGCCATGATGTTTACTTGCTACCGAGTCATTATAGAGATTAACACTTAGATGTCTATTTGGACACACTTTTGTACGATTCTTAAAGAGGTTCTCAGGATTTAGTCCATGAATACACTTCCTATTGTACATTTTTAACAATTCAAGTGTTTTGATGTTTAGGCAGAAAAGCAGTGTGAGAGGTGATGGACCAGTCAGAAAACAGTGGCGATGGGACTGGACTTGGGGATTCACTCTTTGCTTCAGCTCAGTATGGCATTGACAGTAAGTAAGCTTTTTAGATTATTCTTCTTGTTGGTGACTGATCAGTTGAATTACAAACTAGGCATCTGTATATATACCGGTAGATTAAATGGATTAATGCAATTGTCTATAAACTAATAATTCTGTATCACGATGGAGATTGTATTACATGCCTAAAATTTTAATGAGCTTGATCAGGTGTATCAAAATTGAGATTAAGTTTTTTGGCAATTTGTAGCTATAACGTTGGTGCCTGAGTGGTTTTGGTTGCTCTGATCAATAAGATCTTAACTGGTCAGTCTGGCCTTCAATCATGAATCATGATTTTTTTACTCCATAAATAACCTCTGTTTGATACCTCGTATCAGAATCAATATTCTGGAGAGAAATATTTCTGACTAGTTAGTAGACTGATTCTGTCTTGTTGGTGATTGCGCTGAGTGTTAAGCTATGACCATTTAGTTTTTGCTAATTGAGCATGAACATTTTGGTGTAACAAGCATATGCACTATACCGGTTTGATGGTCCTTTTGTGTTGATTTTTCGCAGGCAACCAAGATACAGAGGGTAGTCAGCACGATGGTTCGGACCATGGAGAAAGTGGACCATTACGTGAGCAGGTCTGTGTTGGTTACAGTCATGAATTGCAATATTTTGTAACGATTTATTTCAAGACTGAGTTCAAACTGTACATGCTAGAAACTCATTCAAATTCTGGGAACTATATAAAGAACCACCTTGGGTGGAAGTTGAGTTGCAGAAAGATTTTGAAAGGAGAGTTAAATGTGATGAATTGTTTTGTGGAGAGGTGTAATAACGATAATAATATTCGTGTTTATTGGCTATTGACGAATCTCAGTAAGTACATTGAGACATTGATGGCATCTATAGATTTCATCATCGCATTGAACACTCGTCATGGCAGCTTGCAAGGCGTTCATTCGTAATCAGCAGATATTTTTGTGTAGTGATTTGTAGTAATGTGAGATTTACATGCCTGATGTGAATACTCGAATAAGAGGCTATTTATCTGTTGTTTATCTAGTGCTAGTATAATTGTTATCGGTCGAGTACTGCTCTTGGTTTTGCAATTCAGACATTGATGTCGAATCCCACCAGAACAGATTTTTAAAGATATATACATGTTCCAATGGCATTCCATTGTGAAGTCGGCAACAATATAATTATATGAGTAGTATCATTGAGTACATTTGTGAGAATATGTGTAATTTACAAAATTGGCTAATGCTAATATAGTCCTGCCTGCCTCTTGGGGGTGGGGGCATGAGTTGTTGTTTTTCCTTTAGCTAATTCTCTCCAGCCTCAGTTTATTGTTGGTAACGAAACTATTTTTCACATCATGCAGGATCGGTTTCTTCCTATTGCAAACGTTGCTCGGATTATGAAGAAGTCCATTCCGAAAACGGGGAAGGTGAGGTCATTTTGTATTTATATATCTGAACATTTTTATAGCACCTTTTAAATTTTCATTAAGCCATTGTTTATGATTGGTTGAATGCTGAGCTTGAGCATGGGTTCAAACCAATGGCCAGGTCAAGGCAAATGGACCAATGCTTCATGTACCGGCTAAAATGGGTTAAGCATGGCAGAATGAAATGCATCGCTGTATAACTCCATACTTTACTCTTGTCAGTTTCAATTTTAGCATATACCTGCTTAATTAAATTAATGAATGACTGACTTTCTTAGCCATAACTAAAATCTTTTGCTGTTTGGTACGGACAGATTCCTTCAGAATGAAATTGGAAATTAGGTCTGCAGTAGAAATTGTACCATGCAAAATCAGAGCGTGTTGTAATCCTATGAACGGAACAGGTGCATGCAGCATATTTTGTGCAATTAATTAAATCAGAAGATTTTTAAAATAAACATATTTTGTGCAATTAATTAAATCAGAAGATTTAAAAAATAAACAGATTTTGTGCAATTAATTAAATCAGAAGATTTAAAAAATAAACGTTTCTTGTTTAGGTGGCAAAAGAAGCGAAAGATTGCGTTCAGGAGTGTGTTTCAGAATTTGTCAGCTTCATCACGAGCGAGTAAGTCTTTATCCTGCTTACTTACCTACAGGATGTCTGCGTCTACAGCATAGCATAATGGATTAAACAAACAGGAATTTGCTTAGAATGTGAATGATTTGATCAAACAGTATCGAGAGGTTTGGTATATATCGATAAAATGATGGAAAGTTTGATTAATCTATAGAGTGATGATGATCAATTGATAGATTTATGTTTTATTAACTGATTAGTGACTGGTCACGACTGATGAGTAATTCACAAAGTAATGACTTAATGACTGATTCACAAAGTAATGACTGATGGATTGATGACAGGTTAACCAGCTAGTGATGGATTATTGATTGGTCTGATTATTAATAGCTAAGGCCTAAAAAAATGTTGTGTTTCCGGTAACAGAGCTAAAAAAATTGGGTAGGTAGGTCGGAAAATATTTTTATTTTGGTAAAATATTTTTATGCAGTGACTATCCGAAAAAGTATACCCCACTAGTCTTTTTTGCACGCTGCAACAAAGTACGTGTTCTAAGCAAGTATAAACTGCCTATTTCCCGACTGTCTGCACCTAAAACTGCTTTAGAAACAGTCCTATTAATTTCATTTTGTTGACGTCTTTTCTGTTATGTCAATACAAATGTTTTTAAAAAAAGGTTTTAAAATTTAAAAAAAAAATTCTTAAAAAAAGGTTTTTTTATTAAAAAATTTTTACTAAAATTTTTTTAATAAAATATTTGGGTCGCGGCTGTAAAAATGGGTCGGTCGGGTTACCGGAAACACAACATTTTTTTACGCCTAATCAACCTTGTGATTAATGATTGATTGCTGATTGATGTTATTAGATGTTTCAACCAAAATTGTCACTTTTTAGCATCCAGTCAGCAAATAAGCTTGATTAATATTTAATGATTGAGTGGTGATTTACGGTAATTATTGATGAATTAACGAATCGATAAATATTTATATGACTGATCAGTGTTTGATTGATGGCTATTATAACATTCCCATCAAGTGAATTATTTTTTGATTGATTGATGCATTGATTGATTGATTGCAGGGCCAGTGAACGTTGTCAGCAGGAAAAGCGCAAGACAATCAACGGTGAAGACATTCTGTTTGCAATGCAGACGCTTGGTTTCGACAACTTCGTTGAACCGCTCAAAGTCTACCTTCAGAAATATCGAGAGGTATTTTTGATGTTACTGGATTGCAGAATCGGTTTGTTATCTGTAAAATTGGATTGCAGTATTTTTATTGGAGGATATCAGGAGGGAACTATCGTTAAACTACTGTTAAAAATGGAAGCAAAGTATCCACGAATTATTCCTGAAGGATGACAGTAGGTCGCATGTTTTTGGTGCAGAATCCAAGTTGAGACGTCATAGTTCTTGACTTGTGATTGGATCCAGAGTAGAGAGCTTGAAGTCAGTTATCAGAAGGGTTGGTGAAGGGTAGCTAGATGTAACTTCACAGATGGAAATGACTTTCGCAGTGGGTGCCTTAACCCTTTAATGTCGGAGGATATAGGATTTTCCATAACCATCTACTACCATCTCGGCATTAAAGGGTTCAAGAAGGCATCTGGTGAGAAGAGAGGACTAGTTGAGTGTCAACTGGATAGGGCACTTCCAAGAGGATCATTGAAGGTTGACTACAGCCTCTTTGACCAGTTCCTTCCACATGCTCACTTCTGACCTATTTGTAGCACATTGGCTAACAGTGACCTATTAACGAGAGATTAGAAGTTCTCGTGTGTAATTATTAACTTAATTTAAATTTCAGTCAACAAAAGGAGAGAAGGGAAGCGTGAGTGCTGGCCAGGTGGAAGCGAACATGGAAGAATTAAGTGGAGACGACACTTTCGGTAATTTCTACAAATTTATGCTATTTTCTTGTGAATTGTATGTTGTCCTGTGGAGGGCAAGGTTTTATCTTTGTTAAAGTAAAGTGTGAATTCTCAGATCTGGCTAAGGCTTGGATCAAGATTTTGAAGTTGAGGTGTGAAATAGCAGTTATGCTTGCTATGACCCAACCCCACTCATTCACCACTGTCTGCTCTTACAAGTAAGTGTAAGAAAGTACAATGATATGTGTGATAAACAGAAGCAAAAATATAATGAGGTAAAAAAAGGTAAATAATTGGCTTGTTTCAAGGAAGTAAAGTAGAAGTAAATATTCAGATATATTTACATTCCGTGCAAACACTGAAATACGGAAGAATAGCTAACTCTATATCCATTATCCATGTTTCTTCAATACTTTGATCACTGCAAACTTATAACTCAAGAGGAATGTACTTTGACATTTCTCGTTATTTACCTTATTTTTGCCTCCTACGTCATCTACTCGTAAACTAACAGACAGATGAATAGCAATGTATTTTTTTCAGGAACGATTAGTGCGAACTTGCTGTCGTCAGCCGATCAACATATCATCTACACAACGTACCCATCACAGGTAACGTTTGAAAAAATTACGATGTATAATTTTCTTGATTCTCTTTCTATCCATGTTTCTTCAATACACTGATCACTGCAAACTTATGAAACAGGATTTTACTATTCTATTATCTCTTGCTTTTTACCTTTAATACTTTCTCTCATTTTACACAATTTTTTTTTACTTGGAGAATTAACTATACTTCCTTTTTGGTTTATGCAATTTTTGGTTATGGTTGGCTGCAGTTGAAACTGTTTGGGTTAGATGTGTGTCCTCAGTTGGAAAATATGCAATTGCAATGTGCTTCGTTTTTCCACACAACTGATGCTCTTGCTTTTACTGTTCTGTCAACTTCTGTGTCTACGTAAAAATTTGCCATTTACATGCGTAAATGTACTGTTCCCGTATGCTCTCATCTATTCCATGTACTTGTGGCATTCTATTCATATAGTCTGGAATTCCATTCGTACAGATATTTGTGATGTATGCAATCTCTACATAGTTTGTAAAGGGTATCATTCTTTCTACTTTCTATATAATTTTATATATGCATGTATTATAGTTATGAGGTCATTGGTGCGAGCGGATGATCATATATATTCTGATGTGTTTATTTTGTAGATTACTCAGCAGTCATTGAATTTTGGCTGATGACAAAGTACTTGCAGAAAACATGCTACTAGGATTGTACAGTTTAAGAGCAGCTGTGTTTTTCCCATCAATAGACATAGACAGGTTTCACAGAGCTGCATTTGTGCTGTGCTGGCCGTCTCTGGTGTCGAAAAGTGCTCATGTACACTTGTCGCGTTGCAAAAACAGTGTGAATCGCAGTTTACATGCTGCTATAGTTTTGAAAAGACATTTAGACGATTTGAGAAGGCTGATGTTACCATGCAGACAATTGCCTTTCAAAGTTCTCTTTAGTTTTGTTGTATATCTTTGGCGGGCGTATGGTATGTTTGGTGCACATTACAGTTGATGATAAACAGCATTTGTCAGAAAAGTGATGATTTAATATGTTGACTTTTACGGTTAGCAATATGAATTGGACAATTCTTCATTCTGTGGCAGCAGAGAATGTTATTCGGGGCGTTTTGGCCAATCCCGGGATTATGGGTTTGCACATGAGTGATCCTGGGATTGATTTATCTGGCAATCAAAGAGTCTTGGTAGACGCAGTATAGGTCAAGTCCAGTAATGCAACAGCTGTTTCACCTGGTGCAGAACACGTATACAGTAGAAGAGACAAGACAAGCTTAAACCTACGAGCACACTGTTCATGACGATGATATTAAATGTCTAATATATATTAATTTAATTCACTGGAATACCAAAACGACAAGTGAAGAACAACACTGAATTGCAAATCATTTTCGTGATTCATTGTGGCGTGCAAACTCGTCTCGCAACAGTTACGAAATAAAATCATTTGCAGATGCATCAAATTCCTTATACTAGAATACGTCAGTCAAGCTAGCATAAGGCTAACCATTTATGTAAAGATCACAAGATGCCTAGACATCTAAATAAGTGGCCGTATCTGATCACTCGATATCAAACTCAATTGTCTTGGCATAAGGTTCTGATCAAGTTCACATTCTCAAAATAAAACATCTGTCGATAGCAGCAAGGTGGAGAATGGTAAAAAAAAGTTCCTTTGTTACTGTGAATACCCAACCCATTCCATCTATTCAATCCTCTGCCAAAGATGTCACAAAACTGCCATGAAAGACTTGACTAAATCAAACTGAACACTGCAAAAGTTTGATCCAATCAAATTTTGTTCACACATGAAAAACTCAATCTGATCAAATCCCAGTCATAATATTGCCAGTTGAAACACTCGATGAAAAATCAGCCACCTTCTTTGAGCAGATCGATCGAATCAAACTGAAGTCCAAAAAATTGTCACCGCCACGAGATTGAATTGCAGAACAAAATCTTCAAAGCAAACTAAAATAGAAATGTAGCTCCAGAAATACAGATTTTCCGTCACATGTGTTCAAATGGTCAATGCAAACTTACATCACATCAAAGCACTGCAATGCAATGAACTATGTTCCAAATCGGCAGACCTATGTAACAGCATTCCTTCCAAGAAGTAATTTCGTTTAGTCAAATCAGTCGTGTACAATTGCAAAGCCTTTCCTATTAGGTCATGGTCCTTAGCAACAGGCAATTGATTTTATGTTAACAAATACATGAACCCTAAACTAAATGGCAGATCCATTATCAAACAGGAAAACATGGTCATCACTGTCGATAAGTATTTCCATACAAAAGTGTTCCTAATGGAAAATAGGTAAAAAAAATTATTTCTCACGCGACTCTCATGTTATGTCAAACCGAATGTAATTTAGCGTTTCAGAGATTCCTCTTGAACTTGCTAAGCAACTACGACAATCAGAAACGAGACATGTTAAAATCATGGTAGGCCTCAATATCTGAATGGTAGGAATCCAAACAAAGGCAATACTAGGGATGTACGAGCATTAGAGAAGCTCAAAATCAGAGCGTGAGCCTTCTGAGGAGGATTTTGAAACTGCACAAAGTCCACACCAATGCCTCCCCTGTCGTCTGATGATCTGACCTAGGATCGTCCGGCTGCGTTTGGTGCTGCAAGGCGCTCAGCCATTGAGAGGGCGTAACGAAGTCGAGTGAGCAGCGTCTTGCAGCATCCGTGCGTTCCAATCAGCTGGAGACGACAGGTCAACGCTTCGCGTTTGTCGTTGATGTAAGTGACAGCGGCCATCAGTGGACAGATGATGACCTTGGAATGGTCGGAGAAGAAGTTCACCTACAAATAAACAATAATAATAATCCTCGTTAATTTTTAAATCTGACACAACAATGCAGTACGATTACAATTTAAGTAATGAATAGATGATCACAAGATATTACAGGAGTCAAATTTAACTTTTGGCAGCTATGCAAGACGTCCATCTATTCCTACCACTCAGTTTACCAATGCCATCAGCCAAATGGAAGGTTGAATGTTCTTTTTGGGAGGGTAGCGGGAAGCGACCCCACATCCGCATGCTCTATCCCCAGTATTTATCATTACTCTGAACCACTCCCCAACAATACCCATGACCTATCTTTAACTTTGCTATGCTATTCGTATTTTTTAGTTCTTTGGCTATTTATTAATAGCTTTATCGTTTCCTTTAATTATAATATAGTACACATTTTAAATGTGAATCATATTGAGTGCGTTATTTACATCATCATCACTATCATTACTGCTGCAATCTTCATCATTATCAGCACCACCATCATCATTACCACAATCATTCCAATATAAATATAATTATAATTGTAATTGATTATCATCATCCATTTTCCTCTTTTGCTCAAGTCACATTCTCTTTTTCTATTTCAAGACACACATCATTAACCAGCCAGCCGTTTGCAGGACACTTACCTCTGCCCTGACCTACATACCTGTAGAGCGACCTACATACCTGTAGAGCAGGGGTTCTCAAACTTTATTTTTATTGTACCCCCAAGTAAAAAAAATCGAATGGTGGCGTACCCCCAGCAAAGTCAGATCAGAAACATGCAAAATGCCATTGCTTAGTCCCTATTACGTTGACAACTAAAAATCCTTTTAATCATTGTATGGTGTGGTCTATTAGAGTCGCATAGCCTACATACAGGCCCTTACATGGAGCAAAATTGAAAATATGCAAAGTTTTATCATGCAAATGATGCAATCATATCAACAAAAAGAGGAAATTGGTCTATAATTTCTGTAAGAAAGAACTAACCTATAACATTATAGGCCTATTGCTGCGTGCTTGTTTTGACTAGCACAGATTAAAAAAATGTAAGCCTACCTGGTTTAATATTTATCAATTTCAAACTCAAAATTAGCCCATATTTATTTTTTATAGCAAGAATATACAGTTAAAAACTAGTTTCAAATAGATATATAATTATATGACGCGCTGAAATGAATCACAAATTTTAAAATTCGACCAGAAATTATTCCTTAGAACAATTCAGCTATCCATATTGAGCTCTAGGCTATTAATAGGTCTAATAACCTGCGCTCATTGCATGCGCTGAGAATTTCTGACTTTGGTTCTTTCAACCAATTATACATTATTTTATTTCAAATTTATAGTGACAGACCTAAACATAAACAATATAAGCTTAAGCTTAGTATGTGAGTTTAATCACATGTTGTGAAAGAAAGAAATGACGACGCTGTTACATGAAGCAACGTTAAAAAATCATTGCTAATCAAGGGAAAATGGACACAAAGTCCATAAACTCAAAGAAAAAATTATATTTCTGGAAATTTTCGCGTACCCCTTACCGGCGCCTGGCGTACCCCTTGGGGTACGCGTACCACAGTTTGAGAACCCCTGCTGTAGAGCGACCTACATACCTGTAGAGTGACCTACATACCTGTAGAGTGCCGTTGCTAAGGTGAAGAACGATGGCGCTTCTTGTGCGAAACCAGGTGCGCAGGAAAGGCAACCGTGTCATCTTATCCCCCTCACGTGGATTTAGATTCTCGCCCGCCTACACAATACCAACAATATCAAACGGTACAATTGAGGAAAGCCAGAACAATGCTTAGATATGATACTCAACAGTTAGGTAAGGTCATCTGCAAAAGTTACGTGCTAATATTGACTTAACCTTATTAAATATCTTACCTTAATAATAGTTACAATAGAAATACAATAAAGAAAGAAATGAAATGCCAGATTAATGGGGAGGTAAGGTAATGCAATAAACAGACTAACTTGCCAAGGAAATTATGAAAACTATTTGTAATTGAGGCTAAATTTTAAGAAAGCCGATAGAAGGCAGAACTAAGTACGGCAAAGAAAAGTTAAGGTAATCAAAAACTTGTCCGACAAAGTACCAAACATTCATGTGTTCCCTCCATAAGTATATATCCTAATTGCCTGTAATTCAAGGACTAAGCCATACCTTGATCAGGTTAGTCATTAAGGTGCAAATTTACCTTGACCAGGTGATCATTCATGTAGTCTCTGAAATACTTGAGTAGCGTGACTTTCTTGTTGAGCAACTCCGGATATTGTGAGAATGTGTGAAAATGCTCACTTCCACTCTGTTCAATGTACTGCATGTTCCTAAACAGTCAAATGAAATATTCTGTCAATTTAAACCATTCACTGACACCAGACACTAACTTCAAACAAACAAAAAAATCCATTAAACAAAGACTGACTCTATCATCTCAATCTCAGAGGCAAATTGACCAGCTCACTATCTATTACTTGTAAGAATAAGACTATCTTCATGTCACTGACTAAAACACAGCAAATAATCAACTAACTCATTGGAAACTAGCAGCAATTTGTCTTGCTCTGCCTCAATCTTCAGTTATCAAACTAAACCAACAAAGACTTCTACAAAACATCGCTCTTACTCAAATGATTGAATCACTCCATTAATAGTCCTCAAAAAAGTTTGCTAAGTGATCTTATTCACTCTCCATGACTCCCTAAACTCATTCAGAAATACAGAAATAAATCAACTGCTCATCAAAATTTAACTCGTATTATCCTACTCAACCATTGCAAAACAACCGACTCACTCTCCGTTGCTCGCCAAGATGAGTCTCGTAATGTCGTTGAACAAGACGCCAATACTGTTGTCACACAGCTGGTAGCCAAGTCCATATTTGTCGCTATAGTCTACCCACTTACTGACCCAATAGATTGGGACAGCTGCTGGATCCTGAATATCCTCTGCAATGACATGCAGAAAACTGGGTTACGTCAATAAGGTAAGGTCAAAGAAGAAAACTGGGTCAGGTCACTCAGGTAAGGTCAAAGAATGGTTGGTCTAAACATTGGTCAGAATATGCGGAGCATAAACTGAACAGCAATTTCGCATGGTTTAAAACTGGCATAGTGATGATAGTGGTAATATCAGGCAGACGAATTATAATGTATATTGAGGACAAGACAAAAACATAGTATATTCAACAATGGTATGACAAGACAAATACTGTAATATTTTTACTGCATTAAATATTGATTAAGACAGAGTAAAATTGCCTGGTCGTGTCAGGGGCTAGATTCAATTATGATAAGTCCACAATTTGAAAATGTTACAGTCTGGAGGTTTAAGTATAGTAAGAAAATTGAACGTAAAAGCATCTAGTAAGACAAGCTCAAACTATGGTAGCCAAAACTGGTACCGACTGGTACAGTGAAGTTAAATCAAGTCAATACTTGAATAACTGATGATGCAGGAATACTAGATCATGGTCAATAAACACATCAACCCCTTAGGTTTGGTTATCGGGTACCAGTACAAGTTGCAAGGCTAGGAATGGCATCCCGTAACAGAACATCTCTCAAAACCAGGTTCACAAGATAAAGCAGCTTTACACAGGCACATAATAATGTGCAGTCTTCTCCCAGTAAACAGATACACTTAAAAATTACAGTAAATATTACAAGGCAGCATTATCTTTAACCCTTTAATGCCGGAGGGTATAGGATTTCCCATACCATTTATTACCATTTCGGCATTAAAGGGTTAATACCTTTTCCACTGTTACCTTGAGTACCAATAAAATGTGCCATATTCACCATCAGTAAAAACCTGAGAAGCTTACCTGATTGAGCGCCATTTCCCTCTAGTTCCGGAGGATTTGAATTCAAGACGCTACGAAGAACAGATTGCAGCTGACCCAGATAGAAGTCCGTAGGAATTTCATCTGGCACAAAACACCCAAGGCACACATGAATCAAAAATGAAAGGATATCTATTCAATTCATTATTCGCAATAAGAAAGCAAATATAGTCACCGACGAATACGTAAATTAAAAATAGAAAGAAATTTTATGCAAAACAAACATTGAGCGACAAATCAAGTATATAAATAGTCAATGACATGAAATTACTACTAAGCAAAGACCAACAGGACTTAGATACAAACTTTTGTAGCCAATCATGGTGAAAGGAGACAACAGCCTGGCAACCTGATCTTATGTGAAAGACTTCCTACATGTAGATCTAGCTAACAATAGGGAGCAAGCAGACAAGTTAGCCATGGTGTGTTTAAATGCACCACCTTGACAGCAAAAAGAAACCACTTGTCACTTACTAAATGAGCCAGAAAATTCATCAAGTTTTATGCGTCTACAGAGCAGATTCAAAACACTTGAATGCTATTATACCACGTGATGCATTATGACTAAAATTAGGTATCAAACCATCGGGAAGAGCTGAATTTAATTTTTATATACATTTCCCCACTGAATGATATAAGTGACAAGGTGGTGAATAATATATCTATAAGTTTAATTAAAAAGTGTACGAATTTTGGACCAAATGTTCTGAAGCTTTTAGGCTGATTCCCTTTTAATTATCTCATAGAAAATGTGAATAAATCCATACCCCACAAGTAATACTTTTCTTTTCAGAGGTAGGTAAATTTTTAAACATGCAAAAAAGTGATGGCACTAAAGCAAACATTAAAAAAAGGAACAGAGTATACTCAAATGTAAAACAGTAGCTGAATAAAATATAGAACAATTCCAAGAAAGCTAAAAGACGCACAGTACACTGTAAAGTTAGAACATAAAAAAAATTAATGAATTGAGTACATTAAAATTTAACACTATAACCAGAAAATGTAAACGAGTAAGACGAATAGGCGATATACATACTTTCCAATTTCATTTCTTCCTGGTCTATCGATTCCAACTTAAAGCCATCGCCACCATTGTCCGGTCGCTGTCCGACTCCAATGCCACAGTCTAAAATAAGATCCAAAATACAGAGGAGCCACACTTAGCACAGTGGCATCATCATAATATAAATTGTTTATCAATTCAAACTGACAAGTACCGTATGTGGTCAGATTACATGATACAGTACAGAAAATGAGTTTAAAAGAGGTTGAATTACCCTGTGACTATAAAATGAGCAATGCTGAGAAATTGAGAAAATGCACAGAACGGAAAACAGGAAAGAACAAATCAATTTTAAGAAAATGATTGCAAAAATCGATATTCAGAGATAAGATGTCGATTTTAAAATTTACTGAAAGGCAGAGATCAATAAGAAGACTGATTTCAAGACATATGGTAATAAAGGTTGCGTGACATGATCAATAAATTGCTAATACCATTCAACTGAGCAAGAGGCTTCCTAGGCAATTCAGCTGGCTTGAGTTGATCAAGTCTCGGAGCCAATGTGAGGCAACTTGTGGGAAGACCAGAGGGAAGACAACCTACAAAGAACAATAAACAACACAATGGTGGACAATCAAAAACCCATAACAATCACCAAGAAACAGAAAACAGACATGATGAAACATTTGCATCTGCATCCCACACAACTCACCTGGCGTTGACATTCACTTTCAAAACACATTATTTAATTCGCACTGTAGACTAGGAAATAGATCTGTCATCCAAACTATTTCCAATCCATGCAGGACTTTAAAAAAGTCATTGTCCAAATCCTTGTAAACTCCCTGAGAAAAACTGACTAGCATAAATTTCTCATCTGCCCTGCCTGGGATCAAATATCTTTCTCACACACCAATTTAACTCACTAAGGTGTAACATTCAAATCCTAAAATCCACCTAAACCATCATAGCTTAAAAATCCATTTAAGAAAAGTATTCAACGTATCAGACAGAAAAAAAACTCTTACCAAAAACCGTTTCACTCTTCTGGGGAAAAATCATCCAGATTGCAAAACGCAATGAACTCACCTGATGAGAAGAAATCATCTTCCAAGACCTGCTCCATGGTCGGCCGCGATGACGGATCAGGCTGCAAGAGCTTCTGAATCAGATTTCGAGCAGACGGACTGACACGAGATGGAATCTGATATTCGTTCTTCTTGATCTTTGCGTAAGTGTCCTTCAGGCAGCTCGTCTCAAATGGCGGTTTACCAACCAAAAGCGTGAAGCTGCAAGTAACGGTTCAGTATGCCTAAACAAGTCCAGATTTGCTAGAGTAAGCTTCAAAATGCTAGAGAAATTCCAAGTCCTAGGTACTTGGGAGGATTTCGTTATGCCAGATTTATTCCAACTATGTTAGATTCTGTCTAGCGATTCAAACTCACTAGATCCTATCGGTAATTCTATCAATGCAGAGCAATTTTAACTTACACGATACAGCCAAGAGACCAGGCATCCACTTCGAAACTATGTCCCTTCTTGCCAAGAACCTCCGGCGCTATGTAGTTGGGAGTGCCACACAGAGTCCTGCAAGAAACAATACAACCAAATCAATCATCAAACAAATCAACACATCAAGAATTCAATAGCTATTCCTCTCAATCAGCAAATAACTAAATTAATAAGTCAATCAATGGCTCAATTAATAAACTAGCACCATTAACACTTTAACTACCTGAGGTAAAGAAATTCCTCTGACCGAGAAATTGTCTGGCAACAGTAACATATCTAATTAGCTGTTCGTATGCTACATTTTTTTTCAGATGATAAAAAATAGGCATAGATGATGAAACGGGTTTATTGCCATTACAGTTTATTACTACTGCCAAATGTCATCAAATTTGAGCTGATGATGCCTAGCACCGTAAGTATTCAGGCACATCTATTCCAGTCTTCAGCAAATAATGATGCAATTTTCTACACATTTTCAACAAAATTCATAAACTTAAATCAAAAATGATAACATTTGGCTGCAGTAATAAAATGTAAACCCACATCCAAATGGACACAGACGCATTAGTTCCCAATATCTTTGCATGACTGGATCTTCACTATAGATATAACAATAACAACATGAACAAACTTTTTTCTTTCGCCGATGAAGTCAAGTCGAGTCGCAAGTCCGAAGTCGCCGATCTTCACCTCCATTTCATCGTTGAGAAAGAGATTCCCGAGTTTCAAGTCGCGATGAATTATTCGTTTCTTGTGCAGGAAGTCGCACGCGAGAACAATTTGCCGCACGAAATAACGACATTCAGGCTCAGTGACGTTGCGACGCCTCTTGTGCAGCTCCATGAGCGACTGTTTAGAAACATTTCATGCGTACACTTTTCCTTTAAAACTTATTAACGTAATTTTCCATGCATTTAAACGATTCAGAATTTGGCCTTTGGAAAATTTATCGTTTTTAATTCATAAACACATTATTCACAGTATATTCAAAAACAGTTTATTTACTTATCTAATGGTAGGCGAATAATGGAACCCAAACCCTAATGCTGACAAATCATATACATAACCTTTAGAAAAACTTCATTCCATTTACAGCATGTCATTAGCGTTTCCTCTACATGCTATTCAATAGGCTAGTACAATACACCTAACCCTATATACCAAGATATAAAAATATATGCAGTTTATTCAAACATTTTACTCTCACAATACTTACAAATTTATATTTGATTTACCGTTATAATCTCATCAATTTAGGTAAGCAAGACACACATTACCTAAGACAATTAAATAAGACATATATGTTAAATAAGACATTAGATAAGACATAATGTTAAATAAGACATTAAATCAGACATATATGTTACCCGTCTTCTGCATAGTTCAAGTACGATGTAGACATTATTATCATCTTCGAAGAAGCTCTTGAAAGCTACGATGTGTTTGTGGCCAATGCTGCGATGAATTTCAATCTCCTGTTTCATCTGAAAAACAACACACATGTACGTTTAGTACACAGTCTAGTAAATACCTAAATGCAAGTTAGGTATACAAGGGAATTTATTGCAAGTCAATGTAAGAAAAGTCCAGATAACTTAAGGTAATTTTGGGAATTTGCATACTCTCTCAGAATGGACTTTGGCACTGGGCTCAATAAAAATGTTTTACACATGTCTCTAATCAAGACGCAATTGTAAGCAAAGACAATGCAAGTCAACGCAATGTAATTCATCGTAAGTTTAGTTAAAAACTGAAATATGAGGAAAATGAAGAAAGGCAAGTGTGAGAAAATGTAGATTAAGACAGAAGCAAGATCTATGACACAAAGCGTTAAGTTAGTAATTAAGACATCCATTGGTTTCTGGACATGCATACTTTTTCCTTCTGGTGTGGTTTGATGAGAAGTGTCTTTGGAACAACTTTTCCAGCAAAGATTTCTTGCGTCTGTTCATCGGTCAGCTCGTAACATTTGGCGAAACCACCCTGTTTATCAACGCAATAATGTTGTCACTGCATTGTCATTTATACTACAACCATGGCTGCATTATCACCCTGTATTAATCGTCGTCATAACAGAAGCTTGGCTAATTTGTAAGGCTAACTGATATCACATCGACAATTTCAACATCATCATTTGGTGGTAATGCAATACATTCTTAATTGATTAATAATAATAATAACGACAATTTATATGGTGCCGTAACGAGGAATACCGCTAAACTTTAACCATAAATAGCTAATTAATTCTAACCCCTGAACATCCACCCAGGACTCTTGGAGACCTTCTTATATAATAAACAAGACATCAATTACCTTAGTTTTAGAATCAATATCTCAAGCCACTCAGAAAATTGCAAATTTCAGTTTGCCCTGCCAGGATAAAATAAGATATAAACAACATGGCTGTACCAGATTTTGATTCTAGAGTACTGCAGGACCGGGAAGTTCGCTTCGAGAATTCGGGTCGCACCCCAAGGGGAGCCACATTGTTTACAGGCAGGTCGAATTAACCACTTCCATTATCATTAAACCGCGAGTTATCACATAGGCACACTGAGGATTTCAAGATACGATCAAACGAATATCTTAAGAATGCCAAAGATTTAACAATTCGACTACACAACCTTTATTTAGTTGCATACCTTGCCAAGAAAACGACCCTTCCTGTAGGTCTTTCTAGTTACGGGGTCGCGAACAACATCGGGAACTTCAGTTTCCCTTGGGTCTGGTTTTTGCGTCGCCATCATAGATACGAGAGACTCTAAAAGAACACTAAAAGTTTTCAATGAAAAATCTCAATTATAACCCAAAGATAAATACAAAACTGTGCGAAAACTTTACAGTAACTGCATTAAACAGATTTAAACGACGATCATGCTAACCATAGGTACCCGCGAATAAGTTACAAAGGCTCTGATTGGACGATTGACAATGTATCACTCATTTCTATTGGCTGAAAAGATTCAATGTATAGAGAACAAAGTAAGTATGAGTGAATGAGGAAGTCGCGAATGTCGCGATATTGATCATTTCAGCAAATGTTATAGCGCCATTAGATTCTATCAAACGCGCTCCCAATCCAACTCCGGTCGAATTGGACAGTCCTCGTTCGCATATCCGTGAAATATCTCATGCTAACGCATCATCCCGGTGTGATTTCGTCATACGTATACTTTTCAAGAGACTTTGTACTATTTTCTTTCCTGCCTTTCTCCTTTCTCTCTCGCACAGCTTCATAGATGTCCATTATGTTTTAAAGCTTCATATGATGATTATTTGATTACGTAAACCTATTACGACAATTTGTATGAATGTAGGCCTACTCGCTTAGATTGTTCTTATTTGACGTTCTCGCAGTGCGTTTGCAGGCGGTTCAATAAAGTAGGCTAGGCTACATAGGCGGCCTACACATATACTTACTTACTTACTTAGCCTACTTCATTTCTTACTTTCTTACTCAGTTAGTTGCTTGCTGCGAAGAACAATGAGACAGAGGTTTTTAACGTGCAGTTGTACACAAAATGCGCGGCTCTAAATGGATTTGTGCAGTTGTAGAAGCACTTCTGTAGTCTACAATTAGGCCTAAAACTAGTAGGCCTATAGTTGAAAAAGGCCATTTCCATCCGATTGGGAGTAATTTACTATAGCTCGAGTACGAGAAAGGAAATAAGGGGTTGTGCAGTTCTAAAAATTCTTTTAAAACAGCCCTGCAATGAGAAATGAGACACAGATAGCCAACGACGGTCGTGTGGATCCAATAGGCTAATATTATTCTAGGTCGCAGCTCGCAAGGTCAGCCACGGAGAAGGCGGGACCGCCTGATTGCAGTTCGCGAGAGGGGTAGGCCTACAATTTGTTCCGCGTGTGCAGCTGAGCGGAGAGAGCACCGGATTGGGACGCGCGTGATGGAGTGACAGAACTGCACTAGAACTCCTGCAAATAAAAGGGACTAAGCATTCCACCGCCGGACCAAAGCTGGGCCAATGGCATAAGCTAAAACTCCGTAAGTGCCGCACAATGACCCTAAGGGTCGTGGCCCGACTCGTATCAGCACCGAAATAGGGGATTTTTCAGATGGCATCTTCAATGCTCAAGTTGCAATGTGGAAATTAACCAATTTCGGGTCGGGGAGGGGTAGGCCTACAGAAGTTATTCAGTTTTCCTCGTAATAAATTAATAGACGATGGTCGTATATCGTCTATAATTCCGGAAGGATAGCCTGCAAATTAATAATAATTATAGTAGGTCTATCTGCTATCTATTTTCCTATAGGCGCGCACACGACCTAATACACATTTTGCTCGAATCCTGACGCCTTCTGGCTTTAGGAACGGATGGTTACGACGACGGTGACGATGACTACGACGGTGACTGATAATAATGACAAGTGGTCTATTGTTATGATGACAATGGCTATTGATGATGATGTTGTTGCTGTTGATAATGATGTTGGCGATGATGATGATGACGACGACGAGTCGACGACGATGATGATGAAGATAATGATGATGATAGTGATAATGATAATGATGATAATGACGACGACGACGACGACGACGATGATGATGAAGATGATGACGATGATGATGGTGGTGGTGGTGGTGGTGGTGATGACGATGATGATGATGATGGTGGTGGTGGTGGTGGTGGTGGTGGTGATGACGATGATGTTGATGATGATGGTGGTGGTGGTGGTGGTGATGATGATGATGATGATGATGTTGGTGGTGTTGGTGATGATGGTGATGATGATAGCGATGATGATGACGATGATGACGACGATGATGGTGGTGGTGGTGATGATGACGACGACGATGATGATGATGGTGGTGGTGATGATGATGATTCTGATGATAACGACGATGATGATGGTGGTGGTGGTGATGATGATGATTATGATGATGATTATGATGACGGTGGTGGTGGTGGTGTTGGTGGTGGTGGTGGTGGTGGTGATGATGATTATGATGATAACGACGATGATGATGGTGGTGGTGGTGGTGATGATGATAACGACGATGATGATGGTGGTGGTGGTGATGATGATGATTATGATGATGATTATGATGATGGTGGTGGTGGTGGTGTTGGTGGTGGTGGTGGTGGTGGTGGTGATGATGATTATGATGATAACGACGATGATGATGATGGTGGTGGTGGTGATGATGATAACGACGATGGTGGTGGTGGTGGTGGTGGTGGTGGTGGTGGTGGTGGTGGTGGTGGTGGTGGTGGTGGTGGTGGTGGTGGTGGTGGTGGTGGTGACGACGTGCATATAAGAGCTGCGGTGACGTTAGCCAGATGCTTTGTCTTTTGTTTCGCTGAGGTTATTGTGAAGGGGTTGAAGTTCAGGATTCGTGAGTAGAGTGGCATGGAGAGTGGGGGTGGGGGTGGGGGTGGGGGGGGGGGGTGGGGGGGGGGGTAAGAGGACTCGGTTCTTCTCAGTAAACTTCACATTCAAAGTTACCCCCCCCCCCCCAGTCAGTCTCGCTGAATTTCCATTGTAGGGGTAATACTAGACATTAACGATATAGACACTGGTGTTCTAGAATACAACGGACGAATACGTGAATCAATGTAGGCCCTAAATGAATGTCCTCAATCAATGTAGACGTTAGGATGAATGTTTAGCTGAATGAGTGATTTCGATCAGCAAGAACATGAACGAGTAGAATGCTACAGATACATGTAGATGCAACTAAACAGTTCACCCAACAATGCTCAATGCACCAAAGTCAGCAGTCCAATTCCAAACAAACCCAGTCAACCATCCACGTGAAGAAATAATTATATTGTTATCCTAAATAATTTGAGTAGCCTATCATCATCATAATCATCATCAGCAGCAGCAGCAGCAGCAGAAGCAGCAGCAGCATCGACATCGTCATCGTCGTCATCATCATCATCATCATCACGAAAATCCAAGTTCACACATATATATAGGCCTACATACGAACAATAATATGAGATACGAGAACAGATGACAGTCAGATGAGCTTGCATAATATGCTTCCTCTGATGTGAATGGTGATGCTGGCGCTAAGCAAATGTAGAACCACAATGCTTGTACGTTTCATAACAACACTATGCTTGGCCTATGTAAGATTTGCAGGCAAACAGACAGACAGACAGACAAACAAACAAACAGACAGACAGACGGAGTAAAGGATAGAATAGCTGAGTTGAAGACTGATATACAATGCATGCATATAATTATATTGCACACGAATCCATACGTACATGTATATAGGTACACGTTCAGACAGCCAGACGGGCAGATAGGCAGGCAGACAGAGAAGCAGGCAGACAGATAGACAGGCAGACAGATAGGTAGGTAGGCAGACATAAAGACAGGCAGACAGATAGGCAGGCAGACAGATTAGCAGGCAGACAGACAGACAGGCAGACAGACAGACAGCCAGATATATAAGCAGGCAGACAGAAAGACAGACAGATAGACAGACAGACAGGGAGACAGAGGCTCACCCAATATGACCGACATTCATTCAGATGGCTTCGAGCATTCATCCACACAATACTCGCTTTCGTTCTGGGTCTAACGGTTAAGGCATTGTTATCCCCAGCCTCTGGACCTCCGAAGACAATGCAACTCGTCAGCTGACGAAGGCCAGACACCCCTTCTGGCTGCAGCCCCCTGCCCGACTGTATAAAGGCACCCTCGTCCGCTGTAACCCTGCATTGCTTCCGGGAGCCTAAGCAACGACACCCCACTCAGGTAAGACTCGATGCAGGCGGATTATACGAGGAGATGCAAAATGCGCTACATCAACTTTATTTAGGCTGCGATTAACATCGACTGAAAAAGATTTTTAAAATAATTTTCATGCAAGCTCACAGATTTTTGTATTAAGTTGAATATTCCGCTGGGAAATTTGTTAATATCGGTTGTTTGGTTTTAATAGATTTTTAATCAAATTCTTTCTCTACTGATAGCCTATTTCCAACTAAAAGCTGGTCATGTCCATTGTCCCTGGTAGAAAATATTTATTTAACATTCTCCATGTTTCATATAGTTTCTAATAGTTTTCTTTTAAGGTCATAATAGTTGAGAAAAGTAGAAGAAGAGTATTCTAGACTAGTCTATACAATGCCCAAGACTGACAAATTGTGTGCATAGAAAATTCACAGGCCATCAGCGCGAGTATATTATTCGAATAATCTAAATTAATGTAATTTAATTAAAGAACATTCTTGTGTTTCAAAACCTTAAAGAGCACTTACATGTTTTTCATATTAGACAAGCACTTTGATGAATTCAATTTGCGTAGCATTGCAAAGATGCTAAACTTTCAAATAAACAAAAATTTCAATTTCTTATTTGTATCATTTTGTATGTCTTGCGGTTGATAGACTTCGAAGATGCTGCGTCAGCTGTTGGTCCTTGTCGGTCTGGCCGTCGTCTGTTTGGCGGACGAGCACGAGCACTGCTGCTCGGAGGAAGACCACAGAATCGTGCAGAAGCAGTGGGACATCCTCTGGAGAGACACGGAATCGTCGAAGATCAAGATCGGATTCGGTCGCCTTCTGCTCACCAAGCAAGTCTAACTCTTGTCATAATCATGATGATGATTAATTGATTAGGGCCTATGATGACTATGACGAATTTTGACTATGACGACCATGATGAAGATGATAACAACGACGATGATGACGATGATTACGACGACGACGATTATGATGATGATATAAACATAATGTTTTGTCATCATCATTTCCGCGTCTATACCGGTGCTTTATAGTCGCTTAGGTGACGTCTTTGTCATCGTTGCTACGATCAGCATTGTCGCTATGGAGACGGTCGTCATGACAACCTCATTGCCATCGCCATCATCTTTCTTTCTCCAACTTCCTGCTTTCTTTTCTTCATCCTGTTCAACTTCTCTGCTCTCTCGCTCAGTCTTTCCTTTTATCCTCATCTTCTCTCCACCCCCTCCCCATCCTCCCTCCCTCACCCGTACTGAGTCGTGCAGCTATTGTTACTGATCCCGATCGTCGTATTTTTGCCAATTCGAAAAAACAGACGAAATTCCAAGGTGTTTACAAATAATTCATTCAGAGCATAATAATAATAATAGGCCTCCGTTACACGTTGTTAAAAAATTAAAGAGTATTCAGCAGTAACTGGACCGCACTACTACACTGTGTGTTTCTAAATCTGTGTGTAATTATGCATGATGCAGGTTGGCCAAGGATAGTCCTGATGTGACCGAACTCTTCAAGAGAGTCGACATTGAACACGCTGAAGGACCCAAGTTCTCTGCCCACGCTCTGCGTATCCTCAACGGTCTCGACCTGGCAATCAACCTTCTCGATGACCCACCGGCGCTCGAAGCCGCCCTTGACCATCTCGCCCACCAGCACGAGGTCCGCGAAGGAGTCCAGAAGGCCCACTTCAAGGTCAGTATAGGCTATATGGTGGAGAATTTGTGGGTATAGGGTGTGGCATGAACGGAGTTTATCAGACGTTAACCGTCTAACTAACTGTTAAAGTAGCGCACGTAGGCCTAGGTAGGTGTCCCTGTTAGCGGGATATTCATCCCTTAGGCTTAGGACCTTACTTGTTACCATCCTGTTATTTGAAGCATGCTACTTGGACTAATATTGGTTTATGGTTGATGGTCGCATCAAAAATTGAATTGAATTTAATCATTCTCATAATCTGACTCGTTTTGCCTCTATTACCATATCGTTTCTGTTTGTGTTTCGTTACGTTCGTCTCCTCTCGCTCCACCTCCATCACACTTTGTTCTTTTTGCGTCTATCCGTGCTAAATAAGTATTACCTAATGACCGTATTCTTTTTATTTTTCACTACAGAAATTCGGAGAGATCCTGTCCGTTGGTCTGCCCCAAGTTCTCGACAACTACGACGCGCTGGCCTGGAAGTCCTGCCTCAAGGGAATCCTCACGAAGATCTCGTCCAGACTCAACGCATAAGAACCCATCGACCATTCAGGACGCACGGACCGCCCTCCACTTGCGGGGCCTTCCGTATAAATACGCCTACAACAACGGCCACACTACTACAACTAACAATGATAACAATAATAATAATAATAGTAGCAAAATATGGTTTAGCCGGAAATAGTATCTTTTCGAACGTTCACTCAGTGCCTTGTAAACATATAAACATATATAAGAGTCACTCCTCTCCCGTTGGCAGCGCCGTTGGCTATGACCATTCTTTATAAACCGATAACTCTTTCCATGATGTAAAAGTCGAATGCAGCAGCCGTAGATCAATAGGGGAAGTGTGGGTAATATGGTATTCTACTGTTCTTGATCATCGTTTCTGGGGGAGTGTGTGTGAGTTGACACTCTGTGTGAGTTGACACTCTGTGCATGGGGGAAGACGGGGTCAAGTAGAACCGGTGAGGCAGCTTATCATCGTTGGCTCCCAAGCTGCCTTCTCGCTTCTACGGCCTCTGCTCGCTGTTGATACTGAGATCGGTTGAGTTGTTTGTTTTGTTGGAACTCTGTCTATGCAAAGTCTACGCTATAAGAAATGTAATGAAAAAATAAAGAATCAATCAACAAGCTTTTGCGTCTTCTTCTTCTTCTTCATTTTACTTAAGAGTCACATAGTGTTAACAGGAAATTTCAAAGGACTTGCTTATAAGAGTGCCTCAAAACGTGTCCCACAGAGCAGTCAGCTAAGAAATTCGATTTAATTACAAAGTAAAATTGCTTTTGCCAAACTTTTTAAAATAGATCTATCCTTTCGAACTGCCTTAGAACCAAGTCCATACAACGCCGCAATAAAATCAATTTTTGTGATTGTAATCGTACATTTACATAGCGCCACTTCAAGAGAACTTCTCAGAGGTGCTCCCGAACTGACGTCAAACCACAATCAAAGAGAATGGTTTCCAAACGCTTGCGGAAAAGGGGCAAAGAAAGACAAAGAAGTTTATTACGGAGACTAATGGGTAACTTATTCCAGAAAGACCATAGCAAAACTTCTATGCATCACGGATTGTAAACGACAAGTCAGGCAATGGAGGGTAGATTTATTAAATACCAATATCACGGTTACCATATAATTAGGCTACATACCGCATCTTACCATGTCTCCAACCATACGATTCAATAAAACGAAATCCTATAATTGACTGCCATGACAATGAGAGCACACCAAACGCCAAAGATTGTGTCATATTATGTTATGTTTTGTATATAGACGCATTCGTTTATTTAAAAAAAATAGGTAAAACGCTGCCAGTGTAGGCTACATTAGCAAAATCGACAGCACGGCTACTTAGTACTTACGACGAAACGTAGCCTATATGGTGCTTTACCCTGTTCCGAATCATAACGTAAAACAATACCAGACTTCATCATTTTTCATAATCCTCTGATTTCGTGGAAGTTTGGACACAATCATTATTACAATTGAATAAGATAGCATACTCGATCAGGTTGGCGCAGTCGGCTAAGACGCGGGCTATACGGCCTTAGCCTTGAGGCCATAGCGTTGGCTATAATACTCATGCAACAGTGTCCTAAGCAGCCTTATTAGTCTTAAAAACGTTTAGTCTGCAGCTTACCAACCTCTAAAAATGGGACGATTTTGTCCACCGGCTTTCCAACTACTTGCAATCTCTATACTTGTCCTACTCAATACGTATAAGCTTACTGTGTCTTAAGCTGTCCGCTCTTTACCTCTGAAAGTTGAGTTAGCCTATTAGGATTAAGTTTTTGCCAGAGTAAGGGCGAGGTGGCGTAAGGGTATTTTCGGTATGTTGGAACCGAAAGGCTGCGGTTTCAAATCCACTTCATGCTCTGAGCAAGTCCTTCACTAGCAATTGCTATTGCGCTTCGGCGTGAAACTCCGATTCAATGTCGGCGCCGTATTCCGAAGCGCTTCTGAGTAGTAATCTTGAAGTGGCGCTATGACAAGTGCACATATATGCTACATATTTATATAAAATAGATAAATTGGTATGCAAATGACACTCATTGTTCAAATATATAGGTCTGATCAATGATAGTTCTCGTTGTGATGATAGCCTATCTTCGTATTTATTTATTTAAATATTATATATGCATGCAGTAAGTGTAGGCTATAGCCTATTAGTCAGTCAGTAGCGGTTCGCATGTAGGCCTATATATGCCAGACACTGTACAATCAAACATCAGTTTAAATTAATTAGGCCTATATTACAGAACTTTAAAAGTGCAATAACCGGATTCCGGTGCAAGAAAACGGAGCAATTGATAATAAAGCGTATAATAAAGTGTATTTATATAATATAATATATAATATATATATATAAAATATAATATGTATATAATATATATAATATATAGGGCCTAATATATATAATATATAATATATAATATATAATATATAATATATAATATATAATATATAATATATAATATATATAATATATAATATGTATATAATAAATTTATTTATATATAATATATAATATATTAGCCTAAAATAATATAATATATATTATATATCATATAATATATAATCTTTATAATATATAATACCGTATATATACAGCAACAAATTAATCGAGTACAGCAGTTCCGGTGTGGACTTCGTGATGGGCGGTGGTCCAGTGAGAGCGAAAATAACGACGATTAATGACGAACGCGAATCGGTTACTTTTATCGGTTACTTTAATTATTAATTAGCAGTAATCGGATTCGTAGTTGTACGTCATCCCTGACTTCAGCGACTTGACGGTGGAGGGCGAATCGGATGCGACCGTACGTTGCGGAAGGTCGCGACCCCGCCTCGGCGGATATGACGTCACCCGATATTCACGGCGACCGGAAGCGACCACTTCCCGAGGTCGGTGGTCGAGGTGATGCAGTTCCGGTTGTTGGTCATCTGGCGACAGAAACCGGAAACAGACTTTCAAGAAGAACGTATAAACGACGAATGAGTAGCGGATGATGTTTATCGTTAGCGAGGCATAATTAGAATGCGCTATATAAAGCTATGCACAGAAATATGTAGCGTATACGTGGGCGATAACTCGATTCCCCTTTAATAGTGTTATTCCTATTTTTAGTCTTAGTGTCATTAACGTATAGTCATTCAGTGCATCGCCCAACGCTCATGAATAAGCTGGTGCCCTGCGCTTAGCTTAAGAGAAGCGCCTTAGATACATGTAGCTTCGATTGCCCATGTAAATTTATAGCATCCTACTTATGGTCATTTGAAGCAATATTCAGTCAGGCTTAATTTTTATAATCTGATGTTGACAGGTAAGAGGAAAAGATGAGGGCCAGAGAGCAGCAGCAGTTTATGATCCGGGTCACAAAACTCAAACTACGATTTTTAAACGCCAAATTCCAAAGTAATTTGGACTTTTGTTCAAGTAGTTATAGCCTACCGTCAAACAAGTGGTGACTCCTCCTCCTCCTCCTCCTCCTCCTCCTCCTCTTCCTCCTCCTCCTCCTCCTTCTCTTCCTCCTCCTTCTCTTCCTCCTCCTCCTCCTCCTCCTCTTCCTCCTCCTCCTCCTCCTTCTCTTCCTCCTCCTTCTCTTCTTCCTCCTCCTCCTCCTCCTCCTCCTCCTCCTCCTCCTTCTCCTCCTCCTCCTTCTCCTCCTCCTTCTCCTCCTCCTCCTCCTCCTCCTCCTCCTCCTCCTCCTCCTCCTCCTCCTCCTCCTTCCTCCTCCAAGTCATACCGCGTTATAGTCATGGTACCTCTGTTGAAAGGCGCTATATAAACGCGTTCGGTGAGCATGCGCCATGACCTTCGCCCCTCACCTCCTCCTCCTCCTGCTCCTGCTCCGGAAACGACCGTCTGCTTCGTGTCGTTCGTCATCAGTGAGTTGATGAAGGACTTACGGAACCGGAAGACCCTACCTTTCGCCTGACCTGCGAAGGAAGCCGTCGAGATCGTGTAGAGAATGGGATTGACGGCTGCGTTCAGTGGCAGGACAAAGACAGCCACCCAGGCAAACACCTACAAGGACAGACGGACAAAGACGGACGGACGTAACTGTTTGTTTGGGATGTCAGGTTTGTGGCTTCTTGTACATGAACGTTAGGCATTGGCGCGATAGAAGTTAAAGAGTTAAAACTAAATTAAATTAAGTTAAACTAAATTGAAGTTAGGCTATATAAAATAAAATAATATGATATGGTACGTTATGTCATATTGTATTGTATTGTATAGTATCGTAGCGTATTGTATTGCATAAATTTGCATTATATTACATTATATTGTATTTGCATTACATTACATTACACCAGTGGTTCCCAACCTGTTTGGACCTTAGGGCCACTTTTTCTAAGTTGGAGGACAAGCGGGCCACTTTTTCTTAGTTGAAGAACATTTGGGGGCCACAATGCTAAAATTTACTTAACTAAAAGCATATAAAATTGTTATAATTGATTCAAAATAGAATGTTTGATGTTATTTATAGACGTCAAAATAAAATAATTTTTAATAGAAAATAAGTATGTGTTCTATCCTGTCAAAATTGTCAACTTTTCATACATTTTTGTTTATTCTTGGAGAGATGAGGGCCATTTTTGAGGCCTGGCTGGCCATTTTTGTAGGCCTGGCGGGCCACTTTTGGGTTGGGAACCGCTGCATTACACTATATTACTCATTCATTCATTCAGAGCATTTATATAGCGCCCCTTCAAGAAACTACTCAGAGGCGCTCCCAGCCCAACCACGAACAAAGAAAAAAGACTTGAGAGACTTGTGTGGTATTGTACACTGTACAGTACTGCACTGCACTACATTACACTACATTACATTAAATTACATTACATTAAATTACATTACACTATATTTTTTATTAAGCTTATAATTAGGTTATAATAGGCTAATTATTATGTCATATTGTTCTGTGCATGATATTCACCTGCGGCGGGACTTTCGCTCCGTTAAGCGATGCTATGCCGAGCAGGATGATAGGAACCCAGCAGCAGAAGTCTGTCAAAACGATGAGCGTCATCCGTCTTGCCATCGCTCGATCGGACTTGAGTTGAGTCGTCGTCGTCGTCAGCCTACAAGCCGCACGACGAGTCTCCCGAGCAATGACGAACATCCAGAGATACGAGAAGAAGATGATGAAAAAGAGGAGCAGATTCAGCGCCAGGAATAGAAACACGGAGTACTCCCAACCGCTCGGTTTATCGGGCGTTATGTGCAGCGCCAGACAGACGCCCGACCGGCCGTAGAACCCCTCGAAGTAGTCTAGATCGGACAGGGGGAGGGCGGCGGCGAGAAGGACCCCTGCCCAGACGGACCCCATGACGGCACGGGCCTCGAGCATCCGCAGCCGGCGGAAGCGGAAGGGGAAGATGATGGCAACGAATCTGTCGACGGTGATGACAACCAGGGTGAAGACGCAGATTTCGCTGGAGCAGGTCGACAGGAAGCCTGCGAGGCGGCAGAGGACGCTGCGTCGCCAGGCGGCGTCGTGTACCATGTAGACGCCGCGGAAGCGAAGGTCGACTGCGGCGATGAGGAGAAGGTAGATGCCCATGAGGAGGTCGCCGAGGGCAAGGTTCGTTATGAGGAAGGAATGGACCTGGAATCAGAAGCAGAACCAGATGCATGGATGATGATGATGATGATGATGGGCCGGAGTAATATTCTCAAGATTCTGCAGACACTTTTTTTCAAGATAGTTTTCATGTCTTTAGCTAAACTTTTTAAAATTATTTTTCATTTTTTATTCATTATTTATTTACTATTGTTGTTGAAGTCTTTAAAGTCAACCATTGTTAACTAGGAACTAACATCAGCTGCTTCATGAACACTGACCACCAGTCCTCTAGAATAGGCATGGATCATTGCAGAATAGATATAAGGAGCTTGCGAAACATACTTTTAAGTCTATAAGCTTATTCTACGTGTAAGTTTAAAACAAAGACTGGACTCACCGCAGAAGTGACATAATTTGCAAACTCTCGCACAGCTATACAACTATAGTAATTGGTATACGGCAGATTAAATTTGAAAGTGGTGGATTCAGTCAAAGCACGTGATCCAAAGGCGGGGTTGGCAATTCAAATCAAGCGGACACGACACATTATGAGGTAGAGAATCCGGGTATACAAACGTCAATTCAGTATAATAATGATACAGATCTAACATACAGTATAAGCAAAACGGCGGGTAGGCTATAGGCTACCTTGCTGTCTCGCGAGTCTCTGAGTCTCCAGAAGATGACGACTGAGTTTCCGACGAGGGAGACAGTGCCGAGAATCCAGAGACAGATGCGAAGGACGTGGTTGGACATGAGGTCCTCGCAAGATGAAAACTCATCCGGTTCCGGAAGACAAGTCACTCCAGCTGATGCCAAGCAGCAGAAGCGAAACTCGTCTGTGAGACTGGAATGGAAGAAGAAGAGGGAAATGATGACGACCGATCTAATCTATTCTGATCTGATCTAATCTATTCTGATCTAATCTAATCTAATTTGATCTATTCTAATACAGTCTAATCTGATCTAATCTAATCTAATCAAATATAATCAAACCTAATATAATCTAATCAATTATAATCAAACCTAATAATTATAGTCTAACATAATCCAATCTAATATAATCTAATCTATTCAAATATATTCTAGTCTATTCTACCCTATTATAATCTATTATAATCTATTCTAACCTATTATAACCTATCCTAATCTATTCTAATCTATTCTAATCTGATCTAATCACTCGATGCCTCTAACAGAATCCTCGGAAGAGTGACATAATTAAAATGGTCGCAATAGGCGAATAACATTGCAAAAGAGTAAAGAAGAAACACTTATGCTACTGAAGTATTCTTGCGAAATAAAATTGCAAATAATTATTGCAGACACTCGATATAATTAACCAGACAATTTAGGCAAGTTAAAGACAGTTAATAATAATTATCTAGGTCTAATTCAATTCATTTCAATGATGATGACGATGATGATGACGACGACGATGGAAATTGTGATGAAATGATTAGGAGAACAAAGAAGACACTAATAACAGATACTATTATGATCATTACGCGACGAAACTGATAGAAGAAAATGATAGAAAAAAGGATGAGGAAGAGGACGATGATGAGTATGATGATGAAGACGACAACGATGATGACGATGACGACGATGATTTATGGTGACGATAATTTATGATGATGATGGTAACGATGACTATGACTATGATTAGAACAACGACGATGATGATGATGACGATAACGGTGATGATTATGACGGCGATGATCATGATGAAGACGACGACAATAATGATCACAATAACAACAATAATGATGACGACAACAACGATGACTCACAGGGTTTGAATTGATGGCAGACTTCGAAACACGTGATCATCGATTGTTTCAATCATGTTTCGAGTCAAATCGCTGAAATAAAGAAAGAACCGTTAGGCCTACTGCTGCTGCACGTAAAATATTATTGATCATTCATGTAGCGCCATGATTTATTGTCTACCAACTCAGTGGTTCAAATAATCGCCTGCAGATTATAGGAAGATGTTTTGAATATTTCTATTCCAATAGCGAAGCCTATTGTAGGAGAGGAAGAGGTGGAGAAGGAGAAGGTGGAGGAGGAAGAGGAGAAGAAGGAGAAAAGAGGAAGGAGGAGGAGGAGAAGGAGGAGATGGAAGAGAAGGAGAAAGAGGAGGAGAAAGAGGAGAAGGAAGAGGAGGAGGAGTGAAGGAGAAGGTGGAGGGGAATGAGAAGTAGAAGAAGCAGGAGGCGGAGAAGAACGAGAAGATGGTGGAGGAGGAGGAAGAGGAGAAGAAGAAGAAGGAGGAAGAGGAGGAGGAAGAGGAGGAGGAGGCGGCGGCGGCGGAGTAGTAGTAGTCTGTATAGTACTCTATCCATTTCACTTTAACCTTCCCTTATACATGTTTGACTGTATACCATGCCGTACCATGTATACTAAAAAAATGAAATGTTCAGGGCTTAACGACACTGTTTCATATCGAAGATGATTAGTGTCGGAGGCAGAGAACAACCTCACACTCCACGTTTATATTGCGACCGAGCCACCCGCTGTAAAGATCCGACCGGGAATTGAACCCGGGCCGCCGGCGCGGCGAGCGGGCTACAACCCACTCGACCACGCAGGATCTTCACCATGTATACTAGGCCATACCATACCATACATACCATACTATCAAACCAAATAAGACCTGACCACACCATATCCTATCTGCCGGACCACACGGTGCATGGCGAGATAAGCCCACCTAACCCTATCGCTAAACAATAGACATGGCAAAACTTAAAATTAAAGCCATTGATTGACTTACAGTAGTCTAAGTTTCTGTAGGCCATTGAACGTTCCCTGCTCTACGTAAAGGAGTCGGTTGCTTGACAGATTCCTAGGAAATAAAGCAAATAACTGATTAGCTGGCAGACAAAAATAAGCCAATAATTAATAACTAAATGGTCCCTCTGCTCTAGGCAGTTAATAAGTAAGCGAGTGAACGAATACAGTACAAATGAAATGTTGCGATAGCTATATACAATCGTACACACACACACACACACACACACACACACACACACACACACACGCGCGCGCACACACACACGCGCACACACACACATACACGCTGATCGATTGATGCGATGCGTTGCTGTAACCAGACACGATTTCTAATGTTGGCCACACTAAGTTTTTAAAATTTATTTTACTCACAGACTGAAGACGCTGCGTAGACCGAAGAAACTGTTTGGAAAGATCGTGAGAAGACGTTGGCCACTCAGATCCCTGCAATTAGACAATTATTACTGCATATAATCATTGGTCAGAATTCGTCACATACACTTGCAAGAGATCCCTAACAGGTTACATGCAAATATCAAGATACATACACATGTATAATATGCAAAATGCACGCACTGTGTAATGCATGTATGTCAATAATGTGCCATATTGTGTATGTCTGAATGAATGAATGAATGAATGAATGAATGAATGCATGCACGAATACAACCAAGGCCTATAATTTATGTAGTTCATGCCGGTTAGTATACCAAGTAACGCATGCTCAAGTGCCATGAAACAAATGTGCTGCTTAAGTGTTAAGCGTCTGTTTATCAGTTTCTGGCACTTTCTGCTTGTCTCTCACAATGTGGTAGGTATCTCTGTCAGTCTCTGTGTCTGTCTCTTTACTTTGATACATCTCTCCAATTCCATCTGTTTTCCCGTCTCTGTCTGTCTCTCTGTCTCTTTATTATTTCTCTCTTATGGTTTACAAGTATACCTTAAGAGTCAGTAACAGTCAGCGGTTCATCCTAACGAATGCTACATCGATTAGATTTTGAACTTACAAAGCCTTGAGCGAATTGAGACCAAGAAAAGCGTAAGGATGGATTATTTGGATGCTGTTTCCGCCCAGATATCTGAAAAACAATGGACACTATTATACAATTGATCATGAAAAAACATGAAAAACGACTCTTCCCTTGCTTTCCATTCTATTCCATTCCAGCCTTCTCCTTTTCTTTCATTCCATTCCTCTCATTCCCAATTAATACATTCTCTTCAATTCCTTTCCAGTTCTTTCTTGTTTTCCCAATTCCTTTCAATTGGTTATTCTTTTTATTCTCTCCCCTCGCTTTCCTTTCCATCTCTTCTCATTCCCCTTGCCTTCCCACTACATCCATCGTTTGCATCGTTTTAACTTGCTCTCCCCTCCTTCCCATTTTCTTTCATTTTCTGTTTCTTTAATCCTCACCTTTCAAAAATGACATTGTACTTGCGCTGACTAACAAGAATGTAAAGGAACTGATTCAGATACAGAACCTAAAGAAGTGGGGTATTGCATTTTAACTACAACTCCATCACTGCTTGCACTTCGCAGTGCCAGTCTCAAGTATTGATAAGGAAGGAGGGCGACGCTAATGATCTACTATAGGTTTAGGCTACTAACCACAGCGACTGCCATGTACTTACATCGAGTTGACGTTGCTCAGACCATGGAAAGTTCCATTCAGTAATCTCGTGATGCGATTATTCTCAAGATTTCTGTTCAATAATCACACAACATAAAATTATTATACAATTCTTTGTCATAGGTCTAAGCTGAAAATTAGAGATAGCACAGTTGAAAGTTTCACGAGTGAATTCGATTGAAAATGTGTTTTGTTAGATTTACGAATTCTATTACAGGCTAGTACAGCATGGTAGCGCTAAAACATTATCAGACAAACGGACCTGTTTTGAGTACAAAATAACACTTGAAAACATCGAAAGAGCACAGAACAGATTGAAATTGGGTTTGACTGGACCTGATAGCGTTAGGCGGCACTATAAAAAAGTAAAGTAGACCCTATACGGAGTCCAAGAACTATTATGCTTTTGAACTCAATGATGGATAAAGGAAAAATAACTGTAAAGCTGAAACGAAAATGGCACAGAATATCGAGGAGTGAGGCTGTTGTATCCCGGGACCCTGGTCAACCAAAGCTTACTACAGAGGTAATCCACTAACTAGATTTCATATAACATAATTAATTATTTGCTATCGTATTTTTTATTGTAAAGGAGTAATTAGCACACAAATCAAACTCAAATCAAATCAAATCATTTATTTTGACAACCAAGAACAAGAACAAATAAAATAAAACATCAAAGAGTGCAAAGTTAACAAATATTTTTTTAAATAAAGCAGCACTTAAATAATGATGCCAATAGTTTCTATTTGGTTGCACAGGGGACCCGGAAGGGGTCTTGCAACCCTGCTATAGGTGCGTCCCCTGGGCGGTTGTACCATGATGATGATGGCCATTAGGTTGCCGTAGAGTGGTCCTGACATAAGTTAAAATGAGTCAAAACAACTATGGAAAATAAACAGTAAACACCTTAACTAAGGCACAGTTTGATATTCGATGATCATAGGGCCACAAAAATCACATCATGAGGCTGTAACTGTGGCTGGCTCAAGATCAAACTGCACTAGGCAAGTGTAGTTAAAAGTTGACAAGACTACACTAGACAATTGATGCTATAGGCAATGAAGTAAAACTTCTTACAAGGTTGTAAGCCGATACAACAAAGCGAAGTATTCCTGTCCAAGGTTGTCCAGTGAATTGTTGCTGATGTCGCTGTAACATACGGCAGAACCACAAAGAACTCCTTATAGTTGTTTCGAGTAGATAAAACGATATGGCAATACATAAATGTGTTTGTACTTTACAGCATAATAGTTCACACAAATGTTTTATTTCTCTATGCATATCTATGTATCTGGACTTTCAAAAATATATTTATGGAATCCTCAAAAGCTCGAAGAACATGGTTGCAAAATAAAATGGCACGAAGATTTCAGAATTAGTCAAAACAGAGCTTTTCATCATAATAAAAACAAAAGTAAGTTATATATTTTCATTGTTAAAATTTTTCGACTGTGAAAATCTATAAAAAAACAAAGAGAGGAAGATCGTACCCAGGACCTTGTTTTGGAGGAGAGGGTGTTTGACCAAGCCAACAAGCAACCGAATCAGCTGAATAAGAAGCTAGGAGGAGCGTCGTCAGATCTCATATTATGTCCAGTGCATTACAAATCATCGTCATTATTAGATCATCATCATCAAATATTCATCATGGTCTAATCTATTGCAAAGTGTCCCAAGCATAAGAACTTCAAGATACTGGCTTCGGTATTGATTCCACTTATATAAATAACCAAAAATTACGATTGATTGCATCAGATTTTATGATGCGCTGTGTAGGAGGCCTATTACACTCACAGAAACGTGACGTGGATTAGATCGTCGAAAGTGCGTTCGTTGAGTGTGTTGTTCAAATAGTTGCCGCTGAAGTGACTGAAATTAAAAACAACAACAGTTACTGCCTCGTTGTTTTGTCATTCATCATTTTCAATGCGAGGAAGTCGAGTTGTCTGCGGACCTTATAGGGAAGCTTATTCAATGAAACAAACTGAAAATACAATACTACAGCAACATAAGGAGAAAGAGGAGGAGGAAAAGGAGAAGGAAGAAGAAGATGAGGAGGAGTAGAGGTAGAAGTAAAAGGAGGAGGAGAAGGGCGTGGAGGATATGGAGGAAAAGGAGGAAGAGAATAAGGAGGAAGAGGGGACAAGGAGGAAGAGGCGAAGGAGAGCAGAGAAGTGGGAGGAGAATAAAGAGGACGTAGAGAAGAAGGAGGAGGAGGAGGAGGAAGAACAGGAGGAGGGTTAGGCGCAGGTCTTGCGGAAATCTGGACAGAACTGGACCAGAGGATAATTTCATTGATGACAGAAACAATTGATTTTCATGAACGATTGTCATTTCCGTGACAATATCTGAGCAGTAGCTGAGAAAGGCACATAATATATATATATATATATATATATATATATATATATATATATATATATATATATATATATGCAGACGACCAACATTATGTGTGGCATATTATTGCAGATGATTTTCATAGATTAAATTAATTAAACCATCGATCAAACTGTCAATTGTCTGGTCGACAGATGGCGGGGCGATAACTCAATTGGGGTGTCAATAAATTTTGGAAGTCAATAAATTTTGGGTAGTCAATAAATTTACAGATTTTTTTACCACGACGTTGTCTGAAACAGAGCAGTATTTATTTAATGGCGACTACGTATAGTCGTATATGCCCTAATAATGTGGATTTTTAAATGCATGACATGCATTTAAAAATCCACATTATTAGGGCATATACGACTATACGTTCATTATATATCCACTGTGCTTCATGGTCAGACACTCGATGTCTGTGACCGTTCTGACTGCATTAGTGTCTGTCATTTAGCCATAAGAACAGAGCTAGGCTATATGAGATCAAAGAATGCTGCACTCGTCATTCGTTCTCCTTATTCATAAACTAATAGTGGCAGAATGTCATACATCATCATCGTCATCATTGTCGTCGTCGTTGTTGTCGTTGTCGTCGTCGTCGTCGACTCCTTCATCTTCGACAGCCGTAAACAACATTACTTTGCCTAATACTCGCCTCGCTTCTTTCATATATCCTAATATAATAATTATAACAAAAGACATAAATCTACCTTGCAGGCTGGACAACAATGTCCTTAAATCCCAGACCATATTATATATATAATATACATATATATTTAATATATATATGTACATATATGTATATATATTTATATACGTATATACAATGCATATATATATATATATATATATATATATATATATACCTAGATTGGATCAGACGGAAGAATAAGATGGGTTTTGATAGGAAAGGATTATATTAGTTTTGGTATAAGACAAGCCCTGAAGGCAAGGTGCTTTACTTTCGTGAGATGCATGTAAAACGCCAGTGCTTAAAGGGCACCAGTATAGAAAAAAGTGCCTGGACGCCCCTTTTACCTTTCCAAAGAAGTGCCTGGATGCCCATTACCTTTCAAAAGAAGTGCCTGGATGCCCACAACTCTTCCAAAAGAAGTGCCTGGATGCCCATTACTCTTCCAAAAGAAGTGCCTGGATGCCCATTACTCTTCCAAAAGAAGTGCCTGGATGCCCTTACATTTCCAAAGAAGTGCCTGGATGCCCATTACTTTTCCAAAAGAAGTGCCTGGACGCCCCTTTACCTCTCCAAAGAAGTGCCTGGACGCCCCTTACCTTTCCAAAGAAGTGCCTGGATGCCCATTACTCTTCCAAAAGAAGTGCCTGGATGCCCATTACTCTTCCAAAAGAAGTGCCTGGATGCCCATTACTCTTCCAAAAGAAGTGCCTGGATGCCCTTACATTTCCAAAGAAGTGCCTGGATGCCCATTACTTTTCCAAAAGAAGTGCCTGGACGCCCCTTTTACCTTTCCAAAGAAGTGTCTACTCTTCCAAAAAAGTGCCTGGACACCCTCTACTTTTCCAAAGAAGTGCATGGACACCCCATACCTTTCCAAAGAAGTGCCTGGACGCCCCATACCTTTCCAAAGAAGTGCCTGGATGCCCATTACTCTTCCAAAAAAGTGCCTGGACGCCCCCTTACTTTTCCAAAAAAGTGCCTAGATGCGTAAAGCGCTATATAAACGGTCACGTGCTTATAGACACAGAGCTTACATATGGTGGAGTCCTTCCTCGTGACGCATATCCGGTATTCGATTGAGGTTGCGTTGCGTACAGTTCATCTCGACGTCAACACAGAAACATCTCTCGTCCATGACAGGACACGAGTGAGCTGATACAATACAATACAATAAAATATAATACAATGCAGTGCAATGCAATGAAGTACAATGCAATGCAATGCAATGCAATGAAGTACAGTACAATACAATACTTACAATACTACAATGCAATATAATACAATACAACGCAATGCAATACGTTACAATACAATATAATACAATACAATGCAATAAAGTACAATGCAGTGCAATGCAAT
Source organism: Lumbricus rubellus (assembly GCA_945859605.1). NCBI lineage: Eukaryota > Metazoa > Annelida > Clitellata > Crassiclitellata > Lumbricidae > Lumbricus > Lumbricus rubellus. The sequence continues at coordinate 16,790,825 of OX243818.1, forward strand.
ACAATACAATACAATGCAACACAACACATTACAATACTACAATGCAATATAATACAATACAATGCAATATAATACAATGCAATACAATATGCAATACATTACAATGCAATACAATGCAATACAATGCAATGCATTACAATACTACAATGCAATACAATAAATAAATACAATAGGGCCTACAATACAATACGTTACGATGCAATACTATATAATGCAACGTCATATGATGCTAGGTCTTTAGCGTGCAGTTCTACACAAAATGTACGGTTCTAAATGTATTTTGTGCAGTAGGTCTAGTAGATAAGTAGAAGCACTTATGCACAACAACAAAAAATAGTAAAAAGGTCTTTGTCATACGATTGGATTAATTTACAATGGAGAGCGGAAAGAGGAATAAGAAAGAGCAGCGCAGTTGTATAAATTCCTTAAAAGAAGCCATGTAGGCCTATTATACAATACTTTATCATAAAGAACAATGCCATAGGTAAAGTTGGAGTGTAGACCAGAGCGGAAAAGAGTGCGTTAGACGGTAAAATGCATTTTGGCCTATCAGCCTATATTGCAGCATGAGCGTATAATATGAAAAAGACTGCAGGGACTACGGAAAAATCGACTCCACTGGTGTAGACAATTAAATAATTAGAAAAGATGGAATATTGAATGCATGCTAAGTAGGACAATACGCAGTGCAACAAACGAACCACTAGGCTACATATTCTATAATACTCTAATGGCATAGCAACTGCACTCAGTGACCGCCGACCATCCCTATTGGACAGTGCTTAAAGGGTAAAAAAAAGAAGTGCCTGGACGCTGTATTGTAATTGGTCGTCAGTGACGGCGCCGAAGGCGCGAAATTGCGAATGCCGAAGGCACGAAGCCCGTCCCGACTAGGGGGTCTGGGGGAGCGTCGTAAGCTCCCCCAGCGGGGCCTGGGGCGGAGCCCCAGCGACCAGCACATTTTTGGCTGTGTCGACCTCAAATGGAGCCATTTTAGGCTCTTTTTTGCCTGCTATTTGTGAACGATAAAGTCGCGAAAACTTCAAAATAAGTGGGTTTTTTAGTGTCGCAAGCTACCAGGATAACAATAAAAATCAAAATGTTATTGTAAAAGAGAAAGGTTTTTGTCTTGACCGTAAGCTCCCGCAGCGGGGTCTGGGGCGGAGCCAGGGCCGGATTAAGAAATGTGGGGCCCTGTTCGAAAAATTTCTTGCCCAAATTTTTTGGTCGTTTGGTCGAATTTTCGTGAAAATTATACCATTTCATCCGCCAAAAAAGTTGATGACCTTTTTTTAGTCATCTGGCCAAATTTTTTTGTCGTTTGGTCGAATTTTCGTGAAAATTCTGCCATTTCATCCGCCAAAAAAGTTGATGACTTTTTTTAGTCATCTGGCCAAATTTTCGGGAAAATTATGCCATTTCATCCGCCCAAAAAGTTGATGATTTTTTTTAGTCATCTGACCCAATTTTGGCAAAATATGCCATTTCATCCGCCAAAATAAAAAAATTGTCAAAACTTTTATTTTTTTTAATTTGTGGGGCCCCCTAAAGTGTGGGGGCCCCTGTTCGGCCGAACATGTTGAACATGCCTTAATCCGGCCCTGGGCGCAGCCCCAGCGACCAGCGCATTTTTGGCTGTGTCGACCTCAACTGGAGCCATTTCTAGGCTCTTTTTTGCCAGCTATTTGTGAACGATAAAGTCGCAAAAACTTAAAAATAAGTGGGTTTTTTATAGTGTCGCAAGCTACCAGGATAACAATAAAAATCAAAATGTTATTGTAAAAGAGAAAGGTTTTTGTCTTGACCGTAAGCTCCCGCAGCGGGGTCTGGGGCGGAGCCCCAGCGACCAGCGCATTTTTGGCTGTGTCGACCTCAAATGGAGCCATTTTTAGGCAGTCATGGCCGGTCGTCCGCAACTGCATGGACGCCGTCCATGCAATCATGGACGACCGTCCAGGCAGTGCTGGCGAAATAAGTGGCAGGACGGCGTCCAGCCTCGAAAATAAGTGCCTGGACGCCGTCCATGACCGTCCTGGCAGACTTTAAGCCCTGCTATTGGACCAACAACAGCTTGCGTTCACGTGGACGGAAAATTCTGGATCTCACGATTAATTATTTCAAGGTCCTTGTGTTATGGTCCGCTGTCAACTTCATCCGTCAGCATCAGCATAATTATTATCTTCAAAGGCGATTCTCACGACCATCTTCGAGAACAGCTTGTGCTTATTATCGCTGTACGAAATAACGCAGCGGATTCGCGCCTCACTCCTCCTTTATCAGCGCTTGGGACTGGCACCGTCAGAGGCCGCACCCACAAACGGCTGCGAGCCTCTTGCGAGGATTCTATAGGGTTAGGCCTACATTCCAATGCTCAACGGCTTCATAAATTCCCTTGAAGTTGACGTTGCACTTACACACCTTAATTTGTTATTCGTGATATCAATAAAGGTATGACAGAATGCAACTAATTATCTTTCTTCTTTGTACAATACAATGTAAAATGAGAGTTGCGACTAACCAATTACACTAAGACTAACCAAGGTCTAATTAACATAAGATAAGATAAGAATATTCTTTAATATACCAATTGCTATCCGCATTTTGGTGTACAGCCATGGTATAATAACCAAACGTATATATACATAATTTCTATAATATATACCCAATCAATGTCAAAATGTCAATACTATTAGACCTATTCTACCTATTCTACCGATGACATTATGAGCGATTAATGAACTTACGGCAGTTGAATTCGTCGTTGTGTGTTGCTTTGCAGTCTATGCTTCCATCACAAACTGCGTTCGAAGCGATGCAATAGCTGCGATAACACTTGAACCAACCAGTCGGACAAGAGAAGCTCACTGCAGCAAGACAATTATACAACAGCAGAAGATAAGGGTATACGAAGAGATCACAAGGAAAGACAATGGTAAGATAACTTAGATAAGAGATCATGCATGGGCGCCATGCAGCACATAATGTATATGCGGCATAGGGCATAATATATATATAGTTCGAGGTGGGAGTAGGTGTGCAACACGGATACCTACACTTTTAGTTTTAGCTATGTACAATTGTACATATAGAATATGTATATAAACCATATATATATATGATATGATATAAATGCATATATATATGCATTTATATTAAATGCATATATATATATAGCCTATATATATATGCATTTATATCCAACATATTCCTGCAATGGTTAAGCTCTAAATTCGAGCACGGCGCTATTTGATAGAACCTCATAAAGGCGTCGAAACACGACTATTTGAATCACACTCATAAAAATACCTGTAGATATAAACAAAGACCATAATATATATTTATTTATGTAATTCTCTGTTGTCAGATTTCTTTGCTATTGCTGCTTATTGTGCGTATACAATATTTATTGTGCGGCTGAGAATGGCATGACCAGAAGCATGACTCAAGTGAACCGCGTTTATTCGTCCACGCTGTACATCAAATGCCATCGACGAGAATTGCCTTGCGGGGGTGGGGTGGGAATGGGGTAGGGATGTGGGGAGGGACGAGGGAGGAGTGGGGGAGTCCGAGGCAAACTCCGACCTCGCAGGATTGCCCGAATACGGAGCTTTCGTTAAAAAGGCGCAATAAAGCAGAGATTGAAGACTATGAATACAGACAGCAAGACGACCCTCCGCAACTGCGGGCAACTGAGCTTATATTGCGCTGTGATAAGATGATAAATATTTTTGACCACACACATATATGTGCGTATATATTGTTATATATGGTATATATACACACACGCCCGCGTACTTATATTTATGAGAAATATGGCATGGCGGAGTTAGTAGGTGTGAATACATATAACCAAAGATAGTATATATATATATATACATATTATATATATATATATATATATATATATATATATATATATATATATGTTACAGGCAATGTGTAAAATCAGGGATTTTGTAAAATGCCTGAAATTTTTAGGCAATTTGTAAAATCCCCAATTCACTCGGGCACTTTACACAATCCCTGAAAAAAACAGGGATTTTGTAAAATCCCTGAAATCTGAAGCTGAATATTTGACAGATTGCCTGAAACGAAATGACGAACATAACTGAACGTTGCCATCGACTGTTGCGACTCACTTTCCCTTTGAAATATTGAAGTAAGTAAGTAAGTATGGTTATTCTAATATCCAGGTTTATTATATCTATGGTTCTGCGGGCCATAAGTCAGCCCATTGATTTGTATTATATTCGCTGGATTGATAACGCTTCGTATATTGGTCTATGGCCGACGGCGAATCAGTCGCGACTTACACTTAGGGCAGCGTGTGCTTGTTCCTATCTAAACCCATGTTAAATTCATGAACTTTGAAGGCAATTTTCAAGAAATCTGGTCAGTGGCCGCTAAATACAGTTAGGTTGATTGTTTTGTATGTCATTCAACTCAAAAACCCTAAGCTGGTTTTGAACAATTGTTTATCATTGCTGAGAAATTTGTGTTTTAAAGCGAAGTGTTGTGACGCCTATCTTTTACTATGGTTTGCCGCTAGGAATTCTGGGAGTTTCCCCAGAGAATTCTGGGAGTTGCCCCAGAGAATTGTGGGATTTGCTCTAATGAAACATTGGCTTTCCCTAAGTGAGCGATAATCCGAACTTTCATAGGCAATCAGCGTTCCAGTATTATATACTACATTTCAGTGAGTCAGCCTGTCTATTTAATTTTATATCAGTGATTTGTTGTCGCAGCAATTTTAATATTACCGAAATTGAATTTAAATTAAACAATTTCTGTCTATAAGAACCTTTTTGGTGCTCCGACCAAAACTAAATGGATAGCGAACATAATATTCAAAAGGTAAAATTTAAGGAACAGTTGCTTGTAATGTACAATGCCGATAAGAAAACAGTGTTGATTCCGAAGGAAACGTACTTCAGTTTGATTGATGAGCTGAAAGAAGCGATGAAAGTTACAGCAACAAAGACCAACAAACAGTACTACATCCTAAAACGGTTAGTAACTTCTGATTACTGTATGACATAGGCGAGAACACAGGACAAAAGGGACTTTCGCCCCAGTACTCCCCAAGGTTCTGGGCTGTATTGACAAACATATTTTTTTTTAAAAATTATCTGTCTGAATTGTTAGTTAAGGTAACTGGTTAGTACTAGCAAGTATTTTTAAACAGAGCTAATGGATTGAAGTCAGTCCCAGTAATACGGACAAATCCGCTTTAGACGTTCCCCTAGTCATCTCCTCTGAACTTCTCCCACCAAATGATACTAATTTTGCGTTATTCGCTGTGCTTTTAAAACTTGCCACACATATCACATTTGCTCTTTGGGATTGTCATAATTTCATGAGGCAGGCGCTGACAGAAAGCTACACCCACTTTGTTATGTGATTGCTTTTATATTAACACATTTTTAATTTTTTTGTTCTACAGATTCAAAATACTACAATGTGGCGACGTTGAAAAAGTGATAAAAAATCAACATGACTCAGCACAAGAACCGGTCTATTATGCACACATGGACGATGTGTATGACATCATCAAACGTGTTCACATCAGCACAGGGCACGGAGGACGGGACAAAATGCTTAAGGTTTTATCTGTTAAATACGCAAACATAACCCGAGAAGTTGTTGAGCTTTACAAGTCACTGTGTCTGGAATGTTTGAAGAAGCGAAAACGAAGAGCTGTGAAGGGAGTTGTTGTCAAGCCAATCCTAAGTAAGGATTATGGTTCCCGTGGTCAGGTTGATCTTATCGACATGCAGTCCATGCCGAACGGAGTATTTAAATGGATTATGGTGTACCAAGACCATCTTAAATTGAAGTAAACTTAAGTGTCTTGTTTCCATAATAAACAACGATTATGTTCATTTGGGTTTCAGGCAATCTGTCAAATTTTCAGCTTAAGATTTCAGGGATTTTACAAAATCCCTGTTTTTTTCAGGGATTGTGTAAAGTGCCCGAGTGAATTGGGGATTTTACAAATTGCCTAAAAATTTCAGGCATTTTACAAAATCCCTGATTTTACACATTGCCTGTAACATATATATATATATATATATATATATATATATATATATATATATATATATATATATAGCGCCATGCGTTGACGGGTGTCTTATGGTGGCACAAAAAGAACCATATTATATAAGAAACCGTTATTTTCAGTGTGATTACGGTAGACAACAACAGCCTGGGATAAATCACCGCTCCAGGGTATACACGATACACACGATTGGTCAAACAGTATACTGTTGGTTTGTGCACGGTAATAAAGAGAGACGCTTGTTTTGGCGGTGTCTTCTTGTCTGTGTACTCCATCATACTTGTCTGATCTTTTTTCGACCTGTCTCTTCGAACTCCTCACTCTTCGGCAAAGAAGGAGCTTATGTTTCCGTGATCTTGCACTTCCATTGGACAGCGCCGAACCTTTTCGATTGTGGGTCCCGCCATCTGGAATGACCTCTCATTAGCCTTGTGATTGATGCCTAAATAGGATAAACTCGCCTGGTTTTTATAAGTCGCTCGCATCCTACTTTTTTATATATGCGGCTGGACCGGGAGCGTCTCTGAGTAGGTCTCATGAAGAGGCGCTATGTGAATTCTCGAAATGAATGAATATGAATATAAAATGAATAGGTTCGAGTTTTCTCTCAGACACCAACCAACTTGTAGAGACCTTGAACAAGTCCATGACTGAACCGACCTGCGCCTCAGATTCAGTTGCCTGACCCTGCCACTCTGCATGCGTGCAAATCTTCTATACATACCCATCCTGTCTCTCTGACAGCCGCACTCGGACCTTCATTTAACGTTTCGGAACAACCCGTCTGACAAGCGTTCGTAATTGGGCTTCACTTTACGCTCAGCTATTCACGAGCGCTTAAAGTTTCGAATAAACGAATAAAATACGAATAAAGCTGTTTGTCCGCTCATAATAGGCCTACCGCGAAGCGCAGGTGCAATAATTGCAAGTGATAGACATGGTCAAGGCTCCTACACGGCGGCTTGAGGTGGATTCGAACCTGGAACCATCCGGCTGCAAGGCACCGACACCACCACTATCACCGCGACGCGCATACATGCAAAATATGCTTTAAAAAATAAACGAAACAAATAGATAAATAAAATATAAAAATAAATTTTAAAAGTAAATAAGTAAATTAACTTAAAAAGAGAATAAATCGATACGATACAATGCAATAAATGGCGATGCAATTCAAATAAAAGAATTCAGTACCATTGCATCATCGGGAATCGACTTACCGCAATCGTTAAGATGTGAGTTATCATGACAACCGATCGTGCTGCCATCTGGTCGTTTCCCGGTGAAGCACAGCTCGCTCCTCGGAATGCACTGCGAATTCTTACAACGGAATTCATCAGCGGCACATGGCGTCGGCTCTGCTGTGGAAAACACCAGAAATTCAGACAAGAAGAGGAGAGCAAGGACAAGTCAACAATTATAGTAACGCAAGGCAAGTCCACGTTAAGATGCAAGGCTGAAGTTATTGCAGTCGGCGCCGACGGCGCGCATGCGCACTTGCGAAGTCCTAGTTTCGTCAGATAGTCTATGTACCGAATGTAGCCCATGCACATGCAAAGTAGGATGTCACACAATTTCGATATTTGTTTGATTACATCAACAGCCATTTGACGCACAGTAATTTAACCAGAAGAGTTGCTAGTAGAAAGCAGAGTAAGCGCTAACTGAGCTTGTATCATCACTCTGCTTACTACTTTCGTTACACCGCCAACGTTGGACCTCCGCACAAACCATAGGCCTACATGTAGGCCTACGGATCTGAAAGGTGCTCAACTGAGTACAAACATAGCCTACATGTTTGTTTTAAATAGGCTACAGGCCTACTCTCTTCAGCCTACTCTCTTCACGACAGCTGCTATAGTTCAACGTATTCGCTATCTCCTTCTGCATGTATATAGCATAGATTGCCTAAACCATGATGTCCTTTTACACACCATGCCTGAACCAAGGACTCTCTCTTACAGGACTGGTTACTGTGAAAATTTAGTGCAAATAGTAACGTAGAAAACCTAAACTAAGAAGTAACCTAGAAACCTAAACTAAGAAGCAACCTAGAGCACCTAAACTACGAAGCAACCTAGAACACCTAAACTAAGAAGCAACATAGAACACCTAAACTAAGAAGCAACCTAGAACACCTAAACTAAGAAGCAACATAGAAACCTAAACTAGGAAGCAACCTAGAAACCTAAACTAAGAAGCAACATAGAACACTTAAACTAATAAACAACATAGAACACTTAAATTAAGAAGCAACCTAGAACACCTAAACTTAGAATTAAATCTTGAATGGATAACACAGATGCAAGTCTTACGGCAGGATGTTTCGTCACTTCCGTCCAAACAGTCTCGTACGAAATCGCACCAACGGTCAGAACTCAGACACTGACCGGTTGTGGAGCAACGACGATGACCAACCGGACAAACATGGTCAGCTAAACGTAGACAAACACTGCAATATGTTTGTACACAATATTACAAACATGCTCTGATGTTATTTCAACCCCAATGGAAGTGCAGATACCGTTATAGGCCTAAATTTAATGCAATAATTTATTGTTGGCATTATGATGTAGCACAAATGTGAACTTTCTTAACGTAAACATGTTGTAATGCAATGTAAACGTGGATCCTAGAGCGGCAATGTTACTGAAAATGAAATGCAAATCTACGTGTATGTAAATAAGATAACACTCCCTACATGATGTAAATGTATTGCAAATTCATTGCAAATGCGATACCGGAATGTTAATTTAATGTAAAAATGTACGGCAAATGTAGGCCTAGAGGTAAATTAATAATTATAAGGCAAGATGAGTATAGTAGGGTAGGCTATGATAAGATGAGATAGGACAAGATGAGATAGCCTAAGATGACAATGCGAGATAAGGAAAGTTTAGGCTAAACGTAGTCGCAATAGTAGCCTAAACTTCTGTCTTCTAAAACGCAACTTAAAAACCAATCGCAGGGCATTAGCTTATTCACGAGAGCTGACCGAGGTTAGAATTTCATCATCATCATCATCATCATCATCATCATCATCATCATCATCATCATCATCATCATCATCATCATCATCATCATCATCATCATCATCATCATCATCATCATCATCATCATCATCATCATCATCATCATCATCATCATCATCATCATCATCATCATCATCATCATCATCATCATCATCATCATCATCATCATCATCATCATCATCATCATCATCATCCTCATCATCATCATCATCATCATCATCATCATCATCATCATCATCATCATCATCATCATCATCATCATCATCGTCCGTGGGTTCAACACCCGTTGGTGTCAATCGCAAGTTTCACTGCTTTTCTCCATGTAGCCTACTCTTCTCCTGTGCTATTAGGCTGAGTCCGTGTATATCCATACCACACCAATCCCTTACATCGTCCAACCATTCTCTACTTGGTCTTCCTCTGATTCCCGTACCGTCGATCATTCCGAATATAGTCTGCTTTACTAGTCGGTTGTTGTTCATCCTGCAAACATGTCCGAAGAAATTCAGCTTCCTTTCCATTATTTGCTGTATGATGTTTCTGGTGATTTTCAATCTTATGCGTACTTCCTTGTTCGTTATCTTCTGCTGCCATCTGATGCGGAGTGTCCTTCTGTAGCACCTCATCTCGAATGCTAATAGTTTTTTTTGTCATGTTTGCGTAGCGTCCATGTTTCACATGCATATAACAGTACACTGAATATGCATGTTTTGATGATCTTTATCTTTGTCTGTATACTAATCTCTCGGCTCCTCCAGATACTTCCAAAGCCCGCCATTGCTCCTGCTGCTTTCGCTATTCTTCTTCTTTTTTTTTTTATCTCCTTCCCACAGTCGTTGTCCCAAGTCAGCAGGCTTCCCAAATATACAAATTCGTCTACGTTCTCTAGGCTCTCCCCGTCCACCTCCACCACCTTCGTACTCTCCCTCCTCCCAAAAGTTTAGAATTTAGGCATGGTATAAAGTTAGACATAAGTAGAATTTGAATTGGATTTTATTTACCGCAGTCTAACTCATCGGACATGTCGAAGCAGTCGATTCTTGTGTCACACCGACCCTTGACCTTAATGCACTGCCCATTTCTGCACTGGTACTCTGTTCCGTTCGTTGCACAATGCGCATCGGCTGTCGAAATAGAAAGCAATATAGCCTAACCGAGGATCAGCACAATGACAGTCATTTATGCCATCAGAATATATGATGTGAACCAATACGGAAAGAAAGGTGTGCAGACAGGAAGATGGGTGTTAAGATTGAGAGGGTAAAGAATGAAGAATAGAGAAAGGATGGGCGGCCATTTTGAAGATTTATAGCTTCGCACGTCTGCGAGTTTTCATTGGCCACACGTGCCAGCCATTTCTTGCTTTAAGAACGCCCTTTATGAGTGCATTCTTGCAAAGTAATGAGTCTTTTAGCTAAGATCATTAATCGGAATGCGCTATAAAAACCAAACAGAATTTACCGCCATATTGCTGCATCAACATCATCGAGCGCATGGCGCGAGAATACGACTAATAAGTCAGTGACAAACGACAAAGACTAACTCGCACGGGGTGCAGTAAAACTAACTAGATTCATAGCATTGTACGTATTGATTCTACAGTATATGTAGTGACTCAATATTTGTTGCTCATATATCTTCTTCAATTTCATGTTCGTACTGGATTGAGTGCAAATATTCGTTTTTCCGCGTGGGTGTGCATACTATTGTAAATGTCCTTTGGAGCACACATACCTAAACAACGCTCTTCGCTGGCGGCTGCGCAGTTGACGAAGTGCGCACAGTCCAGTTTCCCGGTCAGACATTTCCCGTTTCCGCACCAGAGGGCGCCTGCCGCGCATGCTCCCTGGGAAACGACTTCAGACAAGAACAGAAACAAGATTCATTGCTGCGAATTTATCAAGCTCCAGCGCTTAAATTGACCAACATGGAGCAAGGTCGCAAAACAGTTTAAGCTTAAGGATTTGGTGAAAGTCTTTTTTTGGAAGAGTAGGTCTATAATTATAATCCACAGCTCGTCAAGATTTTAATTTAAATCCCTAACAAAGCTGCTGTTTTTCGTATGTTTTACTGGTGCATCTTTTAGGCCGCCAGATTAATCTGTAACAATATATATAGCCTGCAGCGCTAGTGCTATCACGGAAATCATATAATAATTAAGTATCAACATACGATAGATCTACTAAGCACCTGAGCCATTCTTAGACACGGATTTCAGACAAGACGCGCAAGCAGTTACATGTAGTAGCCTATGATAAAGCAGTTTATACGTGGAATACACGGCTTGCACCTGCATTAGTCGGACTTACCTTGACCAGAAGTCATACAAAGGAGACTCGGACGCACTTGACAATCATTAGTATTATCGAATATACATGTAGTATATGGAGAAGCAGAAAGTTAATTAGCAAAGACATCATGATTATAATTACATGTATAAATAGCCGGCTCAAGGCCATTGAAAAGGAGATGAGCGCCTCCCTGTGTTCCACGTGGAACTGGATGGACTTTACTACTTTTTTATATAATGTTACCGTCTCGTATATATATATATATAGCCTATATATATATATATATATACGAGTTGGCATCAGCCACGTTTATTAAACGAGATATGATTGCATTGCTGGACAGTGTGGAAGCAAGTTGAGACAAAAATAAGATCGCAGGGATTTCAAGACAATAGAAATTAGGAACTATGACATCACGTACAATAATTATTGTAGGGGAAGTAGGGGCGAGACGGACCCCGTAACGGACTTCTGGTTTTAGGACACCATAAACGTGCTTCACGGACACAAATTTTTTTGTTACTCGTAGCTTATACAGTAACGCAGCTAAGGGCAACACAAATTTAATTGCATCCCTTTTTGATAATAAGATTTTTAAATTGAAAAATTTAGTTGTAATGGTCCATCTTGCCCCCACTATGAGGCAAGATGGACCAGTTTAATAAATCATGCCTCGCGCATTATGCTTTCGTCGTAGCATGTTCTGATCACATGTAGAATACTATTTTTATGCACAATTGTGATCGTCTATAAAGTAAAACATTAAGAATAACGCATAAGTTACATTGGAGTATATTTTGAAATTTCATATGATTTTAGTGGTCCATCTTGCCCCCATGGCGGAACAAGATAGACCACTACAATCATGTCTTTCGCGTTAATTGTCATTATTATAGTATCCAACAATTATTGTTATAGTAATAATAACATAATAATTAACTAACATGTGAAATTGGATGTAAAAAGTCGATCCACATGAAAAATTCACACAAACGGGGCAAGATGGATCACAAGGTCCGTCTTGCCCCGTCGGTGACTGATCCAACTCGCCCCCATGGGTAAGGTATAAACTTTTCACCAATAAAATATTAAATCTACTGGGTATCCTGCCAATATTGGACTCGTTAATACGGCAGAAAAGGGTGTTTAACCAAATATAGTTGTATAAAAAGCCTGTCACAATGTGCAATCGAATACTTAGCAAATAAGTGTTTCCTGAAAATAAGATCGGGCAGGTCGAAAATCAAAATTTCGTCATAAAAAAACCAGAAAATGAGGTTTCGGTCGTTTAGTTTGGACAAATCACCTAAGGGTCAACAGTATTACAGTAATTAAAGTTCATTCGGAAGGTGGCGACATCATAGATACCTTATATTGACGGGATCCATCATGCCCCAAGGGTCCATCTCGCCCCTACTTCCCCTACATGCATATGCAAACAACTCTGCTAGACAAAGTCGTTTAACAAAGACTTCGATGGTTTAGACATGTAGACAGATTCTTCTGAAGAAATTCTTTTAGATGGTCAATGGTCATGTCGCAGAGTAATTATATCCTCTGACCAGAACCTCTCAGCGTCGAGTCCATGACAGCATATCTAGGCCCTATATCTTTCGAAAAATTCAAGACGGCGTTAAACAAAAGAGTGCTATATAAATATTAGGTGTAGGCCTATAATTAAGCTAATACATACCTAGACAAAATCATTCTAACCGACTATGGAAACGTTTGCTCAAATTTGTATAGCGCCTTGCTCAAAAGTCGCTATATAATTAAGTGTGTTAGTAGTATACATACCACACTGTTCTTCGTCGTGACCAGTGACGCTGTCCCAGCAATCGTTGATTCCATTACAGATCGATTCAGTATTTATGCAGCGCCCGACATATGGACAGACATATCGATCTGACTGCAAACAGTTCAGCTTCGAACCTGATTGAACAATTAACAGATCAACAATCAATTAATCAATAAAATTATATGATCGATTAGTCAAAAATTCATTCGATAAATCACTGATTTTACAGCATGATGTAAAATCATGCAGACTAAATGACGTTAAGCCTAGCCTACATAGCCTACATAGCCTATAATCAGTGCTTAAAGTGCAACAAAGAAGTGTCAGGGCGCCTCACTTCTTTTTCAGACATAGAGATTTTAAAATAAGTGCTGGACGCCGTTCATGACCGTCCTGCCACACATTAAGCCCTGCCTATAATAATGGTCCTTGAAGTTCTTTATTGAAAACAACTAGGGCCTAAGTAGACCTACTGGCGTGTCAATAAATGCGTAACTCAACCAGTCAATATCAATTAATATATAGCCTGTCAATAAGAAGAAGGTTAGGCTACTACGATTCTTTCCAACTCAACTGTTCGTTATGGTATTAGCCTAATTTATCAAATTCATTTGCTAGACTTACTCCTGAGTCATCATCCATCACAACCAGCTTTTGTTTATCGAATTACATGCTCCGAGAATCAAATATCTATGTAAAATTCGCATCTGATTTAAGCTTAAGGTTCGAAGCCATTAAAAGTAATTGGCATTTGGCTCTCTTTCAAACATTACAATTAAATATGCGCTACATGAACCTCTAATTAAATTTTGCCTGTAGCCGTCTCAAATCTCAATGGTAGAATTCAGATATTACTCTGGCCGTAACAATATGGCGGTCGCGTCAACAAACATATTAAACATACGAAAACTCAACAAACAGTTTATAATTATTAGTCGTGCCGAAAAATTGCGGCCAAAGTTAATTTTCGTCGTGAGTTTAGTACCGAACCTGCCAAGCTTGTTGAGATTGATAGAGGATTTATGACGAAATCCAAGTTTACCAACGCTTGGCTTCGTCGTCTGCACGATTGACTGTGCATGGCGTAGAGTGGGATTATTTATGGTGCTGATAAAACTGACGTTAATGGACTAACAGCGGAGGTTGCTAAGCGGCCAACATGGCTTTGCACCGCCGAGAAATGAACTTGAGCGGACTACGCAAGCCAGTAAATAATTGCACAGTTCACTGCACATGTGATTGTAGTGCAATTCGATCGTTATTGTGACGATCGGTTTCGTGCTTGTTTTGGCGAAAACCACTGACCGTGTAACTTGACTCGTGTTGGGACATAACATTCGAGGGTTTTTTGGAAGTTTGCCATGAAAAGAGATGCCGATCTAATTGTCAACAGACTACCGTTTGTTTAGCTTATAATTCCATACAATTCGTATGCTTTATCGATCACCTAAAAAGAGTAGGCCTACATTTTCATGTAATAGTTCATGGGTGTCAACGGGTAAACCCAAAAGGAACAATAATTATCGTTCGCCTCTGTCTCATTTCTTTTTAAATGCGGGACCTATAGGCCTATTATACAGTACAATGACGCAATATAGGCCTAGGCGAGATATTTTCTTCTCTTCTTAATAAGATTAAGATTTAAGTACCTGAGAAGGGATCGAGGCATACAAATATCAATAATAACCAGTTCAATCTACTTGAATCATACTAGGTCAGTCATCCCAGAACAACACTTTCCGTAACTTTTGCGATAACGACGCATACATAGACAGCATTATTTATTAAAAGCGACATTCATCCGCAAATTGATCAGCACTGCCGCACCGAAAACACTATTGTCGACAATCCACTTTAAATTCCCGACAGCCATACGTCATGGCGCAATAAATCACATCGCAAAGTGACGATTCGAACCAGTCTCACCGCAGCGGGGGCATTGAAGCAAACGTCAAGAAGGCGAAAGTAATCAGCTCTCAAGGAAAATGAATGCAGGAATAGACGAGAAATAGACGAGGGATAGATGAGGAATAGACGAGGAATAGACGAGGAAAAGACTCACACTTGATTAGGTCACCTGGGTCCTATGGAGCGCCGCGTCGAAATTGAGCGTCAGTTTCGCGTTCGCGGTGTAGCCTAATATACGTGTATATATAAATACATGTGAAAAAGTAGCTGGATATTTTTATAGCACAATTTTATGATCGGTTTCGTGACTACCGATGACGGGGTCATACGAGGTGACAGAAAGACGTGGGTGTGTATGACTGGTGACGTCTTTTCTTCAACCTTGAATAATAATTATAATTATTGTACGCATCTGCAGAGGACTGTTGCATGCAGTATAATATAGGACGCGTGGGAATGTATTGAGAAATTGGTTTGCGGTATAAATTTTCGCCGATGTTCTACTGGTAAGTAAGTAAGTAAGTAAGTAAGTAAGTTAGTAAATGAGTAAGTGAGTGAGTGAGTGAGTAAGCAAGTAACTAAGTAAGCAAGCAAGTAAATGAGTAAGTTAGTAAGTAATTAAGTAAGTAAATAAGTAAGTAGATAGGTAAGTAAATAAGTAAGTGACTAAGTAAATAAGTAAGTGAGTGAGTAAATAAATAAGTAAGTAGGCAAGTAAGTAAATAAATAAGTAGGTAGGTTAGTAAGCAAATAAGTAATTAAGTAAGTAAATAAGTAAGTAAGTAAGTAAGTAGGTAAGTAAGGAAGTAAGTAAATAAGTAGGTAAATAAGTAAGTAAATGAATGAATGAATAAGTAATTAAGTGAGTGAGTGAGTGAGTGAGTAAGTAAGGCGCCTACCGCAGGATGCCTCGTCGTCGCAGGATGTTCCACAGTCGCAGATGCCATCGCACGTGTTCGACAGTGGAATGCATCGTGTGTTGCGACAAGTGAACTGTGTCGATTGAATGCACGCGCCACCTGCACACGCACACATGCACGTACAGGCAAACTGATCATTGGTTAAGCACACTGAACATGTATAAACGAAAAACCTTAATTATAGCTAATTTATAGGCATATTAATAGATGAGTCAATCTTTAATCTGTGACACATGGCTGCTTTTAAGGAATTCTTAAAACTGCACAACTCCTTTCCTTTCCCAACATCCATGGTAAATTACTCCCAATCGGAGAAAAATGACCTTTTTAAAACTATTTTTTACTGCACAAGGTGATTCTACAACTGCACAAATCCATTTATAACTGTACATTTTCTGTAGAACTGCACGTTAAGAAGTCCTATCTATAATATCTATACGTGTTGTAAAAGTCTTATTAAGTTATTAAGGCGATATTCGTTGTGTAACTCACAGTTGAGTTCGTCTGTCATGGAGTCAACACAATCCACCCAACCATCGCATTTGTGACTTGACGACACATACAATCCGTTCTCACAGCGAACGTGACGATCTGCAGCAACGTACAGCACACACATCATATGCAACGTGTTACAAGCACCGTAGACCTATATACAGGGTGGGCCCAAAAAAAAGACCCCCCTTGGTTTTTTGCCAATATTTTGGCCCGAAGTAAGAATTTTGAAATGAAATTTTGCAGTCTTAAAGGCAATTCATATTTACACATGATGGCCAGATTTCATCCAAATATATCAAACAGAACAAAAGTTATATCAGTTTTAGTGAGGCCACCCCCCCCCCCGTTTTTTGACGATTCAAAAAACGAAACGCCAAAAAATTAGGTTTTTTGCCAATATCTTCACCAAAAGTAAGAATTTCTAAACGAAATTTTACATGCTTAAAGGCAATTCATATTTACACACTACGACCGGATTTCATGTAAATATTTCAAACACAACACAAGTTATACCACTTTTAGCGGGACCACCCACCGTTTTTGACGATTCAAAAACGAAACGCAACAAAAAGTAGCAAAAACACGATTTTATTAAGTCTCGTCTCAAATAACTGTTGTGAAATGAACTTGGTAGTGCTTCACAACTTGTGTTCAATGTGCCCACCACCAGTGCCAACACTTCTTTTGAGTCTCTTTGCAAAGTTCTTGATGGACCTGTTGATTAATCTGACAGATTCCTTATTTACCAATTTGATGTCATCTTGCTATGTGACTTCTCAGTGACGTGCAGCTACGCTGGTACCCTGTTTATTTTTTTAAATAGTAATGATAATAATCACCAGACAATATGAAGGCTATTTGATAACAATTATTTGAGATGAGACTTAATAAAATCGTGTTTTTGCTACTTTTTGCTGCGTTACGTCTTTGAAACGTCAAAAAATTGGGGGTGACCTCACTAAAAGTGATATAACTTTTGTTCTGTTTCACATATTTTGATGAAATCTGGCCATCGTGTGTGGATATACATTGTCTTTAAGGGTGTAAAATTTCATTTCGATATTCTTACTTCTGGCCAAGATATTAGCCAGAATAATTGAGTTGATTTTTTGTTACTTTTTATTGCGTCGGGTTTTTGAATCGTCAAAAAACGGTGGGTGGCTTCACTAAAAGTGGCATAATTTATGTTCTGTTCGAAATATTTTGATGAAATCTGGCCATCTGGTGTAAATATGAATTGTCTTTAAGACTGTAAGATTTCATTTCGAAATTCTTACTTTTGGTGAAGATATTGTCAAAAATCCTATGGGGGGGTCTTTTTTTTGGCCCACCCTGTAGGCCTAATAAAAAGTAAAGTCCATCCAGTTCCAAGTGGAACACAGGGAGGCGCTCATCTCATTTTCAATGGCCTTGAGCCGGCAATGGACCAATTCCTAGGTCCTGGACATGGGGCCAGTGTATCGCAGGACTTGCTGTTTACTTCCCAGCTTACGCCGATACCAAAAATTATACTGCTTGGTGACAGAGGCACGTATACGTGAACAACCTGCCCAAGGTCGTTACCCGGAGTCGAACCCCGCAACCGCCCGCTCTGTGAGCAAGCGCGATGTATACCGATCATCCACCAGGTCGCACAGTAGGTTTAATAGTAAACTTCAATTTTCTATACGCCACTCGAGAGTCAAACGCAGGGCACTAACTTATTCACGAGAGATTCACATAGACCAAAAATCAAACTTCAGTCTATTCTAATAATGAATCTGTTTTTGAGAATTCGATGAAATCCGTTTGATATATGAAGAGGCCCAACTCGACCTGTGCGAGTAACCCCCCCTCACACTAAATAGGGGACAGACATGTACATGTACATGTACACGTGCAGACTAGTCTTAAGTATGGATTTGATCAGACACACATGTGGGCAAGGAAGTGAAGTCCTCGAAATCAATGGAAAAGCCATTTAAATGCCAAAGAGAACAACACTATCATACATGTAAGTACTAAGTAGGCTATTGCATATCCACGCGCATTTGACAGCACCCAAATGAGTTATGTACGAGTCCCATAAGGGAACATGGGCCCGATATGTGCCCCATAGCTATAGAACATGCACCGCTATCAAGCATCTGAAGACTTGTCTTTTGTCGGAGTGGGGCTGTGAACGCCTCTGAGTTGATTGTCTTAGACTGGCGCCATATTGACCGTATAAATCTTTTGAATGAATGAATGAATAAATGAATGAATGCTGGCAGAGACAGACACCACACGGTTGATCTATATCAGGCAAGTGGCAGCGTCTGTAACAGTGTGGCTATCGTGATGGCATGGTCGTCGGTCATGTATCAATATTGTATACCAGGTCGCATAGATTCATTGCTGGTCGCGTTGAGATGGGATCGCATTCCAAGCATATAGAACTCAACCGATGATCGGGATCCATTGCATTCGTATTATTATGTGACATATCGAGAATGACGAACGACGTATGGAATGTGTGTGTGCGCGTGCACGTGTGTTTGTATGCGTGTGCGTGTTTGGATGGTGTTTGTGTGTGTGTTTGTGCGAGTGTGTTTGTGCGAGTGTGTGTGTGTGTGTGTGTGTGTGTGTGTGTGTGTGTGTGTGTGTGTGTGTGTGTGTGTGTGTGTGTGTGTGTGTGTGTGTGTGTGTGTGTGTGTGTGTGTGTGTGTGTGTGTGTGTGTGTGTGTGTGTGTGTGTGTGTGATATGTATCTACTCAATAATTATTCGTCATTTCTGTATCTGTATGGAACTCACGTTCCGTGCTATAGACACAGACGGAGAGTTTCGCATTCAGTTTTCAGTGAATTCATCTGATGAATTTATCACCGTCGCCAGTTTCAATAGACTCTGCGCCATTTCAAATCGACGCTTACCGTATAAAATAATGCGTGCTATAATAGCCTATGTATAGTGTATAGCTCAAGATAATAATCTCGATGTATATGCTAATAAGTAATAGCAACAGCATAATTTATGACAGTAGCGCGTACTGCAGCAGTCTTAGGTATTTAGTCTGCATGCGTTTTTTAAAACTCGGAAACTGTTATTTTTTGCCAGGGTTTGGTTAGGAGCAGCTCTGGGTAGAAATTTTGAACCGACGCTATAGAGATGCATTGATGGAATGAATGAATGAGTGAGTGCATGAATGAGTGCATGAGTGAGTGAGTGAGTGAGTGAGTGAGTGAGTGAGTGAGTGAGTGAGTGAGTGAGTGAGTGAGTGAGTGAGTGAGTGAGTGAGTGAGTGAGTGAGTGAGTGAGTGAGTGAGTGAGTGAGTGAGTGAGTGAGTGAGTGAGTGAGTGAGTGAGTGAGTGAGTGAGTGAGTGAGTGAGTAAATAGCATCTACTGAAGGACTCAGACTTGGCATTATATATATATATATATATATATTATAGAAAACATGTATAACTGGCCTAGTTAGCTACACCGGTAAGCGAGAGCGGCATACGTCTGTTGGTTGCAATGGACTGCGGTTCAAGCCCTGGGCTGACATTCAGAGATTTAGATATATCGGGCTAACACGTGTGGGACGCAGCTTCTGCGGAGCGACCTTGGGCAAGTTGCTTACCCATCATTGCCTGTGAGGAAGGCAACGGGAAACCACCTCACTCATCTCATCCCCAGGGGCGTAAAGCCAATGAACCTGCCTTCGGGCAGAGAAGTGAGAGAACCATCATCATCATCATAGCCTATATAAAAAGCGAGAGAGTGATAAATAAATACATACATAAAGAAATCCAAGATGGCGCACTTACCGCAGTCGATTTCGTCACTTCCGTCGTAGCAGTCTAAGTTTCCATCGCATAGATAACTTCCTGCGATGCATTTAGAATTTCTGCAGCGCCATTCGCTTCCGTAACACGGTCGGTAATCTGTTGAAAAAGGCGGCAATATTTTTATACATCCTTCAAGCGACAATTCTGCACATTTCTAAAAATTAATTCATCTTGTTATTTTATATCATCTTTCAACCACTTACGAATAGCGATTTTCATCCCGTGGATGTTATCTCAAACTTTCGGTTATTTTTTAAATTAGTAATTATTATAGTCTAAGGCGGGTTCCTTTGAGGACGGAGAAGCTTGAAAGGCGGAGGATGAGAGGGATTGTTTTGGGAATTCTTGAAGACGTGAGGCTTTAATATGGAATTGAAAGACTGTTGGGTGATAAGAAGAGGAGCCTCAAGCTGCAAGTGACGGTGAGTGAGTGAGTGAGTGCGTGAGGGATGAGTGAGTGAGTGGTGGCATAGCTGAAGGATCTGAGAAACTTAGAAACAATTCGTTATAGGCCCTACTATAAAAAAATAAAGGACAATTTTGGCATAATATCATAGCCGGCAAAAAGTTTTTCAACCATGTAGGCCTATATATTTAAATAGTTCGCTAAAGTTTCAACGATATAAGGGGTCATTGCTTAATTACCTAACGCCAAAAATGACTGTTTTCGAGTAACGCTTCGTAACCTTTGCTTTTACCCACCCACCCACCCTCCCCAGCGTTACGTAACGATTGCTGCGAAAAATCAGTTCAGATTGAGGCTATAGGTCTATTATTGGCTTATGTGAGCGCATAATAAGCCTCTTTATAATTCGTATTTTCATAGTGAATTTAACATAGTATAAGCGTACATGTTAATTAGAATTTGACAGTAGACTAGGCTTAAAATATATACAATGCTTTATTTATATAAATAAATAGGCCTAAGTCATGCGTGAACTGTAATTTTCTTAAATTTTACCGCAAGAATAAAATTTTACACCGCTGAAAGTTTCATAGACTACAGGCTCATTAACAATTAATCAAAATTAAGAGGAGTTATTTAGGCTATTTTCTTAGTCTTGGCACTTCGACAATTAGGCTACTAATAGAAATATTGCCGAGTTTTGTTGAGCATTAATTTTAAATGTTTAGATCGTGTCCACTAAGTAAAACATGCTTCAAAGTGGTTCTTCGATGTCAGGAATTCATTGAGAATTAGGCCTATAGAGGCCTACCACGTTGTTCCGTTGGAAAAACTATCCAAACAATTTGAATAGCGGTTTCCGGTTCGCACAAACGGGATAACAGAACTGACCTGGCATGTAACTGGCGTCTGCTGCTGGATCTTATTCAGATAAATAGGCTTACTTCGGTTAAGTTATAAATCAGTGTCTCGAAGTTTAAACTTCGATACCAGCATGTCTGAAGTGTCATTCGATCGCAAATTAATATTCGTTAATAATTTTTTTCAAGGCGTTACGTAACGTTTAGCTGCCCCCACCCACCCCCGTAACGTTTCGTAACGTTCTCAATGACCCCACCCACCCACCCACCCTCGAGCGTTACGTAATTATGCAATGACCCCTAATATGATCTCTAAAACTCGAGGTTAGTTTACCAAGTGATCATTTGAATGTAAAGATTAGCATGTATTTATATACCGCATGATCTTTCGTCAGAGTTGTCCTGACAATCGTCTCGATAGTTGCACTGAGCATCACGTGGTACGCACTTGTGATTGTCGCACTTTATGTGAGTCGATGGACAAATGTACAACTCTTCAAAGAACAGAAACAACCACATGATTA
Organism: Lumbricus rubellus; assembly: GCA_945859605.1. Taxonomy (NCBI): domain Eukaryota; kingdom Metazoa; phylum Annelida; class Clitellata; order Crassiclitellata; family Lumbricidae; genus Lumbricus; species Lumbricus rubellus. The sequence continues at coordinate 16,812,913 of OX243818.1, forward strand.
ACACAGCCACGTGGGCAAGTGCAAATTTCAAAGAGGCTGCGAGTACAAACTTCAAAGAGGCTGCAAGTACAAATTTCAAAGAGGCTTCAAGTGCAAACTTCAAAGAGGATGCAAGTGCAAATTCCAAAGAGGGTGCAAGGGCAAATTTCAAAGAGGGTGCAAGTGCAAACATCAAAGAGGTGGGAAGTGCAAAGTTCGCATAAGGAGAACGTGCATTAGGCCTAAATGTAAAAAATAAAATGATTGAGAGTCTCATATCTTTTGCCAATTTTAGGCAATCAGGCAATCATTGATTCAATACGTGCTGTGGTAAGTTCTTGCGGGTATGTCATGTAGGTTTATGCATTACTGCCGTGAATTAATCCGAGTATCAGATTTTACAAATGTACCAATTCAACAAAATAAGCTCGTGCAGTCGTGCTCATTATCTACAGCTAATCCTGATCTATAGTTTTGCTTACATGCTGCATGATATTTTTGCTAATGAACTCCCAAATGATCTAGGCCACACACACTCACTCACACACACACACACACGCACACACTCTTACACACACCACCACCACCACCGCAGCTGCCGCAGCCACCACCACACCACAAACACACATGTCATGCAAGTGACGCAACATGCACTCCTCTATTAATTAAGCCAATTCGCACACTCCTCCATTGTCAGCCAGACCCATTGCAATAATACCGCTTCCTTTCACTTCTGCAGCTTTCCACTCACGACTGAAAGCGAATTCGTGGTTCATTTGTGTGATACCGCAACCTCTCACCACCACCACCACCACCACCACCACCACCACTACCACCACCACCACCACCACCACCACCACCACCACCACCACCACCACCACCACCACCACCACCACCACCACCACCACCACCACCACCACCACCACCACGCATTCCACAGCAATGTCCAAAGAACTCACTGTTCTCGTAAAACCGAATTTAACACCACCACCGCCACCAATGCCACCACCATCACCACCCCACCACCACCACCATCACCACCACCATCACCCACCACCACTAACACCACCGTCTCTACGAACGATTTCCAGCGTGGTGCCATGCTGTCTCCTCGGCTTGACCTCCCTGGATCCTGACCTGGCACCCAAACGAATAAAACAATCTGACTATAGTGTGGACTTGATTTGATATAAGCCGATCTATCTGACATGGCTCTCATTGTTTTGACGACGATCAGTCTACGACAGATTCACATTAGTAAACAATAGATTTCGATATCATAACAATAAGTCAATAACAATAGGTGACATCACTGCCGTCACCCGATGACGTTGCCATGGTAACCTATACCGCCGTCACCCGATGGCGTTGCCATGGTAACCTACCGCAGTCACCCGATGGCGTTGCCATGGTAACCTACCGCCGTCACCCGATGGCGTTGCCACGGTAACCTACCGCAGTCACCCGATGACGTTGCCATGGTTACCTACCGCAGTCGGCTTCGTCGTTGCCATGGAGACAGTCGACGTGGAGGTCGCATCGTCGAATCTTGTCGATGCAAGTTGTCTCGTTGCACTGAAATTCGTCCATCTGACAACCTGAAACAACGACGCGCATGCGCACAAACAACACATTGCAACTACTCGTATAATACCTCTGGCATGTCGTATATCGTAATACGAAAATCACTGCGCTCTACTACCTGTGGTGATCTGTTGGTATCCTGGATGTGACGTTTGCATATATGTTATATATAAGCGCCTCTGAGTGGTTTTTACTTGAAGGAGCGCTATTTAAATGTCCGAATGAATTAATATATGCCAATGAATATTTGTGTATGATTATGCATAAAAATTGCATATGTGTTGTGTATGAGTAGGCCTGTTCATGTTTTTACTTTTCAATAGCGCATTTTGTGAAGCTCGTAAATATGCTAAAGCACGCGGCTATTGCGCAACTGTCAATAAATATTAGTTCTGATAGATAGGCCTACATTGTAAGATAAGCTGATTCTGTTTTCAGAGGCAGGGCTGTTTTTAAGAAATTTTTAGAACTGCACAACCCCTTCTCTCCTTTCCCATCATTCATGGCAAATTACTCTCAGTCGGAGACAAATTGCCTTTTTCAGCTAGTTTTAATTGCACAGAATTGCTTCTACAACTACACAAATCCATTTAGAACTGCACATTTTGTGTACAACTGCAACTTTAAAAAGCCCTTTTCAGATGTCCTATATAGGATTAAGCAAAATTTATTAAGGTCTATACTGTACATGCAATTATCTTAACTAAACAACGGCAATAACATTGGAAACTCACATATCCTATTTAATAGAAGAGCGCATATTATAGTTGTCTTAAAAAGCTTCAGGTTTGGCAGATGACGTGCGCTAACAGGAATATTTTTCAATACTGATGGTCCTCTTGATCCTAGTGAAAAAGAAACTCGCATCGGCACCGGTAAAAAACTCGTCGGTATAATTTTAATCATTGATAAATTTGGCTAATGACGTAAGAGTATCCGAAGTAAGCTTAATATTAAAGCAATCATTGAAGACAGAGGGTAGTAAATTGTACTTCTGTAGGCCTAAGTACGAGTATTGAGTATCCCATGTAATATTAAAGTAATTATTAGGCCTACTGAAAACCGAGGGTAGTAAATATTGCACTTCTGATGATAGGCCTACATAAACTCACTAGTTTTTAAGGTATTTATTGATCAACTATAAGAATTTGAATCAACCAAAGAAGCGTCTCGTGTGTGCACTGCTCAGTATTATAATAGTGTGTAGGAAATATCCTATCCTTAATTATCCGTTCCGAATGTGATTTGTAATGATATCCCGTTGCGTCGTAGAGAGAAATTAAACGATGATTAGGGTCTATTATTAAATTCCTCAAAGTCGTGAGTTATATAGGCATCAAGGTGTGCTTTAATTAACCTGCGCACACGCAGGTGAGTCCGTATCTGTTCACGAATTGCTTCAGAAGCTGGCAATTTCAATGAACAACCGATGCAGAATATGCGCTATAAAAACATTTACTACACACGAAGACGGAACACAGTTTCGCCATTTCAGCCTTCACGCGATGTATATAATAGGGCGTGGCGAGTGATGGGACGGGGAGCCAGCCCAGAACATCCATCACGACGACATAGAAATCCATTTAGGGAGGAGACCCTTGCGATGCTTTGCATCACCGATATTATTTTATTGTCTGAATATGGTCGTTGGACACCCATTTTGACCGCTCCTCTCCTCTCATTTGCATTCCTCCTTGTCGCTGTCTTTGTTTGTATGCCTATGTCTGTATATGTCTGTCTATGTCTGTATATTTCTGTCTCTGTCTGTATAGTTCTGTCTGTGTCTGTCTCTGTCTGTGTAGTTCTGTCTCTGTCTGTCTCTGTCTGCATAGGTCTGTCTCTGTCTGTGTCTGTCTCTGTTTGTCTCTGTCTGTCTCTGTCTGTCTCTGTCTGTCTCTGTCTGTCTCTGTTTGTCTCTGTCTGTAAGCCTATAGGTCTGTTTCTGTTTGTCTCTGTCTTATAGGTCTGTCTATGCCTGTCTCTGTCTCTATATGTCTGTCTCTGTCTGTCTCTGTCTGTCTCTGTCTCTGTCTCTCTTACCCTGTCTCTTTCCAGTCTATATTTTCTTGTATTCATCTCTCTGTCCGTTTGTCTGCATCTGTTCATATGTCTCTATTAATCATTCTCCTTGGTCTGTCCAATGTGTTCACTCCATCATTCACGCAATGTGCTTCCACTCGTCCATCTAACCCATCTAATAATCCACCCATCCATCTAACCCGCTCTCCATCCAAAGCCAAAGGTCTTTCCTTTATTCATCCGTCGATCCCTTATTTCTTCTCTTCATCCATCGTTAACTCACAATGATCGCTTAATAGATCCACATTAGCTAAACGTATAACGGCGCTATATAAACCAGAATAGATTCTTCATCGTTATATACAACTTCCTGGAAAACGTATCGATAAATTTGGTCGTCGATAATTGTCGAATGATCTCCTTGATCATCATAAATATTATTTATATATGCTGTTGATGTTGGATAATAGAAGATAAACAGGATGATTAGAAATGAATTAAATGTAAAAGAGATGTTGAGCGAAGTTGGTAGAAATTATGTCATGTCTTAAACTTTAAAGCAAGTTTCTGGTTGAACCGTAAAAAGACACGCATATGACAAGCAGACAGGCATAAAGAAATACAGACAGACAGACAGACAAACAGGCAGACAGACAGACAGACAGGCAGACATAGAGAAATTCAGACAGATATAAAGAAATACAGACATACATAAATACATAAAATACATAAATACATACAGACAGACAGATGGGTATAAAGAGAGTGAGTGAGAAACATACTGGCAGGGTAACGTGAAAGACGACTCCCATGCAGTGATAGAGACGTGGTAGAACTCAATAGTTCCAAGACGCCAAGGGCAATGGTTTCGTTCAAAGTCATCAGAGAAGAAACAGAACAAAGGCATATATATGTTGAAAGTAGATATAGACAAACTCACGCGACGTTTTTAGACATAGGACAATGCATGCCTTCGAGGCATTATTATTATGGACTTCAAAGACATTGTGAAATGGGGTTTTGTTTCTATCAAGGACAGCGCTGCTTCAATGTATGTAGGCTATCTACGCACGTACACTATGCATATTATGTATGTATGTATGCATACCATACATGCATAAATTTTATAAACCAAACTACATAACGAACGAATATCCTATAAAGAGATACAGGGCAGAACAGTGCTTTTTCCGGTCCCTCTCCTCTAAGCAAGACGTTGCTTCAGCAAACAAAACGTTTTTATCCATCGCTGTCTTCTTCGTCCGTCTTAGGCTATAAGTCTTTATAAGACTTTATAAGACGACCAATATAATAATAATACGTCAGAATTCGATCTCGTCTGCTGCCGCTCAAAGTGAGCAGACGACCAAGTTTTTTATATTATATATATTATATATATATATGTATATTTCATATATATAGATTATATATATATATATATATATTATATATATATTATATATATTATATATATTATATATTATATATATTATATTATATTATATATATATATATATCGGGTCCCGTGACGTGATTATGTTTCTTTGCCACACGATGCCCTCCGTAAGAGCAGACCGACAATCCGGAGTGTATCCGGATATCCCGAGTATCCGATTACGGAACCGGATGTGCCCGTATAGCCTACAGTACCCGGATATTGATGATTCATCGTGAGTGAAAGTTACGACGGCGGCGCCATCTCGTATCAGCTGAGGAGACTTTCGATCGAAGATGGCTGCATTATGACGATCGATGCCGACAGAGTGCGCCACCGTGTTAATTCATATAAAGCATTTCTTTTATGGATCATACAGACAATGAATGTAATTTGTTCTGTGTGGATTATAGATATAGGGTGTGGCAGCGTCAAATGCTGAGGGTAGGGATCGAACTCACGATTTACCGAGTAGATACCAAATTCATTCCGCTTCACACCAATCGCCACCACGCCCATCACTTGTTAATAACAACTTCATGGATCGATCTTTTCTTGTTCTATCTCACCGTATTGTCTTTTTTAATATATCGTACATTTCCTTATCTTATGTCACTGGTCACAGTGGTCAGCAAATAATCTGCTCTTATATTATACAGACAATAGGAGAGACATATATTCTTCATAGGTCTACTCTCTCTCCTGTTTTTATGTATATATGAGTTGGCCTATTTCGGTATGTAAATATATGTCGTTAGGCGCGGTGATGTAGTGGTGGGTTCGGTGCCTTGGAACCGGATGGTTTTATTTTCAAATCCACCTCAAGCCGCCGTGTGCTAACCTTGAACAAGTCCTTCACTCGCAATTGCTCGTGCACTTCGGCGTGAAACTCCGATGAAGTCCGCGCTGTAGTCAGGAGCGCCTCTGAGTAGTGAGCTTGAAGGGGTGGCAATAGCAAATGCGAGAAATAAATCTGTCCTGTTCCAGTCAGTCTGTGTTTGTCCTTGTCTACCATTTTTTCCGATGCCTACCACGTCATTGTCTACCAATCTGCTTCAAAGACTAAAATTAGATAAAATTATGTACGAATAATTATGTCGACCAGTTTTTGCGCTCCTTTTCTTTCTATATGGAATATATGCACTTGTGTCTAGCAGTTTGGCGGTGTATTTTTTGAATTGTCATTTTGCTTGTCTGACTTTCTTTCTCTGTCTGTCTGTCTTTATCTATGTCTCTGTCTATCTGTCTGTCTTTCTCTCTATCTGTATGTCTTTCTCTGTCTGTCTGTCTTTCTGTTTGTCTGTCTTTCTCTGTCTGTCTCTCTCTCTCTGTCTGTCTGGGTGTCTTTCTCTCTCTGGCTACCCATCATTCTATTCATCGGTTTTCTTTTTCAGCTAATTTATTTATTGTTTTTCGTACGTTATTCGTAATTTGGTGTCACACTAATTGACTGATGGTCGTCTGTAGACCTTGTATTACACATCCGTGGAGAGACTGAGACTGAGACTGGCCGAGAGCGGGGGTTGGTCACCGCCCTTGTCAAAGAACATTAAGGGCAAAACCATCCATAATTTATCAGCCACACGTTGACAAAGAGTCTCAGAATGTCACTGACTTCAAAACAGTGTGAGACGACTTTTAAAGGGCGACAAGTACATTAAATAATTATTATAAAAGGGTAAAATGTAGAAAGGTGAAAAGTAAGACTAGGTAGCCTACTAGGTAGGGCAAAGTGAAGTATGAGAAGTTGAAGGTGGTGGTTGTGGTTGTGGTGGTGGTGGTGGCGGCGATGGCGGCGGCGGTGGTGGTAATGGTGATGGCGATGATGATGATGATGCTGATGATGATGATGTTGATGATGTTGATGGAAGTTAATTAGAGGCAGGGACTTCAACATAGCTTTTCTTGCACAAAGTATGCAAAGTATGCAAAGTTCTAGTCTGCAAAGTTCTGTCATCGTCAAGTGTACATTTGACATTATCTGTGTTGATCAGTGTATAACATGAACGACACACTCCATATACAGAGACGTCATTGTTCTGAAAATGACAAAAAGTGGATATCAACAGGAAGACGCTTGCATTAATCCACCGTAAATAGAAGAAGTGTAAGTAATGTAATGTAATTCAGACAATTTCTATATCATCGCCAGTAGCAAGCCACTTCTAGGATGCTTTACACGCATAATGTCAACTGTCAGAGCATAGATGTAAAAAACGATGGAAACAGAATAAAAAACGGAAAAAACGTCGTTTTATTCAAAAAAATAAAAACCGACAAAAAACCCATAAAAAACGGAAACGGAAAATAATTTGACTTTGCAACATCTAAAACCGCATTTTAACCTTGAACACCTTGATTAGGAACCTACTACACGCAGGCCATCTCTTAAATGATGATGTTAAACGATGAAATAATGACTTTAGTTAGCTGAATCCTTGAGAGTTGGCGGAAAACATAAGGAATATCAGAAAAAATTAAAATTAAGGAAAATAATAACAGAAAGTAAATGAATAAATAAAGTTAAATAAAAAATAAAAAACGATGGGAAAATAAAAAAAGAAAAAAACGACGTTTTTTGGGAGAGAATAAAAAACGAAAAAAACGTTTTTTTACAACCAAGTGTCAGAGTAAATGTCATGAGCTCGAGAGCAAGTGCAGCTTCAATTGTCTTCAATTGTAAGTGTAGCCGGTGTAAGAATACATAAGTGCACATATAATGTAAGACGGCTTACGGTCGCTTACACTTTTAATTGTCTTGTTTTCGTTCTGATCTCTTGTTTGGCTGCATAGAACAGCCATCGTTTGATATACTGAAAATGTTAACGGCACTCTCCCACTCGAAGACTTAGTGTCAGACTCCAACTGACATCGTGTGCAAAATTTCATGTAGGTCTATTAGAATGATAGTGCTGCATATATACTGCACACTCCTGACAATGCCAGCGTCACAATTGACAATGTCAGTGTCAGATCTAACAATGTCAACATCACATTTGACAACGTGAACTTCACAACTAATAAGGTCAACTTTAAATTTGATAATGTCTACTTCAAAAATGACAATTGGCCTTTCTACTTCATTTCTTTCTCTTCTCAAGACTGTCTTATTCGACCGGGGTTGGACTGGGAGCGCTCCTGAGTAAAAACCTTGAAGGAGCGCTATATCAAATTCTCAGTAAATAAATAAATAAATCATCATCGCCGCCACACCATCATCATCATCGTCGTCTTCGTCGTCGATTATGCATCAGCAGGAGTTCTTCTTATCAAGTGCGTATTATTTCTCTCCAGTATAATCTGTTCTTCGTATGAAATCCCATAGGGTTGTCATGGCAGCAATAATTCAGTCTCGTCATAGACCTACTATATTTGTAATGATAGATGCGTGTTTATGCGTGTTGCAGATCATTGATCATCTGCATGCATGCCCTTCTTTGCCTTAAACTTAGTGAAAAAGAATACACAGCCACAGCCACAGCCACACACGCACACACACACAACACACACACGCACGCACACACACACACACACAGCCACACACACGTACGCACACGCACACGCACACACACACACTCACACATTATGTAAATAGTATTGTGTTTGTAATTTATCATATACATGTATGTGGTACGTTAAACTTACTTCATCTTCCTTTCGATATCTCGTCTTCATTTGTCTCATCTCCTCTTTTTATGTTTTGCTCGTCTTTATCTCATCTTATCTTTGCTCATTCTACCAACCAACTACTTACAGTACCATCATTATCCTGCATAAGTCGTGATTTTCTTGTCATATCTTAATTTATCAAATTGTCTCATTTTATTTAATATCACATGATCATAGAATTACTGTCGCTTCTTGCTCTACTTTTTTTAAACCACAGTCATGTAACATCTCACTCAAAGTTGTTGCACCTCCAAAATCTGAAACCTGAGCTTGTTTGGCGAATTCATAATCATGTTATTCGCTGTATTCGGATTAAATATTAAATGCATGAAGCACGACGCGTATCGCAGATAATAATTGTAACCGGAAAACATGTTGCTGTCTTTTCCCATCTGCTTTTCAGAGTTCACTGCTCTGCATGTAGTGTATAGGTGGACATGTAGCAGCGCAAATTGCAGTCGATAATTGTAATTGCAAGTCAGAGCTTAATAACAAACGTAGCTTATATTACTTATGCGACAGGTGAAACTCGTAGTCAGGTGTAGGATCTCACATCAGAAAAGTTGGATCTTACATCCGACTGAATAATATTGACCCATTGACCAAGTAAGGGTGAAGAAACTTGTCATCAGTATTCAAGTCGACTCTTATCATATCCCGTGCTGTTGAGTTGTGTCCCTCCGTAGCTACTTACAACGCCGGAGTTCGCACGGCGTAGAGTAAGGCGTTCATTTGAATCGAAAGACCAGGCTGAAGTTAATTGGGGAAAGAAGACGAAGCGCTTACGGAGCAGTACAAAATAATGAACCTCATTACGACTTGATTACAGCTCAGAAGTCTTTTAATAGACAGCCACAGAAACGAGATCGGTCAACAACCGTAGCCTCCTCTTTATAGGTCAGCCGCATCAGATAAATCTCGCACGAATTCTCAGTGGGTTTCGAATCGTTAGTTAATTATATATCTGCGTGAAATGGCCACTTGCACTAACGTGCTATAAATAAAAGGGCGCTACTTAAAACTTCACCCTGTTGAACATTGCCTTACTTAATGATACCCTACCATACATGAACCTTTCCGTTCCAAACCTTCTACTGGTTGTTGGTCAATTTAATTTGATCTGTGATTAAACTAATTAAACGACTCTCAGGTAAATGGATCATGTAGCTCTTTCTTTCTACCGCGGCGTATCTTGACAGGCCTAATAAGCATGTAGTAGGCCTACACTGTAGGCTATAGCCAATGTATGTTCATGGATGGATGAATGGATGGATTGATGAATGAATGCATGGTGTATGGATGGATGGATAGATGGATGGATGTATAATGGATGTAGGGATAAAGTAGATGGATAGATTTATTGATGCATCACGTAGCATCGTGCATAATTGGATGAATGGATAAATAGAGGATGGAAAGATGGTGGGTGGAGCTATGAAGTGGATGGATTGGTGGGTAAGCTGACGACTGGGTGGACGGTAGTGTGGATGGATGGGTGAATTAATAGATCGATGGATGGATGGATGAATGGATGGATGAATGGATGGACGGGTGGATGCATGTATGCATGCATGGATGGTGAAAGGAGTATGAGTGGAAGCAAGAGTAGAAGTATTGTGGATGGTGAAAGGAGTATGAGTGGAAGCAAGAGTAGAAGTATTGTGGTAGCATTAGTGTCTGCTCCTGTTAGACATTGAACCTCTGGTCCGATATCAATTGGACCGATATTGAATTTGACTTTACTTAAAAGGAAGCTGATTACTGATTAGTCGACCGAGGTCCGAGGAACTGATGTTGCGAAGGTACAACGGCGCTAAATAAACGTTTTTTCGCTGACCAATCAAGTTAGAGTGGAGGACCTAGGGTGGGGGGATCGAGGAGAAGTTCGGATGGCGTCTGTGTGTGTGTGTGTGTGTGTGTGTGTGTGTGTGTGTGTGTGTGTGTGCGTGTGTGTGTGTGTGTGTGTAGGAGGGGGGGGGGTGGAAGAAAGCGAGCGTTGGCAAAAAGAAAGCGGATACGCAAGATGAGATCAAATGCTGAGATGGAGTTGACAATTTAGTGGAAGACGACTGACTCACTGACTCACTCGCTGAATGGATGAATGAATGGCTGAATGGATGAATGAATGGATGAATGGATGAATGGATGGATGAATGAATGAATGAATGAATGAATGAATTAATGAATGGATGAATGGATGAATGAATGAATACATGAATACATGAATAAACGAACGGAGGAACGGAGGAACGGATGAATGAATGAATGAATGAATGGATGAATGAATGAATGAATAATTGAATACATGAATACATGAATAAATGAATGGATGAATGAATGAATGGACGAACGAACGAACGAACGAACGAACGAACGAATGAATGCATGAATGAAAGAAAGAACGAATGAAAGAAATGCCATCATTGATTATATTTATTGTTTTCCTATATATAAAATTATTGTATTCCTCACATTCTCGACCTGTTTAATCTCAGTCTTCCAATGTCTGCTTGTGTCTGTCTCTGCCTGTCTGCTTCTCTGCCCATCCGGCTGTCTCTCTCTCTCTCTGTCTTTGTA